>JAUPMV010000009.1:21249188-21849188 GCA_030848855.1 Branchinecta sandiegonensis
TTCTTTCCACTATAGTCTGTCCACTTTAGTCTTTCCACTATTCTCTGTCCACTTTAGTCTTTCCACTTTATTCTGTCCACTACAGTCTTTCCACTTTAGTCTTTCCACTATTCTCTGTCCACTTTAGTCTTTCCACTATAGTCTCCACTTTCTTCTGTCCACTACAGTCTCTCCACTATAGTCTTTCCACTATAGTCTGTCCACTTTAGTCTTTCCACTTTAGTCTTTCCACTATAGTCTCCACTTTATTCTGTCCACTACAGTCTTTCCACTTTAGTCTTTCCACTATTCTCTGTCCACTTTAGTCTTTCCACTTTAGTCTTTCCACTATAGTCTCCACTTTATTCCGTCCACTACAGTCTTTCCACTATAGTCTTTCCACTATAGTCTGTCCACTTTAGTCTTTCCACTATTCTCTGTCCACTTTAGTCTTTCCAGTATAGTCTCCACTTTATTCTCTCCACTACAGTCTTTCCACTTTAGTCTTTCCACTATAGTCTTTCCACTTCAGTCTGTCCACTATAGTCTCCACTTTATTCTGTCCACTACAGTCTTTCCACTGTAGTCTTTCCACTATAGTCTGTCCACTTTAGTCTTTCCGCTATTCTCTGTCCACTTTAGTCTTTCCACTATAGTCTACACTTTGTTCTGTCCACTACAGTCTTTCCACTATAGTATTTCCACTATAGTCTGTCCACTTTAGTCTTTCCACTTAGTTTTTCCACTTTAGTCTGTCCACTTCAGTCTTTCCACTATAGTCTGTCCACTTTAGTCTTTCCACTTTAGTCTTTCCACTATCGTCTCCACTTTAGTCTGTCCACTACAGTCTTTCCACTATAGTCTTTCCACTATAGTCTGTCCACTTTAGTCGTTCAACTATTCTCTGTTCACTTTAGTCTTTCCACTATAGTCTCCACTTTATTCTGTCCACTACAGTCTTTCCACTATAGTCTTTCCACTATAGTCTGTCCACTTTAGTCTTTCCACTTTAGTCTTTCCACTATAGTCTCCACTTTATTCTATCCACTACAGTCTTTCCACTTTAGTCTTTCCACTATTCTCTGTCCACTTTAGTCTTTCCACTTTAGTCTTTCCAATATAGTCTCCACTTAATTCTGTCCACTACAGTCTCTCCACTATAGTCTTTCCACTATAGTCAGTCCACTTTAGTCTTTCCACTATTCTCTGTCCACTTTATTCTTTCCACTATACTCTCCACTTTATTCTGTCCACTACAGTGTTTCCACTATAGTCTGTCCACTTTAGTCTTTCCACTTCAGTCTTTCCACTTTAGTCTGTCCACTTCAGTCTTTCCACTATAGTCTTTCCACTATAGTCTGTCCGCTTTAGTCTGTCCACTTTAGTCTGTCCACTTTAGTCTTTCCACTATAGTCTTTCCGCTATAGTCTGTCCACTTTAGTCTATCCACTATTCTCTGTCCACTTTAGTCTTTCCACTACAGTCTCCACTTTATTCTGTCCACTACACTCTTTCCACTATAGTCTTTCCACTATAGTCTGTCCACTTTAGCCTTTCCACTTTAGTCTTTCCACTTTAGTCTTTCCACTTTAGTCGGTCCACTTTAGTCTTTCCACTATAGTCTGTCCACTTTAGTCGTTCAACTATTCTCTGTTCACTTTAGTCTTTCCACTATAGTCTCCACTTTATTCTGTCCACTACAGTCTTTCCACTATAGTCTTTCCACTATAGTCTGTCCACTTTAGTCTTTCCACTTTAGTCTTTCCACTATAGTCTCCACTTTATTCTGTCCACTACAGTCTTTCCACTTTAGTCTTTCCACTATTCTCTGTCCACTTTAGTCTTTCCACTTTAGTCTTTCCACTATAGTCTCCACTTAATTCTGTCCACTACAGTCTCTCCACTATAGTCTTTCCACTATAGTCTGTCCACTTTAGTCTTTCCACTATTCTCTGTCCACTTTATTCTTTCCACTATACTCTCCACTTTATTCTGTCCACTACAGTGTTTCCACTATAGTCTGTCCACTTTAGTCTTTCCACTTCAGTCTTTCCACTTTAGTCTGTCCACTTCAGTCTTTCCACTATAGTCTTTCCACTATAGTCTGTCCACTTCAGTCTTTCCACTATAGTCTTTCCACTATAGTCTTTCCACTATAGTCTGTCCACTTTAGTCTTTCCACTTTAGTCTTTCCACTTTAGTCTGTCCACTTTAGTCTTTCCACTGTAGTCTGTCCATTACAGTCTTTCCACTATAGTCTTTCCACTATAGTCTGTCCACTTTAGTCTTTCAACTTTAGTCTTTCCACTTTAGTCTGTCCGCTTTAGTCTTTCCACTATAGTCTCCACTTTATTCTTTCCACTACAGTCTTTCCACTATAGTCTTTCCACTATAGTCTGTCCAGTTTAGTCTGTCCACTTTATTCTTTCCACTATAGTCTGTCCACTTTAGTCTTTCCACTATTCTCTGTCCACTTTAGTCTTTCCACTATAGTCTCCACTTTATTCTGTCCACTACAGTCTTTCCACTATAGTCTGTCCACTTTAGTCTTTCCCCTTTATTCTGTCCACTACAGTCTCTCCACTATAGTCTTTCCACTATAGTCTGTCCACTTTAGTCTTTCCACTATCCTCTGTCCACTTTATTCTTTCCACTATACTCTCCACTTCATTCTGTCCACTACAGTCTTTCCACTATAGTCTGTCCACTTTAGTCTTTCCACTTTAGTCTTTCCACTTTAGTCTGTCCATTTTAGTCTTTCCACTATAGTCTGTCCACTTTAGTCTTTCCACTATTCTCTGTCCACTTTATTCTTTCCACTATACTCTCCACTTTATTCTGTCCACTACAGTCTTTCCACTATAGTCTGTCCACTTTAGTCTTTCCACTTTAGTCTTTCCACTTTAGTCTGTCCACTTTAGTCGTTCCACTATTTTCTGTCCACTTCAGTCTTTCCACTATAGTCTTCACTTTATTCTGTCCACTATAGTCTCTCCACTATAGTCTTTCCACTATAGTCTGTCCACTTTAGTCTTTCCACTTTAGTCTTTCCACTATAGTCTCCACTTTATTCTGTCCACTACAGTCTTTCCACTTTAGTCTTTCCACTATTCTCTGTCCACTTTAGTCTTTCCACTTTAGTCTTTCCACTATAGTCTCCACTTTATTCCGTCCACTACAGTCTTTCCACTATAGTTTTTCCACTCTAGTCTGTCCAACTTAGTCTTTCCACTATTCTCTGTCCACTTTAGTCTTTCCACTATAGTCTCCACTTTATTCTGTCCACTACAGTCTTTCCACTTTAGTCTTTCCACTATAGTCTCCACTTTATTCTGTCCACTACAGTCTCTCCACTATAGTCTTTCCACTATAGTCTGTCCACTTTAGTCTTTCCACTTTAGTCTTTCCACTACAGTCTCCACTTTATTCTGTCCACTACACTCTTTCCACTATAGTCTTTCCACTATAGTCTGTCCACTTTAGTCTTTCCACTTTAGTCTTTCCACTTTAGTCTTTCCACTTTAGTCGGTCCACTTTAGTCTTTCCACTATAGTCTGTCCACTTTAGTCTTTCCCTTTATAGTCTTTCCACTTTAGTCTTTCCACTATAGTCTGTCCACTTTAGTCTGTCCACTTTAGTCTTTCCACTGTAGTCTGTCCATTACAGTCTTTCCACTATAGTCTTTCCACTATAGTCTGCCCACTTTAGTCTTTCCACTTTAGTCTTTCCACTTTAGTCTGTCCGCTTTAGTCTTTCCACTATAGTCTCCACTTTATTCTGTCCACTACAGTCTTTCCACTATAGTCTTTCCACTATAGTCTGTTCAGTTTAGTCTGTCCACTTTATTCTTTCCACTATAGTCTGTCCACTTTAGTCTTTCCACTATTCTCTGTCCAATTTAGTCTTTCCACTATAGTCTGTTCAGTTTAGTCTGTCCACTTTATTCTTTCCACTATAGTCTGTCCACTTTAGTCTTTCCACTATTCTCTGTCCAATTTAGTCTTTCCACTATAGTCTCCACTTTTTTCTGTCCACTACAGTCTTTCCACTATAGTCTGTCCACTTTAGTCTGTCCACTTTATTCTTTCCACTATAGTCTGTCCACTTTAGTCTTTCCACTATTCTCTGTCCAATTTAGTCTTTCCACTATAGTCTCCACATTTTTCTGTCCACTACAGTCTTTCCAATATAGTCTGTCCACTTTAGTCTTTCCACTTTAGTCTTTCCACTATAGTTTCCACTTTATTCTGTCCACTACAGTCTTTCCACTTTAGTCTTTCCACTATTCTCTGTCCACTTTAGTCTTTCCACTTTAGTCTTTCCACTATAGTCTCCACTTTATTCTGTCCACTACAGTCTTTCCACTCTAGTCTTTCCACTATTCTCTGTCCACTTTAGTCTTTCCACTATAGTCTGTCCACTTTAGTCTTTCCACTATTCTCTGTCAACTTTATTCTTTCCACTATAGTCTGTCCACTTTAGTCTTTCCACTATTCTCTGTCCACTTTAGTCTTTCCACTTTATTCTGTCCAATACAGTCTTTCCACTTTAGTCTTTCCACTATTCTCTGTCCACTTTAGTCTTTCCACTATAGTCTCCACTTTATTCTGTCCACTACAGTCTTTCCACTGTAGTCTTTCCACTATAGTCTGTCCATTTTAGTCTTTCCACTATTCTCTGTCCACTTTAGTCTTTCCACTATAGTCTACACTTTGTTCTGTCCACTAAAGTCTTTCCACTATAGTCTTTCCACTATAGTCTGTCCACTTTAGTCTTTCCACTTTAGTCTTTCCACTATAGTCTCCACTTTATTCTGTCCACTACAGTCTTTCTACTATAGTCTTTCCACTATAGTCTGTCCACTTTAGTCTTTCCACTTTAGTCTTTCCACTATAGTCTCCACTTTATTCTGTCCACTACAGTCTTTCCACTTTAGTCTTTCCACTATTCTCTGTCCACTTTATTCTTTCCACTACACTCTCCACTATATTCTGTCCACTACAGTCTTTCCACTATAGTCTGTCCACTTTAGTCTTTCCACTTTAGTCTTTCCACTATTGTCTGTCCACTTTAGTCTATCCACTATTCTCTGTCCACTTTAGTCTTTCCACTTTGGTCTTTCCACTACAGTCTCCACTTTATTCTGTCCACTACAGTCTTTCCACTATAGTCTTTCCAATATAGTCTGTCCACTTTAGTCTTTCCACTTTAGTCTTTCCACTTTAGTCTGTCCACTTTAGTCTTTCCACTGTAGTCTGTCCATGACAGTCTTTCCACTATAGTCTGTCCACTTTAGTCTGTCCACTTTAGTCTTTCCACTTTAGTCTGTCCACTTTAGTCTTTCCTCTATAGTCTCCACTTTATTCTGTCCACTACAGTCTTTCCACTATAGTCTTCCACTATAGTCTGTCCAGTTTAGTCTGTCCACTTTATTCTTTCCACAATAGTCTCTCCACTTTAGTCTTTCCACTATTCTCTGTCCACTTTACTCTTTCCACTTTATTCTGTCCACTACAGTCTTTCCACTTTAGTCTTTCCACTATTCTCTGTCCACTTTAGTCTTTCCACTATCGTCTCCACTTTATTCTGTCCACTACAGTCTCTCCACTGTAGTCTTTCCACTATAGTCTGTCCACTTTAGTCTATCCACGTTAGTCTTTCCACTATAGTCTCCACTTTATTCTGTTCACTACAGTCTTTCCACTGTAGTCTTTCCACTATAGTCTGTCCACTTTAGTCTATCCACGTTAGTCTTTCCACTATAGTCTCCACTTTATTCTGTTCACTACAGTCTTTCCACTTTAGTCTTTCCACTATTCTCTGTCCACTTTAGTCTTTCCACTATAGTCTCCACTTTATTCCGTCCACTAGTCTTTCCACTATAGTCTTTCCACTATAGTCTGTCCACTTTAGTCTTTCCACTATTCTCTGTCCACTTTAGTCTTTCCACTATAGTCTCCACTTTATGTGGAGACTATAGTGGATTTCCACTAAAGTGGAAAGACTAAAGTGGACAGACTATAGTGGAAAGACTGTAGTGGACAGAATAAAGTGGAGAGTATAGTGGAAAGAATAAAGTGGACAGAGAATAGTGGAAAGACTAAAGTGGACAGACTATAGTGGAAAGACTATAGTGGAGAGACTGTAGTGGACAGAATTAAGTGGAGACTATAGTGGAAAGACTAAAGCGGAAAGACTAAAGTGGACAGAGAATAGTGGAAAGACAAAAGTGGAAAGACTGTAGTGGACAGAATAAAGTGGAGACTATAGTGGAGAGACTAAAGTGGAAAGACTAAAGTGGACAGACTTTATTGGAAAGACTATAGTGGGAAGACTGTAGTAGACAGAATAAAGTGGAGATTATAGTGGAAGGACTAAAGTGAACAGAGAATAGTTGAACGACTAAAGTGGACAGACTATAGTGGAAAGACTATAGTGGAAAGACTGTAGTGGACAGACTAAAGTGGAGACTATAGTGGAAAGACTAAAGTGGAAAGACTAAAGTGGACAGACTATAGTGGAAAGACTGAAGTGGACAGACTAAAGTGGAAAAACTAAGTGGAAAGACTAAAGTGGACAGACTATAGTGGAAAGACTATAGTGGACAGAACAAAGTGTAGACTGTAGTGGAAAGACTAAAGTGGACAGAGAATAGTGGAAAGACTAAAGTGGAAAGACTGTAGTGGACGGAATAAAGTGGAAAGACTATAGTTGAAAGACTGTAGTGGACAGAATAAAGTGGAGACTATAGTGGAAAGACTAAAGTGGACAGAGAATAGTGGAAAGACTAAAGTGGACAGACTATAGTGGAAAGACTAAAGTGGACAGACTAAAGTGGAAAGACTAAAGTGGAAAGACTAAAGTGGACAGACTATAGTGGAAAGACTGTAGTGGACAGAATAAAGTGGAGAGTATAGTGGAAAGAATAAAGTGGACAGAGAATAGTGGAAAGACTAAAGTGGACAGACTATAGTGGAAAGACTATAGTGGAGAGATTGTAGTGGAAAGAATAAAGTGGAGACTGTAGTGGAAAGACTAAAGTGGACAGAGAATAGTGGAAAGACTAAAGTGGAGCGACTGTAGTGGACAGAATAAAGTGGAAAGACTAAAGTGGACAGAATAAAGTGGAGACTATAGTGGAAAGACTAAAGTGGACAGAGAATAGTGGAAAGACTAAAGTGGACAGACTATAGTGGAAAGAATAAAGTGGACAGACTAAAGTGGACAGACTATAGTGCAAAGACTATAGTGGAAAGACTGTAGTGGACAGAATAAAGTGGAGACTATAGTGGAAAGACTAAAGCGGACAGACTAAAGTGGAAAGACTAAAGTGGAAAGACTAAAGTGGACAGACTATAGTGGAAAGACTATAGTGGAAAGACTGTAATGGACAGACTACAGTGGAAAGACTAAAGTGGACAGACTAAAGTGGAAAGACTACAGTGGAAAGACTAAAGTGGACAGACTATAGTGGAAAGACTATAGTGGAAAGACTGTAGTGGACAGAATAAAGTGGAGACTACAGTGGAAAGACTAAAGTGGAAAGACTAAAGTGAACAGAGAATAGTGGATAGACTAAAGTGGACAGACTATAGTGGAAAGACTAAAGTGGACAGACTAAAGTGGAAAAACTAAAGTGGAAAGACTAAAGTGGACAGACTATAGTGGAAAGACTGTAGTGGACAGAATAAAGTGGAGAGTATAGTGGAAAGAATAAAATGGACAGAGAATAGTGGAAAGACTAAAGTGGACAGACTATAGTGGAAAGACTATAGTGGAGAGACTGTAGTGGACAGAATAAAGTGGAGACTATAGTGGAAAGACTAAAGTGGAAAGACTAAAGTTGACAGAGAATAGTGGAAAGACTAAAGTGGAAAGACTGTAGTGGACAGAATAAAGTGGAGACTATAGTGGAAAGACTAAAGTGGAAAGACTAAAGTGGACAGACTATAGTGGAAAGACTGTAGTGGACAGAATAAAGTGGAGACTATAGTGGAAAGACTAAAGTGGAAAGACTAAAGTGGACAGACTATTCTGGAAAGACTATAGTGGGAAAACTGTAGTGGACAGAATAAAGTAGAGACTATAGTGGAAAGCCTAAAGTGGACAGAGAATAGTGGAAAGACTAAAGTTGACAGACTATAGTGGAAAGACTATAGTGGAAAGACTGATGTGGACAGAATAAAGTGGAGACTGTAGTGGAAAGACTAAAGTGGAAAGAGAATAATGGAAAGACTAAAGTGGAAAGAATGTAGTTGACAGAATAAAGTGGACAGACTAAAGTGGAAAGACTAAAGTGGACAGACTATAGTGGATAGACTAAAGTGGACAGACTAAAGTGGAAAGACTCAAGTGGAAAGACTAAAGTGGAAAGACTAAAATGGACAGACTATAGTGGAAAGACTAAAGTGGACGGACTATAGTGGTAAGACTAAAGTGGACAGACTAAAGTGGAAAAACTGAAGTGGACAGACTAAAGAGGAAAGACTAAAGTGGACAGACTCTAGTGGAGAGACTGAAGTGGAAAGACTAAGTGGACAGACTAAAGCGGAAAGACTCAAGTGGAAAGACTAAAGTGGACAGACTATAGTGGAAAGACTAAAGTGGACAGACTAAAGTGGAAAGACTAAAGTGGAAAGGCTAAAGTGGAAAGACTATAGTGGAAAGACTGTAGTGGAAAGACTGTAGTTTGCAGAATAAAGTGGAGACTATAGTGGAAAAACTAAAGTGGACAAAGAATAGTGGAAAGACTAAAGTGGACAGACTATAGTGGAAAGACTAAAGTGGACAGACTAAAGTGGAAAGACTAAAGTGGAAAGACTAAAGTGGACAGACTATAGTGGAAAGACTGTAGTGGACAGAATAAAGTGGAGAGTATAGTTGAAAGAATAAAGTGGACAGAGAATAGTGGAAAGACTAAAGTGGACAGACTATAGTGGAAAGACTATCGTGGAGAGACTGTAGTGGACAGAAGAAAGTGGAGACTATAGTGGAAAGACTAAAGTGGAAAGACTAAAGTGGACAGAGAATAGTGGAAAGACTAAAGTGGAAAGACTTTAGTGGACAGAATAAAGTGGAAAGACTATAGTGGAAAGACTGTAGTGGACAGAATAAAGTGGAGACTATAGTGGAAAGACTAAAGTGGACAGAGAATAGTGGAAAAACTGAAGTGGACAGACTATAGTGGAACGACTAAAGTGGACAGACTAAAGTGGAAAGACTAAAGTGGAAAGACTAAAGTGGACAGACTATAGTGGAAAGACTGTAGTGGACAGAATAAAGTGGAGAGTATAGTGGAAAGAATAAAGTGGACACAGAATAGTGGAAAGACTAAAGTGGACAGACTATAGTGGAAAGACTAAAGTAGACAGACTAAAGTGGAAAGACTAAAGTGGAAAGACTAAAGTGGACAGACTATAGTGGAAAGACTGTAGTGGACAGAATAAAGTGGAGAGTATAGTGGAAAGAATAAAGTGGACAGAGAATAGTGGAAAGAATAAAGTGGACAGACTATAGTGGAAAGACTATAGTGGAGAGACTGTAGTGGACAGAATAAAGTGGAGACTATAGTGGAAAGACTAAAGTGGACAGAGAATAGTGGAAAGACTAAAGCGGAAAGACTGTAGTGGACAGAATAAAGTGGAAAGACTAAAGTGGACAGACTATAGTGGAAAGACTGTAGTGGACAGAATAAAGTGGAGACTATAGTGGAAAGACTAAAGCGGACAGACTAAAGTGGAAAGACTAAAGTGGAAAGACTAAAATGGACAGACTATAGTGGAAAGACTAAAGTGGACGGACTATAGTGGTAAGACTAAAGTGGACAGACTAAAGTGGAAAAACTGAAGTGGACAGACTATAGTGGAAAGACTAAAGTGGACAGACTAAAGTGGAAAGACTAAAGTGGAAAGACTCAAGTGGAAAGACTAAAGTGGAAAGACTAAAATGGACAGACTATAGTGGAAAGACTAAAGTGGACGGACTATAGTGGTAAGACTAAAGTGGACAGACTAAAGTGGAAAAACTGAAGTGGACAGACTAAAGAGGAAAGACTAAAGTGGACAGACTCTAGTGGAGAGACTGAAGTGGAAAGACTAAGTGGACAGACTAAAGCGGAAAGACTCAAGTGGAAAGACTAAAGTGGACAGACTATAGTGGAAAGACTAAAGTGGACAGACTAAAGTGGAAAGACTAAAGTGGAAAGGCTAAAGTGGAAAGACTATAGTGGAAAGACTGTAGTGGAAAGACTGTAGTTTGCAGAATAAAGTGGAGACTATAGTGGAAAAACTAAAGTGGACAAAGAATAGTGGAAAGACTAAAGTGGACAGACTATAGTGGAAAGACTAAAGTGGACAGACTAAAGTGGAAAGACTAAAGTGGAAAGACTAAAGTGGACAGACTATAGTGGAAAGACTGTAGTGGACAGAATAAAGTGGAGAGTATAGTTGAAAGAATAAAGTGGACAGAGAATAGTGGAAAGACTAAAGTGGACAGACTATAGTGGAAAGACTATCGTGGAGAGACTGTAGTGGACAGAAGAAAGTGGAGACTATAGTGGAAAGACTAAAGTGGAAAGACTAAAGTGGACAGAGAATAGTGGAAAGACTAAAGTGGAAAGACTTTAGTGGACAGAATAAAGTGGAAAGACTATAGTGGAAAGACTGTAGTGGACAGAATAAAGTGGAGACTATAGTGGAAAGACTAAAGTGGACAGAGAATAGTGGAAAAACTGAAGTGGACAGACTATAGTGGAACGACTAAAGTGGACAGACTAAAGTGGAAAGACTAAAGTGGAAAGACTAAAGTGGACAGACTATAGTGGAAAGACTGTAGTGGACAGAATAAAGTGGAGAGTATAGTGGAAAGAATAAAGTGGACACAGAATAGTGGAAAGACTAAAGTGGACAGACTATAGTGGAAAGACTAAAGTAGACAGACTAAAGTGGAAAGACTAAAGTGGAAAGACTAAAGTGGACAGACTATAGTGGAAAGACTGTAGTGGACAGAATAAAGTGGAGAGTATAGTGGAAAGAATAAAGTGGACAGAGAATAGTGGAAAGACTAAAGTGGACAGACTATAGTGGAAAGACTATAGTGGAGAGACTGTAGTGGACAGAATAAAGTGGAAAGACTAAAGTGGACAGACTATAGTGGAAAGACTGTAGTGGACAGAATAAAGTGGAGACTATAGTGGAAAGACTAAAGCGGACAGACTAAAGTGGAAAGACTAAAGGAAAGACTAAAGTGGACAGACTATAGTGGAAAGACTATAGTGGAAAGACTGTAATGGACATACTACAGTGGAAAGACTAAAGTGGACAGACTAAAGTGGAAAGACTAAAGTGGAAAGACTAAAGTGGACAGACGATAGTGGAAAGACTATAGTGGAAAGACTGAAGTGGACAGAATAAAGTGGAGACTGTAGTGGAAAGACTAAAGTGGAAAGACTAAAGTGGACAGAGAATAGTGGATAGACTAAAGTGGACAGACTATAGTGGAAAGACTAAAGTGGACAGACTAAAGTGGAAAGACTAAAGTGGAAAGACTAAAGTGGACAGACTATAGTGGAAAGACTGTAGTGGACAGAATAAAGTGGAGAGTATAGTGGAAAGAATAAAGTGGACAGAGAATAGTGGAAAGACTAAAGTGGACAGAAAATAGTGGAAAGACTATAGTGGAGAGACTGTAGTGGACAGAATTAAGTGGAGACTATAGTGTAAAGACTAAAGTGGACAGACTATAGTGGAAAGACTATAGTGGAAAGACTGTAGTGTTCAGAATAAAGTGGAGACTATAGTGGAAAGGATAAAGTGAACAGAGAATAGTTAAACGACTAAAGTGGACAGACTATAGTGGAAAGACTATAGTGGAAAGACTGTAGGGGAAAGACTAAAGTGGAGACTATAGTGGAAAGACTAAAGTGGAAAGACTAAAGTGGACAGACTATAGTGGAAAGACTAAAGTGGACAGACTAAAGTGGAAAAACTAAGTGGAAAGACTAAAGTGGACAGACTATAGTGGAAATACTATAGTGGAAAGACTGTAGTGGACAGAACAAAGTGTAGACTATAGTGGAAAGACTAAAGTGGACAGAGAATAGTGGAAAGAATAAAGTGGACAGACTATAGTGGAAAGACTACAGTGGAAAGACTGTAGGGGTCAGAATAAAGTGGAGACAATAGTGGAAAGACTAAAGTGGACAGAGAATAGTGGAAAGACTAAAGTGGAAAGACTGTATTTTACAGAATAAAGTGGAGACTATAGTGGAACGACTAAAGTGGGAAGACTAAAGTGGATAGACTATATTGGAAAGACTGAAGTGGAAAGATTAAGTGGACAGACTAAAATGGAAAGACTATAGTGGAAAGACTAAAGTGGACAGATTATAGTGGAAAGACTAAAGTGGACAGATTGAAGTGGAAAGACTATAGTGGAAAGACTAAAGTGGAAAGACTGTAGTGGACAGAATAAAGTGGAGACTATAGTGGAAAGACTAAAGTGGACAGAGAATAGTGGAAAGACTAAAGTGGACAGACTATAGTGGAAAGACTATAGTGGAAAGACTAGTGGACGGAATAAAGTGGAGACTATAGTGGAAAGACTAAAGTGGACAGAGAATAGTGGAAAGACTAAAGTGGAAAGACTGTAGTGAACAGAATAAAGTGGAGACTATAGTGGAAAGACTAACGTGGATAGACTAAAGTGGACAGACTATAGTGGAAAGACTACAGTGGAAAGACTGTAGTGAACAGAATAAAGTGGAGACTATAGTGGAAAGACTAACGTGGATAGACTAAAGTGGACAGACTATAGTGGAAAGACTACAGTGGAGAGACTGTAGTGGACAGAATTAAGTGGAGACGATAGTGGAAAGACTAAAGTGGACAGAGAATAGTGGAAAGACTAAAGTGGAAAGACTGTAGTGGACAGAATAAAGTGGAAAGAGTAAAGTGGACAGAGAATAGTGGAAAGACTAAAGTGGAGAGACTATTGTGGAAAGAATAAAGTGGACAGACTAAACTGGACAGACTATAGTGGAAGACTATAGTGGAAAGACTGTAGTGGACAGAATAAAGTGGAGACTATAGAGGAAAGACTAAAGTGGACAGACTAAAGTGGAAAGACTAAAGTGGAAAGACTAAAGTGGACAGACTATAGTGGAAAGACTGTCATGGACAGACTACAGTGGAAAGACTAAAGTGGACAGACTAAAGTGGAAAGACTAAAGTGGAAAGACTAAAGTGGACAGACTATATTGGAAAGACTATAGTGGAAAGACTGTAGTGGACAGAATAAAGTGGAGACTGTAGTGGAAAGACTAAAGTGGAAAGACTAAAGTGGACAGAGAATAGTGGATAGACTAAAGTGGACAGACAATAGTGGAAAGACTAAAGTGGAAAGACTAAAGTGGACAGACTATAGTGGAAAGACTGTAGTGGACAGAATATAGTGGAGAGTGTAGTGGAAAGAATAAAGTGGACAGAGAATAGTGGAAAGACTAAAGTGGAAAGACTGTAGTGGACAGAATAAAGTGGAGACTATAGTGGAAAGACTAAAGTGGAAAGACTAAAGTGGACAGACTATAGTGGAAAGACTATAGTAGAAAGACTGTAGTGGACAGAATAAAGTGGAGACTATAGTGGAAAGACTAAAGTGGAAAGACTAAAGTGGACAGACTATAGTGGAAAGACTATAGTGGAAAGACTTTAGTGGACAGAACAAAGTGTAGACTATAGTGGAAAGACTAAAGTGGACAGAGAATAGTGGAAAGACTAAAATGGACAGACTATAGTGGAAAGACTACAGTGGAAAGACTGTAGTGGACAGAATAAAGTGGAGACTATAGTGGAAAGACTAAAGTGGACAGAGAATAGTGGAAAGACTAAAGTGGAAAGACTGTATTGGACAGAATAAAGTGGAAAGACTAAAGTGGACAGAGAATAGTGGAAAGACTAAAGTGGACAGACTATAGTGGAAAGAATAAAGTTGACAGAGAATAGTGGAAAGACTAAAGTGGACAGACTATAGTGGAAAGACTAAAGTGGACAGAGAATAGTGGAAAGACTAGAGTGGAAAGACTGTAGTGGACAGAATAAAGTGGAGACTATTGTGGAAAGACTAAAGTGGAAAGACTAAAGTGGACAGAGAATAGTGGAAAGACTAAAGTGGAAAGACTGTAGTGGACAGAATAAAGTGGAAACTATAGTGGAAAGACTAAAGTGGAAAGACTAAAGTGGACAGACTATATTGGAAAGACTGTAGTGGACAGAAAAATGTGGAGACTATAGTGGAAAGACTAAATTGGACAGAGAATAGTGGAAAGACTAAAGTGGACAGACTATAGTGGAAAGAATAAAGTGGACAGACTAAAGTGGACAGACTATAGTGGAAAGACTGTAGTGGACAGAAAAAAGTGGAGACTATAGTGGAAAGACTAAATTGGACAGAGAATAGTGGAAAGACTAAAGTGGACAGACTATAGTGGAAAGAATAAAGTGGACAGACTAAACTGAACAGACTATAGTGGAAAGACTAAATTGGACAGAGAATAGTGGAAAGACTAAAGTGGACAGACTATAGTGGAAAGAATAAAGTGGACAGACTAAACTGAACAGACTATAGTGGAAAGACTATAGTGGAAAGACTGTAGTGGACAGAATAAAGTGGAGACTATAGTGGAAAGACTAAAGCGGACAGACTAAAGTGGAAAGACTAAAGTGGAAAGACTAAAGTGGGCAGACTATAGTGGAAAGACTATAGTGGAAAGACTGTAATGGACAGACTACAGTGGAAAGACTAAAGTGGACAGACTAAAGTGGACAGACTATAGTGGAAAGACTAAAGTGGAAAGACTATAAAGGGAAAGACTAAAGTGGACAGACTATAGTGGAAAGACTAAAGTGGACCGACTAAAGTGGAAAGACTAAAGTGGAAAGACTAAAGTGGAAAGACTAAAGTGGAAAGACTATAGTGGAAAGACTATAGTGGAAAGAGTGTAGTGGACAGAATAAAGTGGAGACTGTAGTGGAAAGACTAAAGTGGAAAGACTAAAGTGGACAGACTATAGTGGAAAGACTATAGTGGAGAGACTGTAGTGGACAGAATAAAGTGGAGACTATAGTGGAAAGACTAAAGTGGAAAGACTGTAGTGGACAGAATAAAGTGGAGACTATAGTGGAAAGACTAAAGTGGACAGAGAATAGTGGAAAGACTAAGGTGGACGGACTAGAGTGGAAAAACTATAGTGGAAAGACTGTAGTGGACGGAATAAAGTGGAGACTATAGTGGAAAGACTAAAGTGGAAAGACTAAAGTGGACAGAGAATAGTGGAAAGACTAAAGTGGAAAGACTGTAGTGGACAGAATAAAGTGGAAAGACTATAGTGGAGAGACTGTAGTGGAAAGACTAAAGTGGAAAGACTAAAGTGGACAGAGAATAGTGGAAAGACTAAAGTGGAAAGACTAAAGTGGACAGACTATAGTGGAAAGACTATAGTGGAGAGACTGTAGTGGACAGAATAAAGTGAAGACTATAGTGGAAAGACTGAAGTGGACAGAGAATAGTGGAACGACTAAAGTGGACAGACTAAAGTGGAAAGACTAAAGTGGAAAGACTAAAGTGGACAGACTATAGTGGAAAGACTGTAGTGGACAGAATAAAGTGGAGAGTATAGTGGAAAGAATAAAGTGGACAGAGAATAGTGGAAAGACTAAAGTGGACAGACTATAGTGGAAAGACTAAAATGGACAGACTAAAGTGGAAAGACTAAAGTGGAAAGACTAAAGTGGACAGACTATAGTGGAAAGACTGTAGTGGACAGAATGAAGTGGAGAGTATAGTGGAAAGAATAAAGTGGACAGAGGATAGTGGAAAGACTAAAGTGGACAGACTATAGTGGAAAGACTATAGTGGAGAGACTGTAGTGGACAGAATAACGGGGAGACTATAGTGGAAAACTAAAGTGGACAGAGAATAGTGGACAGACTAAAGTGGAAAGACTGTAGTGGACAGAATAAAGTGGAAAGACTAAAGTGGACAGACTATAGTGGAAAGACTGTAGTGGACAGAATAAAGTGGAGACTATAGTGGAAAGACTAAAGTGGACAGAGAATAGTGGAAAGACTAAAGTGGACAGACTATAGTGGAAAGAATAAAGTGGACAGACTAAACTGGACAGACTATAGTGGAAAGACTATAGTGGAAAGACTGTAGTGGAAAGAATAAAGTGGAGACTATAGTGGAAAGACTAAAGCGGACAGACTAAAGTGGAAAGACTAAAGTTGAAAGACTAAAGTGGACAGACTATAGTGGAAAGACTATAGTGGAAAGACTGTAATGGACAGACTACAGTGGAAAGACTAAAGTGGACAGACTAAAGTGGAAAGACTAAAGTGGAAAGACTAAAGTGGACAGACTATAGTGGAAAGACTATAGTGGAAAGACTATAGTGGAAAGACTGAAGTGGACAGACTATAGTGGAAAGACTATAGTGGAAAGACTGAAGTGGACAGACTAAAGTGGAAAGACTGAAGTGGAAAGACTAAAGTGGACAGACTATAGTGGAAACACTGTAGTGGACAGAATAAAGTGGAGAGTATAGTGGAAAGAATAAAGTGGACAGAGAATAGTGGAAAGACTAAAGTGGACAGACTATAGTGGAAAGACTATAGTGGAGAGACTGTAGTGGACAGAATTAAGTGGAGACTATAGTGGAAAGACTAAAGTGGAAAGACTAAAGTGGACAGAGAATAGTGGAAAGACTAAAGTGGAAAGACTGTAGTGGACAGAATAAAGAGGAGACTATAGTGGAAAGACTAAAGTGGAAAGACTAAAGTGGACAGACTATAGTGGAAAGACTATAGTGGAAAGACTGTAGTGGACAGAATAAAGTGGAGACTATAGTGGAAAGACTAAAGTGAACAGAGAATAGTTGAACGACTAAAGTGGACAGACTATAGTGGAAAGACTAAAGTGGACCGACTAAAGTGGAAAGACTAAAGTGGAAAGACTAAAGTGGAAAGGCTAAAGTGGACAGACTATAGTGGAAAGACTATAGTGGAAAGAGTGTAGTGGACAGAATAAAGTGGAGACTGTAGTGGAAAGACTAAAGTGGACAGAGAATAGTGGATAGACTAAAGTGGACAGACTATAGCGGAAAGACTATAGTGGAAAGACTAAAGTGGACAGACTAAAGTGGACAGACTAAAGTGGACAGACTATAGTGGAAAGACTATAGTGGAAAGACTGAAGTGGACAGACTAAAGTGGAAAGACTGAAGTGGAAAGACTAAAGTGGACAGACTATAGTGGAAACACTGTAGTGGACAGAATAAAGTGGAGAGTATAGTGGAAAGAATAAAGTGGACAGAGAATAGTGGAAAGACTAAAGTGGACTGACTATAGTGGAAAGACTATAGTGGAGAGACTGTAGTGGACAGAATTAAGTGGAGACTATATTGGAAAGACTAAAGTGGAAAGACTAAAGTGGACAGAGAATAGTGGAAAGACTAAAGTGGAAAGACTGTAGTGGACAGAATAAAGTGGAGACTATAGTGGAAAGACTAAAGTGGAAAGACTAAAGTGGACAGACTATAGTGGAAAGACTATAGTGGAAAGACTGTAGTGGACAGAATAAAGTGGAGACTATAGTGGAAAGACTAAAGTGAACAGAGAATAGTTGAACGACTAAAGTGGACAGACTATAGTGGAAAGACTATAGTGGAAAGACTGTAGTGGACAGACTAAAGTGGAGACGATAGTGGAAAGACTAAAGTGGAAAGACTAAAGTGGACAGACTATAGTGGAAAGACTGAAGTGGACAGACTAAAGTGGAAAAACTAAGTGGAAAGACTAAAGTGGACAGACTATAGTGGAAATACTATAGTGGAAAGACTGTAGTGGACAGAACAAAGTGTAGACTATAGTGGAAAGACTAAAGTGGACAGAGAATAGCGGAAAGACTAAAGTGGACAGACTATAGTGGAAAGACTACAGTGGAAAGACTGTAGTGGACAGAATAAAGTGGAGACTATAGTGGACAGACTGAAGTGGAAAGACTATAGTGGAAAGACTAAAGTGGAAAGACTGTAGTGGAGAGAATAAAGTGGAGACTATACTGGAAAGACTAAAGTGGACAGAGAATAGTGGAAAGACTAAAGTGGACAGACTATAGTGGAAAGACTATAGTGGAAAGACTGTAGTGGACGGAATAAAGTGGAGACTATAGTGGAAAGACTAAAGTGGAAAGACTAAAGTGGACAGAGAATAGTGGAAAGACTAAAGTGGAAAGACTGTAGTGGACAGAATAAAGTGGAGACTATAGTGGAAAGACTAAAGTGGAAAGACTAAAGTGGACAGACTATAGTGGAAAGACTATAGTGGAGAGACTGTAGTGGACAGAAGAAAGTGGAGACTATAGTGGAAAGACTAAAGTGGACAGAGAATAGTGGAAAGACTAAAGTGGAAAGACTGTAGTGGACAGAATAAAGTGGAAAGACTAAAGTGGACAGAGAATAGTGGAAAGACTAAAGTGGACAGACTATAGTGGAAAGAATAAAGTGGACAGACTAAAGTGGAAAAACTAAAGTGGAAAGACTAAAGTGGACAGACTATAGTGGAAAGACTATAGTGGAAAGACTGTAGTGGACAGAATAAAGTGGAGACTATAGTGGAAAGACTAAAGTGGACAGAGAATAGTGGGAAGACTAAAGTGGAAAGACTGTATTGGACAGAATAAAGGGGACACTTTAATGGAACGACTAAAGTGGAAAGACTAAACTGGATAGACTATAGTGGAAAGACTAAAGTGGACAGACTGAAGTGGAAAGACGATAGTGGAAAGACTAAAGTGGAAAGACTATAGTGGAAAGACTAAAGTGGACAGACTATAGTGGAAAGACTAAAGTGGACAGACTGAAGTGGAAAGACTATAGTGGAAAGACTAAAGTGGAAAGACTATAGTGGACAGAATAAAGTGGAGACTATAGTGGAAAGACTAAAGTGGACAGAGAATAGTGGAAAGACTAAAGTGGACAGACTATAGTGGAAAGACTATAGTGGAAAGACTGTAGTGGACGGAATAAAGTGGAGACTATAGTAGAAAGACTAAAGTGGAAAGACTAAAGTGGACAGAGAATAGTGGAAAGACTGTAGTGGACAGAACAAAGTGTAGACTATAGTGGAAAGACTAAAGTGGACAGAGAATAGTGGAAAGACTAAATTGGACAGACTATAGTGGAAAGACTACAGTGGAAAGACTGTAGTGGACAGAATAAAGTGGAGACTATAGTGGAAAGACTAAAGTGGACAGAGAATAGTGGAAAGACTAAAGTGGAAAGACTATAGTGGAAAGACTAAAGTGGACAGACTGAAGTGGAAAGACGATAGTGGAAAGACTAAAGTGGAAAGACTATAGTGGAAAGACTAAAGTGGACAGACTATAGTGGAAAGACTAAAGTGGACAAACTGAAGTGGAAAGACTATAGTGGAAAGACTAAAGTGGAAAGACTGTAGTGGACAGAATAAAGTGGAGACTATAGTGGAAAGACTAAAGTGGACAGAGAATAGTGGAAAGACTAAAGTGGACAGACTATAGTGGAAAGACTATAGTGGAAAGACTGTAGTGGACGGAATAAAGTGGAGACTATAGTGGAAAGACTAAAGTGGACAGAGAATAGTGGAAAGACTAAAGTGGAAAGACTGTATTGGACAGAATAAAGGGGAGACTTTAATGGAACGACTAAAGTGGAAAGACTAAACTGGATAGACTATAGTGGAAAGACTAAAGTGGACAGACTGAAGTGGAAAGACGATAGTGGAAAGACTAAAGTGGAAAGACTATAGTGGAAAGACTAAAGTGGACAGACTATAGTGGAAAGACTAAAGTGGACAAACTGAAGTGGAAAGACTATAGTGGAAAGACTAAAGTGGAAAGACTGTAGTGGACAGAATAAAGTGGAGACTATAGTGGAAAGACTAAAGTGGACAGAGAATAGTGGAAAGACTAAAGTGGACAGACTATAGTGGAAAGACTATAGTGGAAAGACTGTAGTGGACGGAATAAAGTGGAGACTATAGTAGAAAGACTAAAGTGGAAAGACTAAAGTGGACAGAGAATAGTGGAAAGACTAAAGTGGAAAGACTGTAGTGGACAGAATAAAGTGGAGACTATAGTGGAAAGACTAAAGTGGAAAGACTAAAGTGGACAGACTATAGTGGAAAGACTATAGTGGAGAGACTGTAGTGGACAGAATAAAGTGGAGACTATAGTGGAAAGACTAAAGTGGACAAAGAATAGTGAAAAGACTAAAGTGGAAAGACTGTAGTGGACAGAATAAAGTGGAAAGACTAAAGCGGACAGACTATAGTGGAAAGACTGTAGTGGACAGAAAAAAGTGGAGACTATAGTGGAAAGACTAAAGTGGACAGAGAATAGTGGAAAGACTAAAGTGGACAGACTATAGTGGAAAGAATAAAGTGGACAGACTAAACTGGACAGACTATAGTGGAAAGACTGTAGTGGACAGAATAAAGTGGAGACTATAGTGGAAAGACTAAAGCGGACAGACTAAAGTGGAAAGACTAAAGTGGAAAGACTAAAGTGGACAGACTATAGTGGAAAGACTATAGTGGAAAGAATGTAATGGACAGACTACAGTGGAAAGACTAAAGTGGACAGACTATAGTGGAAAGACTATAGTGGAAAGACTGTAGTGGACAGAATAAAGTGGAGACTGTAGTGGAAAGACTAAAGTGGAAAGACTAAAGTGGACAGAAAATAGTGGATAGACTAAAGTGGACAGACTATAGTGGAAAGACTAAAGTGGACAGACTAAAGTGGAAAGACTAAAGTGGAAAGACTAAAGTGGACAGACTATAGTGGAAAGACTAAAGTGGACAGAATAAAGTGGAGAGTATAGTGGAAAGAATAAAGTGGACAGAGAATAGTGGAAAGACTAAAGTGGACAGACTATAGTGGAAAGACTATAGTGGAGAGACTGTAGTGGACAGAATAAATTGGAGACTATAGTGGAAAGAAAAAAGTGGAAAGACTAAAGTGGACAGAGAATAGCGGAAAGACGAAAGTGGAAAGACTGTAGTGGACAGAATAAAGTGGAGACTATAGTGGAAAGACTAAAGTGGAAAGACTAAAGTGGACAGACTACAGTGGAAAGACTATAGTGGAAAGACTGTAGTGGACAGAATAAAGTGGAGACTATAGTGGAAAGACTAAAATGAACAGAGAATAGTTGAACGACTAAAGTGGACAGACTATAGTGAAAAGACTATAGTGGAAAGACTGTAGTGGACAGACTAAAGTGGAGACTATAGTGGAAAGACTAAAGTGGATAGACTAAAGTGGACAGACTATAGTGGAAAGACTGAAGTGGACAGACTAAAGTGGAAAAACTAAAGTGGAAAGACTAAAGTGGACAGACTATAGTGGAAAGACTATAGTGGAAAGACTGTGGTGGACAGAACAGAGTGTAGACTATAGTGGAAAGACTAAAGTGGACAGAGAGAAGTGGAAAGACTAAAGTGGACAGACTATAGTGGAAAGACTACAGTGGAAAGACTGTAGTGGACAGAATAAAGTGGAGACTATAGTGGAAAGACTAAAGTGGACAGAGAATAGTGGAAAGACTATAGTGGAGAGACTGTAGTGGACAGAATAAAGTTGACAGAGAATAGTGGAAAGACTAAATTGGACAGACTATAGTGGAAAGACTAAAGTGGATAGAGAATAGTGGAAAGACTAAAGTGGACAGACTATAGTGGAAAGACTAAAGTGGACAGAGAATAGTGGAAAGACTAGAGTGGAAAGACTGTAGTGGACAGAATAAAGTGGAGACTATAGTGGAAAGACTAAAGTGGAAAGACTAAAGTGGACAGAGAATAGTGGAAAGACTAAAGTGGAAAGACTGTATTGGACAGAATAAAGTGGAAAGACTAAAGTGGACAGAGAATAGTGGAAAGACTAAAGTGGACAGACTATAGTGGAAAGACTAAAGTGGACAGAGAATAGTGGAAAGACTAGAGTGGAAAGACTGTAGTGGACAGAATAAAGTGGAGACTATAGTGGAAAGACTAAAGTGGAAAGACTAAAGTGGACAGAGAATAGTGGAAAGACTAAAGTGGAAAGACTGTAGTGGACAGAATAAAGTGGAGACTATAGTGGAAAGACTAAAGTGGAAAGACTAAAGTGGACAGACTATAGTGGAAAGACTGTAATGGACAGAAAAATGTGGAGACTATAGTGGAAAGACTAAATTGGACAGAGAATAGTGGAAAGACTAAAGTGGACAGACTATAGTGGAAAGACTAAAGTGGACAGACTAAAGTGGACAGACTATAGTGGAAAGACTGTAGTGGACAGAAAAAAGTGG
The DNA here is from genome assembly GCA_030848855.1 of Branchinecta sandiegonensis. Lineage (NCBI taxonomy): Eukaryota > Metazoa > Arthropoda > Branchiopoda > Anostraca > Branchinectidae > Branchinecta > Branchinecta sandiegonensis. The sequence continues at coordinate 21,271,552 of JAUPMV010000009.1, forward strand.
AGACTATAGTGGAAAGACTAAATTGGACAGAGAATAGTGGAAAGACTAAAGTGGACAGACCATAGTGGAAAGAATAAAGTGGACAGACTAAACTGAACAGACTATAGTGGAAAGACTAAATTGGACAGAGAATAGTGGAAAGACTAAAGTGGACAGACTATAGTGGAAAGAATAAAGAGGACAGACTAAACTGAACAGACTATAGTGGAAAGACTATAGTGGAAAGACTGTAGTGGACAGAATAAAGTGGAGACTATAGTGGAAAGACTAAAGCGGACAGACTAAAGTGGAAAGACTAAAGTGGAAAGACTAAAGTGGACAGACTATAGTGGAAAGACTATAGTGGAAAGACTGTAATGGACAGACTACAGTGGAAAGACTAAAGTGGACGGACTAAAGTGGACAGACTATAGTGGAAAGACTATAGTGGACAGAATAAAGTGGAGAGTATAGTGGAAAGAATAAAGTGGACAGAGAATAGTGGAAAGACTAAAGTGGACAGAGAATAGCGGAAAGACGAAAGTGGAAAGACTGTAGTGGACAGAATAAAGTGGAGACTATAGTGGAAAGACTAAAGTGGAAAGACTAAAGTGGACAGACTATAGTGGAAAGACTATAGTGGAAAGACTGTAGTGGACAGAATAAAGTGGAGACTATAGTGGAAAGACTAAAATGAACAGAGAATAGTTGAACGACTAAAGTGGACAGACTATAGTGAAAAGACTATAGTGGAAAGACTGTAGTGGACAGACTAAAGTGGAGACTATAGTGGAAAGACTAAAGTGGAAAGACTAAAGTGGACAGACTATAGTGGAAAGACTGAAGTGGACAGACTAAAGTGGAAAAACTAAAGTGGAAAGACTAAAGTGGACAGACTATAGTGGAAAGACTATAGTGGAAAGACTGTGGTGGACAGAACAGAGTGTAGACTATAGTGGAAAGACTAAAGTGGACAGAGAAAAGTGGAAAGACTAAAGTGGACAGACTATAGTGGAAAGACTACAGTGGAAAGACTGTAGTGGACAGAATAAAGTGGAGACTATAGTGGAAAGACTAAAGTGGACAGAGAATAGTGGAAACACTATAGTGGAGAGACTGTAGTGGACAGAATAAAGTTGACAGAGAATAGTGGAAAGACTAAAGTGGACAGACTATAGTGGAAAAACTAAAGTGGACAGAGAATAGTGGAAAGACTAAAGTGGACAGACTATAGTGGAAAGACTAAAGTGGACAGAGAATAGTGGAAAGACTAGAGTGGAAAGACTGTAGTGGACAGAATAAAGTGGAGACTATAGTGGAAAGACTAAAGTGGAAAGACTAAAGTGGACAGAGAATAGTGGAAAGACTAAAGTGGAAAGACTGTATTGGACAGAATAAAGTGGAAAGACTAAAGTGGACAGAGAATAGTGGAAAGACTAAAGTGGACAGACTATAGTGGAAAGAATAAAGTTGACAGAGAATAGTGGAAAGACTAAAGTGGACAGACTATAATGGAAAGACTAAAGTGGACAGAGAATAGTGGAAAGACTAGAGTGGAAAGACTGTAGTGGACAGAATAAAGTGGAGACTATAGTGGAAAGACTAAAGTGGAAAGACTAAAGTGGACAGACTATAGTGGAAAGACTGTAGTGGACAGAAAAATGTGGAGACTATAGTGGAAAGACTAAATTGGACAGAGAATAGTGGAAAGACTAAAGTGGACAGACTATAGTGGAAAGACTAAAGTGGACAGACTAAAGTGGACAGACTATAGTGGAAAGACTGTAGTGGACAGAAAAAAGTGGAGACTATAGTGGAAAGACTAAATTGGACAGAGAATAGTGGAAAGACTAAAGTGGACAGACTATAGTGGAAAGAATAAAGTGGACAGACTAAACTGAACAGACTATAGTGGAAAGACTAAATTGGACAGAGAATAGTGGAAAGACTAAAGTGGACAGACTATAGTGGAAAGAATAAAGGGGACAGACTAAACTGAACAGACTATAGTGGAAAGACTATAGTGGAAAGACTGTAGTGGACAGAATAAAGTGGAGACTATAGTGGAAAGACTAAAGCGGACAGACTAAAGTGGAAAGACTAAAGTGGAAAGACTAAAGTGGACAGACTATAGTGGAAAGACTATAGTGGAAAGACTGTAATGGACAGACTACAGTGGAAAGACTAAAGTGGACAGACTAAAGTGGACAGACTATAGTGGAAAGACTATAGTGGAAAGACTATAGTGGAAAGACTGTAGTGGACAGATTAAAGTGGAGACAGTAGTGGAAAGACTAAAGTGGAAAGACTAAAGTGGACAGCCTATAGTGGAAAGACTGTAGTGGACAGAATAAAGTGGAGAGTATAGTGGAAAGAATAAAGTGGACAGAGAATAGTGGAAAGACTAAAGTGGACAGACTATAGTGGAAAGACTATGGTGGAGAGACTGTAGTGGACAGAATAAAGTGGAGACTATAGTGGAAAGACTAAAGTGGAAAGACTGTAGTGGACAGAATAAAGTGGAGACTATAGTGGAAAGACTAAAGTGGACAGAGAATAGTGGAAAGACTAAAGTGGACAGACTAGAGTGGAAAGACTATAGTGGAAAGACTGTAGTGGACGGAATAAAGTGGAGACTATAGTGGAAAGACTAAAGTGGAAAGACTAAAGTGGACAGAGAATAGTGGAAAGACTAAAGTGGAAAGACTGTAGTGGACAGAATAAAGTGGAGACTCTGGTGGAAAGACTAAAGTGGAAAGACTAAAGTGGACAGACTATAGTGGAAAGACTATTGTGGAGAGACTGTAGTGGACAGAATAAAGTGAAGACTATAGTGGAAAGACTGAAGTGGACAGAGAATAGTGGAACGACTAAAGTGGACAGACTAAAGTGGAAAGACTAAAGTGGAAAGACTAAAGTGGACAGACTATAGTGGAAAGACTGTAGTGGACAGAATAAAGTGGAGAGTATAGTGGAAAGAATAAAGTGGACAGAGAATAGTGGAAAGACTAAAGTGGACAGACTATAGTGGAAAGACTAAAATGGACAGACTAAAGTGGAAAGACTAAAGTGGAAAGACTAAAGTGGACAGACTATAGTGGAAAGACTGTAGTGGACAGAATGAAGTGGAGAGTATAGTGGAAAGAATAAAGTGGACAGAGGATAGTGGAAAGACTAAAGTGGACAGACTATAGTGGAAAGACTATAGTGGAGAGACTGTAGTGGACAGAATAAAGTGGAGACTATAGTGGAAAGACTAAAGTGGACAGAGAATAGTGGACAGACTAAAGTGGAAAGACTGTAGTGGACAGAATAAAGTGGAAAGACTAAAGTGGACAGACTATAGTGGAAAGACTGTAGTGGACAAAATAAAGTGGAGACTATAGTGGAAAGACTAAAGTGGACAGAGAATAGTGGAAAGACTAAAGTGGACAGACTATAGTGGAAAGAATAAAGTGGACAGACTAAACTGGACAGACTATAGTGGAAAGACTATAGTGGAAAGACTGTAGTGGACAGAATAAAGTGGAGACTATAGTGGAAAGACTAAAGCGGACAGACTAAAGTGGAAAGACTAAAGCTGAAAGACTAAAGTGGACAGACTATAGTGGAAAGACTATAGTGGAAAGACTGTAATGGACAGACTACAGTGGAAAGACTAAAGTGGACAGACTAAAGTGGAAAGACTAAAGTGGAATGACTAAAGTGGACAGACTATAGTGGAAAGACTATAGTGGAAAGACTGAAGTGGACAGAATAAAGTGGAGACTGTAGTGGAAAGACTAAAGTGGACAGAGAATAGTGGATAGACTAAAGTGGACAGACTATAGCGGAAAGACTATAGTGGAAAGACTAAAGTGGACAGACTAAAGTGAACAGACTAAAGTGGACAGACTATAGGGGAAAGACTATAGTGGAAAGACTGAAGTCGACAGACTAAAGTGGAAAGACTGAAGTGGAAAGACTAAAGTGGACAGACTATAGTGGAAAGACTGTAGTGGACAGAATAAAGCGGAGAGTATAGTGGAAAGAATAAAGTGGACAGAGAATAGTGGAAAGACTAAAGTGGACAGACTATAGTGGAAAGACTATAGTGGAGAGACTGTAGTGGACAGAATTAAGTGGAGACTATAGTGGAAAGACTAAAGTGGAAAGACTAAAGTGGACAGAGAATAGTGGAAAGACTAAAGTGGAAAGACTGTAGTGGACAGAATAAAGTGGAGACTATAGTGGAAAGACTAAAGTGGAAAGACTAAAGTGGACAGACTATAGTGGAAAGACTATAGTGGAAAGACTGTAGTGGACAGAATAAAGTGGAGACTATAGTGGAAAGACTAAAGTGAACAGAGAATAGTTGAACGACTAAAGTGGACAGACTATAGTGGAAAGACTATAGTGGAAAGACTGTAGTGGACAGACTAAAGTGGAGACGATAGTGGAAAGACTAAAGTGGAAAGACTAAAGTGGACAGACTATAGTGGAAAGACTGAAGTGGACAGACTAAAGTGGAAAAACTAAGTGGAAAGACTAAAGTGGACAGACTATAGTGGAAATACTATAGTGGAAAGACTGTAGTGGACAGAACAAAGTGTAGACTATAGTGGAAAGACTAAAGTGGACAGAGAATAGCGGAAAGACTAAAGTGGACAGACTATAGTGGAAAGACTACAGTGGAAAGACTGTAGTGGACAGAATAAAGTGGAGACTATAGTGGAAAGACTGAAGTGGAAAGACTAAGTGGACAGACTAAAATGGAAAGACTACAGTGGAAAGACTAAAGTGGACAGACTATAGTGGAAAGACTAAAGTGGACAGACTGAAGTGGAAAGACTATAGTGGTGAGACTAAAGTGGAAAGACTGTAGTGGACAGAATAAAGTGGAGACTATACTGGAAAGACTAAAGTGGACAGAGAATAGTGAAAAGACTAAAGTGGACAGACTATAGTGGAAAGACTATAGTGGAAAGACTGTAGTGGACGGAATAAAGTGGAGACTATAGTGGAAAGACTAAAGTGGAAAGACTAAAGTGGACAGAGAATAGTGGAAAGACTAAAGTGGAAAGACTTTAGTGGACAGAATAAAGTGGAGACTATAGTGGAAAGACTAAAGTGGAAAGACTAAAGTGGAAAGACTAAAGTGGAAAGACTATAGTGGAAAGACTATAGTGGAGAGACTGTAGTGGACAGAATAAAGTGGAGACTATAGTGGAAAGACTAAAGTGGACAGAGAATAGTGGAAAGACTAAAGTGGAAAGACTGTAGTGGACAGAATAAAGTGGAAAGACTAAAGTGGACAGAGAATAGTGGAAAGACTAAAGTGGACAGACTATAGTGGAAAGAATAAAGTGGACAGACTAAAGTGGAAAAACTAAAGTGGAAAGACTAAAGTGGACAGACTATAGTGGAAAGACTATAGTGGAAAGACTGTAGTGGACAGAATAAAGTGGAGACTGTAGTGGAAAGACTAAAGTGGAAAGACTAAAGTGGACAGAGAATAGTGGAAAGACTGAAGTTGACAGACTAAAGTGGAAAAACTAAAGTGCTAAGACTAAAGTGGACAGACTATAGTGGAAAGACTATAGTGGAAAGACTGTAGTGGACAGAACAAAGTGTAGACTATAGTGGAAAGACTAAAGTGGACAGAGAATAGTGGAAAGACTAAAATGGACAGACTATAGTGGAAAGACTACAGTGGAAAGACTGTAGTGGACAGAATAAAGTGGAGACTATAGTGGAAAGACTAAAGTGGACAGAGAATAGTGGAAAGACTAAAGTGGAAAGACTGTATTGGACAGAATAAAGGGGAGACTTTAATGGAACGACTAAAGTGGAAAGACTAAACTGGTTAGACTATTGTGGAAGGACTAAAGTGGACAGACTGAAGTGGACAGACTAAAGTGGACAGACTATAGTGGAAAGACTATAGTGGAAAGACTGAAGTGGACAGACTAAAGTGGAAAGACTGAAGTGGAAAGACTAAAGTGGACAGACTATAGTGGAAAGACTGTAGTGGACAGAATAAAGTGGAGAGTATAGTGGAAAGAATAAAGTGGACAGAGAATAGTGGAAAGACTAAAGTGGACAGACTATAGTGGAAAGACTATAGTGGAGAGACTGTAGTGGACAGAATTAAGTGGAGACTATAGTGGAAAGACTAAAGTGGAAAGACTAAAGTGGAAAGAGAATAGTGGAAAGACTAAAGTGGAAAGACTGTAGTGGACAGAATAAAGTGGAGACTATAGTGGAAAGACTAAAGTGGAAAGACTAAAGTGGACAGACTATAGTGGAAAGACTATAGTGGAAAGACTGTAGTGGACAGAATAAAGTGGAGACTATAGTGGAAAGACTAAAGTGAACAGAGAATAGTTGAACGACTAAAGTGGACAGACTATAGTGGAAAGACTATAGTGGAAAGACTGTAGTGGACAGACTAAAGTGGAGACGATAGTGGAAATACTGTAGTGGAAAGACTAAAGTGGACAGACTATAGTGGAAAGACTGAAGTGGACAGACTAAAGTGGAAAAACTAAGTGGAAAGACTAAAGTGGACAGACTATAGTGGAAATACTATAGTGGAAAGACTGTAGTGGACAGAACAAAGTGTAGACTATAGTGGAAAGACTAAAGTGGACAGAGAATAGCGGAAAGACTAAAGTGGACAGACTATAGTGGAAAGACTACAGTGGAAAGACTGTAGTGGACAGAATAAAGTGGAGACTATAGTGGAAAGACTGAAGTGGAAAGACTAAGTGGACAGACTAAAATGGAAAGACTACAGTGGAAAGACTAAAGTGGACAGACTATAGTGGAAAGACTAAAGTGGACAGACTGAAGTGGAAAGACTATAGTGGTGAGACTAAAGTGGAAAGACTGTAGTGGACAGAATAAAGTGGAGACTATACTGGAAAGACTAAAGTGGACAGAGAATAGTGGAAAGACTAAAGTGGACAGACTATAGTGGAAAGACTATAGTGGAAAGACTGTAGTGGACGGAATAAAGTGGAGACTATAGTGGAAAGACTAAAGTGGAAAGACTAAAGTGGACAGAGAATAGTGGAAAGACTAAAGTGGAAAGACTGTAGTGGACAGAATAAAGTGGAGACTATAGTGGAAAGACTAAAGTGGAAAGACTAAAGTGGAAAGACTATAGTGGAGAGACTGTAGTGGACAGAATAAAGTGGAGACTATAGTGGAAAGACTAAAGTGGACAGAGAATAGTGGAAAGACTAAAGTGGAAAGACTGTAGTGGACAGAATCAAGTGGAAAGACTAAAGTGGACAGAGAATAGTGGAAAGACTAAAGTGGACAGACTATAGTGGAAAGAATAAAGTGGACAGACTAAAGTGGAAAAACTAAAGTGGAAAGACTAAAGTGGACAGACTATAGTGGAAAGACTATAGTGGAAAGACTGTAGTGGACAGAATAAAGTGGAGACTGTAGTGGAAAGACTAAAGTGGAAAGACTAAAGTGGACAGAGAATAGTGGAAAGACTGAAGTTGACAGACTAAAGTGGAAAAACTAAAGTGCTAAGACTAAAGTGGACAGACTATAGTGGAAAGACTATAGTGGAAAGACTGTAGTGGACAGAACAAAGTGTAGACTATAGTGGAAAGACTAAAGTGGACAGAGAATAGTGGAAAGACTAAAATGGACAGACTATAGTGGAAAGACTACAGTGGAAAGACTGTAGTGGACAGAATAAAGTGGAGACTATAGTGGAAAGACTAAAGTGGACAGAGAATAGTGGAAAGACTAAAGTGGAAAGACTGTATTGGACAGAATAAAGGGGAGACTTTAATGGAACGACTAAAGTGGAAAGACTAAACTGGTTAGACTATAGTGGAAAGACTAAAGTGGACAGACTGAAGTGGAAAGACGATAGTGGAAAGACTAAAGTGGAAAGACTATAGTGGAAAGACTAAAGTGGACAGACTATAGTGGAAAGACTAAAGTGGACAGACTATAGTGGAAAGACTGTAGTGGACAGAAAAATGTGGAGACTATAGTGGAAAGACTAAATTGGACAGAGAATAGTGGAAAGAATAAAGTGGACAGACTATAGTGGAAAGAATAAAGTGGACAGACTAAAGTGGACAGACTATAGTGGAAAGACTGTAGTGGACAGAATAAAGTGGAGACTATAGTGGAAAGACTAAAGTGGAAAGACTAAAGTGTACAGACTATAGTGGAAAGACTGTAGTGGACAGAAAAATGTGGAGACTATAGTGGAAAGACTAAATTGGACAGAGAATAGTGGAAAGACTAAAGTGGACAGACTATAGTGGAAAGAATAAAGTGGACAGACTAAAGTGGACAGACTATAGTGGAAAAACTAAATTGGACAGAGAATAGTGGAAAGACTAAAGTGGACAGACTATAGTGGAAAGAATAAAGTGGACAGACTATAGTGGAAAGAATAAAGTGGAAAGACTAAAGTGGACAGACTATAGTGGAAAGAATAAAGTGGACAGACTAAACTGAACAGACTATAGTGGAAAAACTAAATTGGACAGAGAATAGTGGAAAGACTGTAGTGGACAGAATAAAGTGGAGACTATAGTGGAAAGACTAAAGCGGACAGACTAAAGTGGAAAGACTAAAGCTGAAAGACTAAAGTGGACAGACTATAGTGGAAAGACTATAGTGGAAAGACTGTAATGGACAGACTACAGTGGAAAGACTAAAGTGGACAGACTAAAGTGGAAAGACTAAAGTGGAATGACTAAAGTGGACAGACTATAGTGGAAAGACTATAGTGGAAAGACTGAAGTGGACAGAATAAAGTGGAGACTGTAGTGGAAAGACTAAAGTGGACAGAGAATAGTGGATAGACTAAAGTGGACAGACTATAGCGGAAAGACTATAGTGGAAAGACTAAAGTGGACAGACTAAAGTGAACAGACTAAAGTGGACAGACTATAGGGGAAAGACTATAGTGGAAAGACTGAAGTCGACAGACTAAAGTGGAAAGACTGAAGTGGAAAGACTAAAGTGGACAGACTATAGTGGAAAGACTGTAGTGGACAGAATAAAGCGGAGAGTATAGTGGAAAGAATAAAGTGGACAGAGAATAGTGGAAAGACTAAAGTGGACAGACTATAGTGGAAAGACTATAGTGGAGAGACTGTAGTGGACAGAATTAAGTGGAGACTATAGTGGAAAGACTAAAGTGGAAAGACTAAAGTGGACAGAGAATAGTGGAAAGACTAAAGTGGAAAGACTGTAGTGGACAGAATAAAGTGGAGACTATAGTGGAAAGACTAAAGTGGAAAGACTAAAGTGGACAGACTATAGTGGAAAGACTATAGTGGAAAGACTGTAGTGGACAGAATAAAGTGGAGACTATAGTGGAAAGACTAAAGTGTACAGACTATAGTGGAAAGACTGTAGTGGACAGAAAAATGTGGAGACTATAGTGGAAAGACTAAATTGGACAGAGAATAGTGGAAAGACTAAAGTGGACAGACTATAGTGGAAAGAATAAAGTGGACAGACTAAAGTGGACAGACTATAGTGGAAAAACTAAATTGGACAGAGAATAGTGGAAAGACTAAAGTGGACAGACTATAGTGGAAAGAATAAAGTGGACAGACTATAGTGGAAAGAATAAAGTGGAAAGACTAAAGTGGACAGACTATAGTGGAAAGAATAAAGTGGACAGACTAAACTGAACAGACTATAGTGGAAAAACTAAATTGGACAGAGAATAGTGGAAAGACTGTAGTGGACAGAATAAAGTGGAGACTATAGTGGAAAGACTAAAGCGGACAGACTAAAGTGGAAAGACTAAAGCTGAAAGACTAAAGTGGACAGACTATAGTGGAAAGACTATAGTGGAAAGACTGTAATGGACAGACTACAGTGGAAAGACTAAAGTGGACAGACTAAAGTGGAAAGACTAAAGTGGAATGACTAAAGTGGACAGACTATAGTGGAAAGACTATAGTGGAAAGACTGAAGTGGACAGAATAAAGTGGAGACTGTAGTGGAAAGACTAAAGTGGACAGAGAATAGTGGATAGACTAAAGTGGACAGACTATAGCGGAAAGACTATAGTGGAAAGACTAAAGTGGACAGACTAAAGTGAACAGACTAAAGTGGACAGACTATAGGGGAAAGACTATAGTGGAAAGACTGAAGTCGACAGACTAAAGTGGAAAGACTGAAGTGGAAAGACTAAAGTGGACAGACTATAGTGGAAAGACTGTAGTGGACAGAATAAAGCGGAGAGTATAGTGGAAAGAATAAAGTGGACAGAGAATAGTGGAAAGACTAAAGTGGACAGACTATAGTGGAAAGACTATAGTGGAGAGACTGTAGTGGACAGAATTAAGTGGAGACTATAGTGGAAAGACTAAAGTGGAAAGACTAAAGTGGACAGAGAATAGTGGAAAGACTAAAGTGGAAAGACTGTAGTGGACAGAATAAAGTGGAGACTATAGTGGAAAGACTAAAGTGGAAAGACTAAAGTGGACAGACTATAGTGGAAAGACTATAGTGGAAAGACTGTAGTGGACAGAATAAAGTGGAGACTATAGTGGAAAGACTAAAGTGAACAGAGAATAGTTGAACGACTAAAGTGGACAGACTATAGTGGAAAGACTATAGTGGAAAGACTGTAGTGGACAGACTAAAGTGGAGACGATAGTGGAAAGACTAAAGTGGAAAGACTAAAGTGGACAGACTATAGTGGAAAGACTGAAGTGGACAGACTAAAGTGGAAAAACTAAGTGGAAAGACTAAAGTGGACAGACTATAGTGGAAATACTATAGTGGAAAGACTGTAGTGGACAGAACAAAGTGTAAACTATAGTGGAAAGACTAAAGTGGACAGAGAATAGCGGAAAGACTAAAGTGGACAGACTATAGTGGAAAGACTACAGTGGAAAGACTGTAGTGGACAGAATAAAGTGGAGACTATAGTGGAAAGACTGAAGTGGAAAGACTAAGTGGACAGACTAAAATGGAAAGACTACAGTGGAAAGACTAAAGTGGACAGACTATAGTGGAAAGACTAAAGTGGACAGACTGAAGTGGAAAGACTATAGTGGTGAGACTAAAGTGGAAAGACTGTAGTGGACAGAATAAAGTGGAGACTATACTGGAAAGACTAAAGTGGACAGAGAATAGTGGAAAGACTAAAGTGGACAGACTATAGTGGAAAGACTATAGTGGAAAGACTGTAGTGGACGGAATAAAGTGGAGACTATAGTGGAAAGACTAAAGTGGAAAGACTAAAGTGGACAGAGAATAGTGGAAAGACTAAAGTGGAAAGACTTTAGTGGACAGAATAAAGTGGAGACTATAGTGGAAAGACTAAAGTGGAAAGACTAAAGTGGAAAGACTAAAGTGGAAAGACTATAGTGGAAAGACTATAAGACTGTAGTGGACAGAATAAAGTGGAGACTATAGTGGAAAGACTAAAGTGGACAGAGAATAGTGGAAAGACTAAAGTGGAAAGACTGTAGTGGACAGAATAAAGTGGAAAGACTAAAGTGGACAGAGAATAGTGGAAAGACTAAAGTGGACAGACTATAGTGGAAAGAATAAAGTGGACAGACTAAAGTGGAAAAACTAAAGTGGAAAGACTAAAGTGGACAGACTATAGTGGAAAGACTATAGTGGAAAGACTGTAGTGGACAGAATAAAGTGGAGACTGTAGTGGAAAGACTAAAGTGGAAAGACTAAAGTGGACAGAGAATAGTGGAAAGACTGAAGTTGACAGACTAAAGTGGAAAAACTAAAGTGCTAAGACTAAAGTGGACAGACTATAGTGGAAAGACTATAGTGGAAAGACTGTAGTGGACAGAACAAAGTGTAGACTATAGTGGAAAGACTAAAGTGGACAGAGAATAGTGGAAAGACTAAAATGGACAGACTATAGTGGAAAGACTACAGTGGAAAGACTGTAGTGGACAGAATAAAGTGGAGACTATAGTGGAAAGACTAAAGTGGACAGAGAATAGTGGAAAGACTAAAGTGGAAAGACTGTATTGGACAGAATAAAGGGGAGACTTTAATGGAACGACTAAAGTGGAAAGACTAAACTGGTTAGACTATTGTGGAAGGACTAAAGTGGACAGACTGAAGTGGACAGACTAAAGTGGACAGACTATAGTGGAAAGACTATAGTGGAAAGACTGAAGTGGACAGACTAAAGTGGAAAGACTGAAGTGGAAAGACTAAAGTGGACAGACTATAGTGGAAAGACTGTAGTGGACAGAATAAAGTGGAGAGTATAGTGGAAAGAATAAAGTGGACAGAGAATAGTGGAAAGACTAAAGTGGACAGACTATAGTGGAAAGACTATAGTGGAGAGACTGTAGTGGACAGAATTAAGTGGAGACTATAGTGGAAAGACTAAAGTGGAAAGACTAAAGTGGAAAGAGAATAGTGGAAAGACTAAAGTGGAAAGACTGTAGTGGACAGAATAAAGTGGAGACTATAGTGGAAAGACTAAAGTGGAAAGACTAAAGTGGACAGACTATAGTGGAAAGACTATAGTGGAAAGACTGTAGTGGACAGAATAAAGTGGAGACTATAGTGGAAAGACTAAAGTGAACAGAGAATAGTTGAACGACTAAAGTGGACAGACTATAGTGGAAAGACTATAGTGGAAAGACTGTAGTGGACAGACTAAAGTGGAGACGATAGTGGAAATACTGTAGTGGAAAGACTAAAGTGGACAGACTATAGTGGAAAGACTGAAGTGGACAGACTAAAGTGGAAAAACTAAGTGGAAAGACTAAAGTGGACAGACTATAGTGGAAATACTATAGTGGAAAGACTGTAGTGGACAGAACAAAGTGTAGACTATAGTGGAAAGACTAAAGTGGACAGAGAATAGCGGAAAGACTAAAGTGGACAGACTATAGTGGAAAGACTACAGTGGAAAGACTGTAGTGGACAGAATAAAGTGGAGACTATAGTGGAAAGACTGAAGTGGAAAGACTAAGTGGACAGACTAAAATGGAAAGACTACAGTGGAAAGACTAAAGTGGACAGACTATAGTGGAAAGACTAAAGTGGACAGACTGAAGTGGAAAGACTATAGTGGTGAGACTAAAGTGGAAAGACTGTAGTGGACAGAATAAAGTGGAGACTATACTGGAAAGACTAAAGTGGACAGAGAATAGTGGAAAGACTAAAGTGGACAGACTATAGTGGAAAGACTATAGTGGAAAGACTGTAGTGGACGGAATAAAGTGGAGACTATAGTGGAAAGACTAAAGTGGAAAGACTAAAGTGGACAGAGAATAGTGGAAAGACTAAAGTGGAAAGACTGTAGTGGACAGAATAAAGTGGAGACTATAGTGGAAAGACTAAAGTGGAAAGACTAAAGTGGAAAGACTATAGTGGAGAGACTGTAGTGGACAGAATAAAGTGGAGACTATAGTGGAAAGACTAAAGTGGACAGAGAATAGTGGAAAGACTAAAGTGGAAAGACTGTAGTGGACAGAATAAAGTGGAAAGACTAAAGTGGACAGAGAATAGTGGAAAGACTAAAGTGGACAGACTATAGTGGAAAGAATAAAGTGGACAGACTAAAGTGGAAAAACTAAAGTGGAAAGACTAAAGTGGACAGACTATAGTGGAAAGACTATAGTGGAAAGACTGTAGTGGACAGAACAAAGTGTAGACTATAGTGGAAAGACTGTAGTGGACAGAATAAAGTGGAGACTGTAGTGGAAAGACTAAAGTGGAAAGACTAAAGTGGACAGAGAATAGTGGAAAGACTGAAGTTGACAGACTAAAGTGGAAAAACTAAAGTGCTAAGACTAAAGTGGACAGACTATAGTGGAAAGACTATAGTGGAAAGACTGTAGTGGACAGAACAAAGTGTAGACTATAGTGGAAAGACTAAAGTGGACAGAGAATAGTGGAAAGACTAAAATGGACAGACTATAGTGGAAAGACTACAGTGGAAAGACTGTAGTGGACAGAATAAAGTGGAGACTATAGTGGAAAGACTAAAGTGGACAGAGAATAGTGGAAAGACTAAAGTGGAAAGACTGTATTGGACAGAATAAAGGGGAGACTTTAATGGAACGACTAAAGTGGAAAGACTAAACTGGTTAGACTATAGTGGAAAGACTAAAGTGGACAGACTGAAGTGGAAAGACGATAGTGGAAAGACTAAAGTGGAAAGACTATAGTGGAAAGACTAAAGTGGACAGACTATAGTGGAAAGACTAAAGTGGACAGACTATAGTGGAAAGACTGTAGTGGACAGAATAAAGTGGAGACTATAGTGGAAAGACTAAAGTGGAAAGACTAAAGTGTACAGACTATAGTGGAAAGACTGTAGTGGACAGAAAAATGTGGAGACTATAGTGGAAAGACTAAATTGGACAGAGAATAGTGGAAAGACTAAAGTGGACAGACTATAGTGGAAAGAATAAAGTGGACAGACTAAAGTGGACAGACTATAGTGGAAAAACTAAATTGGACAGAGAATAGTGGAAAGACTAAAGTGGACAGACTATAGTGGAAAGAATAAAGTGGACAGACTATAGTGGAAAGAATAAAGTGGAAAGACTAAAGTGGACAGACTATAGTGGAAAGAATAAAGTGGACAGACTAAACTGAACAGACTATAGTGGAAAAACTAAATTGGACAGAGAATAGTGGAAAGACTAAAGTGGACAGACTATAGTGGAAAGAATAAAGTGGACAGACTAAACTGAACAGACTATAGTGGAAAGACTATAGTGGAAAGACTGTAGTGGACAGAATAAAGTGGAGACTATAGTGGAAAGACTAAAGCGGACAGACTAAAGTGGAAAGACTAAAGTGGAAAGACTAAAGTGGGCAGACTATAGTGGAAAGACTATAGTGGAAAGACTGTAATGGACAGACTACAGTGGAAAGACTAAAGTGGAAAGACTGTAGTGGACAGAATAAAGTGGAGACTATAGTGGAAAGACTAAAGTGGACAGAGAATAGTGGAAAGACTAAAGTGGACAGACTAGAGTGGAAAGACTATAGTGGAAAGACTGTAGTGGACGGAATAAAGTGGAGACTATAGTGGAAAGACTAAAGTGGAAAGACTAAAGTGGACAGAGAATAGTGGAAAGACTAAAGTGGAAAGACTGTAGTGGACAGAATAAAGTGGAGACTATAGTGGAAAGACTAAAGTGGAAAGACTAAAGTGGACAGACTATAGAGGAAAGACTATAGTGGAGAGACTGTAGTGGACAGAATAAAGTGAAGACTATAGTGGAAAGACTGAAGTGGACAGAGAATAGTGGAACGACTAAAGTGGAAAGACTAAAGTGGAAAGACTAAAGTGGAAAGACTAAAGTGGACAGACTATAGTGGAAAGACTGTAGTGGACAGAATAAAGTGGAGAGTATAGTGGAAAGAATTGAAAGTTATGAATGTGAAAATGGTGTGGTTGTTATTAAGTTATGAATGTGAAAATGGTGTGGTTGTTTTTAGTATGGTTTTGTGAAGTGAATTGTTATTTCTGTGTATGGCTTAATGGCTTTTAAATACAGATATATATATATATATGCCGAAACAACATTCGTTACGTTATCTTTATTTCTGGATTCAAACGATTTCATATGCAACCTGTCAGGTGCCGATACGCACTTTTAAGTTAAATTGGGAAGCTGACGTGAATATAACCAAGAATAAATAAGGGGAGAACTGAGAACTCGCATAACCTCAACGTATGCAAACTAAATAGTTTTTTTGCGATTCTGATTTAATAAAGTGGACAGAGAATAGTGGAAAGACTAAAGTGGACAGACTATAGTGGAAAGACTAAAATGGACAGACTAAAGTGGAAAGACTAAAGTGGAAAGACTAAAGTGGACAGACTATAGTGGAAAGACTGTAGTGGACAGAATGAAGTGGAGAGTATAGTGGAAAGAATAAAGTGGACAGAGGATAGTGGAAAGACTAAAGTGGACAGACTATAGTGGAAAGACTATAGTGGAGAGACTGTAGTGGACAGAATAAAGGGGAGACTATAGTGGAAAGACTAAAGTGGACAGAGAATAGTGGACAGACTAAAGTGGAAAGACTGTAGTGGACAGAATAAAGTGGAAAGACTAAAGTGGACAGACTATAGTGGAAAGACTGTAGTGGACAGAATAAAGTGGAGACTATAGTGGAAAGACTAAAGTGGACAGAGAATAGTGGAAAGACTAAAGTGGACAGACTATAGTGGAAAGAATAAAGTGGACAGACTAAACTGGACAGACTATAGTGGAAAGACTATAGTGGAAAGACTGTAGTGGAAAGAATAAAGTGGAGACTATAGTGGAAAGACTAAAGCGGACAGACTAAAGTGGAAAGACTAAAGTTGAAAGACTAAAGTGGACAGACTATAGTGGAAAGACTATAGTGGAAAGACTGTAATGGACAGACTACAGTGGAAAGACTAAAGTGGACAGACTAAAGTGGAAAGACTAAAGTGGAAAGACTAAAGTGGACAGACTAAAGTGGACAGACTAAAGTGGACAGACTATAGTGGAAAGACTATAGTGGAAAGACTGAAGTGGACAGACTAAAGTGGAAAGACTGAAGTGGAAAGACTAAAGTGGACAGACTATAGTGGAAACACTGTAGTGGACAGAATAAAGTGGAGAGTATAGTGGAAAGAATAAAGTGGACAGAGAATAGTGGAAAGACTAAAGTGGACAGACTATAGTGGAAAGACTATAGTGGAGAGACTGTAGTGGACAGAATTAAGTGGAGACTATAGTGGAAAGACTAAAGTGGAAAGACTAAAGTGGACAGAGAATAGTGGAAAGACTAAAGTGGAAAGACTGTAGTGGACAGAATAAAGTGGAGACTATAGTGGAAAGACTAAAGTGGAAAGACTGAAGTGGACAGACTATAGTGGAAAGACTATAGTGGAAAGACTGTAGTGGACAGAATAAAGTGGAGACTATAGTGGAAAGACTAAAGTGAACAGAGAATAATTGAACGACTAAAGTGGACAGACTATAGTGGAAAGACTATAGTGGAAAGACTGTAGTGGACAGACTAAAGTGGAGACGATAGTGGAAAGACTAAAGTGGAAAGACTAAAGTGGACAGACTATAGTGGAAAGACTGAAGTGGACAGACTAAAGTGGAAAAACTAAGTGGAAAGACTAAAGTGGACAGACTATAGTGGAAATACTATAGTGGAAAGACTGTAGTGGACAGAACAAAGTGTAGACTATAGTGGAAAGACTAAAGTGGACAGAGAATAGCGGAAAGACTAAAGTGGACAGACTATAGTGGAAAGACTACAGTGGAAAGACTGTAGTGGACAGAATAAAGTGGAGACTATAGCGGACAGACTGAAGTGGAAAGACTATAGTGGAAAGACTAAAGTGGAAAGACTGTAGTGGACAGAATAAAGTGGAGACTATACTGGAAAGACTAAAGTGGACAGAGAATAGTGGAAAGACTAAAGTGGACAGACTATAGTGGAAAGACTATAGTGGAAAGACTGTAGTGGACGGAATAAAGTGGAGACTATAGTGGAAAGACTAAAGTGGAAAGACTAAAGTGGACAGAGAATAGTGGAAAGACTAAAGTGGAAAGACTGTAGTGGACAGAATAAAGTGGAGACTATAGTGGAAAGACTAAAGTGGAAAGACTAAAGTGGACAGACTATAGTGGAAAGACTATAGTGGAGAGACTGTAGTGGACAGAATAAAGTGGAGACTATAGTGGAAAGACTAAAGTGGACAGAGAATAGTGGAAAGACTAAAGTGGAAAGACTGTAGTGGACAGAATAAAGTGGAAAGACTAAAGTGGACAGAGAATAGTGGAAAGACTAAAGTGGACAGACTATAGTGGAAAGAATAAAGTGGACAGACTAAAGTGGAAAAACTAAAGTGGAAAGACTAAAGTGGACAGACTATAGTGGAAAGACTATAGTGGAAAGACTGTAGTGGACAGAATAAAGTGGAGACTATAGTGGAAAGACTAAAGTGGACAGAGAATAGTGGGAAGACTAAAGTGGAAAGACTGTATTGGACAGAATAAAGGGGAGACTTTAATGGAACGACTAAAGTGGAAAGACTAAACTGGATAGACTATAGTGGACAGACTGAAGTGGAAAGACGATAGTGGAAAGACTAAAGTGGAAAGACTATAGTGGAAAGACTAAAGTGGACAGACTATAGTGGAAAGACTAAAGTGGACAGACTGAAGTGGAAAGACTATAGTGGAAAGACTAAAGTGGAAAGACTGTAGTGGACAGAATAAAGTGGAGACTATAGTGGAAAGACTAAAGTGGACAGAGAATAGTGGAAAGACTAAAGTGGACAGACTATAGTGGAAAGACTATAGTGAAAAGACTGTAGTGGACGGAATAAAGTAGAGACTATAGTAGAAAGACTAAAGTGGACAGAGAATAGTGGAAAGACTAAAGTGGAAAGACTGTAGTGGACAGAACAAAGTGTAGACTATAGTAGAAAGACTAAAGTGGACAGAGAATAGTGGAAAGACTAAATTGGACAGACTATAGTGGAAAAGACTGTAGTGGACAGAATAAAGTGGAGACTATAGTGGAAAGACTAAAGTGGACAGAGAATAGTGGAAAGACTAAAGTGGACAGACTATAGTGGAAAGACTATAGTGGAAAGACTGTAGTGGACGGAATAAAGTGGAGACTATAGTAGAAAGACTAAAGTGGACAGAGAATAGTGGAAAGAATAAAGTGGACAGAGGATAGTGGAAAGACTAAAGTGGACAGACTATAGTGGAAAGACTATAGTGGAGAGACTGTAGTGGACAGAATAAAGTGGAGACTATAGTGGAAAGACTAAAGTGGACAGAGAATAGTGGACAGACTAAAGTGGAAAGACTGTAGTGGACAGAATAAAGTGGAAAGACTAAAGTGGACAGACTATAGTGGAAAGACTGTAGTGGACAGAATAAAGTGGAGACTATAGTGGAAAGACTAAAGTGGACAGAGAATATTGGAAAGACTAAAGTGGACAGACTATAGTGGAAAGAATAAAGTGGACAGACTAAACTGGAAGGACTATAGTGGAAAGACTATAGTGGAAAGACTGTAGTGGACAGAATAAAGTGGAGACTATAGTGGAAAGACTAAAGCGGACAGACTAAAGTGGAAAGACTAAAGTTGAAAGACTAAAGTGGACAGACTATAGTGGAAAGACTATAGTGGAAAGACTGTAATGGACAGACTACAGTGGAAAGACTAAAGTGGACAGACTAAAGTGGAAAGACTAAAGTGGAATGACTAAAGTGGACAGAATATAGTGGAAAGACTATAGTGGAAAGACTGAAGTGGACAGAATAAAGTGGAGACTATAGTGGAAAGACTAAAGTGATAAGATTAAAGTGGACAGACTATAGTGGAGAGACTGTAGTGGACAGAATAAAGTGGAGACTATAGTGGAAAGACTAAAGTGGACAAAGAATAGTGGAAAGACTAAAGTGGAAAGACTGTAGTGGACAGAATAAAGTGGAAAGACTAAAGTGGACAGACTATAGTGGAAAGACTGTAGTGGACAGAAAAAAGTGGAGACTATAGTGGAAAGACTAAAGTGGACAGAGAATAGTGGAAAGACTAAAGTGGACAGACTATAGTGGAAAGAATAAAGTGGACAGACTAAACTGGACAGACTATAGTGGAAAGACTGTAGTGGACAGAATAAAGTGGAGACTATAGTGGAAAGACTAAAGCGGACAGACTAAAGTGGAAAGACTAAAGTGGAAAGACTAAAGTGGACAGACTATAGTGGAAAGACTATAGTGGAAAGAATGTAATGGACAGACTACAGTGGAAAGACTAAAGTGGACAGACTATAGTGGAAAGACTATAGTGGAAAGACTGTAGTGGACAGAATAAAGTGGAGACTGTAGTGGAAAGACTAAAGTGGAAAGACTAAAGTGGACAGAAAATAGTGGATAGACTAAAGTGGACAGACTATAGTGGAAAGACTAAAGTGGACAGACTAAAGTGGAAAGACTAAAGTGGAAAGACTAAAGTGGACAGACTATAGTGGAAAGACTAAAGTGGACAGAATAAAGTGGAGAGTATAGTGGAAAGAATAAAGTGGACAGAGAATAGTGGAAAGACTAAAGTGGACAGACTATAGTGGAAAGACTATAGTGGAGAGACTGTAGTGGACAGAATAAAGTGGAGACTATAGTGGAAATACTAAAGTGGAAAGACTAAAGTGGACAGAGAATAGCGGAAAGTCTAAAGTGGAAAGACTGTAGTGGACAGAATAAAGTGGAGACTATAGTGGAAAGACTAAAGTGGAAAGACTAAAGTGGACAGACTATAGTGGAAAGACTATAGTGGAAAGACTGTAGTGGACAGAATAAAGTGGAGACTATAGTGGAAAGACTAAAATGAACAGAGAATAGTTGAACGACTAAAGTGGACAGACTATAGTGAAAAGACTATAGTGGAAAGACTGTAGTGGACAGACTAAAGTGGACACTATAGTGGAAAGACTAAAGTGGAAAGACTAAAGTGGACAGACTATAGTGGAAAGACTGAAGTGGACAGACTAAAGTGGAAAAACTAAAGTGGAAAGACTAAAGTGGACAGACAATAGTGGAAAGACTATAGTGGAAAGACTGTGGTGGACAGAACAAAGTGTAGACTATAGTGGAAAGACTAAAGTGGACAGAGAATAGTGGAAAGACTAAAGTGGACAGACTATAGTGGAAAGACTACAGTGGAAAGACTGTAGTGGACAGAATAAAGTGGAGACTATAGTGCAAAGACTAAAGTGGACAGAGAATAGTGGAAAGACTATAGTGGAGAGACTGTAGTGGACAGAATAAAGTGGAGATTATAGTGGAAGGACTAAAGTGGAAAGACTAAAGTGGATAGACTATAGTAGAAAGACTGAAGTGGAAAGACTAAGTGGACAGACTAAAATGGAAAGACTATAGTGGAAAGACTAAAGTGGACAGACTATAGTGGAAAAACTATAGTGGAAAGACTATAGTTGAAAGACTGTAATGGACAGACTAAAGTGGACAGACTATAGTGGAAAGACTAAAGTGGACAGACTAAAATGGAAAGACTAAAGTGGAAAGACTAAAGTGGACAGACTATAGTGGAAAGACTATAGTGGAAAGACTGTAGTGGACAGAATAAAGTGGAGAGTATAGTGGAAAGAATAAAGTGGACAGAGAATAGTGGAAAGACTAAAGTGGACAGACTATAGTGGAAAGACTATAGTGGAGAGACTGTAGTGGACAGAATAAAGTGGACAGACTAAAGTGGAAAGACTAAAGTGGAAAGACTAAAGTGGACAGACTATAGTGGAAAGACTATAGTGGAAAGACTGTAGTGGACAGAATAAAGTGGAGAGTATAGTGGAAAGAATAAAGTGGACAGAGAATAGTGGAAAGACTAAAGTGGACAGACTATAGTGGAAAGACTATAGTGGAGAGACTGTAGTGGACAGAATAAAGTGGAGACTATAGTGGAAAGACTAAAGTGGACAGAGAATAGTGGAAAGACTAAAGTGGAAAGACTGTAGTGGACAGAATAAAGTGGAGACTATAGTGGAAAGACTAAAGTGGAAAGACTAAAGTGGACAGACTATAGTGGAAAGACTATAGTGGAGAGACTGTAGTGGACAGAATAAAGTGGAGACTATAGTTGAAAGACTAAAGTGGACAGAGAATAGTGGAAAGACTAAAGTGGAAAGACTGTAGTGGACAGAATAAAGTGGAAAGACTAAAGTGGACAGAGAATAGTGGAAAGACTAAAGCGGACAGACTATAGTGGAAAGAATAAAGTGGACAGACTAAACTGGACAGACTATAGTGGAAAGACTATAGTGGAAAGACTGTAGTGGACAGAATAAAATGGAGACTATAGTGGAAAGACTAAAGCGGACAGACTAAAGTGGAAAGACTAAAGTGGAAAGACTAAAGTGGACAGACTATAGTGGAAAGACTATAGTGGAAAGACTGTAATGGACAGACTACAGTGGAAAGACTAAAGTGGACAGACTAAAGTGGAAAAACTAAAGTGGAAAGACTAAAGTGGACAGACTATAGTGGAAAGACTATAGTGGAAAGACTGTAGTGGACAGAATAAAGTGGAGACTGTAGTGGAAAGACTAAAGTGGAAAGACTAAAGTGGACAGAGAATAGTGGAAAGACTGAAGTTGACAGACTAAAGTGGAAAAACTAAAGTGCTAAGACTAAAGTGGACAGACTATAGTGGAAAGACTATAGTGGAAAGACTGTAGTGGACAGAACAA
Organism: Branchinecta sandiegonensis; assembly: GCA_030848855.1. Taxonomy (NCBI): domain Eukaryota; kingdom Metazoa; phylum Arthropoda; class Branchiopoda; order Anostraca; family Branchinectidae; genus Branchinecta; species Branchinecta sandiegonensis. The sequence continues at coordinate 21,293,753 of JAUPMV010000009.1, forward strand.
AGTGTAGACTATAGTGGAAAGACTAAAGTGGACAGAGAATAGTGGAAAGACTAAACTGGACAGACTATAGTGGAAAGACTACAGTGGAAAGACTGTAGTGGACAGAATAAAGTGGAGACTATAGTGGAAAGACTAAAGTGGACAGAGAATAGTGGAAAGACTAAAGTGGAAAGACTGTATTGGACAGAATAAAGGGGAGACTTTAATGGAACGACTAAAGTGGAAAGACTAAACTGGATAGACTATAGTGGAAAGACTAAAGTGGACAGACTGAAGTGGAAAGACGATAGTGGAAAGACTAAAGTGGAAAGACTATAGTGGAAAGACTAAAGTGGACAGACTATAGTGGAAAGACTAAAGTGGACAGACTGAAGTGGAAAGACTATAGTGGAAAGACTAAAGTGGAAAGACTGTAGTGGACAGAATAAAGTGGAGACTATAGTGGAAAGACTAAAGTGGACAGAGAATAGTGGAAAGACTAAAGTGGACAGACTATAGTGGAAAGACTATGGTGGAAAGACTGTAGTGGACGGAATAAAGTGGAGACTATAGTGGAAAGACTAAAGTGGAAAGACTAAAGTGGACAGAGAATAGTGGTAAGACTAAAGTGGAAAGACTGTAGTGGACAGAATAAAGTGGAGACTATAGTGGAAAGACTAAAGTGGAAAGACTAAAGTGGACAGACTATAGTGGAAAGACTATAGTGGAGAGACTGTAGTGGACAGAATAAAGTGGAGACTATAGTGGAAAGACTAAAGTGGACAAAGAATAGTGGAATGACTAAAGTGGAAAGACTGTAGTGGACAGAATAAAGTGGAAAGACTAAAGTGGACAGACTATAGTGGAAAGACTGTAGTGGACAGAAAAAAGTGGAGACTATAGTGGAAAGACTAAAGTGGACAGAGAATAGTGGAAAGACTAAAGTGGACAGACTATAGTGGAAAGAATAAAGTGGACAGACTAAACTGGACAGACTATAGTGGAAAGACTATAGTGGAAAGACTGTAGTGGACAGAATAAAGTGGAGACTATAGTGGAAAGACTAAAGCGGACAGACTAAAGTGGAAAGACTAAAGTGGAAAGACTAAAGTGGACAGACTATAGTGGAAAGACTATAGTGGAAAGAATGTAATGGACAGACTACAGTGGAAAGACTAAAGTGGACAGACTATAGTTTAAAGACTATTGTGGAAAGACTGTAGTGGACAGAATAAAGTGGAGACTGTAGTGGAAAGACTAAAGTGGAAAGACTAAAGTGGACAGAAAATAGTGGATAGACTAAAGTGGACAGACTATAGTGGAAAGACTAAAGTGGACAGACTAAAGTGGAAAGACTAAAGTGGAAAGACTAAAGTGGACAGACTATAGTGGAAAGACTAAAGTGGACAGAATAAAGTGGAGAGTATAGTGGAAAGAATAAAGTGGACACAGAATAGTGGAAAGACTAAAGTGGACAGACTATGGTGGAAAGACTATAGTGGAGAGACTGTAGTGGACAGAATAAAGTGGAGACTATAGTGGAAAGACTAAAGTGGAAAGACTAAAGTGGACAGAGAATAGCGGAAAGACTAAAGTGGAAAGACTGTAGTGGACAGAATAAAGTGGAGACTATACTGGAAAGACTAAAGTGGAAAGACTAAAGTGGACAGACTATAGTGGAAAGACTATAGTGGAAAGACTGTAGTGGACAGAATAAAGTGGAGACTATAGTGGAAAGACTAAAATGAACAGAGAATAGTTGAACGACTAAAGTGGACAGACTATAGTGAAAAGACTATAGTGGAAAGACTGTAGTGGACCGACTAAAGTGGAGACTACAGTGGAAAGACTAAAGTGGAAAGACTAAAGTGGACAGACTATAGTGGAAAGACTGAAGTGGACAGACTAAAGTGGAAAAACTAAAGTGCTAAGACTAAAGTGGACAGACTATAGTGGAAAGACTATAGTGGAAAGACTGTAGTGGACAGAACAAAGTGTAGACTATAGTGGAAAGACTAAAGTGGACAGAGAATAGTGGAAAGACTAAAATGGACAGACTATAGTGGAAAGACTACAGTGGAAAGACTGTAGTGGACAGAATAAAGTGGAGACTATAGTGGAAAGACTAAAGTGGACAGAGAATAGTGGAAAGACTAAAGTGGAAAGACTGTATTGGACAGAATAAAGGGGAGACTTTAATGGAACGACTAAAGTGGAAAGACTAAACTGGATAGACTATAGTGGAAAGACTAAAGTGGACAGACTGAAGTGGAAAGACGATAGTGGAAAGACTAAAGTGGAAAGACTATAGTGGAAAGACTAAAGTTCACAGACTATAGTGGAAAGACTAAAGTGGACAGACTGAAGTGGAAAGACTATAGTGGAAAGACTAAAGTGGAAAGACTGTAGTGGACGGAATAAAGTGGAGACTATAGTGGAAAGACTAAAGTGGAAAGACTAAAGTGGACAGAGAATAGTGGAAAGACTAAAGTGGAAAGACTGTAGTGGACAGAATAAAGTGGAGACTATAGTGGAAAGACTAAAGTGGAAAGACTAAAGTGGACAGACTATAGTGGAAAGACTATAGTGGAGAGACTGTAGTGGACAGAATAAAGTGGAGACTATAGTGGAAAGACTAAAGTGGACAAAGAATAGTGGAAAGACTAAACTGGAAAGACTGTAGTGGACAGAATAAAGTGGAAAGACTAAAGTGGACAGACTATAGTGGAAAGACTGTAGTGGACAGAAAAAAGGGGAGACTATAGTGGAAAGACTAAAGTGGACAGAGAATAGTGGAAAGACTAAAGTGGACAGACTATAGTGGAAAGAATAAAGTGGACAGAATAAAGTGGACAGACTATAGTGGAAAGACTATAGTGGAAAGACTGTAGTGGACAGAATAAAGTGGAGACTATAGTGGAAAGACTAAAGCGGACAGACTAAAGTGGAAAGACTAAAGTGGAAAGACTAAAGTGGACAGACTATAGTGGAAAGACTATAGTGGAAAGAATGTAATGGACAGACTACAGTGGAAAGACTAAAGTGGACAGACTATAGTGGAAAGACTATAGTGGAAAGACTGTAGTGGACAGAATAAAGTGGAGACTGTAGTGGAAAGACTAAAGTGGACAGAAAAGAGTGGATAGACTAAAGTGGACAGACTATAGTGGAAAGACTAAAGTGGACAGACTAAAGTGGAAAGACTAAAGTGGAAAGACTAAAGTGGACAGATTATAGTGGAAAGACTAAAGTGGACAGAATAAAGTGGAGAGTATAGTGGAAAGAATAAAGTGGACAGAGAATAGTGGAAAGACTAAAGTGGACAGACTATAGTGGAGAGACTGTAGTGGACAGAATAAAGTGGAGACTATAGTGGAAAGACTAAAGTGGAAAGACTAAAGTGGACAGAGAATAGCGGAAAGACTAAAGTGGAAAGACTGTAGTGGACAGAATAAAGTGGAGACTATAGTGGAAAGACCAAAGTGGAAAGACTAAAGTGGACAGACTATAGTGGAAAGACTATAGTGGAAAGACTGTAGTGGACAGAATAAAGTGGAGAGTATAGTGGAAAGAATAAAGTGGACAGAGAATAGTGGAAAGACTAAAGTGGACAGACTATAGTGGAAAGACTATAGTGGAGAGACTGTAGTGGACAGAATAAAGTGGAGACTATAGTGGAAAGACTAAAGTGGAAAGACTAAAGTGGACAGAGAATAGTGGAAAGACTAAAGTGGAAAGACTGTAGTGGACAGAATAAAGTGGAGACTATAGTGGAAAGACTAAAGTGGAAAGACTAAAGTGGACAGACTATAGTGGAAAGACTATAGTGGAGAGACTGTAGTGGACAGAATAAAGTGGAGACTATAGTTGAAAGACTAAAGTGGACAGAGAATAGTGGAAAGACTAAAGTGGAAAGACTGTAGTGGACAGAATAAAGTGGAAAGACTAAAGTGGACAGAGAATAGTGGAAAGACTAAAGCGGACAGACTATAGTGGAAAGAATAAAGTGGACAGACTAAACTGGACAGACTATAGTGGAAAGACTATAGTGGAAAGACTGTAGTGGACAGAATAAAATGGAGACTATAGTGGAAAGACTAAAGCGGACAGACTAAAGTGGAAAGACTAAAGTGGAAAGACTAAAGTGGACAGACTATAGTGGAAAGACTATAGTGGAAAGACTGTAATGGACAGACTACAGTGGAAAGACTAAAGTGGACAGACTAAAGTGGAAAAACTAAAGTGGAAAGACTAAAGTGGACAGACTATAGTGGAAAGACTATAGTGGAAAGACTGTAGTGGACAGAATAAAGTGGAGACTGTAGTGGAAAGACTAAAGTGGAAAGACTAAAGTGGACAGAGAATAGTGGAAAGACTGAAGTTGACAGACTAAAGTGGAAAAACTAAAGTGCTAAGACTAAAGTGGACAGACTATAGTGGAAAGACTATAGTGGAAAGACTGTAGTGGACAGAACAAAGTGTAGACTATAGTGGAAAGACTAAAGTGGACAGAGAATAGTGGAAAGACTAAACTGGACAGACTATAGTGGAAAGACTACAGTGGAAAGACTGTAGTGGACAGAATAAAGTGGAGACTATAGTGGAAAGACTAAAGTGGACAGAGAATAGTGGAAAGACTAAAGTGGAAAGACTGTATTGGACAGAATAAAGGGGAGACTTTAATGGAACGACTAAAGTGGAAAGACTAAACTGGATAGACTATAGTGGAAAGACTAAAGTGGACAGACTGAAGTGGAAAGACGATAGTGGAAAGACTAAAGTGGAAAGACTATAGTGGAAAGACTAAAGTGGACAGACTATAGTGGAAAGACTAAAGTGGACAGACTGAAGTGGAAAGACTATAGTGGAAAGACTAAAGTGGAAAGACTGTAGTGGACAGAATAAAGTGGAGACTATAGTGGAAAGACTAAAGTGGACAGAGAATAGTGGAAAGACTAAAGTGGACAGACTATAGTGGAAAGACTATGGTGGAAAGACTGTAGTGGACGGAATAAAGTGGAGACTATAGTGGAAAGACTAAAGTGGAAAGACTAAAGTGGACAGAGAATAGTGGTAAGACTAAAGTGGAAAGACTGTAGTGGACAGAATAAAGTGGAGACTATAGTGGAAAGACTAAAGTGGAAAGACTAAAGTGGACAGACTATAGTGGAAAGACTATAGTGGAGAGACTGTAGTGGACAGAATAAAGTGGAGACTATAGTGGAAAGACTAAAGTGGACAAAGAATAGTGGAATGACTAAAGTGGAAAGACTGTAGTGGACAGAATAAAGTGGAAAGACTAAAGTGGACAGACTATAGTGGAAAGACTGTAGTGGACAGAAAAAAGTGGAGACTATAGTGGAAAGACTAAAGTGGACAGAGAATAGTGGAAAGACTAAAGTGGACAGACTATAGTGGAAAGAATAAAGTGGACAGACTAAACTGGACAGACTATAGTGGAAAGACTATAGTGGAAAGACTGTAGTGGACAGAATAAAGTGGAGACTATAGTGGAAAGACTAAAGCGGACAGACTAAAGTGGAAAGACTAAAGTGGAAAGACTAAAGTGGACAGACTATAGTGGAAAGACTATAGTGGAAAGAATGTAATGGACAGACTACAGTGGAAAGACTAAAGTGGACAGACTATAGTTTAAAGACTATTGTGGAAAGACTGTAGTGGAAAGAATAAAGTGGAGACTGTAGTGGAAAGACTAAAGTGGAAAGACTAAAGTGGACAGAAAATAGTGGATAGACTAAAGTGGACAGACTATAGTGGAAAGACTAAAGTGGACAGACTAAAGTGGAAAGACTAAAGTGGAAAGACTAAAGTGGACAGACTATAGTGGAAAGACTAAAGTGGACAGAATAAAGTGGAGAGTATAGTGGAAAGAATAAAGTGGACACAGAATAGTGGAAAGACTAAAGTGGACAGACTATGGTGGAAAGACTATAGTGGAGAGACTGTAGTGGACAGAATAAAGTGGAGACTATAGTGGAAAGACTAAAGTGGAAAGACTAAAGTGGACAGAGAATAGCGGAAAGACTAAAGTGGAAAGACTGTAGTGGACAGAATAAAGTGGAGACTATACTGGAAAGACTAAAGTGGAAAGACTAAAGTGGACAGACTATAGTGGAAAGACTATAGTGGAAAGACTGTAGTGGACAGAATAAAGTGGAGACTATAGTGGAAAGACTAAAATGAACAGAGAATAGTTGAACGACTAAAGTGGACAGACTATAGTGAAAAGACTATAGTGGAAAGACTGTAGTGGACCGACTAAAGTGGAGACTACAGTGGAAAGACTAAAGTGGAAAGACTAAAGTGGACAGACTATAGTGGAAAGACTGAAGTGGACAGACTAAAGTGGAAAAACTAAAGTGCTAAGACTAAAGTGGACAGACTATAGTGGAAAGACTATAGTGGAAAGACTGTAGTGGACAGAACAAAGTGTAGACTATAGTGGAAAGACTAAAGTGGACAGAGAATAGTGGAAAGACTAAAATGGACAGACTATAGTGGAAAGACTACAGTGGAAAGACTGTAGTGGACAGAATAAAGTGGAGACTATAGTGGAAAGACTAAAGTGGACAGAGAATAGTGGAAAGACTAAAGTGGAAAGACTGTATTGGACAGAATAAAGGGGAGACTTTAATGGAACGACTAAAGTGGAAAGACTAAACTGGATAGACTATAGTGGAAAGACTAAAGTGGACAGACTGAAGTGGAAAGACGATAGTGGAAAGACTAAAGTGGAAAGACTATAGTGGAAAGACTAAAGTTCACAGACTATAGTGGAAAGACTAAAGTGGACAGACTGAAGTGGAAAGACTATAGTGGAAAGACTAAAGTGGAAAGACTGTAGTGGACGGAATAAAGTGGAGACTATAGTGGAAAGACTAAAGTGGAAAGACTAAAGTGGACAGAGAATAGTGGAAAGACTAAAGTGGAAAGACTGTAGTGGACAGAATAAAGTGGAGACTATAGTGGAAAGACTAAAGTGGAAAGACTAAAGTGGACAGACTATAGTGGAAAGACTATAGTGGAGAGACTGTAGTGGACAGAATAAAGTGGAGACTATAGTGGAAAGACTAAAGTGGACAAAGAATAGTGGAAAGACTAAACTGGAAAGACTGTAGTGGACAGAATAAAGTGGAAAGACTAAAGTGGACAGACTATAGTGGAAAGACTGTAGTGGACAGAAAAAAGGGGAGACTATAGTGGAAAGACTAAAGTGGACAGAGAATAGTGGAAAGACTAAAGTGGACAGACTATAGTGGAAAGAATAAAGTGGACAGAATAAAGTGGACAGACTATAGTGGAAAGACTATAGTGGAAAGACTGTAGTGGACAGAATAAAGTGGAGACTATAGTGGAAAGACTAAAGCGGACAGACTAAAGTGGAAAGACTAAAGTGGAAAGACTAAAGTGGACAGACTATAGTGGAAAGACTATAGTGGAAAGAATGTAATGGACAGACTACAGTGGAAAGACTAAAGTGGACAGACTATAGTGGAAAGACTATAGTGGAAAGACTGTAGTGGACAGAATAAAGTGGAGACTGTAGTGGAAAGACTAAAGTGGACAGAAAAGAGTGGATAGACTAAAGTGGACAGACTATAGTGGAAAGACTAAAGTGGACAGACTAAAGTGGAAAGACTAAAGTGGAAAGACTAAAGTGGACAGATTATAGTGGAAAGACTAAAGTGGACAGAATAAAGTGGAGAGTATAGTGGAAAGAATAAAGTGGACAGAGAATAGTGGAAAGACTAAAGTGGACAGACTATAGTGGAGAGACTGTAGTGGACAGAATAAAGTGGAGACTATAGTGGAAAGACTAAAGTGGAAAGACTAAAGTGGACAGAGAATAGCGGAAAGACTAAAGTGGAAAGACTGTAGTGGACAGAATAAAGTGGAGACTATAGTGGAAAGACCAAAGTGGAAAGACTAAAGTGGACAGACTATAGTGGAAAGACTATAGTGGAAAGACTGTAGTGGACAGAATAAAGTGGAGACTATAGTGGAAAGACTAAAATGAACAGAGAATAGTTTATTGACTAAAGTGGACAGACTATAGTGAAAAGACGATAGTGGAAAGACTGTAGTGGACAGACTAAAGTGGAGACTATAGTGGAAAGACTAAAGTGGAAAGACTAAAGTGGACAGACTATAGTGGAAAGACTGAAGTGGACAGACTAAAGTGGAAAAACTAAAGTGGAAAGACTAAAGTGGACAGACTATAGTGGAAAGACTATAGTGGAAAGACTGTGGTGGACAGAATAAAGTGGAGACTATAGTGGAAAGACTAAAGTGGACAGAGAATAGTGGAAAGACTATAGTGGAGAGACTGTAGTGGACAGAATAAAGTGGAGATTATAGTGGAACGACTAAAGTGGAAAGACTAAAGTGGATAGACTATAGTAGAAAGACTGAAGTGGAAAGACTAAGTGGACAGACTAAAATGGAAAGACTAAAGTGGACAGACTATAGTGGAAAGACTATAGTGGAAAGACTATAGTGGAAAGACTGTAATGGACAGACTACAGTGGAAAGACTAAAGTGGACAGACTAAAGTGGAAAGACTAAAGTGGAAAGACTAAAGTGGACAGACTATAGTGGAAAAACTAAAGTGGAAAGACTAAAGTGGACAGACTATAGTGGAAAGACTATAGTGGAAAGACTGTGGTGGACAGAATAAAGTGGAGACTATAGTGGAAAGACTAAAGTGGACAGAGAATAGTGGAAAGACTATAGTGGAGAGACTGTAGTGGACAGAATAAAGTGGAGATTATAGTGGAACGACTAAAGTGGAAAGACTAAAGTGGATAGACTATAGTAGAAAGACTGAAGTGGAAAGACTAAGTGGACAGACTAAAATGGAAAGACTAAAGTGGACAGAGAATAGTGGAAAGACTAAAGTGGACAGACTATAGTGGAAAGACTACAGTGGAAAGACTGTAGTGGACAGAATAAAGTGGAGACTATAGTGGAAAGACTAAAGTGGACAGAGAATAGTGGAAAGACTATAGTGGAGAGACTGTAGTGGACAGAATAAAGTGGAGATTATAGTGGAACGACTAAAGTGGAAAGACTAAAGTGGATAGACTATAGTAGAAAGACTGAAGTGGAAAGACTAAGTGGACAGACTAAAATGGAAAGACTAAAGTGGACAGACTATAGTGGAAAGACTATAGTGGAAAGACTATAGTGGAAAGACTGTAATGGACAGACTACAGTGGAAAGACTAAAGTGGACAGACTAAAGTGGAAAGACTAAAGTGGAAAGACTAAAGTGGACAGACTATAGTGGAAAGACTATAGTGGAAAGACTGTAGTGGACAGAATAAAGTGGAGAGTATAGTGGAAAGAATAAAGTGGACAGAGAATAGTGGAAAGACTAAAGTGGACAGACTATAGTGGAAAGACTATAGTGGAGAGACCGTAGTGGACAGAATAAAGTGGAGACTATAGTGGAAAGACTAAAGTGGAAAGACTAAAGTGGACAGAGAATAGTGGAAAGACTAAAGTGGAAAGACTTTAGTGGACACAATAAAGTGGAGACTATAGTGGAAAGACTAAAGTGGAAAGTCTAAAGTGGACAGACTATAGTGGAAAGACTATAGTGGAAAGACTGTAGTGGACAGAATAAAGTGGAGACTATAGTGGAAAGACTAAAGTGAACAGAGAATAGTTGAACGACTAAAGTGGACAGACTATAGTGGAAAGACTATAGTGGAAAGACTGTAGTGGACAGACTAAAGTGGAGACTATAGTGGAAAGACTAATGTGGAAAGACTAAAGTGGACAGACTATAGTGGAAAGACTGAAGTTGACAGACTAAAGTGGAAAAACTAAAGTGGAAAGACTAAAGTGGATAGACTATAGTGGAAAGACTATAGTGGAAAGACTAAAGTGGAAAGACTAAAGTGGACAGAATAAAGTGGAGACTATAGTGGAAAGACTAAAGTGGACAGAGAATAGTGGAAAGACTAAAGTGGAAAGACTGTAGTGGACAGAATAAAGTGGAAAGACTAAAGTGGACAGACTATAGTGGAAAGACTATAGTGGAAAGACTGTAGTGGACAGAATAAAGTGGAGACTATAGTGGAAAGACTAAAGTGGAAAGACTAAAGTGGACAGACTGTAGTGGACAGAATAAAGTGGAGGCTATAGTGGAAAGACTAAAGTGGACAGAGAATAGTGGAAAGACTAAAGTGGACAGACTATAGTGGAAAGACTATAGTGGAAAGACTGTAGTGGACGGAATAAAGTGGAGACGATAGTGGAAAGACTAAAGTGGAAAGACTAAAGTGGAAACACTAAAGTGGAAAGACTAAAGTGGACAGAATATAGTGGAAAGACTATAGTGGAAAGACGGTAGTGGACAGAATAAAGTGGAAAGACTAAAGTGGACAGACTATAGTGGAAAGACCAAAGTGGACAGACTAAAGTGGAAAGACTAAAGTGGAAAGACTAAAGTGGACAGAAGATAGTGGAAATGACTAAAATGGAAAGACTAAAGTGGACAGACTAAAGTGGAAAGACTAAAGTGGAAAGACTCTAGTGGAAAGACTGAAGTGGAAAGACTAAGTGGACAGACTAAAGCGGAAAGACTAAAGTGGAAAGACCAAAGTGGACGGAATAAAGTGGAGACTATAGTGGAAAGACTAAAGTGAACAGAGAATAGTTGAACGACTGAAGTGGACAGACTATAGTGGAAAGACTATAGTGGAAAGACTGTAGTGGACGGAATAAAGTGGAGACTATAGTGGAAAGACTAAAGTGGAAAGACTAAAGTGGACAGAGAATAGTGGAAAGACTAAAGTGGAAAGACTGTAGTGGACAGAATAAAGTGGAGACTATAGTGGAAAGACTAAAGTGGAAAGACTATAGTGGAAAGTCTGTAGTGGACGAAATAAAGTGGAGACTATAGTGGAAAGACTAAAGTGGAAAGACTAAAGTGGACAGAGAATAGTGGAAAGACTATAGTGGAAAGACTGTAGTGGACGGAATAAAGTGGAGACTATAGTGGAAAGACTAAAGTGGAAAGACTAAAGTGGACAGACTATAGTGGAAAGACTATAGTGGAAAGACTGTAGTGGAAAGACTAAAGTGGACAGACTAAAGTGGAAAGACTAAAGTGGAAAGACTAAAGTGGACAGAAGGTAGTGGAAATGACTAAAATGGAAAGACTAAAGTGGACAGACTAAAGTGGAAAGACTAAAGTGGACAGACTCTAGTGGAAAGACTGAAGTGGAAAGACTGTAGTGGACAGAATAAAGTGGAGACTATAGTGGAAAGACTAAAGTGGACAGAGAATAGTTGAAAGACTAAAGAGGACAGACTATAGTGGAAAGACTGTAGTGGACGGAATAAAGTGGAGACTGTAGTGGAAAGACTAAAGTGGACAGAGAATAGTGGAAAGACTAAAGTGGAAAGACTGTAGTGGACAGAATAAAGTGGAGACTATAGTGGAAAGACTAAAGTGGAAAGACTAAAGTGGAAAGACTATAGTGGAAAGACTATAGTGGAAAGACTGTAGTGGAGAGAATAAAGTGGAAACTATAGTGGAAAGACTAAAGTGGACAGAGAATAGTGGAAAGTCGAAAGTGGAAAGACTGTAGTGGACAGAATAAAGTGGAGACTATAGTGGAAAGACTAAAGTGGAAAGACTAAAGTGGACAGACTATAGTGGAAAGACTATAGTGGAAAAACTGTAGTGGACAGAATAAAGTGGAGACTATAGTGGAAAGACTAAAGTGGACAGAGAGTATTGGAAAGACTAAAGTGGAAAGACTGTAGTGGACAGAATAAAGTGGAGACTATAGTGGAAAGACTAAAGTGGAAAGACTAAAGTGGACAGACTATAGTGGAAAGACTGAAGTGGAAAGACTCAGTGGACAGACTAAAGTGTACACACTGAAGTGGACAGAATAAAGTGGAAAGACTAAAGTGGAACGACTAAAGTGGACAGACTATAGTGGAAAGACTAAAGTGGACAGACTAAAGTGGAAAGATTAAAGTGGAAAGACTAAAGTGGACAGACTTTAGTGGAAAGACTATAGTGGAAAGACTGTAGTGGACAGAATAAAGTGGAGACTATAGTGGAAAGAGTAAAGTGGAAAGACTAAAGTGGACAGAGAATAGTGGAAAGACTAAAGTGGACAGACTATAGTGGAAAGACTAAAGTGGACAGACTAAAGTGGACAGAGAATAGTGGAAAGACTGTAGTGGACAGAATAAAGTGGAGACTATAGTGGAAAGACTAAAGTGGACAGACTAAAGTGGAAACACTAAAGTGGAAAGACTAAAGTGGACAGAATATAGTGGAAAGACTATAGTGGAAAGACGGTAGTGGACAGAATAAAGTGGAAAGACTAAAGTGGACAGACTATAGTGGAAAGACCAAAGTGGACAGACTAAAGTGGAAAGACTAAAGTGGAAAGACTAAAGTGGACAGAAGATAGTGGAAATGACTAAAATGGAAAGACTAAAGTGGAAAGACTAAAGTGGAAAGACTAAAGTGGAAAGACTCTAGTGGAAAGACTGAAGTGGAAAGACTAAGTGGACAGACTAAAGCGGAAAGACTAAAGTGGAAAGACCAAAGTGGACGGAATAAAGTGGAGACTATAGTGGAAAGACTAAAGTGAACAGAGAATAGTTGAACGACTGAAGTGGACAGACTATAGTGGAAAGACTATAGTGGAAAGACTGTAGTGGACGGAATAAAGTGGAGACTATAGTGGAAAGACTAAAGTGGAAAGACTAAAGTGGACAGAGAATAGTGGAAAGACTAAAGTGGAAAGACTGTAGTGGACAGAATAAAGTGGAGACTATAGTGGAAAGACTAAAGTGGAAAGACTATAGTGGAAAGTCTGTAGTGGACGGAATAAAGTGGAGACTATAGTGGAAAGACTAAAGTGGACAGAGAATAGTGGAAAGACTATAGTGGAAAGACTGTAGTGGACGGAATAAAGTGGAGACTATAGTGGAAAGACTAAAGTGGAAAGACTAAAGTGGACAGAGAATAGTGGAAAGACTGTAGTGGACAGAATAAAGTGGAAACTATAGTGGAAAGACTAAAGTGGACAGAGAATAGTGGAAAGACGAAAGTGGAAAGACTGTAGTGGACAGAATAAAGTGGAGACTATAGTGGAAAGACTAAAGTGGACAGAGAATAGTTGAAAGACTAAAGAGGACAGACTATAGTGGAAAGACTGTAGTGGACGGAATAAAGTGGAGACTGTAGTGGAAAGACTAAAGTGGAAAGACTAAAGTGGACAGAGAATAGTGGAAAGACTAAAGTGGAAAGACTGTAGTGGACAGAATAAACTGGAGACTATAGTGGAAAGACTAAAGTGGAAAGACTAAAGTGGAAAGACTATAGTGGAAAGACTATAGTGGAAAAACTGTAGTGGAGAGAATAAAGTGGAAACTATAGTGGAAAGACTAAAGTGGACAGAGAATAGTGGAAAGTCGAAAGTGGAAAGACTGTAGTGGACAGAATAAAGTGGAGACTATAGTGGAAAGACTAAAGTGGAAAGACTAAAGTGGACAGACTATAGTGGAAAGACTATAGTGGAAAGACTGTAGTGGACAGAATAAAGGGGAGACTATAGTGGAAAGACTAAAGTGGACAGAGAGTATTGGAAAGACTAAAGTGGACAGACTATAGTGGAAAGACTGAAGTGGAAAGACTCAGTGGACAGACTAAAGTGTACACACTGAAGTGGACAGAATAAAGTGGAAAGACTAAAGTGGAACGACTAAAGTGGACAGACTATAGTGGAAAGACTAAAGTGGACAGACTAAAGTGGAAAGATTAAAGTGGAAAGACTAAAGTGGACAGACTTTAGTGGAAAGACTATAGTGGAAAGACTCTAGTGGACAGAATAAAGTGGAGACTATAGTGGAAAGAGTAAAGTGGAAAGACTAAAGTGGACAGAGAATAGTGGAAAGACTAAAGTGGACAGACTATAGTGGAAAGACTAAAGTGGACAGACTAAAGTGGACAGAGAATAGTGGAAAGACTGTAGTGGACAGAATAAAGTGGAGACTATAGTGGAAAGACTAAAGTGGACAGACTAAAGTGGAAACACTAAAGTGGAAAGACTAAAGTGGACAGAATATAGTGGAAAGACTATAGTGGAAAGACGGTAGTGGACAGAATAAAGTGGAGACTATAGTAGAAAGACTAAAGTGGAAAGACTAAAGTGGACAGAGAATAGTGGAAAGACTAAAGTGGACAGACTATAGTGGAAAGACTAAAGTGGAAAGACTAAAGTGGACGGACTATAGTGGAAAGACTATAGTGGAAAGACTATAGTGGAAAGACTATAGTGGAAAAACTGTAGTGGACAGAACAAAGTGGAGAGTATAGTGGAAAGACTAAAGTGGAAAGACTAAGGTGGAAAGACTAAAGTGGACAGACTATAGTGGAAAGACTAATGTGGACAGACTATATTGGAAAGACTAAAGTGGACAGACTAAAGTGGAAAGACTAAAGTGGAAAGACTAAAGTGGACAGAAGATAGTGGAAATGACTAAAATGGAAAGACTAAAGTGGACAGAGAATAGTGGAAAGACTAAAGTGGACAGACTATAGTGGAAAGACTAAAGTGGACAGACTAAAGTGGAAAGACTAAAGTGGAAAGACTAAAGTGGACAGACTATAGTAGAAAGACTAAAGTGGAAAGACTAAAGTGGACAGACTATAGTGGAAAGACTAAAGTGGAAAGACTAAGGTGGAAAGACTAAAGTGGACAGACTATAGTGGAAAGACTAAAGTGGACAGACTATAGTGGAAAGACTAAAGTGGACAGACTAAAGTGGAAAGACTAAAGTGGAAAGACTAAGGTGGAAAGACTAAAGTGGACAGACTATAGTGGAAAGACTAAAGTGGACAGACTATAGTGGAAAGACTAAAGTGGACAGACTATAGTGGAAAGACTGCAGTTACAGAATAAAGTGGAGACTATAGTGTAAAGACTAAAGTGGACAGAGAATAGTGGAAAGACTAAAGTGGACAGTCTATAGTGGAAAGACTAAAGTGGACAGACTAAAGTGGAAAGACTAAAGTGGAAAGACTAAAGTGGAAAGACTTTAGTGGACAGAATAAAGTGGAGACTATAGTGGAAAGACTAAAGTGGAAAGACTAAGGTGGAAAGACTAAAGTGGACAGACTATAGTGGAAAGACTAAAGTGGACAGACTATAGTGGAAAGACTAAAGTGGACAGACTAAAGTGGAAAGACTAAAGTGGAAAGACTAAAGTGGACAGAAGATAGTGGAAATGACTAAAATGGAAAGACTAAAGTGGACAGACTAAAGTGGAAAGACTAAAGTGGACAGACTCTAGTGGAAAGACTGAAGTGGAAAGACTAAGTGGACAGACTAAAGCGGAAAGACTAAAGTGGAAAGACTAAAGTGGACAGACTATAGTGGAAAGACTATAGTGGAAAAACTGTAGTGGACAGAACAAAGTGGAGAGTATAGTGGAAAGACTAAAGTGGACAGAGAATAGTGGAAAGACTAAAGTGGACAGACTATAGTGGAAAGACTATAGTGGAGAGACTGTAGTGGACAGAATAAAGTGGAGACTATAGTGGAAAGACTAAAGTGGAAAGACTAAAGTGGACAGAGAATAGTGGAAAGACTGTAGTGGACAGAATAAAGTGGAGACTATAGTGGAAAGACTAAAGTGGACAGACTAAAGTGGAAACACTAAAGTGGAAAGACTGTAGTGGACAGAATAAAGTGGAGAATATAGTGGAAAGACTAAAGTGGAAAGACTAAAGTGGACAGACTATAGTGGAAAGACTATAGTGGAAAGACTGTAGTGGACAGAATAAAGTGGAGACTATAGTGGAAAGACTAAAGTGGACAGAGAGTATTGGAAAGACTAAAGTGGAAAGACTGTAGTGGACAGAATAAAGTGGAAACTATAGTGGAAAGACTAAAGTTGAAAGACTAAAGTGGACAGACTATAGTGGAAAGACTGAATTGGAAAGACTATAGTGGAAAGACTAAAGTGGACAGACTAAAGTGGAAAGATTAAAGTGGAAAGACTAAAGTGGACAGACTATAGTGGAAAGACTATAGTGGAAAGACTGTAGTGGACAGAATAAAGTGGAGACTATAGTGGAAAGACTAAAGTGGAAAGACTAAAGTGGACAGAGAATAGTGGAAAGACTAAAGTGGACAGACTATAGTGGACAGACTAAAGTGGACAGAGAATAGTGGAAAGACTGTAGTGGACAGAATAAAGTGGAGACTATAGTGGAAAGACTAAAGTGGACAGACTAAAGTGGAAACACTAAAGTGGAAAGACTAAAGTGGACAGACTATAGTGGAAAGACTATAGTGGAAAGACTGTTGTGGACAGAATAAAGTGGAGACTATAGTGGAAAGACTAAAGTGGAAAGACTAAAGTGGACAGAGAATAGTGGAAAGACTAAAGTGGACAGACTATAGTGGAAAGACTAAAGTGGAAAGACTAAAGTGGACAGACTTTAGTGGAAAGACTATAGTGGAAAGACTATAGTGGAAAAACTGTAGTGGACAGAACAAAGTGGAGAGTATAGTGGAAAGACTAAAGTGGAAAGACTATAGTGGAAAGACTAAAGTGGAAAGACTAAAGTGGACAGACTATAGTGGAAAGACTAAAGTGGAAAGACTAAGGTGGAAAGACTAAAGTGGACAGACTATAGTGGAAAGACTAAAGTGGACAGACTATAGTGGAAAGACTAAAGTGGACAGACTATAGTGGAAAGACTGCAGTTACAGAATAAAGTGGAGATTATAGTGTAAAGACTAAAGTGGACAGAGAATAGTGGAAAGACTAAAGTGGACAGTCTATAGTGGAAAGACTAAAGTGGACAGACTAAAGTGGAAAGACTAAAGTGGAAAGACTAAAGTGGACAGACTATAGTAGAAAGACTATAGTGGAAAGACTGTAGTGGACAGAATAAAGTGGAGACTATAGTGGAAAGACTAAAGTGGAAAGACTAAGGTGGAAAGACTAAAGTGGACAGACTATAGTGGAAAGACTAAAGTGGACAGACTATAGTGGAAAGACTAAAGTGGACAGACTAAAGTGGAAAGACTAAAGTGGAAAGACTAAAGTGGACAGAAGATAGTGGAAATGACTAAAATGGAAAGACTAAAGTGGACAGACTAAAGTGGAAAGACTAAAGTGGACAGACTCTAGTGGAAAGACTGAAGTGGAAAGACTAAGTGGACAGACTAAAGCGGAAAGACTAAAGTGGAAAGACTAAAGTGGACAGACTATAGTGGAAAGACTATAGTGGAAAAACTGTAGTGGACAGAACAAAGTGGAGAGTATAGTGGAAAGACTAAAGTGGACAGAGAATAGTGGAAAGACTAAAGTGGACAGACTATAGTGGAAAGACTATAGTGGAGAGACTGTAGTGGACAGAATAAAGTGGAGACTATAGTGGAAAGACTAAAGTGGAAAGACTAAAGTGGACAGAGAATAGTGGAAAGACTGTAGTGGACAGAATAAAGTGGAGACTATAGTGGAAAGACTAAAGTGGACAGACTAAAGTGGAAACACTAAAGTGGAAAGACTGTAGTGGACAGAATAAAGTGGAGAATATAGTGGAAAGACTAAAGTGGAAAGACTAAAGTGGACAGACTATAGTGGAAAGACTATAGTGGAAAGACTGTAGTGGACAGAATAAAGTGGAGACTATAGTGGAAAGACTAAAGTGGACAGAGAGTATTGGAAAGACTAAAGTGGAAAGACTGTAGTGGACAGAATAAAGTGGAAACTATAGTGGAAAGACTAAAGTGGAAAGACTAAAGTGGACAGACTATAGTGGAAAGACTGAATTGGAAAGACTATAGTGGAAAGACTAAAGTGGACAGACTAAAGTGGAAAGATTAAAGTGGAAAGACTAAAGTGGACAGACTATAGTGGAAAGACTATAGTGGAAAGACTGTAGTGGACAGAATAAAGTGGAGACTATAGTGGAAAGACTAAAGTGGAAAGACTAAAGTGGACAGAGAATAGTGGAAAGACTAAAGTGGACAGACTATAGTGGACAGACTAAAGTAGACAGAGAATAGTGGAAAGACTGTAGTGGACAGAATAAAGTGGAGACTATAGTGGAAAGACTAAAGTGGACAGACTAAAGTGGAAACACTAAAGTGGAAAGACTAAAGTGGACAGACTATAGTGGAAAGACTATAGTGGAAAGACTGTTGTAGACAGAATAAAGTGGAGACTATAGTGGAAAGACTAAAGTGGAAAGACTAAAGTGGACAGAGAATAGTGGAAAGACTAAAGTGGACAGACTATAGTGGAAAGACTAAAGTGGAAAGACTAAAGTGGACAGACTATAGTGGAAAGACTATAGTGGAAAGACTATAGTGGAAAAACTGTAGTGGACAGAACAAAGTGGAGAGTATAGTGGAAAGACTAAAGTGGAAAGACTAAAGTGGACAGACTATAGTGGAAAGACTATAGTGGAAAGACTGCAGTTACAGAATAAAGTGGAGACTATAGTGGAAAGACTAAAGTGGACAGAGAATAGTGGAAAGACTAAAGTGGACAGTCTATAGTGGAAAGACTAAAGTGGACAGACTAAAGTGGAAAGACTAAAGTGGAAAGACTAAAGTGGAAAGACTAAAGTGGACAGACTATAGTAGAAAGACTATAGTGGAAAGACTGAAGTGGAAAGACTATAGTGGAAAGACTAAAGTGGAAAGACTAAAGTGGAAAGACTTTAGTGGACAGAATAAAGTGGAGACTATAGTGGAAAGACTTTAGTGGACAGAATAAAGTGGAGACTATAGTGGAAAGACTATAGTGGAAAGACTATAGTGGAAAAACTGTAGTGGACAGAACAAAGTGGAGAGTATAGTAGAAAGACTAAAGTGGAAAGACTAAAGTGGACAGACTATAGTGGAAAGACTATAGTGGAAAGACTGCAGTTACAGAATAAAGTGGAGACTATAGTGGAAAGACTAAAGTGGACAGAGAATAGTGGAAAGACTAAAGTGGACAGTCTATAGTGGAAAGACTAAAGTGGACAGACTAAAGTGGAAAGACTAAAGTGGAAAGACTAAAGTGGAAAGACTAAAGTGGACAGACTATAGTAGAAAGACTATAGTGGAAAGACTGTAGTGGACAGAATAAAGTGGAGCCTATAGTGGAAAGACTAAAGTGGAAAGACTAAGGTGGAAAGACTAAAGTGGACAGACTATAGTGGAAAGACTAAAGTGGACAGACTATAGTGGAAAGACCAAAGTGGACAGACTAAAGTGGAAAGACTAAAGTGGAAAGACTAAAGTGGACAGAAGATAGTGGAAATGACTAAAATGGAAAGACTAAAGTGGACGGACTAAAGTGGAAAGACTAAAGTGGAAAGACTCTAGTGGAAAGACTGAAGTGGAAAGACTAAGTGGACAGACTAAAGCGGAAAGACTAAAGTGGAAAGACCAAAGTGGACGGAATAAAGTGGAGACTATAGTGGAAAGACTAAAGTGAACAGAGAATAGTTGAACGACTAAAGTGGACAGACTATAGTGGAAAGACTATAGTGGAAAGACTGTAGTGGACGGAATAAAGTGGAGACTATAGTGGAAAGACTAAAGTGGAAAGACTAAAGTGGACAGAGAATAGTGGAAAGACTAAAGTGGAAAGACTGTAGTGGACAGAATAAAGTGGAGACTATAGTGGAAAGACTAAAGTGGAAAGACTATAGTGGAAAGTCTGTAGTGGACGGAATAAAGTGGAGACTATAGTGGAAAGACTAAAGTGGAAAGACTAAAGTGGACAGAGAATAGTGGAAAGACTATAGTGGAAAGACTGTAGTGGACGGAATAAAGTGGAGACTATAGTGGAAAGACTAAAGTGGAAAGACTAAAGTGGACAGAGAATAGTGGAAAGACTATAGTGGAAAGACTGTAGTGGACGGAATAAAGTGGAGACTATAGTGGAAAGACTAAAGTGGAAAGACTAAAGTGGACAGAGAATAGTGGAAAGACTAAAGTGGAAAGACTGTAGTGGACAGAATAAAGTGGAAACTATAGTGGAAAGACTAAAGTGGACAGAGAATAGTGGAAAGACGAAAGTGGAAAGACTGTAGTGGACAGAATAAAGTGGAGACTATAGTGGAAAGACTAAAGTGGAAAGACTAAAGTGGACAGACTATAGTGGAAAGACTATAGTGGAAAGACTGTAGTGGAAAGACTAAAGTGGACAGACTAAAGTGGAAAGACTAAAGTGGAAAGACTAAAGTGGACAGAAGGTAGTGGAAATGACTAAAATGGAAAGACTAAAGTGGAAAGACTAAAGTGGACAGACTCTAGTGGAAAGACTGAAGTGCAAAGACTGTAGTGGACAAAATAAAGTGGAGACTATAGTGGAAAGACTAAAGTGGACAGAGAATAGTTGAAAGACTAAAGAGGACAGACTATAGTGGAAAGACTGTAGTGGACGGAATAAAGTGGAGACTGTAGTGGAAAGACTAAAGTGGAAAGACTAAAGTGGACAGAGAATAGTGGAAAGACTAAAGTGGAAAGACTGTAGTGGACAGAATAAAGTGGAGACTATAGTGGAAAGACTAAAGTGGAAAGACTAAAGTGGAAAGACTATAGTGGAAAGACTATAGTGGAAAGACTGTAGTGGAGAGAATAAAGTGGAAACTATAGTGGAAAGACTAAAGTGGACAGAGAATAGTGGAAAGTCGAAAGTGGAAAGACTGTAGTGGACAGAATAAAGTGGAGACTATAGTGGAAAGACTAAAGTGGAAAGACTAAAGTGGACAGACTATAGTGAAAAGACTATAGTGGAAAGACTGTAGTGGACAGAATAAAGTGGAGACTATAGTGGAAAGACTAAAGTGGACAGAGAGTATTGGAAAGACTAAAGTGGAAAGACTGTAGTGGACAGAATAAAGTGGAGACTATAGTGGAAAGACTAAAGTGGAAAGACTAAAGTGGACAGACTATAGTGGAAAGACTGAAGTGGAAAGACTCAGTGGACAGACTAAAGTGTACACACTGAAGTGGACAGAATAAAGTGGAAAGACTAAAGTGGAACGAATAAAGTGGAAAGACTATAGTGGAAAGACTGTAGTGGACAGAATAAAGTGGAGACTATAGTGGAAAGAGTAAAGTGGAAAGACTAAAGTGGACAGAGAATAGTGGAAAGACTAAAGTGGACAGACTATAGTGGAAAGACAAAAGTGGACAGACTAAAGTGGACAGAGAATAGTGGAAAGACTGTAGTGGACAGAATAAAGTGGAGACTATAGTGGAAAGACTAAAGTGGACAGACTAAAGTGGAAACACTAAAGTGGAAAGACTAAAGTGGACAGAATATAGTGGAAAGACTATAGTGGAAAGACGGTAGTGGACAGAATAAAGTGGAGACTATAGTAGAAAGACTAAAGTGGAAAGACTAAAGTGGACAGAGAATAGTGGAAAGACTAAAGTGGACAGACTATAGTGGAAAGACTAAAGTGGAAAGACTAAAGTGGACAGACTATAGTGGAAAGACTATAGTGGAAAGACTATAGTGGAAAGACTATAGTGGAAAAACTGTAGTGGACAGAACAAAGTGGAGAGTATAGTGGAAAGACTAAAGTGGAAAGACTAAGGTGGAAAGACTAAAGTGGACAGACTATAGTGGAAAGACTAATGTGGACAGACTATCTTGGAAAGACTAAAGTGGACAGACTAAAGTGGAAAGACTAAAGTGGAAAGACTAAAGTGGACAGAAGATAGTGGAAATGACTAAAATGGAAAGACTAAAGTGGACAGAGAATAGTGGAAAGACTAAAGTGGACAGACTATAGTGGAAAGACTAAAGTGGACAGACTAAAGTGGAAAGACTAAAGTGGAAAGACTAAAGTGGACAGACTATAGTAGAAAGACTAAAGTGGAAAGACTAAAGTGGACAGACTATAGTGGAAAGACTAAAGTGGAAAGACTAAGGTGGAAAGACTAAAGTGGACAGACTATAGTGGAAAGACTAAAGTGTACAGACTATAGTGGAAAGACTAAAGTGGACAGACTAAAGTGGAAAGACTAAAGTGGAAAGACTAAGGTGGAAAGACTAAAGTGGACAGACTATAGTGGAAAGACTAAAGTGGACAGACTATAGTGGAAAGACTAAAGTGGACAGACTATAGTGGAAAGACTATAGTGGAAAGACTGCAGTTACAGAATAAAGTGGAGACTATAGTGTAAAGACTAAAGTGGACAGAGAATAGTGGAAAGACTAAAGTGGACAGTCTATAGTGGAAAGACTAAAGTGGACAGACTAAAGTGGAAAGACTAAAGTGGAAAGACTAAAGTGGACAGAAGGTAGTGGAAATGACTAAAATGGAAAGACTAAAGTGGACAGACTAAAGTGGAAAGACTAAAGTGGACAGACTCTAGTGGAAAGACTGAAGTGCAAAGACTGTAGTGGACAGAATAAAGTGGAGACTATAGTGGAAAGTCTGTCCACTTTAGTCTTTCCACCTTAGTCTTTCCACTTTAGTCTTTCCACTATACTCTCCACTTTGTTCTGTCCACTACAGTTTTTCCACTATAGTCTTTCCACTATAGTCTTTCCACTATAGTCTTTCCACTATAGTCTGTCCACTTTAGTCTTTCCACTTTAGTCTTTCCACTATAGTCTGTCCACTTTAGTCTTTCCACTATTCTCTGTCCACTTTAGTCTTTCCACTTTAGTCTTTCTACTATAGTCTCCACTTTATTCTGTCCACTACCGTCTTTCCACTATAGTCTTTCCACTATATTCTGTCCACTTTAGTCTTTCCACTTTAGTGTTTCCACTTTAGTCTGTCCACTTTAGTCTTTCCACTATAGTCTCCACTTTATTCTGTCCACTACAGTCTTTCCACTATTCTCTGTCCACTTTAGTCTGTCCACTTTAGTCTTTCCACTATAGTCTGTCCACTTTAGTCTTTCCACTATTCTCTGTCCACTTTAGTCTTTCCACTTTACTCTTTCCACTATAGTCTCCACTTTATTCTGTCCACTACAGTCTTTCCACTATAGTCTTTCCACTATAGTCTGTCCACTTTAGTCTTTCCACTTTAATCTTTCCACTTTAGTCAGTCCACTTTAGTCATTCCACTATAGTCTGTCCACTTTAGTCGTTCCACTTTAGTCTTTCCACTTTATTCTGTCCACTTCAGTGTGTACACTTTAGTCTGTCCACTGAGTCTTTCCACTTCAGTCTTTCCACTATAGTCTGTCCACTTTAGTCTTTCCACTTTAGTCTTTCCACTATAGTCTCCACTTTATTCTGTCCACTACAGTCTTTCCACTTTAGTCTTTCCAATACTCTCTGTCCACTTTAGTCTTTCCACTATAGTCTCCACTTTATTCTGTCCACTACAGTCTTTCCACTATAGTCTTTCCACTATAGTCTGTCCACTTTAGTCTTTCCACTTTAGTCTTTCCACTATAGTCTCCACTTTATTCTTTCCACTACAGTCTTTTCACTTTCGACTTTCCACTATTCTCTGTCCACTTTAGTCTTTCCACTATAGTTTCCACTTTATTCTCTCCACTACAGTCTTTCCACTATAGTCTTTCCACTATAGTCTTTCCACTTTAGTCTTTCCACTTTAGTCTTTCCACTATAGTCTCCACTTTATTCTGTCCACTACAGTCTTTCCACTTTAGTCTTTCCACTATTCTCTGTCCACTTTAGTCTTTCCACTTTAGTCTTTCCACTTTAGTCTGTCCACTTTAGTCTTTCCACTATAGACTGTCCACTTTAGTCTTTCCACTTCCGTCCGTCCACTACAGTCTTTCCACTATAGTCTGTCCTCTTTAGTCTTTCAACTATTCTCTGTCCACTTTAGTCTTTCCACTATAGTCTCCACTTTATTCTGTCCACTACAGTCTTTGCACTTCAGTCTTTCCACTAGAGTCTGTCCACTTTAGTCTTTCCACTTTAGTCTGTCCACTTTAGTCTTTCCATTTTAGTCATTTCCACTACCTTCTGTCCACTTTAGTCTTTCCACTTTAGTCTTTCCACTTTAGTCTGTCCACTTTAGTCTTTCCACTATAGACTGTCCACTTTAGTCTTTCCACTATTCTCTGTCCACTTTAGTCTTTACACTATAGTCTCCACTTTATTCTGTAACTGCAGTCTTTCCACTATAGTCTTTCCACTATAGTCTGTCCACTTTAGTCTTTCCACTATAGTCTGTCCACTTTAGTCTTTCCACTATAGTCTGTCCACTTTAGTCTTTCCACCTTAGTCTTTCCACTTTAGTCTTTCCACTTTAGTCTGTCCACTTTAGTCTTTCCACTATAGTCTGTCCACTTTAGTCTTTCCACTATAGTCTGTCCACTTTAGTCTTTCCACCTTAGTCTTTCCACTTTAGTCTTTCCACTATAGTCTGTCCACTTTAGTCTTTCCACTTTAGTCTTTCTACTATAGTCTGTCCACTTTAGTCTTTCCACTTTAGTCTTTCCACTTTAGTCTGTCCACTTTAGTCTTTCCACTATAGTCTGTCCACTTTAGTCTTTCCACTATTCTCTGTCCACTTTAGTCTTTCCATTTTAGTCATTTCCACTATCTTCTGTCCACTTTAGTCTTTCCACTTTAGTCTTTCCACTTTAGTCTGTCCACTTTAGTCTTTCCAATATAGTCTGTCCACATTAGTCTTTCCACTATAGTCTGTCCACTTTAGTCTTTCCACCTTAGTCTTTCCACTTTAGTCTTTCCACTATACTCTCCACTTTGTTCTGTCCACTACAGTTTTTCCACTATAGTCTTTCCACTATAGTCTTTCCACTATAGTCTTTCCACTATAGTCTGTCCACTTTAGTCTTTCCACTTTAGTCTTTCCACTATTCTCTGTCCACTTTAGTCAGACTAAAGTGGACAGACTATAGTGGAAAGACTAAAGTGGACAGACTAAAGTGGAAAGACTAAAGTGGAAAGACTAAGGTGGAAAGACTAAAGTGGACTGACTATAGTGGAAAGACTAAAGTGGACAGACTATAGTGGAAAGACTAAAGTGGACAGACTATAGTGGAAAGACTATAGTGGAAAGACTGCAGTTACAGAATAAAGTGGAGACTATAGTGTAAAGACTAAAGTGGACAGAGAATAGTGGAAAGACTAAAGTGGACAGTCTATAGTGGAAAGACTAAAGTGGACAGACTAAAGTGGAAAGACTAAAGTGGAAAGACTAAAGTGGACAGACTATAGTAGAAAGACTATAGTGGAAAGACTGTAGTGGACAGAATAAAGTGGAGACTATAGTGGAAAGACTAAAGTGGAAAGACTAAGGTGGAAAGACTAAAGTGGACAGACTATAGTGGAAAGACTAAAGTGGACAGACTATAGTGGACAGACTAAAGTGGACAGACTAAAGTGGAAAGACTAAAGTGGACAGACTATAGTGGAAAGACTATAGTGGAAAAACTGTAGTGGACAGAACAAAGTGGAGAGTATAGTGGAAAGACTAAAGTGGACAGAGAATAGTGGAAAGACTAAAGTGGACAGACTATAGTGGAAAGACTATAGTGGAGAGACTGTAGTGGACAGAATAAAGTGGAGACTATAGTGGAAAGACTAAAGTGGAAAGACTAAAGTGGACAGAGAATAGTGGAAAGACTGTAGTGGACAGAATAAAGTGGAGACTATAGTGGAAAGACTAAAGTGGACAGACTAAAGTGGAAACACTAAAGTGGAAAGACTAAAGTGGACAGAGAATAGTGGAAAGACTAAAGTGGACAGACTATAGTGGAAAGACTAAAGTGGAAAGACTAAAGTGGACAGACTATAGTGGAAAGAATATAGTGGAAAGACTATAGTGGAAAGACTATAGTGGAAAAACTGTAGTGGACAGAACAAAGTGGAGAGTATAGTGGAAAGACTAAAGTGGAAAGACTAAGGTGGAAAGACTAAAGTGGACAGACTATAGTGGAAAGACTAATGTGGACAGACTATATTGGAAAGACTAAAGTGGACAGACTAAAGTGGAAAGACTAAAGTGGAAAGACTAAAGTGGACAGAAGATAGTGGAAATGACTAAAATGGAAAGACTAAAGTGGACAGAGAATAGTGGAAAGACTAAAGTGGACAGACTATAGTGGAAAGACTAAAGTGGACAGACTAAAGTGGAAAGACTAAAGTGGAAAGACTAAAGTGGACAGACTATAGTAGAAAGACTAAAGTGGAAAGACTAAAGTGGACAGACTATAGTGGAAAGACTAAAGTGGAAAGACTAAGGTGGAAAGACTAAAGTGGACAGACTATAGTGGAAAGACTAAAGTGGACAGACTATAGTGAAAAGACTAAAGTGGACAGACTAAAGTGGAAAGACTAAAGTGGAAAGACTAAGGTGGAAAGACTAAAGTGGACAGACTATAGTGGAAAGACTAAAGTGGACAGACTATAGTGGAAAGACTAAAGTGGACAGACTATAGTGGAAAGACTATAGTGGAAAGACTGCAGTTACAGAATAAAGTGGACACTATAGTGTAAAGACTAAAGTGGACAGAGAATAGTGGAAAGACTAAAGTGGACAGTCTATAGTGGAAAGACTAAAGTGGACAGACTAAAGTGGAAAGACTAAAGTGGAAAGACTAAAGTGGACAGAAGGTAGTGGAAATGACTAAAATGGAAAGACTAAAGTGGACAGACTAAAGTGGAAAGACTAAAGTGGACAGACTCTAGTGGAAAGACTGAAGTGCAAAGACTGTAGTGGACAGAATAAAGTGGAGACTATAGTGGAAAGACTAAAGTGGACAGAGAATAGTTGAAAGACTAAAGAGGACAGACTATAGTGGAAAGACTGTAGTGGACGGAATAAAGTGGAGACTGTAGTGGAAAGACTAAAGTGGAAAGACTAAAGTGGACAGAGAATAGTGGAAAGACTAAAGTGGAAAGACTGTAGTGGACAGAATAAAGTGGAGACTATAGTGGAAAGACTAAAGTGGAAAGACTAAAGTGGAAAGACTATAGTGGAAAGACTATAGTGGAAAGACTGTAGTGGAGAGAATAAAGTGGAAACTATAGTGGAAAGACTAAAGTGGACAGAGAATAGTGGAAAGTCGAAAGTGGAAAGACTGTAGTGGACAGAATAAAGTGGAGACTATAGTGGAAAGACTAAAGTGGAAAGACTAAAGTGGACAGACTATAGTGGAAAGACTATAGTGGAAAGACTGTAGTGGACAGAATAAAGTGGAGACTATAGTGGAAAGACTAAAGTGGACAGAGAGTATTGGAAAGACTAAAGTGGAAAGACTGTAGTGGACAGAATAAAGTGGAGACTATAGTGGAAAGACTAAAGTGGAAAGACTAAAGTGGACAGACTATAGTGGAAAGACTGAAGTGGAAAGACTCAGTGGACAGACTAAAGTGTACACACTGAAGTGGACAGAATAAAGTGGAAAGACTAAAGTGGAACGACTAAAGTGGACAGACTATAGTGGAAAGACTAAAGTGGACAGACTAAAGTGGAAAGATTAAAGTGGAAAGACTAAAGTGGACAGACTATAGTGGAAAGACTATAGTGGAAAGACTGTAGTGGACAGAATAAAGTGGAGACTATAGTGGAAAGAGTAAAGTGGAAAGACTAAAGTGGACAGAGAATAGTGGAAAGACTAAAGTGGACAGACTATAGTGGAAAGACTAAAGTGGACAGACTAAAGTGGACAGAGAATAGTGGAAAGTCTGTAGTGGACAGAATAAAGTGGAGACTATAGTGGAAAGACTAAAGTGGACAGACTAAAGTGGAAACACTAAAGTGGAAAGACTAAAGTGGACAGAATATAGTGGAAAGACTATAGTGGAAAGACGGTAGTGGACAGAATAAAGTGGAGACTATAGTAGAAAGACTAAAGTGGAAAGACTAAAGTGGACAGAGAATAGTGGAAAGACTAAGGTGGACAGACTATAGTGGAAAGACTAAAGTGGAAAGACTAAAGTGGACAGACTATAGTGGAAAGACTATAGTGGAAAGACTATAGTGGAAAGACTATAGTGGAAAAACTGTAGTGGACAGAACAAAGTGGAGAGTATAGTGGAAAGACTAAAGTGGAAAGACTAAGGTGGAAAGACTAAAGTGGACAGACTATAGTGGAAAGACTAATGTGGACAGACTATATTGGAAAGACTAAAGTGGACAGACTAAAGTGGAAAGACTAAAGTGGAAAGACTAAAGTGGACAGAAGATAGTGGAAATGACTAAAATGGAAAGACTAAAGTGGACAGAGAATAGTGGAAAGACTAAAGTGGACAGACTATAGTGGAAAGACTAAAGTGGACAGACTAAAGTGGAAAGACTAAAATGGAAAGACTAAAGTGGACAGACTATAGTAGAAAGACTAAAGTGGAAAGACTAAAGTGGACAGACTATAGTGGAAAGACTAAAGTGGAAAGACTAAGGTGGAAAGACTAAAGTGGACAGACTATAGTGGAAAGACTAAAGTGGACAGACTATAGTGGAAAGACTAAAGTGGACAGACTAAAGTGGAAAGACTAAAGTGGAAAGACTAAGGTGGAAAGACTAAAGTGGACAGACTATAGTGGAAAGACTAAAGTGGACAGACTATAGTGGAAAGACTAAAGTGGACAGACTATAGTGGAAAGACTATAGTGGAAAGACTGCAGTTACAGAATAAAGTGGAGACTATAGTGTAAAGACTTAAAGTGGACAGAGAATAGTGGAAAGACTAAAGTGGACAGTCTATAGTGGAAAGACTAAAGTGGACAGACTAAAGTGGAAAGACTAAAGTGGAAAGACTAAAG
The DNA here is from genome assembly GCA_030848855.1 of Branchinecta sandiegonensis. Taxonomy (NCBI): domain Eukaryota; kingdom Metazoa; phylum Arthropoda; class Branchiopoda; order Anostraca; family Branchinectidae; genus Branchinecta; species Branchinecta sandiegonensis. The sequence goes on from JAUPMV010000009.1 coordinate 21,322,495, forward strand.
TGGACAGACTATAGTAGAAAGACTATAGTGGAAAGACTGTAGTGGACAGAATAAAGTGGAGACTATAGTGGAAAGACTAAAATGGAAAGACTAAAGTGGACAGACTAAAGTGGAAAGACTAAAGTGGACAGACTCTAGTGGAAAGACTGAAGTGGAAAGACTAAGTGGACAGACTAAAGCGGAAAGACTAAAGTGGAAAGACTAAAGTGGACAGACTATAGTGGAAAGACTATAGTGGAAAAACTGTAGTGGACAGAACAAAGTGGAGAGTATAGTGGAAAGACTAAAGTGGACAGAGAATAGTGGAAAGACTAAAGTGGACAGACTATAGTGGAAAGACTATAGTGGAGAGACTGTAGTGGACAGAATAAAGTGGAGACTATAGTGGAAAGACTAAAGTGGACAGAGAATAGTGGAAAGACTGTAGTGGACAGAATAAAGTGGAGACTATAGTGGAAAGACTAAAGTGGACAGACTAAAGTGGAAACACTAAAGTGGAAAGACTATAGTGGAAAGACTGTAGTGGACAGAATAAAGTGGAGACTATAGTGGAAAGACTAAAGTGGACAGAGAATAGTGGAAAGACTAAAGTGGACAGACTATAGTGGAAAGACTAAAGTGGACAGACTAAAGTGGAAAGACTAAAGTGGAAAGACTAAAGTGGACAGACTATAGTGGAAAGACTATAGTGGAAAAACTGTAGTGGACAGAACAAAGTGGAGAGTAGAGTGGAAAGACTAAAGTGGACAGAGAATAGTGGAAAGACTAAAGTGGACAGACTATAGTGGAAAGACTATCGTGGAGAGACTGTAGTGGACAGAATAATTGGAGACTATAGTGGAAAGACTAAAGTGGAAAGACTAAAGTGGACAGAGAATAGTGGAAAGACTGTAGTGGACAGAATAAAGTGGAGACTATAGTGAAAAGACTAAAGTGGAAAGACTAAAGTGGACAGAATAAAGTTGAAAGACTATAGTGGAAAGACTGTAGTGGACAGAATAAAGTGGAGACTATAGTGGAAAGACTAAAGTGGACAGAGAATAATAGAAAGACTAAAGTGGACAGACCATAGTGGAAAGACTATAGTGGAAAGACTGTAGTGGACAGAATAAAGTGGAGACGATAGTGGAAAGACTAAAGTGGGAAGACTAATTTGGAAAGACTATAGTGGAAAGACTGAAGTGGACAGACTAAACTGGAAAAACTAAATTGGAAAGACTAAAGTGGACAGACTATAGTGGAAAGAATAAAGTGGAGACTATAGTGGAAAGACTAAAGTGGAGACTATAGTGGAAAGACTAAAGTGGAGACTATAGTGGAAAGACTAAAGTGGACAAAGAATAGTGGAAAGACTAAAGTGGACAGACTATAGTGCAAAGACTATAGTGGAAAGACTGTAGTGGACAGAATAAAGTGGAGACTATAGTGGAAAGACTAAAGTGGAAAGACTAAAGTGGACAGAGAGTATTGGAAAGACTAAAGTGGAAAGACTGTAGTGGACAGAATAAAGTGGAGACTATAGTGGAAAGACTAAAGTGGACAGAGAATAGTGGAAAGACTAAAGTGGAAAGACTATAGCGGAAAGACTAAAGTGGACAGACTAAAGTGGAAAGACTAATGTGGACAGAGAATAGTGAAAAGACTAAAATGGACAGACTATAGTGGAAAGACTACAGTGGAAAGACTGTAGTGGACAGAATAAAGTGGAGACTATAGTGGAAAGACTAAAGTGGACAGAGAATAGTGGAAAGACTAAAGTGGAAAGACTGTATTGGACAGAATAAAGGGGTGACTTTAATGGAACGACTAAAGTGGAAAGACTAAACTGGATAGACTATAGTGGAGACTAAAGTTGACAGACTGAAGTGGAATGACGATAGTGGAAAGACTAAAGTGGAAAGACTATAGTGGAAAGACTAAAGTGGACAGACTATAGTGGAAAGACTAAAGTGGACAGACTGAAGTGGAAAGACTATAGTGGAAAGACTAAAGTGGAAAGACTGTAGTGGACAGAATAAAGTGGAGACTATAGTGAAAAGACTAAAGTGGACAGAGAATAGTGGAAAGACTAAAGTGGACAGACTATAGTGGAAAGACTATAGTGGAAAGACTGTAGTGGCAGGAATAAAGTGGAGACTATAGTGGAAAGACTAAAGTGAAAAGACTAAAGTGGACAGAGAATAGTGGAAAGACTAAAGTGGAAAGACTGTAGTGGAGAGAATAAAGAGGAGACTATAGTGGAAAGACTAAAGTGGAAAGACTAAAGTGGACAGACTATAGTGGAAAGGCTATAGTGGAGAGACTGTAGTGGACGGAATAAAGTGGAGACTATAGTGGAAAGACTAAAGTGGACAGAGAATAGTGGAAAGACTAAAGTGGAAAGACTGTAGTGGACAGAATAAAGTGGAAAGACTAAAGTGGACAGACTATAGTGGAAAGACTGTAGTGGACAGAATAAAGTGGAGCCTATAGTGGAAAGACTAAAGTGGAAAGACTAAGGTGGAAAGACTAAAGTGGACAGACTATAGTGGAAAGACTAAAGTGGACAGACTATAGTGGAAAGACCAAAGTGGACAGACTAAAGTGGAAAGACTAAAGTGGAAAGACTAAAGTGGACAGAAGATAGTGGAAATGACTAAAATGGAAAGACTAAAGTGGACGGACTAAAGTGGAAAGACTAAAGTGGAAAGACTCTAGTGGAAAGACTGAAGTGGAAAGACTAAGTGGACAGACTAAAGCGGAAAGACTAAAGTGGAAAGACCAAAGTGGACGGAATAAAGTGGAGACTATAGTGGAAAGACTAAAGTGAACAGAGAATAGTTGAACGACTAAAGTGGACAGACTATAGTGGAAAGACTATAGTGGAAAGACTGTAGTGGACGGAATAAAGTGGAGACTATAGTGGAAAGACTAAAGTGGAAAGACTAAAGTGGACAGAGAATAGTGGAAAGACTAATGTGGAAAGACTGTAGTGGACAGAATAAAGTGGAGACTATAGTGGAAAGACTAAAGTGGAAAGACTATAGTGGAAAGTCTGTAGTGGACGGAATAAAGTGGAGACTATAGTGGAAAGACTAAAGTGGAAAGACTAAAGTGGACAGAGAATAGTGGAAAGACTATAGTGGAAAGACTGTAGTGGACGGAATAAAGTGGAGACTATAGTGGAAAGACTAAAGTGGAAAGACTAAAGTGGACAGAGAATAGTGGAAAGACTATAGTGGAAAGACTGTAGTGGACGGAATAAAGTGGAGACTATAGTGGAAAGACTAAAGTGGAAAGACTAAAGTGGACAGAGAATAGTGGAAAGACTAAAGTGGAAAGACTGTAGTGGACAGAATAAAGTGGAAACTATAGTGGAAAGACTAAAGTGGACAGAGAATAGTGGAAAGACGAAAGTGGAAAGACTGTAGTGGACAGAATAAAGTGGAGACTATAGTGGAAAGACTAAAGTGGAAAGACTAAAGTGGACAGACTATAGTGGAAAGACTATAGTGGAAAGACTGTAGTGGAAAGACTAAAGTGGACAGACTAAAGTGGAAAGACTAAAGTGGAAAGACTAAAGTGGACAGAAGGTAGTGGAAATGACTAAAATGGAAAGACTAAAGTGGAAAGACTAAAGTGGACAGACTCTAGTGGAAAGACTGAAGTGCAAAGACTGTAGTGGACAAAATAAAGTGGAGACTATAGTGGAAAGACTAAAGTGGACAGAGAATAGTTGAAAGACTAAAGAGGACAGACTATAGTGGAAAGACTGTAGTGGACGGAATAAAGTGGAGACTGTAGTGGAAAGACTAAAGTGGAAAGACTAAAGTGGACAGAGAATAGTGGAAAGACTAAAGTGGAAAGACTGTAGTGGACAGAATAAAGTGGAGACTATAGTGGAAAGACTAAAGTGGAAAGACTAAAGTGGAAAGACTATAGTGGAAAGACTATAGTGGAAAGACTGTAGTGGAGAGAATAAAGTGGAAACTATAGTGGAAAGACTAAAGTGGACAGAGAATAGTGGAAAGTCGAAAGTGGAAAGACTGTAGTGGACAGAATAAAGTGGAGACTATAGTGGAAAGACTAAAGTGGAAAGACTAAAGTGGACAGACTATAGTGAAAAGACTATAGTGGAAAGACTGTAGTGGACAGAATAAAGTGGAGACTATAGTGGAAAGACTAAAGTGGACAGAGAGTATTGGAAAGACTAAAGTGGAAAGACTGTAGTGGACAGAATAAAGTGGAGACTATAGTGGAAAGACTAAAGTGGAAAGACTAAAGTGGACAGACTATAGTGGAAAGACTGAAGTGGAAAGACTCAGTGGACAGACTAAAGTGTACACACTGAAGTGGACAGAATAAAGTGGAAAGACTAAAGTGGAACGAATAAAGTGGAAAGACTATAGTGGAAAGACTGTAGTGGACAGAATAAAGTGGAGACTATAGTGGAAAGAGTAAAGTGGAAAGACTAAAGTGGACAGAGAATAGTGGAAAGACTAAAGTGGACAGACTATAGTGGAAAGACAAAAGTGGACAGACTAAAGTGGACAGAGAATAGTGGAAAGACTGTAGTGGACAGAATAAAGTGGAGACTATAGTGGAAAGACTAAAGTGGACAGACTAAAGTGGAAACACTAAAGTGGAAAGACTAAAGTGGACAGAATATAGTGGAAAGACTATAGTGGAAAGACGGTAGTGGACAGAATAAAGTGGAGACTATAGTAGAAAGACTAAAGTGGAAAGACTAAAGTGGTCAGAGAATAGTGGAAAGACTAAAGTGGACAGACTATAGTGGAAAGACTAAAGTGGAAAGACTAAAGTGGACAGACTATAGTGGAAAGACTATAGTGGAAAGACTATAGTGGAAAGACTATAGTGGAAAAACTGTAGTGGACAGAACAAAGTGGAGAGTATAGTGGAAAGACTAAAGTGGAAAGACTAAGGTGGAAAGACTAAAGTGGACAGACTATAGTGGAAAGACTAATGTGGACAGACTATATTGGAAAGACTAAAGTGGACAGACTAAAGTGGAAAGACTAAAGTGGAAAGACTAAAGTGGACAGAAGATAGTGGAAATGACTAAAATGGAAAGACTAAAGTGGACAGAGAATAGTGGAAAGACTAAAGTGGACAGACTATAGTGGAAAGACTAAAGTGGACAGACTAAAGTGGAAAGACTAAAGTGGAAAGACTAAAGTGGACAGACTATAGTAGAAAGACTAAAGTGGAAAGACTAAAGTGGACAGACTATAGTGGAAAGACTAAAGTGGAAAGACTAAGGTGGAAAGACTAAAGTGGACAGACTATAGTGGAAAGACTAAAGTGGACAGACTATAGTGGAAAGACTAAAGTGGACAGACTAAAGTGGAAAGACTAAAGTGGAAAGACTAAGGTGGAAAGACTAAAGTGGACAGACTATAGTGGAAAGACTAAAGTGGACAGACTATAGTGGAAAGACTAAAGTGGACAGACTATAGTGGAAAGACTATAGTGGAAAGACTGCAGTTACAGAATAAAGTGGAGACTATAGTGTAAAGACTAAAGTGGACAGAGAATAGTGGAAAGACTAAAGTGGACAGTCTATAGTGGAAAGACTAAAGTGGACAGACTAAAGTGGAAAGACTAAAGTGGAAAGACTAAAGTGGACAGAAGGTAGTGGAAATGACTAAAATGGAAAGACTAAAGTGGACAGACTAAAGTGGAAAGACTAAAGTGGACAGACTCTAGTGGAAAGACTGAAGTGCAAAGACTGTAGTGGACAGAATAAAGTGGAGACTATAGTGGAAAGACTAAAGTGGACAGAGAATAGTTGAAAGACTAAAGAGGACAGACTATAGTGGAAAGACTGTAGTGGACGGAATAAAGTGGAGACTGTAGTGGAAAGACTAAAGTGGAAAGACTAAAGTGGACAGAGAATAGTGGAAAGACTAAAGTGGAAAGACTGTAGTGGACAGAATAAAGTGGAGACTATAGTGGAAAGACTAAAGTGGAAAGACTAAAGTGGAAAGACTATAGTGGAAAGACTATAGTGGAAAGACTGTAGTGGAGAGAATAAAGTGGAAACTATAGTGGAAAGACTAAAGTGGACAGAGAATAGTGGAAAGTCGAAAGTGGAAAGACTGTAGTGGAAAGAATAAAGTGGAGACTATAGTGGAAAGACTAAAGTGGAAAGACTAAAGTGGACAGACTATAGTGGAAAGACTATAGTGGAAAGACTGTAGTGGACAGAATAAAGTGGAGACTATAGTGGAAAGACTAAAGTGGACAGAGAGTATTGGAAAGACTAAAGTGGAAAGACTGTAGTGGACAGAATAAAGTGGAGACTATAGTGGAAAGACTAAAGTGGAAAGACTAAAGTGGACAGACTATAGTGGAAAGACTGAAGTGGAAAGACTCAGTGGACAGACTAAAGTGTACACACTGAAGTGGACAGAATAAAGTGGAAAGACTAAAGTGGAACGACTAAAGTGGACAGACTATAGTGGAAAGACTAAAGTGGACAGACTAAAGTGGAAAGATTAAAGTGGAAAGACTAAAGTGGACAGACTATAGTGGAAAGACTATAGTGGAAAGACTGTAGTGGACAGAATAAAGTGGAGACTATAGTGGAAAGAGTAAAGTGGAAAGACTAAAGTGGACAGAGAATAGTGGAAAGACTAAAGTGGACAGACTATAGTGGAAAGACTAAAGTGGACAGACTAAAGTGGACAGAGAATAGTGGAAAGACTGTAGTGGACAGAATAAAGTGGAGACTATAGTGGAAAGACTAAAGTGGACAGACTAAAGTGGAAACACTAAAGTGGAAAGACTAAAGTGGACAGAATATAGTGGAAAGACTATAGTGGAAAGACGGTAGTGGACAGAATAAAGTGGAGACTATAGTAGAAAGACTAAAGTGGAAAGACTAAAGTGGACAGAGAATAGTGGAAAGACTAAAGTGGACAGACTATAGTGGAAAGACTAAAGTGGAAAGACTAAAGTGGACAGACTATAGTGGAAAGACTATAGTGGAAAGACTATAGTGGAAAGACTATAGTGGAAAAACTGTAGTGGACAGAACAAAGTGGAGAGTATAGTGGAAAGACTAAAGTGGAAAGACTAAGGTGGAAAGACTAAAGTGGACAGACTATAGTGGAAAGACTAATGTGGACAGACTATATTGGAAAGACTAAAGTGGACAGACTAAAGTGGAAAGACTAAAGTGGAAAGACTAAAGTGGACAGAAGATAGTGGAAATGACTAAAATGGAAAGACTAAAGTGGACAGAGAATAGTGGAAAGACTAAAGTGGACAGACTATAGTGGAAAGACTAAAGTGGACAGACTAAAGTGGAAAGACTAAAGTGGAAAGACTAAAGTGGACAGACTATAGTAGAAAGACTAAAGTGGAAAGACTAAAGTGGACAGACTATAGTGGAAAGACTAAAGTGGAAAGACTAAGGTGGAAAGACTAAAGTGGACAGACTATAGTGGAAAGACTAAAGTGGACAGACTATAGTGGAAAGACTAAAGTGGACAGACTAAAGTGGAAAGACTAAAGTGGAAAGACTAAGGTGGAAAGACTAAAGTGGACTGACTATAGTGGAAAGACTAAAGTGGACAGACTATAGTGGAAAGACTAAAGTGGACAGACTATAGTGGAAAGACTATAGTGGAAAGACTGCAGTTACAGAATAAAGTGGAGACTATAGTGTAAAGACTAAAGTGGACAGAGAATAGTGGAAAGACTAAAGTGGACAGTCTATAGTGGAAAGACTAAAGTGGACAGACTAAAGTGGAAAGACTAAAGTGGAAAGACTAAAGTGGACAGACTATAGTAGAAAGACTATAGTGGAAAGACTGTAGTGGACAGAATAAAGTGGAGACTATAGTGGAAAGACTAAAGTGGAAAGACTAAGGTGGAAAGACTAAAGTGGACAGACTATAGTGGAAAGACTAAAGTGGACAGACTATAGTGGAAAGACTAAAGTGGACAGACTAAAGTGGAAAGACTAAAGTGGACAGACTATAGTGGAAAGACTATAGTGGAAAAACTGTAGTGGACAGAACAAAGTGGAGAGTATAGTGGAAAGACTAAAGTGGACAGAGAATAGTGGAAAGACTAAAGTGGACAGACTATAGTGGAAAGACTATAGTGGAGAGACTGTAGTGGACAGAATAAAGTGGAGACTATAGTGGAAAGACTAAAGTGGAAAGACTAAAGTGGACAGAGAATAGTGGAAAGACTGTAGTGGACAGAATAAAGTGGAGACTATAGTGGAAAGACTAAAGTGGACAGACTAAAGTGGAAACACTAAAGTGGAAAGACTAAAGTGGACAGAGAATAGTGGAAAGACTAAAGTGGACAGACTATAGTGGAAAGACTAAAGTGGAAAGACTAAAGTGGACAGACTATAGTGGAAAGAATATAGTGGAAAGACTATAGTGGAAAGACTATAGTGGAAAAACTGTAGTGGACAGAACAAAGTGGAGAGTATAGTGGAAAGACTAAAGTGGAAAGACTAAGGTGGAAAGACTAAAGTGGACAGACTATAGTGGAAAGACTAATGTGGACAGACTATATTGGAAAGACTAAAGTGGACAGACTAAAGTGGAAAGACTAAAGTGGAAAGACTAAAGTGGACAGAAGATAGTGGAAATGACTAAAATGGAAAGACTAAAGTGGACAGAGAATAGTGGAAAGACTAAAGTGGACAGACTATAGTGGAAAGACTAAAGTGGACAGACTAAAGTGGAAAGACTAAAGTGGAAAGACTAAAGTGGACAGACTATAGTAGAAAGACTAAAGTGGAAAGACTAAAGTGGACAGACTATAGTGGAAAGACTAAAGTGGAAAGACTAAGGTGGAAAGACTAAAGTGGACAGACTATAGTGGAAAGACTAAAGTGGACAGACTATAGTGGAAAGACTAAAGTGGACAGACTAAAGTGGAAAGACTAAAGTGGAAAGACTAAGGTGGAAAGACTAAAGTGGACAGACTATAGTGGAAAGACTAAAGTGGACAGACTATAGTGGAAAGACTAAAGTGGACAGACTATAGTGGAAAGACTATAGTGGAAAGACTGCAGTTACAGAATAAAGTGGACACTATAGTGTAAAGACTAAAGTGGACAGAGAATAGTGGAAAGACTAAAGTGGACAGTCTATAGTGGAAAGACTAAAGTGGACAGACTAAAGTGGAAAGACTAAAGTGGAAAGACTAAAGTGGACAGAAGGTAGTGGAAATGACTAAAATGGAAAGACTAAAGTGGACAGACTAAAGTGGAAAGACTAAAGTGGACAGACTCTAGTGGAAAGACTGAAGTGCAAAGACTGTAGTGGACAGAATAAAGTGGAGACTATAGTGGAAAGACTAAAGTGGACAGAGAATAGTTGAAAGACTAAAGAGGACAGACTATAGTGGAAAGACTGTAGTGGACGGAATAAAGTGGAGACTGTAGTGGAAAGACTAAAGTGGAAAGACTAAAGTGGACAGAGAATAGTGGAAAGACTAAAGTGGAAAGACTGTAGTGGACAGAATAAAGTGGAGACTATAGTGGAAAGACTAAAGTGGAAAGACTAAAGTGGAAAGACTATAGTGGAAAGACTATAGTGGAAAGACTGTAGTGGAGAGAATAAAGTGGAAACTATAGTGGAAAGACTAAAGTGGACAGAGAATAGTGGAAAGTCGAAAGTGGAAAGACTGTAGTGGACAGAATAAAGTGGAGACTATAGTGGAAAGACTAAAGTGGAAAGACTAAAGTGGACAGACTATAGTGGAAAGACTATAGTGGAAAGACTGTAGTGGACAGAATAAAGTGGAGACTATAGTGGAAAGACTAAAGTGGACAGAGAGTATTTGAAAGACTAAAGTGGAAAGACTGTAGTGGACAGAATAAAGTGGAGACTATAGTGGAAAGACTAAAGTGGAAAGACTAAAGTGGACAGACTATAGTGGAAAGACTGAAGTGGAAAGACTCAATGGACAGACTAAAGTGTACACACTGAAGTGGACAGAATAAAGTGGAAAGACTAAAGTGGAACGACTAAAGTGGACAGACTATAGTGGAAAGACTAAAGTGGACAGACTAAAGTGGAAAGATTAAAGTGGAAAGACTAAAGTGGACAGACTATAGTGGAAAGACTATAGTGGAAAGACTGTAGTGGACAGAATAAAGTGGAGACTATAGTGGAAAGAGTAAAGTGGAAAGACTAAAGTGGACAGAGAATAGTGGAAAGACTAAAGTGGACAGACTATAGTGGAAAGACTAAAGTGGACAGATTATAGTGGAAAGACTAAAGTGGAAAGACTAAAGTGGACAGACTATAGTGGAAAGAATATAGTGGAAAGACTATAGTGGAAAGACTATAGTGGAAAAACTGTAGTGGACAGAACAAAGTGGAGAGTATAGTGGAAAGACTAAAGTGGAAAGACTAAGGTGGAAAGACTAAAGTGGACAGACTATAGTGGAAAGACTAATGTGGACAGACTATATTGGAAAGACTAAAGTGGACAGACTAAAGTGGAAAGACTAAAGTGGAAAGACTAAAGTGGACAGAAGATAGTGGAAATGACTAAAATGGAAAGACTAAAGTGGACAGAGAATAGTGGAAAGACTAAAGTGGACAGACTATAGTGGAAAGACTAAAGTGGACAGACTAAAGTGGAAAGACTAAAGTGGAAAGACTAAAGTGGACAGACTATAGTAGAAAGACTAAAGTGGAAAGACTAAAGTGGACAGACTATAGTGGAAAGACTAAAGTGGAAAGACTAAGGTGGAAAGACTAAAGTGGACAGACTATAGTGGAAAGACTAAAGTGGACAGACTATAGTGGAAAGACTAAAGTGGACAGACTAAAGTGGAAAGACTAAAGTGGAAAGACTAAGGTGGAAAGACTAAAGTGGACAGACTATAGTGGAAAGACTAAAGTGGACAGACTATAGTGGAAAGACTAAAGTGGACAGACTATAGTGGAAAGACTATAGTGGAAAGACTGCAGTTACAGAATAAAGTGGACACTATAGTGTAAAGACTAAAGTGGACAGAGAATAGTGGAAAGACTAAAGTGGACAGTCTATAGTGGAAAGACTAAAGTGGACAGACTAAAGTGGAAAGACTAAAGTGGAAAGACTAAAGTGGACAGAAGGTAGTGGAAATGACTAAAATGGAAAGACTAAAGTGGACAGACTAAAGTGGAAACACTAAAGTGGAAAGACTAAAGTGGACAGAATATAGTGGAAAGACTATAGTGGAAAGACGGTAGTGGACAGAATAAAGTGGAGACTATAGTAGAAAGACTAAAGTGGAAAGACTAAAGTGGACAGAGAATAGTGGAAAGACTAAAGTGGACAGACTATAGTGGAAAGACTAAAGTGGAAAGACTAAAGTGGACAGACTATAGTGGAAAGACTATAGTGGAAAGACTATAGTGGAAAGACTATAGTGGAAAAACTGTAGTGGACAGAACAAAGTGGAGAGTATAGTGGAAAGACTAAAGTGGAAAGACTAAGGTGGAAAGACTAAAGTGGACAGACTATAGTGGAAAGACTAATGTGGACAGACTATATTGGAAAGACTAAAGTGGACAGACTAAAGTGGAAAGACTAAAGTGGAAAGACTAAAGTGGACAGAAGATAGTGGAAATGACTAAAATGGAAAGACTAAAGTGGACAGAGAATAGTGGAAAGACTAAAGTGGACAGACTATAGTGGAAAGACTAAAGTGGACAGACTAAAGTGGAAAGACTAAAGTGGAAAGACTAAAGTGGACAGACTATAGTAGAAAGACTAAAGTGGAAAGACTAAAGTGGACAGACTATAGTGGAAAGACTAAAGTGGAAAGACTAAGGTGGAAAGACTAAAGTGGACAGACTATAGTGGAAAGACTAAAGTGGACAGACTATAGTGGAAAGACTAAAGTGGACAGACTAAAGTGGAAAGACTAAAGTGGAAAGACTAAGGTGGAAAGACTAAAGTGGACTGACTATAGTGGAAAGACTAAAGTGGACAGACTATAGTGGAAAGACTAAAGTGGACAGACTATAGTGGAAAGACTATAGTGGAAAGACTGCAGTTACAGAATAAAGTGGAGACTATAGTGTAAAGACTAAAGTGGACAGAGAATAGTGGAAAGACTAAAGTGGACAGTCTATAGTGGAAAGACTAAAGTGGACAGACTAAAGTGGAAAGACTAAAGTGGAAAGACTAAAGTGGACAGACTATAGTAGAAAGACTATAGTGGAAAGACTGTAGTGGACAGAATAAAGTGGAGACTATAGTGGAAAGACTAAAGTGGAAAGACTAAGGTGGAAAGACTAAAGTGGACAGACTATAGTGGAAAGACTAAAGTGGACAGACTATAGTGGAAAGACTAAAGTGGACAGACTAAAGTGGAAAGACTAAAGTGGACAGACTATAGTGGAAAGACTATAGTGGAAAAACTGTAGTGGACAGAACAAAGTGGAGAGTATAGTGGAAAGACTAAAGTGGACAGAGAATAGTGGAAAGACTAAAGTGGACAGACTATAGTGGAAAGACTATAGTGGAGAGACTGTAGTGGACAGAATAAAGTGGAGACTATAGTGGAAAGACTAAAGTGGAAAGACTAAAGTGGACAGAGAATAGTGGAAAGACTGTAGTGGACAGAATAAAGTGGAGACTATAGTGGAAAGACTAAAGTGGACAGACTAAAGTGGAAACACTAAAGTGGAAAGACTAAAGTGGACAGAGAATAGTGGAAAGACTAAAGTGGACAGACTATAGTGGAAAGACTAAAGTGGAAAGACTAAAGTGGACAGACTATAGTGGAAAGAATATAGTGGAAAGACTATAGTGGAAAGACTATAGTGGAAAAACTGTAGTGGACAGAACAAAGTGGAGAGTATAGTGGAAAGACTAAAGTGGAAAGACTAAGGTGGAAAGACTAAAGTGGACAGACTATAGTGGAAAGACTAATGTGGACAGACTATATTGGAAAGACTAAAGTGGACAGACTAAAGTGGAAAGACTAAAGTGGAAAGACTAAAGTGGACAGAAGATAGTGGAAATGACTAAAATGGAAAGACTAAAGTGGACAGAGAATAGTGGAAAGACTAAAGTGGACAGACTATAGTGGAAAGACTAAAGTGGACAGACTAAAGTGGAAAGACTAAAGTGGAAAGACTAAAGTGGACAGACTATAGTAGAAAGACTAAAGTGGAAAGACTAAAGTGGACAGACTATAGTGGAAAGACTAAAGTGGAAAGACTAAGGTGGAAAGACTAAAGTGGACAGACTATAGTGGAAAGACTAAAGTGGACAGACTATAGTGGAAAGACTAAAGTGGACAGACTAAAGTGGAAAGACTAAAGTGGAAAGACTAAGGTGGAAAGACTAAAGTGGACAGACTATAGTGGAAAGACTAAAGTGGACAGACTATAGTGGAAAGACTAAAGTGGACAGACTATAGTGGAAAGACTATAGTGGAAAGACTGCAGTTACAGAATAAAGTGGACACTATAGTGTAAAGACTAAAGTGGACAGAGAATAGTGGAAAGACTAAAGTGGACAGTCTATAGTGGAAAGACTAAAGTGGACAGACTAAAGTGGAAAGACTAAAGTGGAAAGACTAAAGTGGACAGAAGGTAGTGGAAATGACTAAAATGGAAAGACTAAAGTGGACAGACTAAAGTGGAAAGACTAAAGTGGACAGACTCTAGTGGAAAGACTGAAGTGCAAAGACTGTAGTGGACAGAATAAAGTGGAGACTATAGTGGAAAGACTAAAGTGGACAGAGAATAGTTGAAAGACTAAAGAGGACAGACTATAGTGGAAAGACTGTAGTGGACGGAATAAAGTGGAGACTGTAGTGGAAAGACTAAAGTGGAAAGACTAAAGTGGACAGAGAATAGTGGAAAGACTAAAGTGGAAAGACTGTAGTGGACAGAATAAAGTGGAGACTATAGTGGAAAGACTAAAGTGGAAAGACTAAAGTGGAAAGACTATAGTGGAAAGACTATAGTGGAAAGACTGTAGTGGAGAGAATAAAGTGGAAACTATAGTGGAAAGACTAAAGTGGACAGAGAATAGTGGAAAGTCGAAAGTGGAAAGACTGTAGTGGACAGAATAAAGTGGAGACTATAGTGGAAAGACTAAAGTGGAAAGACTAAAGTGGACAGACTATAGTGGAAAGACTATAGTGGAAAGACTGTAGTGGACAGAATAAAGTGGAGACTATAGTGGAAAGACTAAAGTGGACAGAGAGTATTTGAAAGACTAAAGTGGAAAGACTGTAGTGGACAGAATAAAGTGGAGACTATAGTGGAAAGACTAAAGTGGAAAGACTAAAGTGGACAGACTATAGTGGAAAGACTGAAGTGGAAAGACTCAATGGACAGACTAAAGTGTACACACTGAAGTGGACAGAATAAAGTGGAAAGACTAAAGTGGAACGACTAAAGTGGACAGACTATAGTGGAAAGACTAAAGTGGACAGACTAAAGTGGAAAGATTAAAGTGGAAAGACTAAAGTGGACAGACTATAGTGGAAAGACTATAGTGGAAAGACTGTAGTGGACAGAATAAAGTGGAGACTATAGTGGAAAGAGTAAAGTGGAAAGACTAAAGTGGACAGAGAATAGTGGAAAGACTAAAGTGGACAGACTATAGTGGAAAGACTAAAGTGGACAGATTATAGTGGAAAGACTAAAGTGGAAAGACTAAAGTGGACAGACTATAGTGGAAAGAATATAGTGGAAAGACTATAGTGGAAAGACTATAGTGGAAAAACTGTAGTGGACAGAACAAAGTGGAGAGTATAGTGGAAAGACTAAAGTGGAAAGACTAAGGTGGAAAGACTAAAGTGGACAGACTATAGTGGAAAGACTAATGTGGACAGACTATATTGGAAAGACTAAAGTGGACAGACTAAAGTGGAAAGACTAAAGTGGAAAGACTAAAGTGGACAGAAGATAGTGGAAATGACTAAAATGGAAAGACTAAAGTGGACAGAGAATAGTGGAAAGACTAAAGTGGACAGACTATAGTGGAAAGACTAAAGTGGACAGACTAAAGTGGAAAGACTAAAGTGGAAAGACTAAAGTGGACAGACTATAGTAGAAAGACTAAAGTGGAAAGACTAAAGTGGACAGACTATAGTGGAAAGACTAAAGTGGAAAGACTAAGGTGGAAAGACTAAAGTGGACAGACTATAGTGGAAAGACTAAAGTGGACAGACTATAGTGGAAAGACTAAAGTGGACAGACTAAAGTGGAAAGACTAAAGTGGAAAGACTAAGGTGGAAAGACTAAAGTGGACAGACTATAGTGGAAAGACTAAAGTGGACAGACTATAGTGGAAAGACTAAAGTGGACAGACTATAGTGGAAAGACTATAGTGGAAAGACTGCAGTTACAGAATAAAGTGGACACTATAGTGTAAAGACTAAAGTGGACAGAGAATAGTGGAAAGACTAAAGTGGACAGTCTATAGTGGAAAGACTAAAGTGGACAGACTAAAGTGGAAAGACTAAAGTGGAAAGACTAAAGTGGACAGAAGGTAGTGGAAATGACTAAAATGGAAAGACTAAAGTGGACAGACTAAAGTGGAAAGACTAAAGTGGACAGACTCTAGTGGAAAGACTGAAGTGCAAAGACTGTAGTGGACAGAATAAAGTGGAGACTATAGTGGAAAGACTAAAGTGGACAGAGAATAGTTGAAAGACTAAAGAGGACAGACTATAGTGGAAAGACTGTAGTGGACGGAATAAAGTGGAGACTGTAGTGGAAAGACTAAAGTGGAAAGACTAAAGTGGACAGAGAATAGTGGAAAGACTAAAGTGGAAAGACTGTAGTGGACAGAATAAAGTGGAGACTATAGTGGAAAGACTAAAGTGGAAAGACTAAAGTGGAAAGACTATAGTGGAAAGACTATAGTGGAAAGACTGTAGTGGAGAGAATAAAGTGGAAACTATAGTGGAAAGACTAAAGTGGACAGAGAATAGTGGAAAGTCGAAAGTGGAAAGACTGTAGTGGACAGAATAAAGTGGAGACTATAGTGGAAAGACTAAAGTGGAAAGATTAAAGTGGACAGACTATAGTGGAAAGACTATAGTGGAAAGACTGTAGTGGAAAGAATAAAGTGGAGACTATAGTGGAAAGACTAAAGTGGACAGAGAGTATTGGAAAGACTAAAGTGGAAAGACTGTAGTGGACAGAATAAAGTGGAGACTATAGTGGAAAGACTAAAGTGGAAAGACTAAAGTGGACAGACTATAGTGGAAAGACTGAAGTGGAAAGACTCAATGGACAGACTAAAGTGTACACACTGAAGTGGACAGAATAAAGTGGAAAGACTAAAGTGGAACGACTAAAGTGGACAGACTATAGTGGAAAGACTAAAGTGGACAGACTAAAGTGGAAAGATTAAAGTGGAAAGACTAAAGTGGACAGACTATAGTGGAAAGACTATAGTGGAAAGACTGTAGTGGACAGAATAAAGTGGAGACTATAGTGGAAAGAGTAAAGTGGAAAGACTAAAGTGGACAGAGAATAGTGGAAAGACTAAAGTGGACAGACTATAGTGGAAAGACTAAAGTGGACAGATTATAGTGGAAAGACTAAAGTGGAAAGACTAAAGTGGACAGACTATAGTGGAAAGAATATAGTGGAAAGACTATAGTGGAAAGACTATAGTGGAAAAACTGTAGTGGACAGAACAAAGTGGAGAGTATAGTGGAAAGACTAAAGTGGAAAGACTAAGGTGGAAAGACTAAAGTGGACAGACTATAGTGGAAAGACTAATGTGGACAGACTATATTGGAAAGACTAAAGTGGACAGACTAAAGTGGAAAGACTAAAGTGGAAAGACTAAAGTGGACAGAAGATAGTGGAAATGACTAAAATGGAAAGACTAAAGTGGACAGAGAATAGTGGAAAGACTAAAGTGGACAGACTATAGTGGAAAGACTAAAGTGGACAGACTAAAGTGGAAAGACTAAAGTGGAAAGACTAAAGTGGACAGACTATAGTAGAAAGACTAAAGTGGAAAGACTAAAGTGGACAGACTATAGTGGAAAGACTAAAGTGGAAAGACTAAGGTGGAAAGACTAAAGTGGACAGACTATAGTGGAAAGACTAAAGTGGACAGACTATAGTGGAAAGACTAAAGTGGACAGACTAAAGTGGAAAGACTAAAGTGGAAAGACTAAGGTGGAAAGACTAAAGTGGACAGACTATAGTGGAAAGACTAAAGTGGACAGACTATAGTGGAAAGACTA
This sequence comes from Branchinecta sandiegonensis, assembly GCA_030848855.1. Lineage (NCBI taxonomy): Eukaryota > Metazoa > Arthropoda > Branchiopoda > Anostraca > Branchinectidae > Branchinecta > Branchinecta sandiegonensis. The sequence goes on from JAUPMV010000009.1 coordinate 21,339,710, forward strand.
AAGTGGACAGACTATAGTGGAAAGACTATAGTGGAAAGACTGCAGTTACAGAATAAAGTGGACACTATAGTGTAAAGACTAAAGTGGACAGAGAATAGTGGAAAGACTAAAGTGGACAGTCTATAGTGGAAAGACTAAAGTGGACAGACTAAAGTGGAAAGACTAAAGTGGAAAGACTAAAGTGGACAGAAGGTAGTGGAAATGACTAAAATGGAAAGACTAAAGTGGACAGACTAAAGTGGAAAGACTAAAGTGGACAGACTCTAGTGGAAAGACTGAAGTGCAAAGACTGTAGTGGACAGAATAAAGTGGAGACTATAGTGGAAAGACTAAAGTGGACAGAGAATAGTTGAAAGACTAAAGAGGACAGACTATAGTGGAAAGACTGTAGTGGACGGAATAAAGTGGAGACTGTAGTGGAAAGACTAAAGTGGAAAGACTAAAGTGGACAGAGAATAGTGGAAAGACTAAAGTGGAAAGACTGTAGTGGACAGAATAAAGTGGAGACTATAGTGGAAAGACTAAAGTGGAAAGACTAAAGTGGAAAGACTATAGTGGAAAGACTATAGTGGAAAGACTGTAGTGGAGAGAATAAAGTGGAAACTATAGTGGAAAGACTAAAGTGGACAGAGAATAGTGGAAAGTCGAAAGTGGAAAGACTGTAGTGGACAGAATAAAGTGGAGACTATAGTGGAAAGACTAAAGTGGAAAGATTAAAGTGGACAGACTATAGTGGAAAGACTATAGTGGAAAGACTGTAGTGGAAAGAATAAAGTGGAGACTATAGTGGAAAGACTAAAGTGGACAGAGAGTATTGGAAAGACTAAAGTGGAAAGACTGTAGTGGACAGAATAAAGTGGAGACTATAGTGGAAAGACTAAAGTGGAAAGACTAAAGTGGACAGACTATAGTGGAAAGACTGAAGTGGAAAGACTCAATGGACAGACTAAAGTGTACACACTGAAGTGGACAGAATAAAGTGGAAAGACTAAAGTGGAACGACTAAAGTGGACAGACTATAGTGGAAAGACTAAAGTGGACAGACTAAAGTGGAAAGATTAAAGTGGAAAGACTAAAGTGGACAGACTATAGTGGAAAGACTATAGTGGAAAGACTGTAGTGGACAGAATAAAGTGGAGACTATAGTGGAAAGAGTAAAGAGGAAAGACTAAAGTGGACAGAGAATAGTGGAAAGACTAAAGTGGACAGACTATAGTGGAAAGACTAAAGTGGACAGACTAAAGTGGACAGAGAATAGTGGAAAGTCTGTAGTGGACAGAATAAAGTGGAGACTATAGTGGAAAGACTAAAGTGGACAGACTAAAGTGGAAACACTAAAGTGGAAAGACTAAAGTGGACAGAATATAGTGGAAAGACTATAGTGGAAAGACGGTAGTGGACAGAATAAAGTGGAGACTATAGTAGAAAGACTAAAGTGGAATGACTAAAGTGGACAGAGAATAGTGGAAAGACTAAGGTGGACAGACTATAGTGGAAAGACTAAAGTGGAAAGACTAAAGTGGACAGACTATAGTGGAAAGACTATAGTGGAAAGACTATAGTGGAAAGACTATAGTGGAAAAACTGTAGTGGACAGAACAAAGTGGAGAGTATAGTGGAAAGACTAAAGTGGAAAGACTAAGGTGGAAAGACTAAAGTGGACAGACTATAGTGGAAAGACTAATGTGGACAGACTATATTGGAAAGACTAAAGTGGACAGACTAAAGTGGAAAGACTAAAGTGGAAAGACTAAAGTGGACAGAAGATAGTGGAAATGACTAAAATGGAAAGACTAAAGTGGACAGAGAATAGTGGAAAGACTAAAGTGGACAGACTATAGTGGAAAGACTAAAGTGGACAGACTAAAGTGGAAAGACTAAAGTGGAAAGACTAAAGTGGACAGACTATAGTAGAAAGACTAAAGTGGAAAGACTAAAGTGGACAGACTATAGTGGAAAGACTAAAGTGGAAAGACTAAGGTGGAAAGACTAAAGTGGACAGACTATAGTGGAAAGACTAAAGTGGACAGACTATAGTGGAAAGACTAAAGTGGACAGACTAAAGTGGAAAGACTAAAGTGGAAAGACTAAGGTGGAAAGACTAAAGTGGACAGACTATAGTGGAAAGACTAAAGTGGACAGACTATAGTGGAAAGACTAAAGTGGACAGACTATAGTGGAAAGACTATAGTGGAAAGACTGCAGTTACAGAATAAAGTGGAGACTATAGTGTAAAGACTAAAGTGGACAGAGAATAGTGGAAAGACTAAAGTGGACAGTCTATAGTGGAAAGACTAAAGTGGACAGACTAAAGTGGAAAGACTAAAGTGGAAAGACTAAAGTGGACAGACTATAGTAGAAAGACTATAGTGGAAAGACTGTAGTGGACAGAATAAAGTGGAGACTATAGTGGAAAGACTAAAATGGAAAGACTAAAGTGGACAGACTAAAGTGGAAAGACTAAAGTGGACAGACTCTAGTGGAAAGACTGAAGTGGAAAGACTAAGTGGACAGACTAAAGCGGAAAGACTAAAGTGGAAAGACTAAAGTGGACAGACTATAGTGGAAAGACTATAGTGGAAAAACTGTAGTGGACAGAACAAAGTGGAGAGTATAGTGGAAAGACTAAAGTGGACAGAGAATAGTGGAAAGACTAAAGTGGACAGACTATAGTGGAAAGACTATAGTGGAGAGACTGTAGTGGACAGAATAAAGTGGAGACTATAGTGGAAAGACTAAAGTGGACAGAGAATAGTGGAAAGACTGTAGTGGACAGAATAAAGTGGAGACTATAGTGGAAAGACTAAAGTGGACAGACTAAAGTGGAGACTATAGTGGAAAGACTAAAGTGGACAGAGAATAGTGGAAAGACTAAAGTGGACAGACTATAGTGGAAAGACTAAAGTGGACAGACTAAAGTGGAAAGACTAAAGTGGAAAGACTAAAGTGGACAGACTATAGTGGAAAGACTATAGTGGAAAAACTGTAGTGGACAGAACAAAGTGGAGAGTAGAGTGGAAAGACTAAAGTGGACAGAGAATAGTGGAAAGACTAAAGTGGACAGACTATAGTGGAAAGACTATCGTGGAGAGACTGTAGTGGACAGAATAATTGGAGACTATAGTGGAAAGACTAAAGTGGAAAGACTAAAGTGGACAGAGAATAGTGGAAAGACTGTAGTGGACAGAATAAAGTGGAGACTATAGTGAAAAGACTAAAGTGGAAAGACTAAAGTGGACAGAATAAAGTTGAAAGACTATAGTGGAAAGACTGTAGTGGACAGAATAAAGTGGAGACTATAGTGGAAAGACTAAAGTGGACAGAGAATAATAGAAAGACTAAAGTGGACAGACCATAGTGGAAAGACTATAGTGGAAAGACTGTAGTGGACAGAATAAAGTGGAGACGATAGTGGAAAGACTAAAGTGGGAAGACTAATTTGGAAAGACTATAGTGGAAAGACTGAAGTGGACAGACTAAACTGGAAAAACTAAATTGGAAAGACTAAAGTGGACAGACTATAGTGGAAAGAATAAAGTGGAGACTATAGTGGAAAGACTAAAGTGGAGACTATAGTGGAAAGACTAAAGTGGACAAAGAATAGTGGAAAGACTAAAGTGGACAGACTATAGTGCAAAGACTATAGTGGAAAGACTGTAGTGGACAGAATAAAGTGGAGACTATAGTGGAAAGACTAAAGTGGAAAGACTAAAGTGGACAGAGAGTATTGGAAAGACTAAAGTGGAAAGACTGTAGTGGACAGAATAAAGTGGAGACTATAGTGGAAAGACTAAAGTGGACAGAGAATAGTGGAAAGACTAAAGTGGAAAGACTATAGCGGAAAGACTAAAGTGGACAGACTAAAGTGGAAAGACTAATGTGGACAGAGAATAGTGAAAAGACTAAAATGGACAGACTATAGTGGAAAGACTACAGTGGAAAGACTGTAGTGGACAGAATAAAGTGGAGACTATAGTGGAAAGACTAAAGTGGACAGAGAATAGTGGAAAGACTAAAGTGGAAAGACTGTATTGGACAGAATAAAGGGGTGACTTTAATGGAACGACTAAAGTGGAAAGACTAAACTGGATAGACTATAGTGGAGACTAAAGTTGACAGACTGAAGTGGAATGACGATAGTGGAAAGACTAAAGTGGAAAGACTATAGTGGAAAGACTAAAGTGGACAGACTATAGTGGAAAGACTAAAGTGGACAGACTGAAGTGGAAAGACTATAGTGGAAAGACTAAAGTGGAAAGACTGTAGTGGACAGAATAAAGTGGAGACTATAGTGAAAAGACTAAAGTGGACAGAGAATAGTGGAAAGACTAAAGTGGACAGACTATAGTGGAAAGACTATAGTGGAAAGACTGTAGTGGCAGGAATAAAGTGGAGACTATAGTGGAAAGACTAAAGTGAAAAGACTAAAGTGGACAGAGAATAGTGGAAAGACTAAAGTGGAAAGACTGTAGTGGAGAGAATAAAGTGGAGACTATAGTGGAAAGACTAAAGTGGAAAGACTAAAGTGGACAGACTATAGTGGAAAGGCTATAGTGGAGAGACTGTAGTGGACGGAATAAAGTGGAGACTATAGTGGAAAGACTAAAGTGGACAGAGAATAGTAGAAAGACTAAAGTGGAAAGACTGTAGTGGACAGAATAAAGTGGAAAGACTAAAGTGGACAGACTATAGTGGAAAGACTGTAGTGGACAGAATAAAGTGGAGACTGTAGTGGAAAGACTAAAGTGGAAAGACTAAAGTGGACAGAAAATAGTGGATAGACTAAAGTGGACAGACTATAGTGGAAAGACTAAAGTGGACAGACTAAAGTTGAAAGACTAAAGTGGAAAGACTAAAGTGGACAGACTATAGTGGAAAGACTGTAGTGGACAGATTAAAGTGGAGAGTATAGTGGAAAGAATAAAGTGGACAGAGAATAGTGGAAAGACTAAAGTGGACAGACTATAGTGGAAAGACTATAGTGGAGAGACTGTAGTGGACAGAATAAAGTGGAGACTATAGTGGAAAGACTAAAGTGGAAAGACTAAAGTGGGCAGAGAATAGCGGAAAGACTAAAGTGGAAAGACTGTAGTTGACAGAATAAAGTGGAGACTATAGTGGAAAGACTAAAGTGGAAAGACTAAAGTGGACAGACTATAGTGGAAAGACTATAGTGGAAAGACTGTAGTGGACAGAATAAAGTGGAGACTATAGTGGAAAGACTAAAATGAACAGAGAATAGTTGAACGACAAAAGTGGACAGACTATAGTGAAAAGACTATAGTGGAAAGACTGTAGTGGACAGACTAAAGTGGAGACTATAAGGAAAGACTAAAGTGGAAAGACTAAAGTGGACAGACTATAGTGGAAAGACTGAAGTGGACAGACTAAAGAGGAAAAACTAAAGTGGAAAGACTAAAGTGGACAGAGAATGGTGGAAAGACTAAAGTGGACAGACTATAGTGGAAAGACTACAGTGGAAAGACTGTAGTGGACAGAATAAAGTGGAGACTATAGTGGAAAGACTAAAGCGGACAGACTAAAGTGGAAAGACTAAAGTGGAAAGACTAAAGTGGACAGACTATAGTGGAAAGACTATAGTGGAAAGAATGTAATGGACAGACTACAGTGGAAAGACAAAAGTGGACAGACTATAGTGGAAAGAATATAGTGGAAAGACTGTAGTGGACAGAATAAAGTGGAGACTGTAGTGGAAAGACTAAAGTGGAAAGACTAAAGTGGACAGAAAATAGTGGATAGACTAAAGTGGACAGACTATAGTGGAAAGACTAAAGTGGACAAACTAAAGTTGAAAGACTAAAGTGGAAAGACTAAAGTGGACAGACTATAGTGGAAAGTCTGTAGTGGACAGATTAAAGTGGAGAGTATAGTGGAAAGAATAAAGTGGACAGAGAATAGTGGAAAGACTAAAGTGGACAGACTATAGTGGAAAGACTATAGTGGAGAGACTGTAGTGGACAGAATAAAGTGGAGACTATAGTGGAAAGACTAAAGTGGAAAGACTAAAGTGGGCAGAGAATAGCGGAAAGACTAAAGTGGAAAGACTGTAGTTGACAGAATAAAGTGGAGACTATAGTGGAAAGACTAAAGTGGAAAGACTAAAGTGGACAGACTATAGTGGAAAGACTATAGTGGAAAGACTGTAGTGGACAGAATAAAGTGGAGACTATAGTGGAAAGACTAAAATGAACAGAGAATAGTTGAACGACTAAAGTGGACAGACTATAGTGAAAAGACTATAGTGGAAAGACTGTAGTGGACAGACTAAAGTGGAGACTATAGAGGAAAGACTAAAGTGGAAAGACTAAAGTGGACAGATTATAGTGGAAAGACTGAAGTGGACAGACTAAAGTGGAAAAACTAAAGTGGAAAGACTAAAGTGGACAGACTATAGTGGAAAGACTATAGTGGAAAGACTGTGGTGGACAGAACAAAGTGTAGACTATAGTGGAAAGACTAAAGTGGACAGAGAATAGTGGAAAGACTAAAGTGGACAGACTATAGTGGAAAGACTAAAGTGGAAAGACTGTAGTGGACAGAATAAAGTGGAGACTATAGTGGAAAGACTAAAGTGGACAGAGAATAGTGGAAAGACTATAGTGGAGAGACTGTAGTGGACAGAATAAAGTGGAGATTATGGTGGAACGACTAAAGTGGAAAGACTAAAGTGGATAGACTATAGTAGAAAGACTGAAGTGGAAAAACTAAGTGGACAGACTAAAATGGAAAGACTATAGTGGAAAGACTAAAGTTGACAGACTATAGTGGAAAGACTATAGTGGAAAGACTATAGTGGAAAGACTGTAATGGACAGACTACAGTGGAAAGACTAAAGTGGACAGACTAAAGTGGAAAGACTAAAGTGGAAAGACTAAAGTGGACAGACTATAGTGGAAAGACTATAGTGGAAAGACTGTAGTGGACAGAATAAAGTGGAGAGTGTAGTGGAAAGAATAAAGTGGACAGAGAATAGTGGAAAGACTAAAGTGGACAGACTATAGTGGAAAGACTATAGTGGAGAGACTGTAGTGGACAGAATAAAGTGGAGACTATAGTGGAAAGACTAAAGTGGAAAGACTAAAGTGGACAGAGAATAGTGGAAAGACTAAAGTTGAAAGACTTTAGTGAAGAGAATAAAGAGGAGACTATTGTGGAAAGACTAAAGTGGAAAGTCTAAAGTGGACAGACTATAGTGGAAAGACTATAGTGGAAAGACTGTAGTGGAAAGAATAAAGTGGAGACTATAGTGGAAAGACTAAAGTGAACAGAGAATAGTTGAACGACTAAAGTGGACAGACTATAGTGGAAAGACTATAGTCGAAAGACTGTAGTGGACAGACTAAAGTGGAGACTATAGTGGAAAGACTAAAGTAGAAAGACTAAAGTGGACAGACTATAGTGGAAAGACTGAAGTTGACAGACTAAAGTGGAAAAACTAAAGTGGAAAGACTAAAGTGGATAGACTATAGTGGAAAGACTATAGTGGAAAGACTGTAGTGGACAGAACAAAGTGTAGACTATAGTGGAAAGACTAAAGTGGACAGAGAATAGTGGAAAGACTAAAGCGGACAGACTATAGTGGAAAGACTACAGTGGAAAGACTGTAGTGGACAGAATAAAGTGGAGACTATGGTGGAAAGACTAAAGTGGACAGAGAATAGTGGAAAGACTAAAGTGGAAAGACTGTATTGGACAGAATAAAGTGGAGACTATAGTGGAACGACTAAAGTGGAAAGACTAAAGTGGATGGACTATAGTAGAAAGACTGAAGTGGAAAGACTAAGTGGACAGACTAAAATGGAAAGACTATAGTGGAAAGACTAAAGTGGACAGACTATAGTGGAAAGACTAAAGTGGACAGACTGAAGTGGAAAGACTATAGTGGAAAGACTAAAGTGGAAAGACTGTAGTGGACAGAATAAAGTGGAGACTATAGTGGAAAGACTAGAGTGGACAGAGAATAGTGGAAAGACTAAAGTGGACAGACTATAGTGGAAAGACTATAGTGGAAAGACTGTAGTGGACGGAATAAAGTGGAGACTATAGTGGAAAGACTAAAGTGGACAGAATAAAGTGGAGACTATAGTGGAAAGACTAAAGTGGACAGAGAATAGTGGAAAGACTAAAGTGGAAAGACTGTAGTGGACAGAATAAAGTGGAAAGACTAAAGTGGACAGACTATAGTGGAAAGACTATAGTGGAAAGACTGTAGTGGACAGAATAAAGTGGAGACTATAGTGGAAAGACTAAAGTGGAAAGACTAAAGTGGACAGAGAATAGTAGAAAGACTAAAGTGGACAGACTAAAATGGAAAGACTATAGTGGAAAGACTAAAGTGGACAGACTATAGTGGAAAGACTAAAGTGGACAGACTGAAGTGGAAAGACTATAGTGGAAAGACTAAAATGGAAAGACTGTAGTGGACAGAATAAAGTGGAGACTATAGTGGAAAGACTAAAGTGGACAGAGAATAGTGGAAAGACTAAAGTGGACAGACTATAGTGGAAAGACTATAGTGGAAAGACTGTAGTGGACGGAATAAAGTGGAGACTATAGTGGAAAGACTAAAGTGGAAAGACCAAAGTGGACAGAGAATAGTGGAAAGACTAAAGTGGAAAGACTGTATTGGACAGAATAAAGTGGAGACTATAGTGGAAAGACTAAAGTGGAAAGACTAAAGTGGAAAGACTGTAGTGGAAAGACTATAGTGGAAAGACTGTAGTGGACAGAATAAAGTGGAAACTATAGTGGAAAGACTAAAGTGGACAGAGAATAGTGGAAAGACGAAAGTGGAAAGACTGTAGTGGACAGAAGAAAGTGGAGAATATAGTGAAAAGACTAAAGTGGAAAGACTATAGTGGACAGAATAAAGTTGAAAGACTATAGTGGAAAGACTGTAGTGGACAGAATAAAGTGGAGACTATAGTGGAAAGACTAAAGTGGACAGAGAATAATAGAAAGACTAAATTGGACAGACCATAGTGGAAAGACTATAGTGGAAAGACTGTAGTGGACAGAATAAAGTGGACACGATAGTGGAAAGACTAAAGTGGGAAGACTAATTTGGAAAGACTATAGTGGAAAGACTGAAGTGGACAGACTAAACTGGAAAAACTAAATTGGAAAGACGAAAGTAGACAGACTATAGTGGAAAGAATAAAGTGGAGACTATAGTGGAAAGACTAAAGTGGAGACTATAGTGGAAAGACTAAAGTGGACAAAGAATAGTGGAAAGACTAAAGTGGACAGACTATAGTGCAAAGACTATAGTGGAAAGACTGTAGTGGACAGAATAAAGTGGAGACTATAGTGGAAAGACTAAAGTGGAAAGACTAAAGTGGACAGAGAGTATTGGAAAGACTAAAGTGGAAAGACTGTAGTGGACAGAATAAAGTGGAGACTATAGTGGAAAGACTAAAGTGGACAGAGAATAGTGGAAAGACTAAAGTGGAAAGACTATAGCGGAAAGACTAAAGTGGACAGAGAATAGTGAAAAGACTAAAATGGACAGACTATAGTGGAAAGACTACAGTGGAAAGACTGTAGTGGACAGAATAAAGTGGAGACTATAGTGGAAAGACTAAAGTGGACAGAGAATAGTGGAAAGACTAAAGTGGAAAGACTGTATTGGACAGAATAAAGGGGTGACTTTAATGGAACGACTAAAGTGGAAAGACTAAACTGGATAGACTATAGTGGAGACTAAAGTTGACAGACTGAAGTGGAATGACGATAGTGGAAAGACTAAAGTGGAAAGACTATAGTGGAAAGACTAAAGTGGACAGACTATAGTGGAAAGACTAAAGTGGACAGACTGAAGTGGAAAGACTATAGTGGAAAGACTAAAGTGGAAAGACTGTAGTGGACAGAATAAAGTGGAGACTATAGTGGAAAGACTAAAGTGGACAGAGAATAGTGGAAAGACTAAAGTGGACAGACTATAGTGGAAAGACTATAGTGGAAAGACTGTAGTGGAAGGAATAAAGTGGAGACTGTAGTGGAAAGACTAAAGTGGAAAGACTAAAGTGGACAGAGAATAGTGGAAAGACTAAAGTGGAAAGACTGTAGTGGACAGAATAAAGTGGAGACTATAGTGGAAAGACTAAAGTGGAAAGACTAAAGTGGACAGACTGTAGTGGAAAGACTATAGTGGGGAGACTGTAGTGGAAAGAATAAAGTGGAGACTATAGTGGAAAGACTAAAGTGGACAGAGAATAGTGGAAAGACTAAAGTGGAAAGACTGTAGTGGACAGAATAAAGTGGAAAGACTAAAGTGGACAGACTATAGTGGAAAGACTGTAGTGGACAGAAAAAAGTGGAGACTATAGTGGAAAGACTAAAGTGGACAGAGAATAGTGGAAAGACTAAAGTGGACAGACTATAGTGGAAAGAATAAAGTGGACAGACTAAACTGGACAGACTATAGTGGAAAGACTATAGTGGAAAGACTGTAGTGGACAGAATAAAGTGGAGACTATAGTGGAAAGACTAAAGCGGACAGACTAAAGTGGAAAGACTAAAGTGGAAAGACTAAAGTGGACAGACTATAGTGGAAAGACTATAGTGGAAAGAATGTAATGGACAGACTACAGTGGAAAGACAAAAGTGGACAGACTAAAGTGGACAGACTATAGTGGAAAGACTATAGTGGAAAGACTGTAGTGGACAGAATAAAGTGGAGACTGTAGTGGAAAGACTAAAGTGGAAAGACTAAAGTGGACAGAAAATAGTGGATAGACTAAAGTGGACAGACTATAGTGGAAAGACTAAAGTGGACAGACTAAAGTGGAAAGACTAAAGTGGAAAGACTAAAGTGGACAGACTATAGTGGAAAGACTGTAGTGGACAGATTAAAGTGGAGAGTATAGTGGAAAGAATAAAGTGGACAGAGAATAGTGGAAAGACTAAAGTGGACAGACTATAGTGGAAAGACTATAGTGGAGAGACTGTAGAGGACAGAATAAAGTGGAGACTATAGTGGAAAGACTAAAGTGGAAAGACTAAAGTGGACAGACTATAGTGGAAAGACTATAGTGGAAAGACTATAGTGGAAAGACTGTAATGGACAGACTACAGTGGAAAGACTAAAGTGGACAGACTAAAGTGGAAAGACTAAAGTGGAAAGACTAAAGTGGACAGACTATAGTGGAAAGACTATAGTGGAAAGACTGTAGTGGACAGAATAAAGTGGAGAGTGTAGTGGAAAGAATAAAGTGGACAGAGAATAGTGGAAAGACTAAAGTGGACAGACTATAGTGGAAAGACTAAAGTGGAAAGACTAAAGTGGACAGACTATAGTGGAAAGACTATAGTGGAAAGACTGTAGTGGACAGAATAAAGTGGAGACTATAGTGGAAAGACTAAAATGAACAGAGAATAGTTGAACGACAAAAGTGGACAGACTATAGTGAAAAGACTATAGTGGAAAGACTGTAGTGGACAGACTAAAGTGGAGACTATAGAGGAAAGACTAAAGTGGAAAGACTAAAGTGGACAGACTATAGTGGAAAGACTGAAGTGGACAGACTAAAGTGGAAAAACTAAAGTGGAAAGACTAAAGTGGACAGAGAACAGTGGAAAGACTAAAGTGGACAGACTATAGTGGAAAGACTATAGTGGAAAGACTGTAGTGGACAGAATAAAGTGGAGACTATAGTGGAAAGACTAGAGTGGACAGAGAATAGTGGAAAGACTATAGTGGAGAGACTGTAGTGGACAGAATAAAGTGGAGATTATGGTGGAACGACTAAAGTGGAAAGACTAAAGTGGATAGACTATAGTAGAAAGACTGAAGTGGAAAGACTAAGTGGACAGACTAAAATGGAAAGACTATAGTGGAAAGACTAAAGTGGACAGACTATAGTGGAAAGACTATAGTGGAAAGACTATAGTGGAAAGACTGTAATGGACAGACTACAGTGGAAAGACTAAAGTGGACAGACTAAAGTGGAAAGACTAAAGTGGAAAGACTAAAGTGGACAGACTATAGTGGAAAGACTATAGTGGAAAGACTGTAGTGGACAGAATAAAGTGGAGAGTGTAGTGGAAAGAATAAAGTGGACAGAGAATAGTGGAAAGACTAAAGTGGACAGACTATAGTGGAAAGACTATAGTGGAGAGACTGTAGTGGACAGAATAAAGTGGAGACTATAGTGGAAAGACTAAAGTGGACAGAGAATAGTGGAAAGACTAAAGTGGAAAGACTTTAGTGGACAGAATAAAGAGGAGACTATAGTGGAAAGACTAAAGTGGAAAGTCTAAAGTGGACAGACTATAGTGGAAAGAATATAGTGGAAAGACTGTAGTGGACAGAATAAAGTGGAGACTATAGTGGAAAGACTAAAGTGAACAGAGAATAGTTGAACGACTAAAGTGGACAGACTAAAGTGGAAAGACTATAGTCGAAAGACTGTAGTGGACAGACTAAAGTGAAGACTATAGTGGAAAGACTAAAGTGGAAAGACTAAAGTGGACAGACTATAGTGGAAAGACTGAAGTTGACAGACTAAAGTGGAAAAACTAAAGTGGAAAGACTAAAGTGGATAGACTATAGTGGAAAGACTATAGTGGAAAGACTGTAGAGGACAGAACAAAGTGTAGACTATAGTGGAAAGACTAAAGTGGACAGAGAATAGTGGAAAGACTAAAGTGGACAGAGAATAGTGGAAAGACTAAAGTGGACAGACTATAGTGGAAAGACTATAGTGGAAAGACTGTAGTGGACGGAATAAAGTGGAGACTATAGTGGAAAGACTAAAGTGGAAAGACTAAAGTGGACAGAATAAAGTGGAGACTATAGTGGAAAGACTAAAGTGGACAGAGAATAGTGGAAAGACTAAAGTGGAAAGACTGTAGTGGACAGAATAAAGTGGAAAGACTAAAGTGGACAGACTATAGTGGAAAGACTATAGTGGAAAGACTGTAGTGGACAGAATAAAGTGGAGACTATAGTGGAAAGACTAAAGTGGAAAGACTAAAGTGGACAGAGAATAGTGGAAAGACTAAAGTGGACAGACTAAAATGGAAAGACTATAGTGGAAAGACTAAAGTGGACAGACTATAGTGGAAAGACTAAAGTGGACAGACTGAAGTGGAAAGACTATAGTGGAAAGACTAAAGTGGAAAGACTGTAGTGGACAGAATAAAGTGGAGACTATAGTGGAAAGACTAAAGTGGACAGAGAATAGTGGAAAGACTAAAGTGGACAGACTATAGTGGAAAGACTATAGTGGAAAGACTGTAGTGGACGGAATAAAGTGGAGACTATAGTGGAAAGACTAAAGTGGAAAGACTAAAGTGGACAGAGAATAGTGGAAAGACTAAAGTGGAAAGACTGTAGTGGACAGAATAAAGTGGAGACTATATAGGAAAGACTAAAGTGGAAAGACTAAAGTGGAAAGACTGTAGTGGAAAGACTATAGTGGAAAGACTGTAGTGGACAGAATAAAGTGGAGACTATAGTGGAAAGACTAAAGTGGACAGAGAGTATTGGAAAGACTAAAGTGGAAAGACTGTAGTGGACAGAATAAAGTGGAGACTATAGTGGAAAGACTAAAGTAGAAAGACTAAAGTGGACAGACTATAGTGGAAAGACTGAAGTGGAAAGACTATAGTGGAAAGACTAAAGTGGACGGACTAAAGTGGAAAGATTAAAGTGGAAAGACTAAAGTGGACAGACTATAGTGGAAAGACTATAGTGGAAAGACTGTAGTGGACAGAATAAAGTGGAGACTGTAGTGGAACGACTAAAGTGGAAAGACTAAAGTGGATGGACTATAGTAGAAAGACTGAAGTGGAAAGACTAAGTGGACAGACTAAAATGGAAAGACTATATTGGAAAGACTAAAGTGGACAGACTATAGTGGAAAGACTAAAGTGGACAGACTGAAGTGGAAAGACTATAGTGGAAAGACTAAAGTGGAAAGACTGTAGTGGACAGAATAAAGTGGAGACTATAGTGGACAGACTAAAGTGGAAAGACTATAGTCGAAAGACTGTAGTGGACAGACTAAAGTGAAGACTATAGTGGAAAGACTAAAGTGGAAAGACTAAAGTGGACAGAGAATAGTGGAAAGACTAAAGTGGACAGACTAAAGTGGACAGAGAATAGTGGAAAGACTGTAGTGGACAGAATAAAGTGGAGACTATAGTGGAGAGACTAAAGTGGACAGACTAAAGTGGAAACAGTAAAGTGGAAAGACTAAAGTGGACAGACTAAAGTGGAAACAGTAAAGTGGAAAGACTAAAGTGGACAGACTATAGTGGAAAGACTAAAGTGGAAAGACTAAAGTGGACAGACTATAGTGGAAAGACTATAGTGGAAAGACGATAGTGGAAAAACTGTAGTGGACAGAACAAAGTGGAGAGTATAGTGGAAAGACTAAAGTGGAAAGACTAAAGTGGACAGACTATAGTGGAAAGACTATAGTGGAAAGACTGCAGTTACAGAATAAAGTGGAGACTATAGTGGAAAGACTAAAGTGGACAGAGAATAGTGGAAAGACTAAAGTGGAAAGACTGTATTGGACAGAATAAAGTGGAGACTGTAGTGGAACGACTAAAGTGGAAAGACTAAAGTGGATGGACTATAGTAGAAAGACTGAAGTGGAAAGACTAAGTGGACAGACTAAAATGGAAAGACTATATTGGAAAGACTAAAGTGGACAGACTATAGTGGAAAGACTAAAGTGGACAGACTGAAGTGGAAAGACTATAGTGGAAAGACTAAAGTGGAAAGACTGTAGTGGACAGAATAAAGTGGAGACTATAGTGGAAAGACTAGAGTGGACAGAGAATAGTGGAAAGACTAAAGTGGACAGACTATAGTGGAAAGACTATAGTGGAAAGACTGTAGTGGACGGAATAAAGTGGAGACTATAGTGGAAAGACTAAAGTGGACAGAATAAAGTGGAGACTATAGTGGAAAGACTAAAGTGGACAGAGAATAGTGGAAAGACTAAAGTGGAAAGACTGTAGTGGACAGAATAAAGTGGAAAGACTAAAGTGGACAGACTATAGTGGAAAGACTATAGTGGAAAGACTGTAGTGGACAGAATAAAGTGGAGACTATAGTGGAAAGACTAAAGTGGAAAGACTAAAGTGGACAGAGAATAGTAGAAAGACTAAAGTGGACAGACTAAAATGGAAAGACTATAGTGGAAAGACTAAAGTGGACAGACTATAGTGGAAAGACTAAAGTGGACAGACTGAAGTGGAAAGACTATAGTGGAAAGACTAAAGTGGAAAGACTGTAGTGGACAGAATAAAGTGGAGACTATAGTGGAAAGACTAAAGTGGACAGAGAATAGTGGAAAGACTAAAGTGGACAGACTATAGTGGAAAGACTATAGTGGAAAGACTGTAGTGGACGGAATAAAGTGGAGACTATAGTGGAAAGACTAAAGTGGAAAGACTAAAGTGGAAAGACTGTAGTGGAAAGACTATAGTGGAAAGACTGTAGTGGACAGAATAAAGTGGAAACTATAGTGGAAAGACTAAAGTGGACAGAGAATAGTGGAAAGACGAAAGTGGAAAGACTGTAGTGGACAGAAGAAAGTGGAGAATATAGTGAAAAGACTAAAGTGGAAAGACTATAGTGGACAGAATAAAGTTGAAAGACTATAGTGGAAAGACTGTAGTGGACAGAATAAAGTGGAGACTATAGTGGAAAGACTAAAGTGGACAGAGAATAATAGAAAGACTAAATTGGACAGACCATAGTGGAAAGACTATAGTGGAAAGACTGTAGTGGACAGAATAAAGTGGACACGATAGTGGAAAGACTAAAGTGGGAAGACTAATTTGGAAAGACTATAGTGGAAAGACTGAAGTGGACAGACTAAACTGGAAAAACTAAATTGGAAAGACGAAAGTAGACAGACTATAGTGGAAAGAATAAAGTGGAGACTATAGTGGAAAGACTAAAGTGGAGACTATAGTGGAAAGACTAAAGTGGACAAAGAATAGTGGAAAGACTAAAGTGGACAGACTATAGTGCAAAGACTATAGTGGAAAGACTGTAGTGGACAGAATAAAGTGGAGACTATAGTGGAAAGACTAAAGTGGAAAGACTAAAGTGGACAGAGAGTATTGGAAAGACTAAAGTGGAAAGACTGTAGTGGACAGAATAAAGTGGAGACTATAGTGGAAAGACTAAAGTGGACAGAGAATAGTGGAAAGACTAAAGTGGAAAGACTATAGCGGAAAGACTAAAGTGGACAGAGAATAGTGAAAAGACTAAAATGGACAGACTATAGTGGAAAGACTACAGTGGAAAGACTGTAGTGGACAGAATAAAGTGGAGACTATAGTGGAAAGACTAAAGTGGACAGAGAATAGTGGAAAGACTAAAGTGGAAAGACTGTATTGGACAGAATAAAGGGGTGACTTTAATGGAACGACTAAAGTGGAAAGACTAAACTGGATAGACTATAGTGGAGACTAAAGTTGACAGACTGAAGTGGAATGACGATAGTGGAAAGACTAAAGTGGAAAGACTATAGTGGAAAGACTAAAGTGGACAGACTATAGTGGAAAGACTAAAGTGGACAGACTGAAGTGGAAAGACTATAGTGGAAAGACTAAAGTGGAAAGACTGTAGTGGACAGAATAAAGTGGAGACTATAGTGGAAAGACTAAAGTGGACAGAGAATAGTGGAAAGACTAAAGTGGACAGACTATAGTGGAAAGACTATAGTGGAAAGACTGTAGTGGAAGGAATAAAGTGGAGACTGTAGTGGAAAGACTAAAGTGGAAAGACTAAAGTGGACAGAGAAAAGTGGAAAGACTAAAGTGGAAAGACTGTAGTGGACAGAATAAAGTGGAGACTATAGTGGAAAGACTATAGTGGAAAGACTAAAGTGGACAGACTATAGTGGAAAGACTATAGTGGGGAGACTGTAGTGGAAAGAACAAAGTGGAGACTATAGTGGAAAGACTAAAGTGGACAGAGAATAGTGGAAAGACTAAAGTGGAAAGACTGTAGTGGACAGAATAAAGTGGAAAGACTAAAGTGGACAGACTATAGTGGAAAGACTGTAGTGGACAGAAAAAAGTGGAGACTATAGTGGAAAGACTAAAGTGGACAGAGAACAGTGGAAAGACTAAAGTGGACAGACTATAGTGGAAAGAATAAAGTGGACAGACTAAACTGGACAGACTATAGTGGAAAGACTATAGTGGAAAGACTGTAGTGGACAGAATAAAGTGGAGACTATAGTGGAAAGACTAAAGCGGACAGACTAAAGTGGAAAGACTAAAGTGGAAAGACTAAAGTGGACAGACTATAGTGGAAAGACTATAGTGGAAAGAATGTAATGGACAGACTACAGTGGAAAGACAAAAGTGGACAGACTAAAGTGGACAGACTATAGTGGAAAGACTATAGTGGAAAGACTGTAGTGGACAGAATAAAGTGGAGACTGTAGTGGAAAGACTAAAGTGGAAAGACTAAAGTGGACAGAAAATAGTGGATAGACTAAAGTGGACAGACTATAGTGGAAAGACTAAAGTGGACAGACTAAAGTGGAAAGACTAAAGTGGAAAGACTAAAGTGGACAGACTATAGTGGAAAGACTGTAGTGGACAGATTAAAGTGGAGAGTATAGTGGAAAGAATAAAGTGGACAGAGAATAGTGGAAAGACTAAAGTGGACAGACTATAGTGGAAAGACTATAGTGGAGAGATTGTAGTGGACAGAATAAAGTGGAGACTATAGTGGAAAGACTAAAGTGGAAAGACTAAAGTGGACAGAGAATAGCGGAAAGACTAAAGTGGAAAGACTGTAGTTGACAGAATAAAGTGGAGACTATAGTGGAAAGACTAAAGTGGAAAGACTAAAGTGGACAGACTATAGTGGAAAGACTATAGTGGAAAGACTGTAGTGGACAGAATAAAGTGGAGACTATAGTGGAAAGACTAAAATGAACAGAGAATAGTTGAACGACAAAAGTGGACAGACTATAGTGAAAAGACTATAGTGGAAAGACTGTAGTGGACAGACTAAAGTGGAGACTATAGAGGAAAGACTAAAGTGGAAAGACTAAAGTGGACAGACTATAGTGGAAAGACTGAAGTGGACAGACTAAAGTGGAAAAACTAAAGTGGAAAGACTAAAGTGGACAGAGAATAGTGGAAAGACTAAAGTGGACAGACTATAGTGGAAAGACTATAGTGGAAAGACTGTAGTGGACAGAATAAAGTGGAGAGTGTAGTGGAAAGAATAAAGTGGACAGAGAATAGTGGAAAGACTATAGTGGAAAGACTATAGTGGAAAGACTGTAATGGACAGACTACAGTGGAAAGACTAAAGTGGACAGACTAAAGTGGAAAGACTAAAGTGGAAAGACTAAAGTGGACAGACTATAGTGGAAAGACTATAGTGGAAAGACTGTAGTGGACAGAATAAAGTGGAGAGTGTAGTGGAAAGAATAAAGTGGACAGAGAATAGTGGAAAGACTAAAGTGGACAGACTATAGTGGAAAGACTATAGTGGAGAGACTGTAGTGGACAGAATAAAGTGGAGACTATAGTGGAAAGACTAAAGTGGACAGAGAATAGTGGAAAGACTAAAGTGGAAAGACTTTAGTGGACAGAATAAAGAGGAGACTATAGTGGAAAGACTAAAGTGGAAAGTCTAAAGTGGACAGACTATAGTGGAAAGAATATAGTGGAAAGACTGTAGTGGACAGAATAAAGTGGAGACTATAGTGGAAAGACTAAAGTGAACAGAGAATAGTTGAACGACTAAAGTGGACAGACTAAAGTGGAAAGACTATAGTCGAAAGACTGTAGTGGACAGACTAAAGTGGAGACTATAGTGGAAAGACTAAAGTGGAAAGACTAAAGTGGACAGACTATAGTGGAAAGACTGAAGTTGACAGACTAAAGTGGAAAAACTAAAGTGGAAAGACTAAAGTGGATAGACTATAGTGGAAAGACTATAGTGGAAAGACTGTAGAGGACAGAACAAAGTGTAGACTATAGTGGAAAGACTAAAGTGGACAGAGAATAGTGGAAAGACTAAAGTGGACAGAGAATAGTGGAAAGACTAAAGTGGACAGACTATAGTGGAAAGACTATAGTGGAAAGACTGTAGTGGACGGAATAAAGTGGAGACTATAGTGGAAAGACTAAAGTGGAAAGACTAAAGTGGACAGAATAAAGTGGAGACTATAGTGGAAAGACTAAAGTGGACAGAGAATAGTGGAAAGACTAAAGTGGAAAGACTGTAGTGGACAGAATAAAGTGGAAAGACTAAAGTGGACAGACTATAGTGGAAAGACTATAGTGGAAAGACTGTAGTGGACAGAATAAAGTGGAGACTATAGTGGAAAGACTAAAGTGGAAAGACTAAAGTGGACAGAGAATAGTGGAAAGACTAAAGTGGACAGACTAAAATGGAAAGACTATAGTGGAAAGACTAAAGTGGACAGACTATAGTGGAAAGACTAAAGTGGACAGACTGAAGTGGAAAGACTATAGTGGAAAGACTAAAGTGGAAAGACTGTAGTGGACAGAATAAAGTGGAGACTATAGTGGAAAGACTAAAGTGGACAGAGAATAGTGGAAAGACTAAAGTGGACAGACTATAGTGGAAAGACTATAGTGGAAAGACTGTAGTGGACGGAATAAAGTGGAGACTATAGTGGAAAGACTAAAGTGGAAAGACTAAAGTGGACAGAGAATAGTGGAAAGACTAAAGTGGAAAGACTGTAGTGGACAGAATAAAGTGGAGACTATAGTGGAAAGACTAAAGTGGAAAGACTAAAGTGGAAAGACTGTAGTGGAAAGACTATAGTGGAAAGACTGTAGTGGACAGAATAAAGTGGAGACTATAGTGGAAAGACTAAAGTGGACAGAGAGTATTGGAAAGACTAAAGTGGAAAGACTGTAGTGGACAGAATAAAGTGGAGACTATAGTGGAAAGACTAAAGTAGAAAGACTAAAGTGGACAGACTATAGTGGAAAGACTGAAGTGGAAAGACTATAGTGGAAAGACTAAAGTGGACGGACTAAAGTGGAAAGATTAAAGTGGAAAGACTAAAGTGGACAGACTATAGTGGAAAGACTATAGTGGAAAGACTGTAGTGGACAGAATAAAGTGGAGACTGTAGTGGAAAGACTAAAGTGGAAAGACTAAAGTGGACAGAGAATAGTGGAAAGACTAAAGTGGACAGACTAAAGTGGAGAGAGAATAGTGGAAAGACTGTAGTGGACAGAATAAAGTGGAGACTATAGTGGAGAGACTAAAGTGGACAGACTAAAGTGGAAACAGTAAAGTGGAAAGACTAAAGTGGACAGACTAAAGTGGAAACAGTAAAGTGGAAAGACTAAAGTGGACAGACTATAGTGGAAAGACTAAAGTGGAAAGACTAAAGTGGACAGACTATAGTGGAAAGACTATAGTGGAAAGACGATAGTGGAAAAACTGTAGTGGACAGAACAAAGTGGAGAGTATAGTGGAAAGACTAAAGTGGAAAGACTAAAGTGGACAGACTATAGTGGAAAGACTATAGTGGAAAGACTGCAGTTACAGAATAAAGTGGAGACTATAGTGGAAAGACTAAAGTGGACAGAGAATAGTGGAAAGACTAAAGTGGACAGACTATAGTGGAAAGACTAAAGTGGAAAGACTAAAGTGGACAGACTATAGTGGAAAGACTATAGTGGAAAGACGATAGTGGAAAAACTGTAGTGGACAGAACAAAGTGGAGAGTATAGTGGAAAGACTAAAGTGGAAAGACTAAAGTGGAAAGACTAAAGTGGACAGACTATAGTGGAAAGACTATAGTGGAAAGACTGCAGTTACAGAATAAAGTGGAGACTATAGTGGAAAGACTAAAGTGGACAGTCTATAGTGGAAAGACTAAAGTGGACAGACTAAAGTGGAAAGACTAAAGTGGAAAGACTAAAGTGGAAAGACTAAAGTGGACAGACTATAGTAGAAAGACTATAGTGGAAAGACTGTAGTGGACAGAATAAAGTGGAGACTATAGTGGAAAGACTAAAGTGGAAAGACTAAGTGTGATAGCCTAGCCGGTCTACAATGGTTCTACGGAGTACAGCAAACAAGCGATGTTTATTCTTTGCGTCCCTGTTAACAACTAATACAAAAACTGATACACTGAACGGAATAGAATGCGCGGAGTCAATTGAATGGCCAGGGGTCTGCATCTTGAAAGTAATAATGACTCCGTCACAGTTCCTCTTACTTCTGTTTTTTTTTATGGATCTTCTCCTTGGGGATCTGAGACACTTATTCTCTTGTGGGACGTCGCTTAGGGGGCTGGGTGTTACGGCTCCGGTTGTCACGGCGACGTCTTAAAATGCACCTTAGGTCAGAATGGCGCTGTGCAGGTCCTCGGTGGGCAGCGTCATGTTCACTGCACGTCTGACACGATTTCCGGTAATCCTTGATATCGGTAAATAGCCGTGGCCAGTAGTACTCGGCAAGAATAGCATCCGCAATCTCCTTGTCTGTTCTGTGGGTACGGTCAGGCTTAATGTGCCATTCCATAATGAGCGTTTCCCTGAAAGGTCCAGATGGAACAACAGTCTGTGGGAGCTGATCTTGGAAATATCTTTTCAGGATATTGTTCTCATCCCATTTGTACGTTGCCCCAATTTGGTCTTGAAGGCCGAATGCAGCAAGTTCCACAAAGTACTGTAGTCGTCGATCACAAATTTGCTGTCTGTGAACTTCTCCATAAGTCCAGCCATATAAGTGTTCGGGGAGCTCCAAGCTTGCAGACACTTTTCTGGACATCTAGAGAAAAAGAAATATTTACATTATTTACAGAAGACACGGCGCTTCAAACTCTGGAGAGCGCATCCGCGTTCGCGTTCTCAGCACCAGGTCTGCTACGTACTGTGAATTCGTACGATTGAAGTTGAAGGGCCCATCGAGCTAACTTCTCGTTACGGTTTGCCATGACGGAAAGCCAACGGAGCGGGTCGTGATCGGTCTCGACCAGGAAATGGCGTCCAGCCAAGTAGTAATGCCACTTCTGAATAGCCCAAAAAATGGCCATACACTCGCGTTCAACCGTTGAGTATCTTTCTTCGGCTGGAGTTAAGCGGCGACTCAGAAATGCAATGGGATGCTCCTGATCAGCAATGCGTTGGCACAATACGCACCGATGCCCTTTGCACTAGCATCCGTCTGTACTATGAATTCGTGTTCGAAGTCAGGATTTCGTAGGATGGGCTGAGAACAAAGTGCTTCTTTCAAGACTTCCAGGGAGGCTTCTGCTTCCTCATTCCACTGGACGACCTCCGGAGAACTTTTCTTTGTCATGTCCCTGAGTGGTGACGCAATTTCAGCGAAGTTCTTGATGAATTTACCGTAGTAGCCGATTAGTCCAAGGAATGACCTGATTTCCTTTTTTGTTGTTGGCTTCGGGAAGTTCCTTATCGCATCTACTTTGCTCTCAAGTGGTCTAATTTCTCCACCGCCTACTAGATGGCCCAAGTACTCTACTTGGTTTTGACAAAAACAGCACTTTTTCGGATTAACCGTTAGCCCTGCGTTTGCCAGTCTTCTCAAAACGATGCGAAGGTGCCTCATATGTTCCTCGAATGTGTCTGAGAAGATGACAATATCGTCGAGGTATGCCTTTGCAAAGCTTAGTCCACTGAGAATCTTGTCCATGAGCTTCTGGAATCGCCCAGGTGCTCCTTGAACACCAAACGGCATGACCAAAAACTCATAGTGACCTGCTGGAGTCACGAACGCCGTCTTGTGGATGCTGTTCGGATGCATAGCAATTTGCCAGTAGCCTCTGCTCAGATCGAGAACTGACAGGTATTTTGCCTTTCCCAGGGACTCCAACATGTCGTCTATTCTTGGTAATGGATAGCTGTTCTTCTTTGATCGACTGTTTAGCGTTCGATAGTCAACACAGAATCGGAGACTTCCGTCGCGCTTGGGGACGAGGACTACCGGGGAAGAGTAAGTGCTATTTGAAGGGCGGATGGTCCCATCTTTCAGCATCTTCTCGAGTTCGGCTTCCATCAGCTGCCTCTTGGCTTGGGGTATCCTGTATGGCTTTACTCTGACTGGTTCATCGTTGACAGTTTCGATCTCATGAAGAACTGCTTCTGTTCTGCCAGGCTTTTCTGTGAAAATGTGAGAGACTTCCTTTAAGGCTCGAATTAACTCTTCCGTTTCTTCAGCTGGCAGACGCTGGCCCACTGATTCCCGAATCTCTTCCAAATAGATGAGTTTGTGGGGACCCGTGTAGTATGTGGCTATCTCTTCTACTGCCTTGTCCAAAGTGACTTCTCCTTGCAGGAAAGAAATCTCTCGTATTTCTGCTCTCTTGTATTTCCTCAGGAGGTTGACATGTAGAATCCGAGTTTTCCTTCCTTTCACTGGAGAGTTTATCTCGTAGTCATGCGTGCCAATTCTGCCAATCACCTGAAAAGGGCCTTGCCACTGTACCTCTAGTTTCGACGACCCCACAGGAAGTAGTACAAGGACCTCATCGCCAGGATCAAAACTGCGTTCCTTGGTGTATGTGTCGTACCATTCCTTCTTCTTTTTCGCTGATTGCTCCATATTCTCCTTAGCTAGATCACAGTATCTTGCTAATCTTTCTCTCATTTCGACGACGTGTGCCACTATACTCTGAGACTTCGGTTTGGTATCATCCTCCCATTCTTCCTTGATGACATCTAGTGGGCCCCTCGGCATGTGTCCGTACATCAATTCGAAGGGTGAAAATCCCAGAGACGATTGCTTTGTCTCTCTGTACGCGAACAGAACGAAAGGGAGATAGAAGTCCCATTGCTTAGGCTCATCTCGTACGAATTTCTTCAGCATATGGACAATCGTACCATTTAGGCGCTCGACGAGGCCGTTCGTCTCTGGCCTGTACACGCTGGCTCTAAGATTGTTGATGCCCAAAGCAGCATAGACCTTCTTCATTGTTTCTGAAATGAGGTTACTTCCGTTGTCTGAGACAACTTCCTTCGGTAGGCCCACTCTGCTGAAAAACTTCACCAATTCTTCTGCAATTCTTGCTGAGTTTGTGCTCCTCAGTGGTATCGCCTCGGGGTACCTAGTGCTGTAATCCGTTATTACCAGAAGCCATTTGAATCCACGCTGACTCTTATAGACCGGACCAACCAGGTCTATAGCGACTCTTTCGAATGGGGTAGTAATAACTGGCATTGGCTTGAGGGGGACCTTCTCGAACCGACGTTTGCGCGCTGTCATCTGACAATCGTGGCAATGTTGGATGTATTCCTCTATGTCGCTGTAGATGTTTGGCCAGAAGAATCGCTCCAGTAGTCGATCGGTGGTGCGCTGACGTCCCATGTGTCCTCCCATAGGTTCAGTATGAGCGAGCTTCAGAATCTTGTTCCGCTTACTCTCTGGTACAACGAGTTGCCATGTTTCCTTCTCTGTCGCGTTGTCAAGTACTACTCGATAGAGTAATCCGCTTTTAACTTTGTAACGAGCCTTGCCCGTATGCTCTGTCACCTTGGTTGCTTCCCAAGCATTAGCTAAAGTTGCATCATTTTTCTGCTCTACTTCAAACTCGTTTTTTGGACTAGAGCCAGCAACGCTGTCTGCTTGTGGATTTGACGCATGGTTCTCAAGTACGGGGGTTTGGGGCTTAGGACGTGGAACGAAGAAATCATCGTCGAAGTTGAATTCTGGCTCAGTAGGAAAACGGCTCCCGTTTTCCTCTGGTTCGATTTGACGACGTCCGTGGTCCGACTGCAGCGCCTCGCTACGCTCGGAGAGTTGCGCAGGGAAACGGCTCCCGTTTTCCTCTGGCTCTATTTGACGACACTCATGATCGGGCTGCAGCGCCTCGTTGCGCTCGGAGAGTTGCGTAGGAAAACGGCTCCCGTTTTCCTTCGCTTCGGTTTCAGTAGAACTAGAAATTTCAGTTGTCTTTTTGAGCGCTTGAGCTCTTGTTAAGACCATGATGTTTCCATTCTTCTGTTGGAGGCACTTAAATTCAGGAACGTCTCTTCCAATAAGGAGCCTCTTAGGTCCTTTGTCTGTAACAGCTACTGTTAAGGCACCCTTTGCTTTAACTCCGTCGGGTCGCGTTACTTCGATTTCAACTACTCTAGTTGGGTAATGGTGAATATCGCCATGAACGCACCGGACACGCGCTGTGGTTAGCGTTTCACTGATCTGAGGTAGTAAGCTTTGATGTATCATTGACATATCAGCACCGCTATCTACCAGCATGTTGACCTCTTCATCGTCTACAAGCCCTCTAATGGTAGCACTAGCGTATGCGACTTCTCTGTCGGGACTCTCGGCCATCTCCACATTGCGAGCTGCTTTATTCTCCGATTTCATCTTCGGGCAAGCTGCAATCCTATGCTTTAAGTCGCCACAATGGAGGCATCCTCTTTTGCTAGGAGTTTCTTCGCCGTTGCTCTTGTTCTCGGAGAATTTGCTGTCCCTGCGACGTGTGCCACTTTGGCTGCCACGCGAACCTTCTTGACTGCCGCTCTCTGACGGATAATTCTTCTTGCACGGGACTTTCCCGCTTCGCTGGTCCTTCTTATGGTTACCAAAACCACCACCTTGTTGATCTCGAGCCGTTTTTCTCGCCAACGCGCATGCTTCCGCCATCTCAGTTGCCTCTTTAAGCGTCTTTACTTGCTTCTCTCTCAAGGTAACCTGAATTCCATACGGAGATGCGCTGATAAACTGCTCCAACAAAACCAGTTCTATGGTAGATTCCACCATTTCCAATGGCACAGCTTTCCAAGCCGGAATATTATTCGCTGGATCGGCTGCGATGTCGCGTACTTGCTCGCGCAACTCTTGCAGACCGAGCCATCTCGTGAGGTTGTGTCGCAACTTCCTCCCGTACTCTGAATACGACTCGGTGTCTTCTTTCTTTAGCGAACGAAACTTCATCCGGTAGGATTCCTTAGTGACCGCATACTTCTCAAGTATAACGGATTTGACTTCATCGTAGTTCGTAACTACATCGCTGGGTAAGCTAGCCATAGCTTCGAGCGCACGTCCGCTCAAAATGGGATATAAATGTGACGCCCATTGATTCCGTGTCCAGCCGCAGGTCGTAGCTGTGTTCTCAAACATCGACAGGAACGCATCGATATCATCGGACTCGGTTAATTTCATCAGCTTAGGCCTAGCTACGGCTGGTTGATTTTGACTCCCTTGCGGCGGGAATCCGTGCGAAATGTTGCACAATAAATTTGCCATTTGGTCTCCTTGCTCCCTCAATTTTTCCTGAAACTCTCTTTGCTGATCTAATACCTTCAAAAATCGATCTTCTTGCTTTTCTTGACTATTAGTGAAGTGTTCCAAAAATTTTTGAAACTGTGTCGGATCCATTGTAGCGTGTGAACGAGTAGATTCCGATTTTACTTCCGGTTTATTGGACAGAACTTTTCCGACCAATTTCGACGACTGGAGAAGGGGAATTTGCGCAGAGCGACTTGTGGTAGGCTCTACTAAAACTTTTTCAGTAGAGGTTTCCTTCCTAAGTAGTCCTGTGGAAGCAGAAACTTTTCCTGCAGTTCCGGTCGGCTTTGGTTTACGAACGGGTATAGATACGGCGCCGTCCAACAATGTATCAGCTAACTTGACGAATGGTTGCGGCTTATCTGTTTCGGCGCGTTGCTTGCGTGTCTGGCGATCGGACTCGAACATACAACGACTTCACGATACCGTATACAGGCGCTTCGCCAATTACTGGATAAATTACGACGACAGAAAATTTACTCTAAATTTTCTACTCCTAACCCGACGACCACACAGCGCGAGAAACTTTGCTTTAAATTTACGTCCCAATTTACAGGTTACTTCCAACCACCCCTCTCAAACCAATTCGTAAACTCGATTCGAAACCTTCGCTAATTATTCTTGCCAAATAATCAACAATCCTTTCCTGCGGGCAAACAGGAATATTCCAATAGTCGCGACCTTGTCGGCAATCAAAGAGTAATCAGTTAATTCGTCCGGAGGAATGCAGTTATTTCGTTCGTTATTACCGTAGATTTTTGAAGAATCTTCTTAGCGTGATTTCTTGCGGGAGTTAGTTCACTTTGACCTAACTCCTAATCCACCGCTGCAGCAACAGATGTGATAGCCTAGCCGGTCTACAATGGTTCTACGGAGTACAGCAAACAAGCGATGTTTATTCTTTGCGTCCCTGTTAACAACTAATACAAAAACTGATACACTGAACGGAATAGAATGCGCGGAGTCAATTGAATGGCCAGGGGTCTGCATCTTGAAAGTAATAATGACTCCGTCACACTAAGGTGGAAAGACTAAAGTGGACAGACTATAGTGGAAAGACTAAAGTGGACAGACTATAGTGGAAAGACTAAAGTGGAAAGACTAAAGTGGACAGAAGATAGTGGAAATGACTAAAATGGAAAGACTAAAGTGGACAGACTAAAGTGGAAAGACTAAAGTGGACAGACTCTAGTGGAAAGACTGAAGTGGAAAGACTAAGTGGACAGACTAAAGCGGAAAGACTAAAGTGGAAAGACCAAAGTGGACGGAATAAAGTGGAGACTATAGTGGAAAGACTAAAGTGAACGGAGAATAGTTGAACGACTAAAGTGGACAGACTATAGTGGAAAGACTATAGTGGAAAGACTGTAATGGACGGAATAAAGTGGAGACTATAGTGGAAAGACTAAAGTGGAAAGACTAAAGTGGAAAGACTGTAGTGGACAGAATAAAGTGGAGACTATAGTGGAAAGACTAAAGTGGAAAGACTAAAGTGGAAAGACTATAGTGGAAAGACTATAGTGGAAAGACTGTAGTGGACAGAATAAAGTGGAAACTATAGTCTGTCCACTTTAGTCTTTCCACTTTAGTCTTTCCACTATAGTCTCCACTTAATTCTGTCCACTACAGTCTGTTTCCACTATAGTCTGTCCACTTTAGTCTTTCCACTTTAGTTTTTCCACTTTAGTCTTTCCACTATAGTCTATCCACTTTAGTCTTTCCACTATTCTCTGTCCACTTTAGTCTTTCCACTATAGTCTCCACTTAATTCTGTCCACTACAGTCTTTCCACTATAATCTTTCCATTATAGTCTGTCCACTTTAGTCTTTCCACTTTAGTTTTTCCACTTTAGTCTGTCCACTTTTGTCTTTCCACTTTAGTCTTTCCACTATAGTCTCAACTTGATTCTGTCCACTACCGTCTTTCCACTTTAGTCTTTCCACTATAGTCTGTCCACTTTAGTTTTTCCACTATTCTCTGTCCACTTTAGTCTTTCCACTATTCTCTGTCCACTTTAGTCTTTCCACTATAGTCTCCACTTTATTCTGTCCACTACAGTCTTTCCACTATAGTCTTTCCACTATAGTCTGTCCACTTTAGTCTTTCCACTTTAGTCTTTCCACTAAAGTCTTCACTTTATTCTGTCCACTACAGTCTTTCCACTTTAGTCTTTCCACTATTCTCTGTCCACTTTATTCTTTCCACTTTAATCTTTCCACTATAGTCTGTCCACTTTAGTCTTTCCACTTTAGTTTTTCCATTTTAGTCTTTCCACTATAGTCTGTCCACTTTAGTCTTTCCACTATTCTCTGTCCACTTTAGTCTATCCACTATAGTCTCCACTTTATTCTGTCCACTACAGTCTTTCCACTATAGTCTTTCCACTATAATCTGTCCACTTTAGTCTTTCCACTATTCTCTGTCCACTTTATTCTTTCCACTATAGTCTCCACTTTATTCTGTCCACTACAGTCTTTCCACTATAGTCTTTCCACTATAGTCTGTCCACTTTAGTCTTTCCACTTTAGTTTTTCCACTTTAGTCTTCCCACTATAGTCTGTCCACTTTAGTCTTTCCACTATTCTCTGTCCACTTTAGTCTTTCCACTATAGTCTCCACTTTATTCTGTCCACTACAGTCTTTCCACTATAGTCTTTCCATTATAGTCTGTCCACTTTAGTCTTTCCACTTTAGTTTTTCCATTTTAGTCTTTCCACTATAATCTGTCCACTTTAGTCTTTCCACTATTCTCTGTCCACTTTAGTCTTTCCACTATAGTCTCCACTTTATTCTGTCCACTACAGTCTTTCCACTATAGTCTTTCCATTATAGTCTGTCCACTTTAGTCTTTCCACTTTAGTTTTTCCACTTTAGTCTGTCCACTTTAGACTTTCCACTGAGTCTTTCCACTTTAGTCTTTCCACTTTAGTCTTTCCACTTTTTTCTGTCCACTTCAGTGTGTACACTTTAGTCTGTCCACTGAGTCTTTCCACTTCAGTCTTTCCACTATAGTCTCCACTTTATTCTGTCCACTACAGTCTTTCCAATTTAGTCTTTCCACTATTCTCTGTCCACTTTAGTCTTTCCACTACAGTCTCCACTTTATTCTGTCCACTACAGTCTTTCCACTATAGTCTTTCCACTATAATCTGTCCACTTTAGTCTTTCCACTATACTCTGTCCACTTTATTCTTTCCACTATAGTCTCCACTTTATTCTGTCCATTACAGTCTGTCCACTACAGTCTTTCCACTATAGTCTTTCCACTATAGTCTGTCCACTTTAGTCTTTCCACTTTAGTTTTTCAACTTTAGTCTGTCCACTTCAGTCTTTTCACTAGAGTCTGTCCACTTTAGTCTTTCCACTTTAGTCTTTCCACTATAGTCTCCACTTTATTCTGTCAACTACAGTCTTTCCACTATAGTCTTTCCACTATAGTCTGCCCACTTTAGTCTTTCCACTATTCTCTGTCCACTTTAGTCTTTCCACCATTCTCTGTCCACTTTAGTCTTTCCACTACAGTCTCCACTTTATTCTGTTCACTACAGTCTTTCCACTATAGTCTTTCCACTATAATCTGTCCACTTCAGTCTTTTCACTATAGTCTGTCCACTTTAGTCTTTCCACTTTAGTCTTTCCACTATAGTCTCCACTTTATTCTGCTCACTACAGTCTTTCCACTATAGTCTTTCCACTATAGTCTGTCCACTTTAGTCTTTCCACTATTCTCTGTCCACTTTAGTCTTTCCACTATAGTCTCCATTTTCTTCTGTCCACTACAGTCTTTCCACTATAGTCTTTCCACGATAGTCTGTCCACTTTAGTCTTTCCACTTTAGTTTTTCCACTTTAGTCTTTCCACTATAGTCTGTCCACTTTAGTCTTTCCACTATTCTCTGTCCACTTTAGTCTTTCCACTTTAGTCTTTCCACTATAGTCTCCACTTTATTCTGCTCACTACAGTCTTTCCACTATAGTCTGTCCACTTTAGTCTTTCCACTATTCTCTGTCCACTTTAGTCTTTCCACTATAGTCTTTCCACTATAGTCTGTCCACTTTAGTCTTTCCACTTTAGTCTTTCCACTATAGTCTCATCTTTATTCTGCTCACTACAGTCTTTCCACTATAGTCTGTCCACTTTAGTCTTTCCACTATTCTCTGTCCACTTTAGTCTTTCCACTATAGTCTCCATTTTATTCTGTCCACTACAGTCTTTCCACTATAGTCTTTCCACTATAGTCTGTCCACTTTAGTCTTTCCACTATTCTCTGTCCACTTTATTCTGTCCACTACAGTCTTTCCACTATAGTCTTTCCACTACAGTCTCCACTTTATTCTGTCCACTACAGTCTTTCCACTATAGTTTTTCCACTTTAGTCTGTCAACTTTAGTCTTTCCACTTTAGTCTTTCCACTATAGTCTCCACTTGATTCTGTCCACTACCGTCTTTCCACTTTAGTCTTTCCACTATAGTCTGTCCACTTTAGTTTTTCCACTATTCTCTGTCCACTTTAGTCTTTCCACTATTCTCTGTCCACTTTAGTCTTTCCACTATAGTCTCCACTTTATTCTGTCCACTACAGTCTTTCCACTATAGTCTTTCCACTATAGTCTGTCCACTTTAGTCTTTCCACTTTAGTCTTTCCACTATAGTCTCCACTTTATTCTGTCCACTACAGTCTTTCCACTTTAGTCTTTCCACTATTCTCTGTCCACTTTAGTCTTTCCACTACAGTCTCCACTTTATTCTGTTCACTACAGTCTTTCCACTATAGTCTTTCCACTATAATCTGTCCACTTCAGTCTTTTCACTATAGTCTGTCCACTTTAGTCTTTCCACTTTAGTCTTTCCACTATAGTCTCCACTTGATTCTGTCCACTACCGTCTTTCCACTTTAGTCTTTCCACTATAGTCTGTCCACTTTAGTTTTTCCACTATTCTCTGTCCACTTTAGTCTTTCCACTATTCTCTGTCCACTTTAGTCTTTCCACTATAGTCTCCACTTTATTCTGTCCACTGCAGTCTTTCCACTATAGTCTTTCCACTATAGTCTGTCCACTTTAGTCTTTCCACTTTAGTCTTTCCACTATAGTCTCCACTTTATTCTGTCCACTACAGTCTTTCCACTTTAGTCTTTCCACTATTCTCTGTCCACTTTAGTCTTTCCACTTTAGTCTTTCCACTATAGTCTGTCCACTTTAGTCTTTCCACTATTCTCTGTCCACTTTAGTCTTTCCACTATAGTCTTTCCACTATAGTCTGTCCACTTTAGTCTTTCCACTTTAGTCTTTCCACTATAGTCTCATCTTTATTCTGCTCACTACAGTCTTTCCACTATAGTCTGTCCACTTTAGTCTTTCCACTATTCTCTGTCCACTTTAGTCTTTCCACTATAGTCTCCATTTTATTCTGTCCACTACAGTCTTTCCACTATAGTCTTTCCACTATAGTCTGTCCACTTTAGTCTTTCCACTATTCTCTGTCCACTTTATTCTGTCCACTATAGTCTTTGCACTATAGTCTTTCCACTACAGTCTCCACTTTATTCTGTCCACTACCGTCTTTCCACTTTAGTCTTTCCACTATAGTCTGTCCACTTTAGTTTTTCCACTATTCTCTGTCCACTTTAGTCTTTCCACTATTCTCTGTCCACTTTAGTCTTTCCACTATAGTCTCCACTTTATTCTGTCCACTACAGTCTTTCCACTATAGTCTTTCCACTATAGTCTGTCCACTTTAGTCTTTCCACTTTAGTCTTTCCACTATAGTCTCCACTTTATTCTGTCCACTACAGTCTTTCCACTTTAGTCTTTCCACTATTCTCTGTCCACTTTAGTCTTTCCACTTTAGTCTTTCCACTATAGTCTGTCCACTTTAGTCTTTCCACTATTCTCTGTCCACTTTAGTCTTTCCACTATAGTCTGTCCACTTTAGTCTTTCCACTTTAGTCTTTCCACTATAGTCTCATCTTTATTCTGCTCACTACAGTCTTTCCACTATAGTCTGTCCACTTTAGTCTTTCCACTATTCTCTGTCCACTTTAGTCTTTCCACTATAGTCTCCACTTTATTCTGTCCACTACAGTCTTTCCACTATAGTCTTTCCACTATAGTCTGTCCACTTTAGTCTTTCCACTTTAGTTTTTCCACTTTAGTCTTTCCACTATAGTCTGTCCACTTTAGTCTTTCCACTATTCTCTGTCCACTTTAGTCTTTCCACTATCGTCTCCACTTTATTCTGTCCACTACAGTCTTTCCACTGTAGTCTTTCCATTATAGTCTGTCCACTTTAGTCTTTCCACTTTAGTTTTTCCACTTTAGTCTGTCCACTTTTGTCTTTCCACTTTAGTCTTTCCAATATAATCCCCACTTGATTCTGTCCACTACCGTCTTTCCACTTTAGTCTTTCCACTATAGTCTGTCCACTTTAGTTTTTCCACTATTCTCTGTCCACTTTAGTCTTTCCACTATTCTCTGTCCACTTTAGTCTTTCCACTATAGTCTCCACTTTATTCTGTCCACTACAGTCTTTCCACTATAGTCTTTCCACTATAGTCTGTCCACTTTAGTCTTTCCACTTTTGTCTTTCCACTATAGTCTTCACTTTATTCTGTCCACTACAGTCTTTCCACTTTAGTCTTTCCACTATTCTCTGTCCACTTTATTCTTTCCACTTTAATCTTTCCACTATAGTCTGTCCACTTTAGTCTTTCCACTTTAGTTTTTCCATTTTAGTCTTTCCACTATAGTCTGTCCACTTTAGTCTTTCCACTATTCTCTGTCCACTTTAGTCTATCCACTATAGTCTCCACTTTATTCTGTCCACTACAGTCTTTCCACTATAGTCTTTCCACTATAATTTGTCCAATTTAGTCTTTCCACTATTCTCTGTCTACTTTATTCTTTCCACTATAGTCTCCACTTTATTCTGTCCACTACAGTCTTTCCACTATAGTCTTTCCACTATAGTCTGTCCACTTTAGTCTTTCCACTTTACTTTTTCCACTTTAGTCTTTCCACTATAGTCTGTCCACTTTAGTCTTTCCACTATTCTCTGTCCACTTTAGTCTTTCCACTATAGTCTCCACTTTATTCCGTCCACTACAGTCTTTCCACTATAATCTTTCCATTATAGTCTGTCCACTTTAGTCTTTCCACTTTAGTTTTTCCACTTTAGTCTGTCCACTTTAGTCTTTCCACTTTAGTCTTTCCACTATAGTCTCCACTTGATTCTGTCCACTACCGTCTTTCCACTTTAGTCTTTCCACTATAGTCTGTCCACTTTTGTTTTTCCACTATTCTCTGTCCACTTTAGTCTTTCCACTATTCTCTGTCCACTTTAGTCTTTCCACTATAGTCTCCACTTTATTCTGTCCACTTTAGTCTTTCCACTATAGTCTCCACTTTATTCTGTCCACTACAGTCTTTCCACTTTAGTCTTTCCACTATTCTCTGTCCACTTTATTCTTTCCACTTTAATCTTTCCACTATAGTCTGTCCACTTTAGTCTTTCCACTTTAGTTTTTCCATTTTAGTCTTTCCACTATAGTCTGTCCACTTTAGTCTTTCCACTATTCTCTGTCCACTTTATTCTTTCCACTATAGTCTCCACTTTATTCTGTCCACTACAGTCTTTCCACTATAGTCTTTCCACTATAGTCTGTCCACTTTAGTCTTTCCACTTTAGTTTTTCCACTTTAGTCTTTCCACTATAGTCTGTCCACTTTAGTCTTTCCACTCTTCTCTGTCCACTTTAGTCTTTTCACTATAGTCTCCACTTTATTCTGTCCACTAAAGTCTTTCCACTATAGTCTTTCCATTATAGTCTGTCCACTTTAGTCTTTCCACTTTAGTTTTTCCACTTTAGTCTGTCCACTTTAGTCTTTCCACTTTAGTCTTTCCACTATAGTCTCCACTTGATTCTGTCCACTACCGTCTTTCCACTTTAGTCTTTCCACTATAGTCTGTCCACTTTTGTTTTTCCACTATTCTCTGTCCACTTTAGTCTTTCCACTATTCTCTGTCCACTTTAGTCTTTCCACTATAGTCTCCACTTTATTCTGTCCACTTTAGTCTTTCCACTATAGTCTCCACTTTATTCTGTCCACTACAGTCTTTCCACTTTAGTCTTTCCACTATTCTCTGTCCACTATATTCTTTCCACTTTAATCTTTCCACTATAGTCTGTCCACTTTAGTCTTTCCACTTTAGTTTTTCCATTTTAGTCTTTCCACTATAGTCTGTCCACTTTAGTCTTTCCACTATTCTCTGTCCACTTTAGTCTTTCCAATATAGTCTATCCACTTTAGTCTTTCCACTTTATTCTGTCCACTTCAGTGTGTACACTTTAGTCTGTTCACTGAGTCTTTCCACTTCAGTCTTTCCACTATAGTCTCCACTTTATTCTGTCCACTATAGTCTTTCCACTATAGTCTTTCCACTATAGTCTGTCCACTTTAGTCTTTCCACTTTAGTTTTTCCACTTTAGTCTTTCCACTATAGTCTGTCCACTTTAGTCTTTCCATTATTCTCTGTCCACTTTAGTCTTTCCACTATAGTCTCCACTTTATTCTGTCCACTACAGTCTTTCCACTCTAGTCTTTCCATTATAGTCTGTCCACTTTAGTCTTTCCACTTTAGTTTTTCCACTTTAGTCTGTCCACTTTTGGCTTTCCACTTTAGTCTTTCCACTATAGTCTGTCCACTTTAGTCTTTCCACTATAGTCTCCACTTTATTCTGTCCACTACAATCTTTCCACTTTAGTCTTTCCACTATTCTCTGTCCACTATAGTCTTTCCACTATAGTCTGTCCACTTTAGTCTTTCCACTTTAGTTTTTCCACTTTAGTCTTTCCACTATAGTCTGTCCACTTTAGTCTTTCCACTATTCTCTGTCCACTTTAGTCTTTCCACTATAGTCTCCACTTTATTCTGCTCACTACAGTCTTTCCACTATAGTCTGTCCACTTTAGTCTTTCCACTCTTCTCTGTCCACTTTAGTCTTTCCACTATAGTCTCCACTTTATTCTGTCCACTACAGTCTTTCCACTATAGTCTTTCCACTATAGTCTGTCCACTTTAGTCTTTCCACTTTAGTTTTTCCACTTTAGTCTTTCCACTATAGTCTGTCCACTTTAGTCTTTCCACTATTCTCTGTCCACTTTAGTCTTTCCACTATAGTCTCCACTTTACTGTGTCCACTACAGTCTTTCCACTATAGTCTTTCCATTATAGTCTGTCCACTTCAGTCTTTCCACTTTAGTTTTTCCACTTTAGTCTGTCCACTTTAGTCTTTCCACTTTAGTCTTTCCACTATAGTCTCCACTTGATTCTGTCCACTACCGTCTTTCCACTTTAGTCTTTCCACTATAGTCTGTCCACTTTAGTTTTTCCACTATTCTCTGTCCACTTTAGTCTTTCCACTATTCTCTGTCCACTTTAGTCTTTCCACTATAGTCTCCACTTTATTCTGTCCACTATAGTCTTTCCACTATATTCTTTCCACTATAGTCTGTCCACTTTAGTCTTTCCACTTTAGTCTTCCCACTATAGTCTCCACTTTATTCTGTCCACTACAGTCTTTCCACTTTAGTCTTTCCACTATTCTCTGTCAACTTTTTTCTTTCCACTTTTATCTTTCCACTATAGTCTGTCCACTTTAGTCTTTCCACTTTAGTTTTTCCATTTTAGTCTTTCCACTATAGTCTGTCCACTTTAGTCTTTCCACTATTCTCTGTCCACTTTAGTCTTTCCACTATAGTCTATCCACTTTAGTCTTTCCACTTTATTCTGTCCACTTCAGTTTGTACACTTTAGTCTGTTCACTGAGTCTTTCCACTTCAGTCTTTCCACTATAGTCTGTCCACTTTAGTCTTTCCACTTTAGTCTTTCCACTATAGTCTCCACTTTATTCTGTCCACTACAGTCTTTCAACTATAGTCTTTCCACTATAGTCTGTCCAGTTTAGTCTTTCCACTTTAGTTTTTCCATTTTAGTCTTTCCACTATAATCTGTCCACTTTAGTCTTTCCACTATTCTCTGTCTACTTTAGTCTTTCCACTATAGTCTCCACTTTATTCTGTCCACTACAGTATTTCCACTATAGTCTTTCCATTATAGTCTGTCCACTTTAGTCTTTCCACTTTAGTTTTTCCACTTTTGTCTGTCCACTTTAGACTTTCCACTATAGTCTATCCACTTTAGTCTTTCCACTTTATTCTGTTAACTTCAGTGTGTACACTTTAGTCTTTCCACTGAGTCTTTCCACTTCAGTCTTTCCACTATAGTCTGTCCACTTTAGTCTTTCCACTTTAGTCTTTCCACTATAGTCTCCACTTTATTCTGTCCACTACAGTCTTTCCACTATAGTGTTTCCGCTATAGTCTGTCCACTTTAGTCTTTCCACTATTCTCTGTCCACTTTAGTCTTTCCACTATACTCTCCACTTTATTCTGTCCACTACAGTCTTTCCACTATAGTCTTTCCACTATAGTCTGTCCACTTTAGTCTTTCCACTTAAGTCTTTCCACTTTAGTCTGTCCACTTTAGTCTTTCCACTATAGTTTGTCCACTTTTGTCTTTCCACTATTCTCTGTCCACTTTAGTCTTTCCACTATAGTCTCCACTTTATTCTGTCCACTACAGTCTTTCCACTATAGTCTGTCCACTTTAGTCTTTGCACTATTCTCTGTCCACTTGAGTCTTTCCAATATAGTCTCCACTTTATTCTGTCCACTACAGTCTTTCCACTATAGTCTGTCCACTTTAGTCTTTCCACTTTAGTTTTTCCACTTTAGTCTATCCACTTCAGTCTTTCCAGTATAGTCTGTCCACTTTAGTCTTTCCACTTTAGTCTTTCCACTATAGTCTCCACTTTAGTCTTTCCACTTTAGTTTTTCCACTATAGTCTTTCCACTATAGTCTGTCCCCTTTAGTCTTTCCACTATTCTCTGTCCACTTTAGTCTTTCCACTATACTCTCCACTTTATTCTGTCCACTACAGTCTTTCCACTATAGTCTTTCCACTATAGTCTGTCCACTTTAGTCTTTCTACTTAAGTCTTTCCACTTTAGTCTGTCCACTTTAGTCTTTCCACTATAGTTTGTCCACTTTAGTCTTTCCACTATTCTCTGTCCACTTTAGTCTTTCCACTTTAGTCTTTCCACTATAGTCTCCACTTTATTCTGTCCACTACAGTCTTTCCACTATAGTCTGTCCACTTTAGTCTTTGCACTATTCTCTGTCCACTTTAGTCTTTCCACTATACTCTCCACTTTATTCTGTCCACTACAGTCTTTCCACTATAGTCTTTCCACCATAGTCTGTCCACTTTAGTCTTTCCACTTTAATCTTTCCACTTTAGTCTGTCCACTTTAGTCTTTCCACTATAGTCTGTCCACTTCAGTCTTTTCACTTTGGTCTTTCCACTTTATTCTGTCCACTTCAGTGTGTACACTTTAGTCTGTCCACTGAGTCTTTCCACTCCAGTCTTTCCACTATAGTCTGTCCACTTTAGTCTTTCCACTTTAGTCTTTCCACTATAGTCTCCACTTTATTCTGTCCACTACAGTCTTTCCACTGTAGTCTTTCCACTATAGTCTGTCCACTTTAGTCTTTCCACTTTAGTTTTTCCACTATAGTCTCTCCACTTCAGTCTTTCCAGTATAGTCTGTCCACTTTAGTCTTTCCACTTTAGTCTTTCCACTATAGTCTCCACTTTATTCTGTCCACTACAGTCTTTCCACTATAGTCTTTCCACTATAGTCTGTCCACTTTAGTCTTTCCACTATTCTCTGTCCACTTTAGTCTTTCCACTATACTCTCCACTTTATTCTGTCCACTACAGTCTTTCCACTATAGTCTGTCCACTTTAGTCTTTGCACTATTCTCTGTCCACTTTAGTCTTTCCACTATACTCTCCACTTTATTCTGTCCACTACAGTCTTTCCACTATAGTCTTTCAACTATAAACTATAGTCTTTCCACTATAGTCTGTCCACTTTAGTCTTTCCACTTTAGTCTTTCCACTTTAGTCTGTCCACTTTAGTCTTTCCACTTTAATCTTTCCACTTTAGTCTGTCCACTTTAGTCTTTCCACTATAGTCTGTCCACTTTAGTCTTTCCACTTTAGTCTTTCCACTTTAGTCTTTCCACTATAGTCTCCACTTAATTCTGTCCACTACAGTCTTTCCACTTTCGTCTTTCCACTATTCTCTGTCCACTTTAGTCTTTCCACTATAGTCTTTCCACTATAGTCTGTCCACTTTAGTCTTTCCACCATTCTCTGTCCACTTTAGTCTTTCCACTATAGTCTCCACTTTATTCTGTCCACTACAGTCTTTCCACTATAGTCTTTCCATTATAGTCTGTCCACTTTAGTCTTTCCACTTTAGTTTTTCCACTTTAGTCTGTCCACTTTAGACTTTCCACTATAGTCTATCCACTTTAGTCTTTCCACTTTAGTCTTTCCACTTTATTCTGTCAGCTTCAGTGTGTACACTTTAGTCTTTCCACTGAGTCTTTCCACTTCAATCTTTCCACTATAGTCTGTCCACTTTAGTCTTTCCACTATAGTCTTTCCACTATAGTCTGTCCACTTTAGTCTTTCCACTATAGTCTGTCCACTTTAGTCTTTCCACTATTCTCTGTCCACTTTAGTCTTTCCACTATAGTCTCCACTTTATTCTGTCCACTACAGTCTTTCCACTATAGTCTGTCCACTTTAGTCTTTCCACTTTAGTTTTTCCACTTTAGTCTGTCCACTTTATTCTGTCCACTTCAGTGTGTACACTTTAGTCTGTCCACTGAGTCTTTCCACTTCAGTCTTTCCACTATAGTCTCCACTTTATTCTGTCCACTATAGTCTTTCCACTATAGTCTGTCCACTATAGTCTATCCACTTTAGTCTTTCCACTTTAGTCTTTCCACTTTATTCTGTCCACTTCAGTGTGTACACTTTAGTCTGTCCACTGAGTCTTTCCACTTCATTCTTTCCACTATAGTCTCCACTTTATTCTGTCCACTACAGTCTTTCCAATTTAGTCTTTCCACTATTCTCTGTCCACTTTAGTCTATCCACTACAG
Source organism: Branchinecta sandiegonensis (assembly GCA_030848855.1). Classification (NCBI taxonomy): domain Eukaryota; kingdom Metazoa; phylum Arthropoda; class Branchiopoda; order Anostraca; family Branchinectidae; genus Branchinecta; species Branchinecta sandiegonensis. The sequence goes on from JAUPMV010000009.1 coordinate 21,379,065, forward strand.
TCTCCACTTTATTCTGTCCACTTTAGTCTTTCCACTATAGTCTTTCCACTCTAATCTGTCCACTTTAGTCTTTCCACGATACTCTGTCCACTTTATTCTTTCCACTATAGTCTCCACTTTATTCTGTCCACTACAGTCTTTCCACTATAGTCTTTCCACTATAGTCTGTCCACTTTAGTCTTTCCACTTTAGTTTTTCCACTTTAGTCTGTCCACTTCAGTCTTTCCACTATAGTCTGTCCACTTTAGTCTTTCCACTTTAGTCTTTCCACTATAGTCTCCACTTTATTCTGTCCACTACAGTCTTTCCACTATAGTCTGTCCACTTTAGTCTTTCCACTATTCTCTGTCCACTTTATTCTTTCCACTATTCTCTGTCCACTTTATTCTTTCCACTATAGTCTCCAATTTATTCTGTCCACTACAGTCTTTCCACTATAGTCTTTCCACTATAGTCTGTCCACTTTAGTCTTTCCACTTTAGTCTTTGCACTATAGTTTCCACTTTATTCTGCTCACTACAGTCTTTCCACTATAGTCTTTCCACTATAGTCTGTCCACTTTAGTCTTTCCACTATTCTCTGTCCACTTTAGTCTTTCCACTATAGTCTCCACTTTATTCTGTCCACTACAGTCTTTCCACTATAGTCTTTCCACTATAGTCTGTCCACTTTAGTCTTTCCACTTTAGTTTTTCCATTTTAGTCTTTCCACTGTTATCTGTCCACTTTAGTCTTTCCACTATTCTCTGTCCACTTTAGTCTTTCCACTATAGTCTCCACTTAATTCTGTCCACTACAGTCTTTCCACTATAGTCTTTCCATTATAGTCTGTCCACTTTAGTCTTTCCACTTTAGTTTTTCCACTTTATTCTGTCAACTTCAGTGTGTACACTTTAGTCTTTCCACTGAGTCTTTCCACTTCAGTCTTTCCACTATAGTCTGTCCACTTTAGTCTTTCCACTATAGTCTCCACATTATTCTGTCCACTACAGTCTTTCCAATTTAGTGTTTCCACTATTCTCTGTCCACTTTAGTCTTTCCACTATAGTCTCCACTTTATTGTGTCCACTATAGTTTTTCCACTATAGTTTTTCCACTGTAGTCTGTCCTTTTTAGTCCTTCCACTATTCTCTGTCCACTTGAGTCTTTCCAATATAGTCTCCACTTTATTCTGTACACTAAAGTCTTTCCACTATAGTCTGTCCACTTTAGTCTTTCCACATTAGTTGTTCCACTTTAGTCTATCCACTTCAGTCTTTCCACTATAGTCTGTCCACTTTAGTCTTTCCACTTTAGTCTTTCCACTATAGTCTCCACTTTATTCTGTCCACTACAGTCTTTCCACTATAGTCTTTCCACTATAGTCTGTCCACTTTAGTCTTTCCACTATTCTCTGTCCACTTTAGTCTTTCCACTATACTCTCCACTTTATTCTGTCCACTACAGTCTTTCCACTATAGTCTTTCCACTATAGTCTATCCACTTTAGTCTTTCCACTTTATTCTGTCAACTTCAGTGTGTACACTTTAGTCTTTCCACTGAGTCTGTCCACTTCAGTCTTTCCACTATAGTCTGTCCACTTTAGTCTTTCCACTATAGTCTCCACTTTATTCTGTCCACTACAGTCTTTCCAATTTAGTGTTTCCACTATTCTCTGTCCACTTTTGTCTTTCCACTATAGTCTCCACTTTATTGTGTCCACTATAGTTTTTCCACTATAGTTTTTCCACTGTAGTCTGTCTTTTTTAGTCCTTCCACTATTCTCTGTCCACTTGAGTCTTTCCAATATAGTCTCCACTTTATTCTGTCCACTACAGTCTTTCCACTATAGTCTGTCCACTTTAGTCTTTCCACTTTAGTTTTTCCACTTCAGTCTTTCCACTATAGTCTGTCCACTTTAGTCTTTCCACTCCACTTTATTCTGTCCACTACAGTCTTTCCACTATAGTCTTTCCACTCTAGTCTGTCCACTTTAGTCTTTCCACTATTCTCTGTCCACTTTAGTCTTTCCACTATACTCTCCACTTTATTCTGTCCACTACCGTCTTTCCACTATAGTCTTTCCACTATAGTCTGTCCACTTTAGTCTTTCCACTTTAGTCTTTCCACTTTAGTCTGTCCACTTTAGTCTTTCCACTATAGTTTGTCCACTTTAGTCTTTCCACTATTCTCTGTCCACTTTAGTCTTTCCACTTTAGTCTTTCCACTATAGTATCCACTTTATTCTGTCCACTACAGTCTTTCCACTATAGTCTTTCCACTATAGTCTGTCCACTTTAGTCTTTCCACTTTAATCATTCCACTTTAGTCTTTCCACCTTAGTCTTTCCACTTTATTCTGTCCACTTCAGTGTGTAACTTTAGTCTGTCCGCTGAGTCTTCCCACTTCAGTCTTTACACTACAGTCTGTCCACTTTAGTCTTTCCACTTTATTCTTTCCACTATAGTCTCCACTTTATTCTGTAAATTACAGTCTTTCCACTTTAGTCTTTCCAATACTCTGTGTCCACTTTAGTTTTTCCATTATAGTCTCCACTTTATTCTGTCCACTACAGTCTTTCCACTATAGTCTTTCCACTATAGTCTGTCCACTTTAGTCATTTCACTATAGTCTGTCCACTTTAGTCTTTCCACTATTCTCTGTCCACTTTAGTCTTTCCACTATAGTCTCCACTTTATTCTGTCCACTACAGTCTTTCCACTATAGTCTTTCCACTATAGTTTGTCCAATTTAGTCTTTCCACTTTAGTTTTTCCACTTTAGTCTGTCCACTTTAGTCTTTAAACTATAGTCTATCCACTTTAGTCTTTCCACTTTAGTCTTTCCACTTTATTCTGTCCACTTCAGTGTGTACACTTTAGTCTGTCCACTGAGTCTTTCCACTTCAGTCTTTCCACTATAGTCTCCACTTTATTCTGTCCACTACAGTCTTTCCAATTTAGTCTTTCCACTTTTTTCTGTCCACTTTAGTCTATCCACTATAGTCTCCACTTTATTCTGTCCACTACAGTCTTTCCACTATAGTCTTTCCACTATAATCTGTCCACTTTAGTCTTTCCACTATTCTCTGTCCACTTTATTCTTTCCACTATAGTCTCCACTTTATTCCTTCCACTACAGTCTTTCCACTATAGTCTTACCACCATAGTCTGTCCACTTTAGTCTTTCCACTTTAGTTTTTCCACTTTAGTCTGTCCACTTCAGTCTTTCCACTATAGTCTGTCCACTTTAGTCTTTCCACTTTAATCTTTCCACTATAGTATCCACTTTATTCTGTCCACTACAGTCTTTCCACTATAGTCTTTCCACTATAGTCTGTCCTCTTTAGTCTTTCCACTATTCTCTGTCCACTTTAGTCTTTCCACTATTCTCTGTCCACTTTAGTCTTTCCACTATAGTCTCCACTTTATTCTGTCCACTACAGTCTTTCCACTATAGTCTTTCCACTGTAGTCTGTCCACTTTAGTCTTGCCACTTTAGTCTTTCCACTATAGTCTCCACTTTATTCTGTCCACTACAGTCTTTCCACTTTAGTCTTTCCACTATTCTCTGTCCACTTTAGTCTTTCCACTTTAGTCTTTCCACTATAGTCTTCACTTTATACTGTCCACTTCAGTGTGTACACTTTAGTCTGTTCACTGAGTCTTTCCACTTCAGTCTTTCCACAATAGTCTGTCAACTTTAGTCTTTCCACTTTAGTCTTTCCACTATAGCCTCCACTTTATTCTGCTCACTACAGTCTTTCCACTATAGTCTTTCCACTATGGTCTGTCCACTTTAGTCTTTCTACTATTATCTGACCACTTTAGTCTTTCCACTCAAGTCTCCACTTTATTCTGTCCACTACAGTCTTTCCACAATAGTCTTTCCACTATAGTCTGTCCACTTTAGTCTTTCCACTTTAGAGTTTCCATTTTAGTCTTTCCACTATAGTCTGTCCACTTTAGTCTTTCCACTATTCTCTGTCCACTTTAGTCTTTCCACTATAGTCTCCACTTTATTCTGTCCACTACAGTCTTTTCACTATAGTCTTTCCATTATAGTCTGTCCACTTTAGTCTTTCCACTTTAGTTTTTCCACTTTAGTCTGTCCACTTTAGACTTTCCACTATAGTCTATCCACTTTAGTCTTTCCACTTTATTCTGTCAACTTCAGTGTGTACACTTTAGACTTTCCACTGAGTCTTCCCACTTCAGTTCTTCCACTATAGTCTGTCCACTTTAGTCTTTCCACTATAGTCTTTCCATTATAGTCTGTCCACTTTAGTCTTTCCACTTTAGTCTTTCCACTATAGTCTCCACTTTATTCTGTCCACTACAGTCTTTCCAATTTAGTCTTTCCACTATAGTCTCCACTTTATTCTGTCCACTACAGTCTTTCCACTATAGTCTGTCCACTTTAGTCTTTCCACTATTCTCTGTCCACTTTAGTCTTTCCACTATACTCTCCACTTTATTCTGTCCACTACAGTCTTTCCACTATAGTCTTTCCACTATAGTTTGTCCACTTTAGTCTTTCCACTTTAGTCTTTCCACTTTAGTCTGTCCACTTTAGTCTTTCCACTTTAGTCTTTCCACTATAGTCTCCACTTTATTCTGTCCACTACAGTCTTTCCACTATAGTCTTTCCACTATAGTCTGTCCTCTTTAGTCTTTCCACTATTCTCTGTCCACTTTAGTCTTTCCACTATTCTCTGTCCACTTTAGTCTTTCCACTATAGTCTCCACTTTATTCTGTCCACTACAGTCTTTCCACTATAGTCTTTCCACTGTAGTCTGTCCACTTTAGTCTTGCCACTTTAGTCTTTCCACTATAGTCTCCACTTTATTCTGTCCACTACAGTCTTTCCACTTTAGTCTTTCCACTATTCTCTGTCCACTTTAGTCTTTCCACTTTAGTCTTTCCACTATAGTCTTCACTTTATACTGTCCACTTCAGTGTGTACACTTTAGTCTGTTCACTGAGTCTTTCCACTTCAGTCTTTCCACAATAGTCTGTCAACTTTAGTCTTTCCACTTTAGTCTTTCCACTATAGCCTCCACTTTATTCTGCTCACTACAGTCTTTCCAATATAGTCTTTCCACTATAGTCTGTCCACTTTAGTCTTTCTACTATTATCTGACCACTTTAGTCTTTCCACTCAAGTCTCCACTTTATTCTGTCCACTACAGTCTCTCCACTTTATTCTGTCCACTACAGTCTTTCCACTATAATCTGTCCACTTTAGTCTTTCCACTATTCTCTGTCCACTTTAGTCTTTCCACTATACTCTCCACTTTATTCTGTCCACTACAGTCTTTCCACTATAGTCTTTCCACTATAGTTTGTCCACTTTAGTCTTTCCACTTTAGTCTTTCCACTATAGTCTGTCCACTTTAGTCTTTCCACTTTAGTCTTTCCACTATAGTCTCCACTTTATTCTGTCCACTACAGTCTTTCCACTATAGTCTTTCCACTATAGTCTGTCCTCTTTAGTCTTTCCACTATTCTCTGTCCACTTTAGTCTTTCCACTATTCTCTGTCCACTTTAGTCTTTCCACTATAGTCTCCACTTTATTCTGTCCACTACAGTCTTTCCACTATAGTCTTTCCACTGTAGTCTGTCCACTTTAGTCTTGCCACTTTAGTCTTTCCACTATAGTCTCCACTTTATTCTGTCCACTACAGTCTTTCCACTTTAGTCTTTCCACTATTCTCTGTCCACTTTAGTCTTTCCACTTTAGTCTTTCCACTATAGTCTTCACTTTATACTGTCCACTTCAGTGTGTACACTTTAGTCTGTTCACTGAGTCTTTCCACTTCAGTCTTTCCACAATAGTCTGTCAACTTTAGTCTTTCCACTTTAGTCTTTCCACTATAGCCTCCACTTTATTCTGCTCACTACAGTCTTTCCACTATAGTCTTTCCACTATAGTCTGTCCACTTTAGTCTTTCTACTATTATCTGACCACTTTAGTCTTTCCACTCAAGTCTCCACTTTATTCTGTCCACTACAGTCTTTCCACAATAGTCTTTCCACTATAGTCTGTCCACTTTAGTCTTTCCACTTTAGAGTTTCCATTTTAGTCTTTCCACTATAGTCTATCCACTTTAGTCTTTCCACTATTCTCTGTCCACTTTAGTCTTTCCACTATAGTCTCCACTTTATTCTGTCCACTACAGTCTTTTCACTATAGTCTTTCCATTATAGTCTGTCCACTTTAGTCTTTCCACTTTAGTTTTTCCACTTTAGTCTGTCCACTTTAGACTTTCCACTATAGTCTATCCACTTTAGTCTTTCCACTTTATTCTGTCAACTTCAGTGTGTACACTTTAGACTTTCCACTGAGTCTTCCCACTTCAGTTCTTCAACTATAGTCTGTCCACTTTAGTCTTTCCACTATAGTCTTTCCATTATAGTCTGTCCACTTTAGTCTTTCCACTTTAGTCTTTCCACTATAGTCTCCACTTTATTCTGTCCACTACAGTCTTTCCAATTTAGTCTTTCCACTATAGTCTCCACTTTATTCTGTCCACTACAGTCTTTCCACTATAGTCTGTCCACTTTAGTCTTTCCACTATTCTCTGTCCACTTTAGTCTTTCCACTATACTCTCCACTTTATTCTGTCCACTACAGTCTTTCCACTATAGTCTTTCCACTATAGTTTGTCCACTTTAGTCTTTCCACTTTAGTCTTTCCACTTTAGTCTGTCCACTTTAGTCTTTCCACTTTAGTCTTTCCACTATAGTCTCCACTTTATTCTGTCCACTACAGTCTTTCCACTATAGTCTTTCCACTATAGTCTGTCCACTTTAGTCTTTCCACTTTAATCTTTCCACTTTAGTCTTTCCACTTTAGTCTTTCCACTTTATTCTGTCCACTTCAGTGTGTACACTTTAGTCTGTCCGCTGAGTCTTTCCACTTCAGTCTTTCCACTATAGTCCGTCCACTTTAGTCTTTCCACTTTAGTCTTTCCAATACTCTCTGTCCACTTTCGTTTTTCCATTATAGTCTCCTCTTTATTCTGTAAACTATAGTCTTTCCACTATAGTCTTTCCACTATAGTCTGTCCACTTTAGTCTTTCCACTATAGTCTGTCCACTTTAGTCTTTCCACTATTCTCTGTCCACTTTAGTCTTTCCACTACAGTCTCCACTTTATTCTGTCCACTACAGTCTTTCCACTATAATCTTTCCACTATAGTCTGTCCACTATAGTCTGTCCACTTTAGTCTTTCCACTTTAGTCTTTCCAATACTCTCTGTCTACTTTAGTTTTTCCATTATAGTCGCCTCTTTATTCTGTCCACTACAGTCTTTCCACTATAGTCTTTCCACTATAGTCTGTCCACTTTAGTCTTTCCACTATAGTCTGTCCACTTTAGTCTTTCCACTATTCTCTGTCCACTTTAATCTTTCCACTACAGTCTCCACTTTATTTTGTCCACTACAGTCTTTCCACTATAGTATTTCCACTATAGTTTGTCCACTTTAGTCTTTCCACTTTAGTTTTTCCACTTTAGTCTGTCCACTTTAGTCTTTCCACAATAGTCTATCCAGTTTAGTCTTTCCACTTTAGTCTTTCCACTTTTTTCTGTCCACTTAAGTGTGTACACTTTAGTCTGTCCACTGAGTCTTTCCACTTCAGTCTTTCCACTATAGTCTCCACTTTATTCTGTCCACTACAGTCTTTCCAATTTAGTCTTTCAACTATTCTCTGTCCACTTTAGTCTATCCACTATAGTCTCCACTTTATTCTGTCCACTACAGTCTTTCCACTATAGTCTTTCCACTATAATCTGTCCACTTTAGTCTTTCCACTATTCTCTGTCCACTTTATTCTTTCCACTATAGTCTCCACTTTCTTCTGTCCACTACAGTCTTTCCACTATAGTCTTTCCACTATAGTCTGTCCACTTTAGTCTTTCCACTATAATCTGTCCACTTTAGTCTTTCCACTATTCTCTGTCCACTTTATTCTTTCCACTATAGTCTCCACTTTCTTCTGTCCACTACAGTCTTTCCACTATAGTCTTTCCACTATAGTCTGTCCACTTTAGTCTTTCCACTTCAGTCTTTCCACTATAGTCTCCACTTTATTCTGTCCACTACAGTCTTTCCAATTTAGTCTTTCCACTATTCTCTGTCCACTTTAGTCTTTCCACTTTAGTCTTTCCACTATAGTCTTCACTTTATACTGTCCACTTCAGTGTGTACACTTTAGTCTGTTCACTGAGTCTTTCCACTTCAGTCTTTCCACAATAGTCTGTCAACTTTAGTCTTTCCACTTTAGTCTTTCCACTATAGCCTCCACTTTATTCTGCTCACTACAGTCTTTCCAATATAGTCTTTCCACTATAGTCTGTCCACTTTAGTCTTTCTACTATTATCTGACCACTTTAGTCTTTCCACTCAAGTCTCCACTTTATTCTGTCCACTACAGTCTCTCCACTTTATTCTGTCCACTACAGTCTTTCCACTATAGTCTGTCCACTTTAGTCTTTCCACTATTCTCTGTCCACTTTAGTCTTTCCACTATACTCTCCACTTTATTCTGTCCACTACAGTCTTTCCACTATAGTCTTTCCACTATAGTTTGTCCACTTTAGTCTTTCCACTTTAGTCTTTCCACTATAGTCTGTCCACTTTAGTCTTTCCACTTTAGTCTTTCCACTATAGTCTCCACTTTATTCTGTCCACTACAGTCTTTCCACTATAGTCTCCACTTTATTCTGTCCACTACAGTCTTTCCACTATAGTCTTTCCACTATAGTCTGTCCTCTTTAGTCTTTCCACTATTCTCTGTCCACTTTAGTCTTTCCACTATTCTCTGTCCACTTTAGTCTTTCCACTTTAGTCTTTCCACTATAGTCTTCACTTTATACTGTCCACTTCAGTGTGTACACTTTAGTCTGTTCACTGAGTCTTTCCACTTCAGTCTTTCCACAATAGTCTGTCAACTTTAGTCTTTCCACTTTAGTCTTTCCACTATAGCCTCCACTTTATTCTGCTCACTACAGTCTTTCCAATATAGTCTTTCCACTATAGTCTGTCCACTTTAGTCTTTCTACTATTATCTGACCACTTTAGTCTTTCCACTCAAGTCTCCACTTTATTCTGTCGACTACAGTCTCTCCACTTTATTCTGTCCACTACAGTCTTTCCACTATAGTCTGTCCACTTTAGTCTTTCCACTATTCTCTGTCCACTTTAGTCTTTCCACTATACTCTCCACTTTATTCTGTCCACTACAGTCTTTCCACTATAGTCTTTCCACTATAGTTTGTCCACTTTAGTCTTTCCACTTTAGTCTTTCCACTATAGTCTGTCCACTTTAGTCTTTCCACTTTAGTCTTTCCACTATAGTCTCCACTTTATTCTGTCCACTACAGTCTTTCCACTATAGTCTTTCCACTATAGTCTGTCCTCTTTAGTCTTTCCACTATTCTCTGTCCACTTTAGTCTTTCCACTATTCTCTGTCCACTTTAGTCTTTCCACTATAGTCTCCACTTTATTCTGTCCACTACAGTCTTTCCACTATAGTCTTTCCACTGTAGTCTGTCCACTTTAGTCTTGCCACTTTAGTCTTTCCACTATAGTCTCCACTTTATTCTGTCCACTACAGTCTTTCCACTTTAGTCTTTCCACTATTCTCTGTCCACTTTAGTCTTTCCACTTTAGTCTTTCCACTATAGTCTTCACTTTATACTGTCCACTTCAGTGTGTACACTTTAGTCTGTTCACTGAGTCTTTCCACTTCAGTCTTTCCACAATAGTCTGTCAACTTTAGTCTTTCCACTTTAGTCTTTCCACTATAGCCTCCACTTTATTCTGCTCACTACAGTCTTTCCACTATAGTCTTTCCACTATAGTCTGTCCACTTTAGTCTTTCTACTATTATCTGACCACTTTAGTCTTTCCACTCAAGTCTCCACTTTATTCTGTCCACTACAGTCTTTCCACAATAGTCTTTCCACTATAGTCTGTCCACTTTAGTCTTTCCACTTTAGAGTTTCCATTTTAGTCTTTCCACTATAGTCTGTCCACTTTAGTCTTTCCACTATTCTCTGTCCACTTTAGTCTTTCCACTATAGTCTCCACTTTATTCTGTCCACTACAGTCTTTTCACTATAGTCTTTCCATTATAGTCTGTCCACTTTAGTCTTTCCACTTTAGTTTTTCCACTTTAGTCTGTCCACTTTAGACTTTCCACTATAGTCTATCCACTTTAGTCTTTCCACTTTATTCTGTCAACTTCAGTGTGTACACTTTAGACTTTCCACTGAGTCTTCCCACTTCAGTTCTTCCACTATAGTCTGTCCACTTTAGTCTTTCCACTATAGTCTTTCCATTATAGTCTGTCCACTTTAGTCTTTCCACTTTAGTCTTTCCACTATAGTCTCCACTTTATTCTGTCCACTACAGTCTTTCCAATTTAGTCTTTCCACTATAGTCTCCACTTTATTCTGTCCACTACAGTCTTTCCACTATAGTCTGTCCACTTTAGTCTTTCCACTATTCTCTGTCCACTTTAGTCTTTCCACTATACTCTCCACTTTATTCTGTCCACTACAGTCTTTCCACTATAGTCTTTCCACTATAGTTTGTCCACTTTAGTCTTTCCACTTTAGTCTTTCCACTTTAGTCTGTCCACTTTAGTCTTTCCACTTTAGTCTTTCCACTATAGTCTCCACTTTATTCTGTCCACTACAGTCTTTCCACTATAGTCTTTCCACTATAGTCTGTCCACTTTAGTCTTTCCACTTTAATCTTTCCACTTTAGTCTTTCCACTTTAGTCTTTCCACTTTATTCTGTCCACTTCAGTGTGTACACTTTAGTCTGTCCGCTGAGTCTTTCCACTTCAGTCTTTCCACTATAGTCCGTCCACTTTAGTCTTTCCACTTTAGTCTTTCCAATACTCTCTGTCCACTTTCGTTTTTCCATTATAGTCTCCTCTTTATTCTGTAAACTATAGTCTTTCCACTATAGTCTTTCCACTATAGTCTGTCCACTTTAGTCTTTCCACTATAGTCTGTCCACTTTAGTCTTTCCACTATTCTCTGTCCACTTTAGTCTTTCCACTACAGTCTCCACTTTATTCTGTCCACTACAGTCTTTCCACTATAATCTTTCCACTATAGTCTGTCCACTATAGTCTGTCCACTTTAGTCTTTCCACTTTAGTCTTTCCAATACTCTCTGTCTACTTTAGTTTTTCCATTATAGTCGCCTCTTTATTCTGTCCACTACAGTCTTTCCACTATAGTCTTTCCACTATAGTCTGTCCACTTTAGTCTTTCCACTATAGTCTGTCCACTTTAGTCTTTCCACTATTCTCTGTCCACTTTAATCTTTCCACTACAGTCTCCACTTTATTCTGTCCACTACAGTCTTTCCACTATAGTATTTCCACTATAGTTTGTCCACTTTAGTCTTTCCACTTTAGTTTTTCCACTTTAGTCTGTCCACTTTAGTCTTTCCACAATAGTCTATCCAGTTTAGTCTTTCCACTTTAGTCTTTCCACTTTTTTCTGTCCACTTAAGTGTGTACACTTTAGTCTGTCCACTGAGTCTTTCCACTTCAGTCTTTCCACTATAGTCTCCACTTTATTCTGTCCACTACAGTCTTTCCAATTTAGTCTTTCAACTATTCTCTGTCCACTTTAGTCTATCCACTATAGTCTCCACTTTATTCTGTCCACTACAGTCTTTCCACTATAGTCTTTCCACTATAATCTGTCCACTTTAGTCTTTCCGCTATTCTCTGTCCACTTTATTCTTTCCACTATAGTCTCCACTTTCTTCTGTCCACTACAGTCTTTCCACTATAGTCTTTCCACTATAGTCTGTCCACTTTAGTCTTTCCACTATAATCTGTCCACTTTAGTCTTTCCACTATTCTCTGTCCACTTTATTCTTTCCACTATAGTCTCCACTTTCTTCTGTCCACTACAGTCTTTCCACTATAGTCTTTCCACTATAGTCTGTCGACTTTAGTCTTTCCACTTCAGTCTTTCCACTATAGTCTCCACTTTATTCTGTCCACTACAGTCTTTCCAATTTAGTCTTTCCACTATTCTCTGTCCACTTTAGTCTATCCACTATAGTCTCCACTTTATTCTGTCCACTACAGTCTTTCCACTATAGTCTTTCCACTATTCTCTGTCCACTTTAGTCTGTCCACTATTCTCTGTCCACTTTAGTCTTTCCACTATAGTCTCCACTTTCTTCTGTCCACTACAGTCTTTCCACTATAGTCTTTCCACTATAGTCTGTCCACTTTAGTCTTTCCACTTTAGTCTTTCCACTATAGTATCCACTCTATTCTGTCCACTACAGTCTTTCCACTTTAGTCTTTCCACTATTCTCTGTCCACTTTAGTCTTTCCACTTTAGTCTTTCCACTATAGTCTTCACGTTATACTGTCCACTTCAGTGTGTACACTTTAGTCTGTTCACTGAGTCTTTCCACTTCAGTCTTTCCACTATAGTCTGTCCACTTTAGTCTTTCCACTATTCTCTGTCCACTTTAGTCTTTCCACTTTAGTCTTTCCACTATAGTATCCACTTTCTTCTGTCCACTACAGTCTTTCCACTATAGTCTTTACACTATAGTCTGTCCACTTTAGTCTTTCCACTTTAGTCTTTCCACTATAGTCTCCACTTTATTCTGTAAATTACAGTCTTTCCACTTTAGTCTTTCCAATACTCTCTGTCCACTTTAGTTTTTCCATTATAGTCTCCACTTTATTCTGTCCACTACAGTCTTTCCACTATAGTCTTTCCACTATAGTCTGTCCACTTTAGTCTTTTCACTATAGTCTGTCCACTTTAGTCTTTCCACTATTCTCTGTCCACTTTAGTCTTTTCACTATAGTCTCCACATTATTCTGTCCACTACAGTCTTTCCACTATCGTCTTTCCACTATAGTTTGTCCACTTTAGTCTTTCCACTTTAGTTTTTCCACTTTAGTCTGTCCACTTTAGTCTTTCCACTATAGTCTATCCACTTTAGTCTTTCCACTTTAGTCTTTCCACTTTATTCTGTCCACTTCAGTGTGTAAACTTTAGTCTGTCCACTGAGTCTTTCCACTTCAGTCTTTCCACTAAAGTCTCCACTTTATTCTGTCCACTACTTCTTTCCAATTTAGTCTTTCCACTATTCTCTGTCCACTTTAGTCTAACCACTATAGTCTCCACTTTATTCTGTCCACTACAGTCTTTCCACTATAGTCTTTCCACTATAATCTGTCCACTTTAGTCTTTCCACTATTCTCTGTACACTCTATTCTTTCCACTATAGTCTCCACTTTATTCTGTCCACTACAGTCTTTCCACTATAGTCTTACCACTATAGTCTGTCCACTTTAGTCTTTCCACTTTAGTTTTTCCACTTTAGTCTGTCCACTTCAGTCTTTCCACTTTAGTCTGTCCACTTTAGTCTTTCCACTTTAGTCTTTCCACTATAGTCTCCACTTTATTCTGTCCACTACAGTCTTTCCACTATAGTCTTTCCACTATAGTCTGTCCACTTTAGTCTTTCCACTATTCTCTGTCCACTTTAGTCTTTCCACTAGTCTCTGTCCACTTTAGTCTTTCCACTATAGTCTCCACTTTATTCTGTCCACTACAGTCTTTCCACTATAGTCTTTCCACTATAGTCTGTCCACTTTAGTCTTCCCACTTTAGTCTTTCCACTATAGTCTCCACTTTATTCTGTCCACTACAGTCTTTCCACTTTAGTCTTTCCACTATTCTCTGTCCACTTTAGTCTTTCCACTTTAGTCTTTCCACTATAGTCTCCACTTTATTCTGCTCACTACAGTCTTTCCACTATAGTCTTTCCACTATAGTCTGTCCACTTCAGTGTGTACACTTTAGTATGTTCACTGAGTCTTTCCACTTCAGTCTTTCCACTATAGTCTGTCCACTTTAGTCTTTCCACTTTAGTCTTTCCACTATAGTCTCCACTTTATTCTGCTCAGTACAGTCTTTCCACTATAGTCTTTCCACTATAGTCTGTCCACTTTAGTCTTTCTACTATTATCTGTCCACTTTAGTCTTTCCACTATAGTCTCCACTTTATTCTGTCCACTACAGTCTTTCCACTATAGTCTTTCCACTATAGTCTGTCCACTTTAGCCTTTCCACTTTAGTTTTTCCATTTTAGTCTTTCCACTATAGTCTGTCCACTTTAGTCTTTCCACTATTCTCTGTCCACTTTAGTCTTTCCAATATAGTCTCCACTTTATTCTGTCCACTACAGTCTTTCCACTATAGTCTTTCCATTATAGTCTGTCGACTTTAGTCTTTCCACTTTAGTTTTTCCACTTTAGTCTGTCCACTACAGTCTTTCCACTATAGTCTGTCCACTTTAGTCTTTCCACTATAGTCTCCACTTTATTCTGTCCACTACAGTCTTTCCAATTTAGTCTTTCCACTATTCTCTGTCCACTTTAGTCTTTCCACTATAGTCTCCACTTTATTCTGTCCACTATAGTCTTTCCACTTTAGTCTTTCCACTTTATTCTGTCAACTTCAGTGTGTACACTTTAGTCTTTCCACTGAGTCTTTCCACTTCAGTCTTTCCACTATAGTCTGTCCACTTTAGTCTTTCCACTATAGTCTTTCCACTATAGCCTCCACTTTATTCTGTCCACTAAAGTCTTTCCAATTTAGTCTTTCCACTATTCTCTGTCCACTTTAGTCTTTCCACTATAGTCTCCACTTTATTCTGTCCACTATAGTCTTTCCACTATAGTTTTTCCACTGTCGTCTGTCCTCTTTAGTCCTTCCACTATTGTCTGTCCACTTGAGTCTTTCCACTATAGTCTCCACTTTATTCTGTCCAATACAGTCTTTCCAGTATAGTCTGTCCACTTTAGTCTTTCCACTTTAGTTTTTCAACTTTAGTCTGTCCACTTCAGTCTTTCCACTATAGTCTGTACACTTTAGTCTTTCCACTTTAGTCTTTCCACTATAGTCTCCACTTTATTCTGTCCACTACAGTCTTTCCACTATAGTCTTTCCACTATAGTCTGTCCAATTTAGTCTTTCCACTATTCTCTGTCCACTTTAGTCTTTCCACTATACTCCCCACTTTATTCTGTCCACTACAGTCTTTCCACTATAGTCTTTCCACTATAGTTTGTCCAATTTAGTCTTTCCACTTTAGTTTTTCCACTTTAGTCTGTCCACTTTAGTCTCTCCACTATAGTCTATCCACTTTAGTCTTTCCACTTTAATCTTTCCACTTTATTCTGTCCACTTCAGTGTGTACACTTTAGTCTGTCCACTGAGTCTTTCCACTTCAGTCTGTCCACTATAGTCTCCACTTTATTCTGTCCACTACAGTCTTTCCAATTTAGTCTTTCCACTATTCTCTGTCCACTTTAGTCTATCCACTATAGTCTCCACTTTATTCTGTCCACTACAATCTTTCCACTATAGTCTTTCCACTATAATCTGTCCACTTTAGTCTTTCCACAATTATCTGTCCACTTTATTCTTTCCACTATAGTCTCCACTTTATTCTGTCCACTACAGTCTTTCCACTATAGTCTTACCACCATAGTCTGTCCACTTTAGTCTTTCCACTTTAGTTTTTCCACTTTAGTCTGTCCACTTCAGTCTTTCCACTATAGTCTGTCCACTTTAGTCTTTCCACTTTAGTCTTTCCACTATAGTCTCCACTTTATTCTGTCCACTACAGTCTTTCCACTATAGTCTTTCCACTATAGTCTGTCCTCTTTAGTCTTTCCACTATTCTCTGTCTACTTTAGTCTTTCCACTATTCTCTGTCCACTTTAGTCTTTCCACTTTAGTCTTTCCACTTTATTCTGTCAGCTTCAGTGTGTACACTTTAGTCTTTCCACTGAGTCTTTCCACTTCAATCTTTCCACTATAGTCTGTCCACTTTAGTCTTTCCACTATAGTCTTTCCACTATAGTCTGTCCACTTTAGTCTTTCCACTATAGTCTGTCCACTTTAGTCTTTCCACTATTCTCTGTCCACTTTAGTCTTTCCACTATAGTCTCCACTTTATTCTGTCCACTACAGTCTTTCCACTATAGTCTGTCCACTTTAGTCTTTCCACTTTAGTTTTTCCACTTTAGTCTGTCCACTTTATTCTGTCCACTTCAGTGTGTACACTTTAGTCTGTCCACTGAGTCTTTCCACTTCAGTCTTTCCACTATAGTCTCCACTTTATTCTGTCCACTATAGTCTTTCCACTATAGTCTGTCCACTATAGTCTATCCACTTTAGTCTTTCCACTTTAGTCTTTCCACTTTATTCTGTCCACTTCAGTGTGTACACTTTAGTCTGTCCACTGAGTCTTTCCACTTCATTCTTTCCACTATAGTCTCCACTTTATTCTGTCCACTACAGTCTTTCCAATTTAGTCTTTCCACTATTCTCTGTCCACTTTAGTCTATCCACTACAGTCTCCACTTTATTCTGTCCACTTTAGTCTTTCCACTATAGTCTTTCCACTCTAATCTGTCCACTTTAGTCTTTCCACGATACTCTGTCCACTTTATTCTTTCCACTATAGTCTCCACTTTATTCTGTCCACTACAGTCTTTCCACTATAGTCTTTCCACTATAGTCTGTCCACTTTAGTCTTTCCACTTTAGTTTTTCCACTTTAGTCTGTCCACTTCAGTCTTTCCACTATAGTCTGTCCACTTTAGTCTTTCCACTTTAGTCTTTCCACTATAGTCTCCACTTTATTCTGTCCACTACAGTCTTTCCACTATAGTCTGTCCACTTTAGTCTTTCCACTATTCTCTGTCCACTTTATTCTTTCCACTATTCTCTGTCCACTTTATTCTTTCCACTATAGTCTCCAATTTATTCTGTCCACTACAGTCTTTCCACTATAGTCTTTCCACTATAGTCTGTCCACTTTAGTCTTTCCACTTTAGTCTTTGCACTATAGTTTCCACTTTATTCTGCTCACTACAGTCTTTCCACTATAGTCTTTCCACTATAGTCTGTCCACTTTAGTCTTTCCACTATTCTCTGTCCACTTTAGTCTTTCCACTATAGTCTCCACTTTATTCTGTCCACTACAGTCTTTCCACTATAGTCTTTCCACTATAGTCTGTCCACTTTAGTCTTTCCACTTTAGTTTTTCCATTTTAGTCTTTCCACTGTTATCTGTCCACTTTAGTCTTTCCACTATTCTCTGTCCACTTTAGTCTTTCCACTATAGTCTCCACTTAATTCTGTCCACTACAGTCTTTCCACTATAGTCTTTCCATTATAGTCTGTCCACTTTAGTCTTTCCACTTTAGTTTTTCCACTTTCTTCTGTCAACTTCAGTGTGTACACTTTAGTCTTTCCACTGAGTCTTTCCACTTCAGTCTTTCCACTATAGTCTGTCCACTTTAGTCTTTCCACTATAGTCTCCACATTATTCTGTCCACTACAGTCTTTCCAATTTAGTGTTTCCACTATTCTCTGTCCACTTTAGTCTTTCCACTATAGTCTCCACTTTATTGTGTCCACTATAGTTTTTCCACTATAGTTTTTCCACTGTAGTCTGTCCTTTTTAGTCCTTCCACTATTCTCTGTCCACTTGAGTCTTTCCAATATAGTCTCCACTTTATTCTGTACACTAAAGTCTTTCCACTATAGTCTGTCCACTTTAGTCTTTCCACATTAGTTGTTCCACTTTAGTCTATCCACTTCAGTCTTTCCACTATAGTCTGTCCACTTTAGTCTTTCCACTTTAGTCTTTCCACTATAGTCTCCACTTTATTCTGTCCACTACAGTCTTTCCACTATAGTCTTTCCACTATAGTCTGTCCACTTTAGTCTTTCCACTATTCTCTGTCCACTTTAGTCTTTCCACTATACTCTCCACTTTATTCTGTCCACTACAGTCTTTCCACTATAGTCTTTCCACTATAGTCTATCCACTTTAGTCTTTCCACTTTATTCTGTCAACTTCAGTGTGTACACTTTAGTCTTTCCACTGAGTCTGTCCACTTCAGTCTTTCCACTATAGTCTGTCCACTTTAGTCTTTCCACTATAGTCTCCACTTTATTCTGTCCACTACAGTCTTTCCAATTTAGTGTTTCCACTATTCTCTGTCCACTTTTGTCTTTCCACTATAGTCTCCACTTTATTGTGTCCACTATAGTTTTTCCACTATAGTTTTTCCACTGTAGTCTGTCTTTTTTAGTCCTTCCACTATTCTCTGTCCACTTGAGTCTTTCCAATATAGTCTCCACTTTATTCTGTCCACTACAGTCTTTCCACTATAGTCTGTCCACTTTAGTCTTTCCACTTTAGTTTTTCCACTTCAGTCTTTCCACTATAGTCTGTCCACTTTAGTCTTTCCACTCCACTTTATTCTGTCCACTACAGTCTTTCCACTATAGTCTTTCCACTCTAGTCTGTCCACTTTAGTCTTTCCACTATTCTCTGTCCACTTTAGTCTTTCCACTATACTCTCCACTTTATTCTGTCCACTACCGTCTTTCCACTATAGTCTTTCCACTATAGTCTGTCCACTTTAGTCTTTCCACTTTAGTCTTTCCACTTTAGTCTGTCCACTTTAGTCTTTCCACTATAGTTTGTCCACTTTAGTCTTTCCACTATTCTCTGTCCACTTTAGTCTTTCCACTTTAGTCTTTCCACTATAGTATCCACTTTATTCTGTCCACTACAGTCTTTCCACTATAGTCTTTCCACTATAGTCTGTCCACTTTAGTCTTTCCACTTTAATCATTCCACTTTAGTCTTTCCACCTTAGTCTTTCCACTTTATTCTGTCCACTTCAGTGTGTAACTTTAGTCTGTCCGCTGAGTCTTCCCACTTCAGTCTTTACACTACAGTCTGTCCACTTTAGTCTTTCCACTTTATTCTTTCCACTATAGTCTCCACTTTATTCTGTAAATTACAGTCTTTCCACTTTAGTCTTTCCAATACTCTGTGTCCACTTTAGTTTTTCCATTATAGTCTCCACTTTATTCTGTCCACTACAGTCTTTCCACTATAGTCTTTCCACTATAGTCTGTCCACTTTAGTCATTTCACTATAGTCTGTCCACTTTAGTCTTTCCACTATTCTCTGTCCACTTTAGTCTTTCCACTATAGTCTCCACTTTATTCTGTCCACTACAGTCTTTCCACTATAGTCTTTCCACTATAGTTTGTCCAATTTAGTCTTTCCACTTTAGTTTTTCCACTTTAGTCTGTCCACTTTAGTCTTTAAACTATAGTCTATCCACTTTAGTCTTTCCACTTTAGTCTTTCCACTTTATTCTGTCCACTTCAGTGTGTACACTTTAGTCTGTCGACTGAGTCTTTCCACTTCAGTCTTTCCACTATAGTCTCCACTTTATTCTGTCCACTACAGTCTTTCCAATTTAGTCTTTCCACTTTTTTCTGTCCACTTTAGTCTATCCACTATAGTCTCCACTTTATTCTGTCCACTACAGTCTTTCCACTATAGTCTTTCCACTATAATCTGTCCACTTTAGTCTTTCCACTATTCTCTGTCCACTTTATTCTTTCCACTATAGTCTCCACTTTATTCCTTCCACTACAGTCTTTCCACTATAGTCTTACCACCATAGTCTGTCCACTTTAGTCTTTCCACTTTAGTTTTTCCACTTTAGTCTGTCCACTTCAGTCTTTCCACTATAGTCTGTCCACTTTAGTCTTTCCACTTTAATCTTTCCACTATAGTATCCACTTTATTCTGTCCACTACAGTCTTTCCACTATAGTCTTTCCACTATAGTCTGTCCTCTTTAGTCTTTCCACTATTCTCTGTCCACTTTAGTCTTTCCACTATTCTCTGTCCACTTTAGTCTTTCCACTATAGTCTCCACTTTATTCTGTCCACTACAGTCTTTCCACTATAGTCTTTCCACTGTAGTCTGTCCACTTTAGTCTTGCCACTTTAGTCTTTCCACTATAGTCTCCACTTTATTCTGTCCACTACAGTCTTTCCACTTTAGTCTTTCCACTATTCTCTGTCCACTTTAGTCTTTCCACTTTAGTCTTTCCACTATAGTCTTCACTTTATACTGTCCACTTCAGTGTGTACACTTTAGTCTGTTCACTGAGTCTTTCCACTTCAGTCTTTCCACAATAGTCTGTCAACTTTAGTCTTTCCACTTTAGTCTTTCCACTATAGCCTCCACTTTATTCTGCTCACTACAGTCTTTCCACTATAGTCTTTCCACTATGGTCTGTCCACTTTAGTCTTTCTACTATTATCTGACCACTTTAGTCTTTCCACTCAAGTCTCCACTTTATTCTGTCCACTACAGTCTTTCCACAATAGTCTTTCCACTATAGTCTGTCCACTTTAGTCTTTCCACTTTAGAGTTTCCATTTTAGTCTTTCCACTATAGTCTGTCCACTTTAGTCTTTCCACTATTCTCTGTCCACTTTAGTCTTTCCACTATAGTCTCCACTTTATTCTGTCCACTACAGTCTTTTCACTATAGTCTTTCCATTATAGTCTGTCCACTTTAGTCTTTCCACTTTAGTTTTTCCACTTTAGTCTGTCCACTTTAGACTTTCCACTATAGTCTATCCACTTTAGTCTTTCCACTTTATTCTGTCAACTTCAGTGTGTACACTTTAGACTTTCCACTGAGTCTTCCCACTTCAGTTCTTCCACTATAGTCTGTCCACTTTAGTCTTTCCACTATAGTCTTTCCATTATAGTCTGTCCACTTTAGTCTTTCCACTTTAGTCTTTCCACTATAGTCTCCACTTTATTCTGTCCACTACAGTCTTTCCAATTTAGTCTTTCCACTATAGTCTCCACTTTATTCTGTCCACTACAGTCTTTCCACTATAGTCTGTCCACTTTAGTCTTTCCACTATTCTCTGTCCACTTTAGTCTTTCCACTATACTCTCCACTTTATTCTGTCCACTACAGTCTTTCCACTATAGTCTTTCCACTATAGTTTGTCCACTTTAGTCTTTCCACTTTAGTCTTTCCACTTTAGTCTGTCCACTTTAGTCTTTCCACTTTAGTCTTTCCACTATAGTCTCCACTTTATTCTGTCCACTACAGTCTTTCCACTATAGTCTTTCCACTATAGTCTGTCCTCTTTAGTCTTTCCACTATTCTCTGTCCACTTTAGTCTTTCCACTATTCTCTGTCCACTTTAGTCTTTCCACTATAGTCTCCACTTTATTCTGTCCACTACAGTCTTTCCACTATAGTCTTTCCACTGTAGTCTGTCCACTTTAGTCTTGCCACTTTAGTCTTTCCACTATAGTCTCCACTTTATTCTGTCCACTACAGTCTTTCCACTTTAGTCTTTCCACTATTCTCTGTCCACTTTAGTCTTTCCACTTTAGTCTTTCCACTATAGTCTTCACTTTATACTGTCCACTTCAGTGTGTACACTTTAGTCTGTTCACTGAGTCTTTCCACTTCAGTCTTTCCACAATAGTCTGTCAACTTTAGTCTTTCCACTTTAGTCTTTCCACTATAGCCTCCACTTTATTCTGCTCACTACAGTCTTTCCAATATAGTCTTTCCACTATAGTCTGTCCACTTTAGTCTTTCTACTATTATCTGACCACTTTAGTCTTTCCACTCAAGTCTCCACTTTATTCTGTCCACTACAGTCTCTCCACTTTATTCTGTCCACTACAGTCTTTCCACTATAGTCTGTCCACTTTAGTCTTTCCACTATTCTCTGTCCACTTTAGTCTTTCCACTATACTCTCCACTTTATTCTGTCCACTACAGTCTTTCCACTATAGTCTTTCCACTATAGTTTGTCCACTTTAGTCTTTCCACTTTAGTCTTTCCACTATAGTCTGTCCACTTTAGTCTTTCCACTTTAGTCTTTCCACTATAGTCTCCACTTTATTCTGTCCACTACAGTCTTTCCACTATAGTCTTTCCACTATAGTCTGTCCTCTTTAGTCTTTCCACTATTCTCTGTCCACTTTAGTCTTTCCACTATTCTCTGTCCACTTTCGTCTTTCCACTATAGTCTCCACTTTATTCTGTCCACTACAGTCTTTCCACTATAGTCTTTCCACTGTAGTCTGTCCACTTTAGTCTTGCCACTTTAGTCTTTCCACTATAGTCTCCACTTTATTCTGTCCACTACAGTCTTTCCACTTTAGTCTTTCCACTATTCTCTGTCCACTTTAGTCTTTCCACTTTAGTCTTTCCACTATAGTCTTCACTTTATACTGTCCACTTCAGTGTGTACACTTTAGTCTGTTCACTGAGTCTTTCCACTTCAGTCTTTCCACAATAGTCTGTCAACTTTAGTCTTTCCACTTTAGTCTTTCCACTATAGCCTCCACTTTATTCTGCTCACTACAGTCTTTCCACTATAGTCTTTCCACTATAGTCTGTCCACTTTAGTCTTTCTACTATTATCTGACCACTTTAGTCTTTCCACTCAAGTCTCCACTTTATTCTGTCCACTACAGTCTTTCCACAATAGTCTTTCCACTATAGTCTGTCCACTTTAGTCTTTCCACTTTAGAGTTTCCATTTTAGTCTTTCCACTATAGTCTGTCCACTTTAGTCTTTCCACTATTCTCTGTCCACTTTAGTCTTTCCACTATAGTCTCCACTTTATTCTGTCCACTACAGTCTTTTCACTATAGTCTTTCCATTATAGTCTGTCCACTTTAGTCTTTCCACTTTAGTTTTTCCACTTTAGTCTGTCCACTTTAGACTTTCCACTATAGTCTATCCACTTTAGTCTTTCCACTTTATTCTGTCAACTTCAGTGTGTACACTTTAGACTTTCCACTGAGTCTTCCCACTTCAGTTCTTCAACTATAGTCTGTCCACTTTAGTCTTTCCACTATAGTCTTTCCATTATAGTCTGTCCACTTTAGTCTTTCCACTTTAGTCTTTCCACTATAGTCTCCACTTTATTCTGTCCACTACAGTCTTTCCAATTTAGTCTTTCCACTATAGTCTCCACTTTATTCTGTCCACTACAGTCTTTCCACTATAGTCTGTCCACTTTAGTCTTTCCACTATTCTCTGTCCACTTTAGTCTTTCCACTATACTCTCCACTTTATTCTGTCCACTACAGTCTTTCCACTATAGTCTTTCCACTATAGTTTGTCCACTTTAGTCTTTCCACTTTAGTCTTTCCACTTTAGTCTGTCCACTTTAGTCTTTCCACTTTAGTCTTTCCACTATAGTCTCCACTTTATTCTGTCCACTACAGTCTTTCCACTATAGTCTTTCCACTATAGTCTGTCCACTTTAGTCTTTCCACTTTAATCTTTCCACTTTAGTCTTTCCACTTTAGTCTTTCCACTTTATTCTGTCCACTTCAGTGTGTACACTTTAGTCTGTCCGCTGAGTCTTTCCACTTCAGTCTTTCCACTATAGTCCGTCCACTTTAGTCTTTCCACTTTAGTCTTTCCAATACTCTCTGTCCACTTTCGTTTTTCCATTATAGTCTCCTCTTTATTCTGTAAACTATAGTCTTTCCACTATAGTCTTTCCACTATAGTCTGTCCACTTTAGTCTTTCCACTATAGTCTGTCCACTTTAGTCTTTCCACTATTCTCTGTCCACTTTAGTCTTTCCACTACAGTCTCCACTTTATTCTGTCCACTACAGTCTTTCCACTATAATCTTTCCACTATAGTCTGTCCACTATAGTCTGTCCACTTTAGTCTTTCCACTTTAGTCTTTCCAATACTCTCTGTCTACTTTAGTTTTTCCATTATAGTCGCCTCTTTATTCTGTCCACTACAGTCTTTCCACTATAGTCTTTCCACTATAGTCTGTCCACTTTAGTCTTTCCACTATAGTCTGTCCACTTTAGTCTTTCCACTATTCTCTGTCCACTTTAATCTTTCCACTACAGTCTCCACTTTATTTTGTCCACTACAGTCTTTCCACTATAGTATTTCCACTATAGTTTGTCCACTTTAGTCTTTCCACTTTAGTTTTTCCACTTTAGTCTGTCCACTTTAGTCTTTCCACAATAGTCTATCCAGTTTAGTCTTTCCACTTTAGTCTTTCCACTTTTTTCTGTCCACTTAAGTGTGTACACTTTAGTCTGTCCACTGAGTCTTTCCACTTCAGTCTTTCCACTATAGTCTCCACTTTATTCTGTCCACTACAGTCTTTCCAATTTAGTCTTTCAACTATTCTCTGTCCACTTTAGTCTATCCACTATAGTCTCCACTTTATTCTGTCCACTACAGTCTTTCCACTATAGTCTTTCCACTATAATCTGTCCACTTTAGTCTTTCCACTATTCTCTGTCCACTTTATTCTTTCCACTATAGTCTCCACTTTCTTCTGTCCACTACAGTCTTTCCACTATAGTCTTTCCACTATAGTCTGTCCACTTTAGTCTTTCCACTATAATCTGTCCACTTTAGTCTTTCCACTATTCTCTGTCCACTTTATTCTTTCCACTATAGTCTCCACTTTCTTCTGTCCACTACAGTCTTTCCACTATAGTCTTTCCACTATAGTCTGTCCACTTTAGTCTTTCCACTTCAGTCTTTCCACTATAGTCTCCACTTTATTCTGTCCACTACAGTCTTTCCAATTTAGTCTTTCCACTATTCTCTGTCCACTTTAGTCTTTCCACTTTAGTCTTTCCACTATAGTCTTCACTTTATACTGTCCACTTCAGTGTGTACACTTTAGTCTGTTCACTGAGTCTTTCCACTTCAGTCTTTCCACAATAGTCTGTCAACTTTAGTCTTTCCACTTTAGTCTTTCCACTATAGCCTCCACTTTATTCTGCTCACTACAGTCTTTCCAATATAGTCTTTCCACTATAGTCTGTCCACTTTAGTCTTTCTACTATTATCTGACCACTTTAGTCTTTCCACTCAAGTCTCCACTTTATTCTGTCCACTACAGTCTCTCCACTTTATTCTGTCCACTACAGTCTTTCCACTATAGTCTGTCCACTTTAGTCTTTCCACTATTCTCTGTCCACTTTAGTCTTTCCACTATACTCTCCACTTTATTCTGTCCACTACAGTCTTTCCACTATAGTCTTTCCACTATAGTTTGTCCACTTTAGTCTTTCCACTTTAGTCTTTCCACTATAGTCTGTCCACTTTAGTCTTTCCACTTTAGTCTTTCCACTATAGTCTCCACTTTATTCTGTCCACTACAGTCTTTCCACTATAGTCTCCACTTTATTCTGTCCACTACAGTCTTTCCACTATAGTCTTTCCACTATAGTCTGTCCTCTTTAGTCTTTCCACTATTCTCTGTCCACTTTAGTCTTTCCACTATTCTCTGTCCACTTTAGTCTTTCCACTTTAGTCTTTCCACTATAGTCTTCACTTTATACTGTCCACTTCAGTGTGTACACTTTAGTCTGTTCACTGAGTCTTTCCACTTCAGTCTTTCCACAATAGTCTGTCAACTTTAGTCTTTCCACTTTAGTCTTTCCACTATAGCCTCCACTTTATTCTGCTCACTACAGTCTTTCCAATATAGTCTTTCCACTATAGTCTGTCCACTTTAGTCTTTCTACTATTATCTGACCACTTTAGTCTTTCCACTCAAGTCTCCACTTTATTCTGTCGACTACAGTCTCTCCACTTTATTCTGTCCACTACAGTCTTTCCACTATAGTCTGTCCACTTTAGTCTTTCCACTATTCTCTGTCCACTTTAGTCTTTCCACTATACTCTCCACTTTATTCTGTCCACTACAGTCTTTCCACTATAGTCTTTCCACTATAGTTTGTCCACTTTAGTCTTTCCACTTTAGTCTTTCCACTATAGTCTGTCCACTTTAGTCTTTCCACTTTAGTCTTTCCACTATAGTCTCCACTTTATTCTGTCCACTACAGTCTTTCCACTATAGTCTTTCCACTATAGTCTGTCCTCTTTAGTCTTTCCACTATTCTCTGTCCACTTTAGTCTTTCCACTATTCTCTGTCCACTTTAGTCTTTCCACTATAGTCTCCACTTTATTCTGTCCACTACAGTCTTTCCACTATAGTCTTTCCACTGTAGTCTGTCCACTTTAGTCTTGCCACTTTAGTCTTTCCACTATAGTCTCCACTTTATTCTGTCCACTACAGTCTTTCCACTTTAGTCTTTCCACTATTCTCTGTCCACTTTAGTCTTTCCACTTTAGTCTTTCCACTATAGTCTTCACTTTATACTGTCCACTTCAGTGTGTACACTTTAGTCTGTTCACTGAGTCTTTCCACTTCAGTCTTTCCACAATAGTCTGTCAACTTTAGTCTTTCCACTTTAGTCTTTCCACTATAGCCTCCACTTTATTCTGCTCACTACAGTCTTTCCACTATAGTCTTTCCACTATAGTCTGTCCACTTTAGTCTTTCTACTATTATCTGACCACTTTAGTCTTTCCACTCAAGTCTCCACTTTATTCTGTCCACTACAGTCTTTCCACAATAGTCTTTCCACTATAGTCTGTCCACTTTAGTCTTTCCACTTTAGAGTTTCCATTTTAGTCTTTCCACTATAGTCTGTCCACTTTAGTCTTTCCACTATTCTCTGTCCACTTTAGTCTTTCCACTATAGTCTCCACTTTATTCTGTCCACTACAGTCTTTTCACTATAGTCTTTCCATTATAGTCTGTCCACTTTAGTCTTTCCACTTTAGTTTTTCCACTTTAGTCTGTCCACTTTAGACTTTCCACTATAGTCTATCCACTTTAGTCTTTCCACTTTATTCTGTCAACTTCAGTGTGTACACTTTAGACTTTCCACTGAGTCTTCCCACTTCAGTTCTTCCACTATA
The DNA here is from genome assembly GCA_030848855.1 of Branchinecta sandiegonensis. Classification (NCBI taxonomy): domain Eukaryota; kingdom Metazoa; phylum Arthropoda; class Branchiopoda; order Anostraca; family Branchinectidae; genus Branchinecta; species Branchinecta sandiegonensis. Next base: position 21,405,779 of record JAUPMV010000009.1, read on the forward strand.
GTCTGTCCACTTTAGTCTTTCCACTATAGTCTTTCCATTATAGTCTGTCCACTTTAGTCTTTCCACTTTAGTCTTTCCACTATAGTCTCCACTTTATTCTGTCCACTACAGTCTTTCCAATTTAGTCTTTCCACTATAGTCTCCACTTTATTCTGTCCACTACAGTCTTTCCACTATAGTCTGTCCACTTTAGTCTTTCCACTATTCTCTGTCCACTTTAGTCTTTCCACTATACTCTCCACTTTATTCTGTCCACTACAGTCTTTCCACTATAGTCTTTCCACTATAGTTTGTCCACTTTAGTCTTTCCACTTTAGTCTTTCCACTTTAGTCTGTCCACTTTAGTCTTTCCACTTTAGTCTTTCCACTATAGTCTCCACTTTATTCTGTCCACTACAGTCTTTCCACTATAGTCTTTCCACTATAGTCTGTCCACTTTAGTCTTTCCACTTTAATCTTTCCACTTTAGTCTTTCCACTTTAGTCTTTCCACTTTATTCTGTCCACTTCAGTGTGTACACTTTAGTCTGTCCGCTGAGTCTTTCCACTTCAGTCTTTCCACTATAGTCCGTCCACTTTAGTCTTTCCACTTTAGTCTTTCCAATACTCTCTGTCCACTTTCGTTTTTCCATTATAGTCTCCTCTTTATTCTGTAAACTATAGTCTTTCCACTATAGTCTTTCCACTATAGTCTGTCCACTTTAGTCTTTCCACTATAGTCTGTCCACTTTAGTCTTTCCACTATTCTCTGTCCACTTTAGTCTTTCCACTACAGTCTCCACTTTATTCTGTCCACTACAGTCTTTCCACTATAATCTTTCCACTATAGTCTGTCCACTATAGTCTGTCCACTTTAGTCTTTCCACTTTAGTCTTTCCAATACTCTCTGTCTACTTTAGTTTTTCCATTATAGTCGCCTCTTTATTCTGTCCACTACAGTCTTTCCACTATAGTCTTTCCACTATAGTCTGTCCACTTTAGTCTTTCCACTATAGTCTGTCCACTTTAGTCTTTCCACTATTCTCTGTCCACTTTAATCTTTCCACTACAGTCTCCACTTTATTCTGTCCACTACAGTCTTTCCACTATAGTATTTCCACTATAGTTTGTCCACTTTAGTCTTTCCACTTTAGTTTTTCCACTTTAGTCTGTCCACTTTAGTCTTTCCACAATAGTCTATCCAGTTTAGTCTTTCCACTTTAGTCTTTCCACTTTTTTCTGTCCACTTAAGTGTGTACACTTTAGTCTGTCCACTGAGTCTTTCCACTTCAGTCTTTCCACTATAGTCTCCACTTTATTCTGTCCACTACAGTCTTTCCAATTTAGTCTTTCAACTATTCTCTGTCCACTTTAGTCTATCCACTATAGTCTCCACTTTATTCTGTCCACTACAGTCTTTCCACTATAGTCTTTCCACTATAATCTGTCCACTTTAGTCTTTCCGCTATTCTCTGTCCACTTTATTCTTTCCACTATAGTCTCCACTTTCTTCTGTCCACTACAGTCTTTCCACTATAGTCTTTCCACTATAGTCTGTCCACTTTAGTCTTTCCACTATAATCTGTCCACTTTAGTCTTTCCACTATTCTCTGTCCACTTTATTCTTTCCACTATAGTCTCCACTTTCTTCTGTCCACTACAGTCTTTCCACTATAGTCTTTCCACTATAGTCTGTCGACTTTAGTCTTTCCACTTCAGTCTTTCCACTATAGTCTCCACTTTATTCTGTCCACTACAGTCTTTCCAATTTAGTCTTTCCACTATTCTCTGTCCACTTTAGTCTATCCACTATAGTCTCCACTTTATTCTGTCCACTACAGTCTTTCCACTATAGTCTTTCCACTATTCTCTGTCCACTTTAGTCTGTCCACTATTCTCTGTCCACTTTAGTCTTTCCACTATAGTCTCCACTTTCTTCTGTCCACTACAGTCTTTCCACTATAGTCTTTCCACTATAGTCTGTCCACTTTAGTCTTTCCACTTTAGTCTTTCCACTATAGTATCCACTCTATTCTGTCCACTACAGTCTTTCCACTTTAGTCTTTCCACTATTCTCTGTCCACTTTAGTCTTTCCACTTTAGTCTTTCCACTATAGTCTTCACGTTATACTGTCCACTTCAGTGTGTACACTTTAGTCTGTTCACTGAGTCTTTCCACTTCAGTCTTTCCACTATAGTCTGTCCACTTTAGTCTTTCCACTATTCTCTGTCCACTTTAGTCTTTCCACTTTAGTCTTTCCACTATAGTATCCACTTTCTTCTGTCCACTACAGTCTTTCCACTATAGTCTTTACACTATAGTCTGTCCACTTTAGTCTTTCCACTTTAGTCTTTCCACTATAGTCTCCACTTTATTCTGTAAATTACAGTCTTTCCACTTTAGTCTTTCCAATACTCTCTGTCCACTTTAGTTTTTCCATTATAGTCTCCACTTTATTCTGTCCACTACAGTCTTTCCACTATAGTCTTTCCACTATAGTCTGTCCACTTTAGTCTTTTCACTATAGTCTGTCCACTTTAGTCTTTCCACTATTCTCTGTCCACTTTAGTCTTTTCACTATAGTCTCCACATTATTCTGTCCACTACAGTCTTTCCACTATCGTCTTTCCACTATAGTTTGTCCACTTTAGTCTTTCCACTTTAGTTTTTCCACTTTAGTCTGTCCACTTTAGTCTTTCCACTATAGTCTATCCACTTTAGTCTTTCCACTTTAGTCTTTCCACTTTATTCTGTCCACTTCAGTGTGTAAACTTTAGTCTGTCCACTGAGTCTTTCCACTTCAGTCTTTCCACTAAAGTCTCCACTTTATTCTGTCCACTACTTCTTTCCAATTTAGTCTTTCCACTATTCTCTGTCCACTTTAGTCTAACCACTATAGTCTCCACTTTATTCTGTCCACTACAGTCTTTCCACTATAGTCTTTCCACTATAATCTGTCCACTTTAGTCTTTCCACTATTCTCTGTACACTCTATTCTTTCCACTATAGTCTCCACTTTATTCTGTCCACTACAGTCTTTCCACTATAGTCTTACCACTATAGTCTGTCCACTTTAGTCTTTCCACTTTAGTTTTTCCACTTTAGTCTGTCCACTTCAGTCTTTCCACTTTAGTCTGTCCACTTTAGTCTTTCCACTTTAGTCTTTCCACTATAGTCTCCACTTTATTCTGTCCACTACAGTCTTTCCACTATAGTCTTTCCACTATAGTCTGTCCACTTTAGTCTTTCCACTATTCTCTGTCCACTTTAGTCTTTCCACTAGTCTCTGTCCACTTTAGTCTTTCCACTATAGTCTCCACTTTATTCTGTCCACTACAGTCTTTCCACTATAGTCTTTCCACTATAGTCTGTCCACTTTAGTCTTCCCACTTTAGTCTTTCCACTATAGTCTCCACTTTATTCTGTCCACTACAGTCTTTCCACTTTAGTCTTTCCACTATTCTCTGTCCACTTTAGTCTTTCCACTTTAGTCTTTCCACTATAGTCTCCACTTTATTCTGCTCACTACAGTCTTTCCACTATAGTCTTTCCACTATAGTCTGTCCACTTCAGTGTGTACACTTTAGTATGTTCACTGAGTCTTTCCACTTCAGTCTTTCCACTATAGTCTGTCCACTTTAGTCTTTCCACTTTAGTCTTTCCACTATAGTCTCCACTTTATTCTGCTCAGTACAGTCTTTCCACTATAGTCTTTCCACTATAGTCTGTCCACTTTAGTCTTTCTACTATTATCTGTCCACTTTAGTCTTTCCACTATAGTCTCCACTTTATTCTGTCCACTACAGTCTTTCCACTATAGTCTTTCCACTATAGTCTGTCCACTTTAGCCTTTCCACTTTAGTTTTTCCATTTTAGTCTTTCCACTATAGTCTGTCCACTTTAGTCTTTCCACTATTCTCTGTCCACTTTAGTCTTTCCAATATAGTCTCCACTTTATTCTGTCCACTACAGTCTTTCCACTATAGTCTTTCCATTATAGTCTGTCGACTTTAGTCTTTCCACTTTAGTTTTTCCACTTTAGTCTGTCCACTACAGTCTTTCCACTATAGTCTGTCCACTTTAGTCTTTCCACTATAGTCTCCACTTTATTCTGTCCACTACAGTCTTTCCAATTTAGTCTTTCCACTATTCTCTGTCCACTTTAGTCTTTCCACTATAGTCTCCACTTTATTCTGTCCACTATAGTCTTTCCACTTTAGTCTTTCCACTTTATTCTGTCAACTTCAGTGTGTACACTTTAGTCTTTCCACTGAGTCTTTCCACTTCAGTCTTTCCACTATAGTCTGTCCACTTTAGTCTTTCCACTATAGTCTTTCCACTATAGCCTCCACTTTATTCTGTCCACTAAAGTCTTTCCAATTTAGTCTTTCCACTATTCTCTGTCCACTTTAGTCTTTCCACTATAGTCTCCACTTTATTCTGTCCACTATAGTCTTTCCACTATAGTTTTTCCACTGTCGTCTGTCCTCTTTAGTCCTTCCACTATTGTCTGTCCACTTGAGTCTTTCCACTATAGTCTCCACTTTATTCTGTCCAATACAGTCTTTCCAGTATAGTCTGTCCACTTTAGTCTTTCCACTTTAGTTTTTCAACTTTAGTCTGTCCACTTCAGTCTTTCCACTATAGTCTGTACACTTTAGTCTTTCCACTTTAGTCTTTCCACTATAGTCTCCACTTTATTCTGTCCACTACAGTCTTTCCACTATAGTCTTTCCACTATAGTCTGTCCAATTTAGTCTTTCCACTATTCTCTGTCCACTTTAGTCTTTCCACTATACTCCCCACTTTATTCTGTCCACTACAGTCTTTCCACTATAGTCTTTCCACTATAGTTTGTCCAATTTAGTCTTTCCACTTTAGTTTTTCCACTTTAGTCTGTCCACTTTAGTCTCTCCACTATAGTCTATCCACTTTAGTCTTTCCACTTTAATCTTTCCACTTTATTCTGTCCACTTCAGTGTGTACACTTTAGTCTGTCCACTGAGTCTTTCCACTTCAGTCTGTCCACTATAGTCTCCACTTTATTCTGTCCACTACAGTCTTTCCAATTTAGTCTTTCCACTATTCTCTGTCCACTTTAGTCTATCCACTATAGTCTCCACTTTATTCTGTCCACTACAATCTTTCCACTATAGTCTTTCCACTATAATCTGTCCACTTTAGTCTTTCCACAATTATCTGTCCACTTTATTCTTTCCACTATAGTCTCCACTTTATTCTGTCCACTACAGTCTTTCCACTATAGTCTTACCACCATAGTCTGTCCACTTTAGTCTTTCCACTTTAGTTTTTCCACTTTAGTCTGTCCACTTCAGTCTTTCCACTATAGTCTGTCCACTTTAGTCTTTCCACTTTAGTCTTTCCACTATAGTCTCCACTTTATTCTGTCCACTACAGTCTTTCCACTATAGTCTTTCCACTATAGTCTGTCCTCTTTAGTCTTTCCACTATTCTCTGTCTACTTTAGTCTTTCCACTATTCTCTGTCCACTTTAGTCTTTCCACTATAGTCTCCACTTTATTCTGTCCACTACAGTCTTTCCACTATAGTCTTTCCACTGTAGTCTGTCCACTTTAGTCTTTCCACTTTAGTCTTTCCACTATAGTCTCCACTTTATTCTGTCCACTACAGTCTTTCCACTTTAGTCTTTCCACTATTCTCTGTCCACTTCAGTCTTTCCACTATATTCTGTCCACTTTAGTCTTTCCACTTTAGTCTTTCCACTATAGCCTCCACTTTATTCTGCTCACTACAGTCTTTCCACTATTGTCTTTCCACTATAGTCTGTCCACTTTAGTCTTTCCACTTTAGTTTTTCCATTTTAGTCTTTCCACTATAGTCTGTCCACTTTAGTCTTTCCACTATTCTCTGTCCACTTTAGTCTTTCCACTATAGTCTCCACTTTATTCTGTCCACTACAGTCTTTCCACTATAGTCTTTCCATTATAGTCTGTCCACTTTAGTCTTTCCACTTTAGTTTTTCCACTTTAGTCTGTCCACTTTAGACTTTCCACTATAGTCTATCCACTTTAGTCTTTCCACTTTATTCTGTCAACTTCAGTGTGTAAACTTTAGTCTTTCCACTGAGTCTTTCCACTTCAGTTTTTCCACTATAGTCTGTCCACTTTAGTCTTTCCACTATAGTCTTTCCATTATAGTCTGTCCACTTTAGTCTTTCCACTTTAGTCTTTCCACTATATTCTCCACTTTATTCTGTCCACTACAGTCTTTCCAATTTAGTCTTTCCACTATAGTCTCCACTTTATTCTGTCCACTACAGTCTTTCCACTATAGTCTTTCTACTATAGTCTGTCCACTTTAGTCTTTCCACTATTCTCTGTCCACTTTAGTCTTTCCACTATACTCTCCACTTTATTCTGTCCACGACAGTCTTTCCACTATAGTCTTTCCACTATAATTTGTCCACTTTAGTCTTTCCACTTTAGTCTTTCCACTTTAGTCTGTCCACTTTAGTCTTTCCACTATAGTTTGTCCTCTTTAGTCTTTCCACTATTCTCTGTCCACTTTAGTCTTTCCACTTTAGTCTTTCCACTATAGTCTCCACTTTATTCTGTCCACTACAGTCTTTCCACTATAGTCTTTCCACTATAGTCTGTCCACTTTAGTCTTTCCACTTTAATCTTTCCACTTTAGTCTTTCCACTTTAGTCTTTCCACTTTATTCTGTCCACTTCAGTGTGTACAGTTTAGTCTGTCCGCTGAGTCTTTCCACTTCAGTCTTTCCACTATAGTCTGTCCACTTTAGTCTTTCCACTTTAGTCTTTCCAATACTCTCTGTCCACTTTAGTTTTTCCATTATAGTCTCCTCTTTATTCTGTCCACTACAGTCTTTCCACTATAGTCTTTCCACTATAGTCTGTCCACTTTAGTCTTTCCACTATAGTCTGTCCACTTTAGTCTTTCCACTATTCTCTGTCCACTTTAGTTTTTCCATTATAGTCTCCTCTTTATTCTGTCCACTACAGTCTTTCCACTATAGTCTTTCCACTATAGTCTGTCCACTTTAGTCTTTCCACTATAGTCTGTCCACTTTAGTCTTTCCACTATTCTCTGTCCACTTTAGTCTTTCCACTACAGTCTCCACTTTATTCTGTCCACTACAGTCTTTCCACTATAGTCTTTCCACTATAGTCTGTCCACTTTAGTCTTCCCACTTTAGTCTTTCCACTATAGTCTCCACTTTATTCTGTCCACTACAGTCTTTCCACTTTAGTCTTTCCACTATTCTCTGTCCACTTTAGTCTTTCCACTTTATTCTGCTCACTACAGTCTTTCCAATTTAGTCTTTCCACTATTCTCTGTCCACTTTAGTCTATCCACTATAGTCTCCACTTTATTCTGTCCACTACAATCTTTCCACTATAGTCTTTCCACTATAATCTGTCCACTTTAGTCTTTCCACAATTATCTGTCCACTTTATTCTTTCCACTATAGTCTCCACTTTATTCTGTCCACTACAGTCTTTCCACTATAGTCTTACCACCATAGTCTGTCCACTTTAGTCTTTCCACTTTAGTTTTTCCACTTTAGTCTGTCCACTTCAGTCTTTCCACTATAGTCTGTCCACTTTAGTCTTTCCACTTTAGTCTTTCCACTATAGTCTCCACTTTATTCTGTCCACTACAGTCTTTCCACTATAGTCTTTCCACTATAGTCTGTCCTCTTTAGTCTTTCCACTATTCTCTGTCCACTTTAGTCTTTCCACTATTCTCTGTCCACTTTAGTCTTTCCACTATAGTCTCCACTTTATTCTGTCCACTACAGTCTTTCCACTATAGTCTTTCCACTGTAGTCTGTCCACTTTAGTCTTTCCACTTTAGTCTTTCCACTATAGTCTCCACTTTATTCTGTCCACTACAGTCTTTCCACTTTAGTCTTTCCACTATTCTCTGTCCACTTTAGTCTTTCCACTATAGTCTTCACTTTATACTGTCCACTTCAGTCTGTACACTTTAGTCTGTTCACTGAGTCTTTCCACTTCAGTCTTTCCACTATATTCTGTCCACTCTAGTCTTTCCACTTTAGTCTTTCCACTATAGCCTCCACTTTATTCTGCTCACTACAGTCTTTCCACTATAGTCTTTCCACTATAGTCTGTCCACTTTAGTCTTTCCACTTTAGTTTTTCCATTTTAGTCTTTCCACTATAGTCTGTCCACTTTAGTCTTTCCACTATTCTCTGTCCACTTTAGTCTTTCCACTATAGTCTCCACTTTATTCTGTCCACTACAGTCTTTCCACTATAGTCTTTCCATTATAGTCTGTCCACTTTAGTCTTTCCACTTTAGTTTTTCCACTTTAGTCTGTCCACTTTAGACTTTCCACTATAGTCTATCCACTTTAGTCTTTCCACTTTATTCTGTCAACTTCAGTGTGTAAACTTTAGTCTTTCCACTGAGTCTTTCCACTTCAGTTTTTCCACTATAGTCTGTCCACTTTAGTCTTTCCACTATAGTCTTTCCATTATAGTCTGTCCACTTTAGTCTTTCCACTTTAGTCTTTCCACTATATTCTCCACTTTAATCTGTCCACTACAGTCTTTCCAATTTAGTCTTTCCACTATAGTCTCCACTTTATTCTGTCCACTACAGTCTTTCCACTATAGTCTTTCTACTATAGTCTGTCCACTTTAGTCTTTCCACTATTCTCTGTCCACTTTAGTCTTTCCACTATACTCTCCACTTTATTCTGTCCACGACAGTCTTTCCACTATAGTCTTTCCACTATAATTTGTCCACTTTAGTCTTTCCACTTTAGTCTTTCCACTTTAGTCTGTCCACTTTAGTCTTTCCACTATAGTTTGTCCTCTTTAGTCTTTCCACTATTCTCTGTCCACTTTAGTCTTTCCACTTTAGTCTTTCCACTATAGTCTCCACTTTATTCTGTCCACTACAGTCTTTCCACTATAGTCTTTCCACTATAGTCTGTCCACTTTAGTCTTTCCACTTTAATCTTTCCACTTTAGTCTTTCCACTTTAGTCTTTCCACTTTATTCTGTCCACTTCAGTGTGTACACTTTAGTCTATCCGCTGAGTCTTTCCACTTCAGTCTTTCCACTATAGTCTGTCCACTTTAGTCTTTCCACTTTAGTCTTTCCAATACTCTCTGTCCACTTTAGTTTTTCCATTATAGTCTCCTCTTTATTCTGTCCACTAAAGTCTTTCCACTATAGTCTTTCCACTATAGTCTGTCCACTTTAGTCTTTCCACTATAGTCTGTCCACTTTAGTCTTTCCACTATTCTCTGTCCACTTTAGTTTTTCCATTATAGTCTCCTCTTTATTCTGTCCACTACAGTCTTTCCACTATAGTCTTTCCACTATAGTCTGTCCACTTTAGTCTTTCCACTATAGTCTGTCCACTTTAGTCTTTCCACTATTCTCTGTCCACTTTAGTCTTTCCACTACAGTCTCCACTTTATTCTGTCCACTACAGTCTTTCCACTATAGTCTTTCCACTATAGTCTGTCCATAGTCTTCCCACTTTAGTCTTTCCACTATAGTCTCCACTTTATTCTGTCCACTACAGTCTTTCCACTTTAGTCTTTCCACTATTCTCTGTCCACTTTAGTCTTTCCACTTTATTCTGCTCACTACAGTCTTTCCACTATAGTCTTTCCACTATAGTCTGTCCACTCTAGTCTTTCTACTATTATCTGTCCACTTTAGTCTTTCCACTATAGTCTCCACTTTATTCTGTCCACTACAGTCTTTCCACTATAGTCTTTCCACTATAGTCTGTCCACTTTAGTCTTTTCACTATAGTCTGTCCACTTTAGTCTTTCCACTATTCTCTGTCCACTTTAGTCTTTCCACTATAGTCTCCACTTTATTCTGTCCACTACAGTCTTTCCACTATAGTCTTTCCACTATAGTTTGTCCAATTTAGTCTTTCCACTTTAGTTTTTCCACTTTAGTCTGTCCACTTTAGTCTTTCCACTATAGTCTATCCACTTTAGTCTTTCCACTTTAGTCTTTCCACTTTATTCTGTCCACTTCAGTGTGTACACTTTAGTCTGTCCACTGAGTCTTTCCACTTCAGTCTTTCCACTATAGTCTCCACTTTATTCTGTCCACTACAGTCTTTCCAATTTAGTCTTTCCACTATTCTCTGTCCACTTTAGTCTATCCACTATAGTCTCCACTTTATTCTGTCCACTACAATCTTTCCACTATAGTCTTTCCACTATAATCTGTCCACTTTAGTCTTTCCACAATTCTCTGTCCACTTTATTCTTTCCACTATAGTCTCCACTTTATTCTGTCCACTACAGTCTTTCCACTATAGTTTTTCCACTGTAGTCTGTCCTCTTTAGTCCTTCCACTATTGTCTGTCCACTTGAGTCTTTCCACTATAGTCTCCACTTTATTCTGTCCACTACAGTCTTTCCAGTATAGTCTATCCACTTTAGTCTTTCCACTTTAGTTTTTCCACTTTAGTCTGTCCACTTCAGTCTTTCCACTATAGTCTGTACACTTTAGTCTTTCCACTTTAGTCTTTCCACTATAGTCTCCACTTTATTCTGTCCACTACAGTCTTTCCACTATAGTCTTTCCACTACAGTCTGTCCACTTTAGTCTTTCCACTATTCTCTGTCCACTTTAGTCTTTCCACTATACTCCCCACTTTATTCTGTCCACTACAGTCTTTCCACTATAGTCTGTCCACTTTAGTCTTTCGACTTTAGTCTTTCCACTTTAGTCTGTCCACTTTAGTCTTTCCACTATAGTTTGTCCACTTTAGTCTTTCCACTATTCTCCGTCCACTTTAGTCTTTCCACTTTAGTCTTTCCACTATAGTATCCACTTTATTCTGTCCACTACAGTCTTTCCACTATAGTCTTTCCACTATAGTCTGTCCACTTTAGACTTTCCACTTTAATCATTCCACTTTAGTCTTTCCACCTTAGTCTTTCCACTTTATTCTGTCCACTTCAGCGTGTACACTTTAGTCTGTCCGCTGAGTCTTCCCACTTCAGTCTTTACACTATAGTCTGTCCATTTTAGTCTTTCCACTTTAGTCTTTCCACTTTAGTCTTTCCACTATAGTCTCCACTTTATTCTGTAAATTACAGTCTTTCCACTTTAGTCTTTCCAATACTCTGTGTCCACTTTAGTTTTTCCATTATAGTCTCCACTTTATTCTGTCCACTACAGTCTTTCCACTATAGTCTTTCCACTATAGTCTGTCCACTTTAGTCTTTTCACTATAGTCTGTCCACTTTAGTCTTTCCACTATTCTCTGTCCACTTTAGTCTTTCCACTATAGTCTCCACTTTATTCTGTCCACTACCGTCTTTCCACTATAGTCTTTCCACTATAGTTTGTCCAATTTAGTCTTTCCACTTTAGTTTTTCCACTTTAGTCTGTCCACTTTAGTCTTTCCACTATAGTCTATCCACTTTAGTCTTTCCACTTTAGTCTTTCCACTTTATTCTGTCCACTTCAGTGTGTACACTTTAGTCTGTCCACTGAGTCTTTCCACTTCAGTCTTTCCACTATAGTCTCCACTTTATTCTGTCCACTACAGTCTTTCCAATTTAGTCTTTCCACTATTCTCTGTCCACTTTAGTCTATCCACTATAGTCTCCACTTTATTCTGTCCACTACAATCTTTCCACTATAGTCTTTACACTATAATCTGTCCACTTTAGTCTTTCCACAATTCTCTGTCCACTTTATTCTTTCCACTATAGTCTCCACTTTATTCTGTCCACTACAGTCTTTCCACTATAGTCTTACCACCATAGTCTGTCCACTTTAGTCTTTCCACTTTAGTTTTTCCACTTTAGTCTGTCCACTTCAGTCTTTCCACTATAGTCTGTCCACTTTAGTCTTTCCACTTTAGTCTTTCCACTATAGTCTCCACTTTATTCTGTCCACTACAGTCTTTCCACTATAGTCTTTCCACTATAGTCTGTCCTCTTTAGTCTTTCCACTATTCTCTGTCCACTTTAGTCTTTCCACTATTCTCTGTCCACTTTAGTCTTTCCACTATAGTCTCCACTTTATTCTGTCCACTACAGTCTTTCCACTATAGTCTTTCCACTGTAGTCTGTCCACTTTAGTCTTTCCACTTTAGTCTTTCCACTATAGTCTCCACTTTATTCTGTCCACTACAGTCTTTCCACTATTCTCTGTCCACTTTAGTCTTTCCACTATAGTCTTCACTTTATACTGTCCACTTCAGTGTGTACACTTTAATCTGTTCACTGAGTCTTTCCACTTTAGTCTTTCCACTATATTCTGTCAACTTTAGTCTTTCCACTTTAGTCTTTCCACTATAGCCTCCACTTTATTCTGCTCACTACAGTCTTTCCACTATAGTCTTTCCACTATAGTCTGTCCACTTTAGTCTTTCTACTATTATCTGACCACTTTAGTCTTTCCACTCAAGTCTCCACTTTATTCTGTCCACTACAGTCTTTCCACTATAGTCTTTCCACTATAGTCTGTCCACTTTAGTCTTTCCACTTTAGTTTTTCCATTTTAGTCTTTCCACTATAGTCTGTCCACTTTAGTCTTTCCACTATTCTCTGTCCACTTTAGTCTTTCCACTATAGTCTCCACTTTATTCTGTCCACTACAGTCTTTCCACTATAGTCTTTCCATTATAGTCTGTCCACTTTAGTCTTTCCACTTTAGTTTTTCCACTTTAGTCTGTCCACTTTAGACTTTCCACTATAGTCTATCCACTTTAGTCTTTCCACTTTATTCTGTCAACTTCAGTGTGTACACTTTAGTCTTTCCACTGAGTCTTTCCACTTCAGTTTTTCCACTATAGTCTGTCCACTTTAGTCTTTCCACTATAGTCTTTCCATTATAGTCTGTCCACTTTAGTCTTTCCACTTTAGTCTTTCCACTTTAGTCTTTCCACTATATTCTCCACTTTATTCTGTCCACTACAGTCTTTCCAATTTAGTCTTTCCACTATAGTCTCCACTTTATTCTGTCCACTACAGTCTTTCCACTATAGTCTTTCTACTATAGTCTGTCCACTTTAGTCTTTCCACTATTCTCTGTCCACTTTAGTCTTTCCACTATACTCTCCACTTTATTCTGTCCACGACAGTCTTTCCACTATAGTCTTTCCACTATAGTTTGTCCACTTTAGTCTTTCCACTTTAGTCTTTCCACTATAGCCTCCACTTTATTCTGCTCACTACAGTCTTTCCACTATAGTCTTTCCACTATAGTCTTTCCACTATAGTTTGTCCGCTTTAGTCTTTCCACTTTAGTCTTTCCACTTTAGTCTGTCCACTTTAGTCTTTCCACTATAGTTTGTCCTCTTTAGTCTTTCCACTATTCTCTGTCCACTTTAGTCTTTCCACTTTAGTCTTTCCACTATAGTCTCCACTTTATTCTGTCCACTACAGTCTTTCCACTATAGTCTTTCCACTATAGTCTGTCCACTTTAGTCTTTCCACTTTAATCTTTCCACTTTAGTCTTTCCACTTTAGTCTTTCCACTTTATTCTGTCCACTTCAGTGTGTACACTTAAGTCTGTCCGCTGAGTCTTTCCACTTCAGTCTTTCCACTATAGTCTGTCCACTTTAGTCTTTCCACTTTAGTCTTTCCAATACTCTCTGTCCACTTTAGTTTTTCCATTATAGTCTCCTCTTTATTCTGTCCACTACAGTCTTTCCACTATAGTCTTTCCACTATAGTCTGTCCACTTTAGTCTTTCCACTATAGTCTGTCCACTTTAGTCTTTCCACTATTCTCTGTCCACTTTAGTCTTTCCACTACAGTCTCCACTTTATTCTGTCCAGTACAGTCTTTCCACTATAGTCTTCCCACTATAGTCTGTCCACTTTAGTCTTCCCACTTTAGTCTTTCCACTATAGTCTCCACTTTATTCTGTCCACTACAGTCTTTCCACTTTAGTCTTTCCACTATTCTCTGTCCACTTTAGTCTTTCCACTTTAGTCTTTCCACTATAGTCTGTCCACTTCAGTGTGTACACTTTAGTATGTTCACTGAGTCTTTCCACTTCAGTCTTTCCACTATAGTCTGTCCACTTTAGTCTTTCCACTTTAGTCTTTCCACTATAGTCTCCACTTTATTCTGCTCACTACAGTCTTTCCACTATAGTCTTTCCACTCTAGTCTGTCCACTCTAGTCTTTCTACTATTATCTGTCCACTTTAGTCTTTCCACTATAGTCTCCACTTTATTCTGTCCACTACAGTCTTTCCACTATAGTCTTTCCACTATAGTCTGTCCACTTTAGTCTTTTCACTATAGTCTGTCCACTTTAGTCTTTCCACTATTCTCTGTCCACTTTAGTATTTCCACTATAGTCTCCACTTTATTCTGTCCTCTAAAGTCTTTCCACTATAGTCTTTCCACTATAGTTTGTCCAATTTAGTCTTTCCACTTTAGTTTTTCCACTTTAGTCTGTCCACTTTAGTCTTTCCACTATAGTCTATCCACTTTAGTCTTTCCACTTTAGTCTTTCCACTTTATTCTGTCCACTTCAGTGTGTACACTTTAGTCTGTCCACTGAGTCTTTCCACTTCAGTCTTTCCACTATAGTCTGTCCACTTTAGTCTTTCCACTATAGTCTTTCCATTATAGTCTGTCCACTTTAGTCTTTCCACTTTAGTCTTTCCACTATATTCTCCACTTTATTCTGTCCACTACGGTCTTTCCAATTTAGTCTTTCCACTATAGTCTCCACTTTATTCTGTCCACTACAGTCTTTCCACTATAGTCTTTCTACTATAGTCTGTCCACTTTAGTCTTTCCACTATTCTCTGTCCACTTTAGTCTTTCCACTATACTCTCCACTTTATTCTGTCCACGACAGTCTTTCCACTATAGTCTTTCCACTATAGTTTGTCCACTTTAGTCTTTCCACTTTAGTCTTTCCACTTTAGTCTGTCCACTTTAGTCTTTCCACTATAGTTTGTCCTCTTTAGTCTTTCCACTATTCTCTGTCCACTTTAGTCTTTCCACTTTAGTCTTTCCACTATAGTCTCCACTTTATTCTGTCCACTACAGTCTTTCCACTATAGTCTTTCCACTATAGTCTGTCCACTTTAGTCTTTCCACTTTAATCTTTCCACTTTAGTCTTTCCACTTTAGTCTTTCCACTTTATTCTGTCAACTTCAGTGTGTACACTTTAGTCTGTCCGCTGAGTCTTTCCACTTCAGTCTTTCCACTATAGTCTGTCCACTTTAGTCTTTCCACTTTAGTCTTTCCAATACTCTCTGTCCACTTTAGTTTTTCCATTATAGTCTCCTCTTTATTCTGTCCACTACAGTCTTTCCACTATAGTCTTTCCACTATAGTCTGTCCACTTTAGTCTTTCCACTATAGTCTGTCCACTTTAGTCTTTCCACTATTCTCTGTCCACTTTAGTCTTTCCACTACAGTCTCCACTTTATTCTGTCCACTACAGTCTTTCCACTATAGTCTTTCCACTATAGTCTGTCCGCTTTAGTCTTCCCACTTTAGTCTGTCCACTATAGTCTCCACTTTATTCTGTCCACTACAGTCTTTCCAATTTAGTCTTTCCACTATTCTCTGTCCACTTTAGTCTATCCACTATAGTCTCCACTTTATTCTGTCCACTACAATCTTTCCACTATAGTCTTTCCACTATAATCTGTCCACTTTAGTCTTTCCACAATTATCTGTCCACTTTATTCTTTCCACTATAGTCTCCACTTTATTCTGTCCACTACAGTCTTTCCACTATAGTCTTACCACCATAGTCTGTCCACTTTAGTCTTTCCACTTTAGTTTTTCCACTTTAGTCTGTCCACTTCAGTCTTTCCACTATAGTCTGTCCACTTTAGTCTTTCCACTTTAGTCTTTCCACTATAGTCTCCACTTTATTCTGTCCACTACAGTCTTTCCACTATAGTCTTTCCACTATAGTCTGTCCTCTTTAGTCTTTCCACTATTCTCTGTCTACTTTAGTCTTTCCACTATTCTCTGTCCACTTTAGTCTTTCCACTATAGTCTCCACTTTATTCTGTCCACTACAGTCTTTCCACTATAGTCTTTCCACTGTAGTCTGTCCACTTTAGTCTTTCCACTTTAGTCTTTCCACTATAGTCTCCACTTTATTCTGTCCACTACAGTCTTTCCACTTTAGTCTTTCCACTATTCTCTGTCCACTTCAGTCTTTCCACTATATTCTGTCCACTTTAGTCTTTCCACTTTAGTCTTTCCACTATAGCCTCCACTTTATTCTGCTCACTACAGTCTTTCCACTATTGTCTTTCCACTATAGTCTGTCCACTTTAGTCTTTCCACTTTAGTTTTTCCATTTTAGTCTTTCCACTATAGTCTGTCCACTTTAGTCTTTCCACTATTCTCTGTCCACTTTAGTCTTTCCACTATAGTCTCCACTTTATTCTGTCCACTACAGTCTTTCCACTATAGTCTTTCCATTATAGTCTGTCCACTTTAGTCTTTCCACTTTAGTTTTTCCACTTTAGTCTGTCCACTTTAGACTTTCCACTATAGTCTATCCACTTTAGTCTTTCCACTTTATTCTGTCAACTTCAGTGTGTAAACTTTAGTCTTTCCACTGAGTCTTTCCACTTCAGTTTTTCCACTATAGTCTGTCCACTTTAGTCTTTCCACTATAGTCTTTCCATTATAGTCTGTCCACTTTAGTCTTTCCACTTTAGTCTTTCCACTATATTCTCCACTTTATTCTGTCCACTACAGTCTTTCCAATTTAGTCTTTCCACTATAGTCTCCACTTTATTCTGTCCACTACAGTCTTTCCACTATAGTCTTTCTACTATAGTCTGTCCACTTTAGTCTTTCCACTATTCTCTGTCCACTTTAGTCTTTCCACTATACTCTCCACTTTATTCTGTCCACGACAGTCTTTCCACTATAGTCTTTCCACTATAATTTGTCCACTTTAGTCTTTCCACTTTAGTCTTTCCACTTTAGTCTGTCCACTTTAGTCTTTCCACTATAGTTTGTCCTCTTTAGTCTTTCCACTATTCTCTGTCCACTTTAGTCTTTCCACTTTAGTCTTTCCACTATAGTCTCCACTTTATTCTGTCCACTACAGTCTTTCCACTATAGTCTTTCCACTATAGTCTGTCCACTTTAGTCTTTCCACTTTAATCTTTCCACTTTAGTCTTTCCACTTTAGTCTTTCCACTTTATTCTGTCCACTTCAGTGTGTACAGTTTAGTCTGTCCGCTGAGTCTTTCCACTTCAGTCTTTCCACTATAGTCTGTCCACTTTAGTCTTTCCACTTTAGTCTTTCCAATACTCTCTGTCCACTTTAGTTTTTCCATTATAGTCTCCTCTTTATTCTGTCCACTACAGTCTTTCCACTATAGTCTTTCCACTATAGTCTGTCCACTTTAGTCTTTCCACTATAGTCTGTCCACTTTAGTCTTTCCACTATTCTCTGTCCACTTTAGTTTTTCCATTATAGTCTCCTCTTTATTCTGTCCACTACAGTCTTTCCACTATAGTCTTTCCACTATAGTCTGTCCACTTTAGTCTTTCCACTATAGTCTGTCCACTTTAGTCTTTCCACTATTCTCTGTCCACTTTAGTCTTTCCACTACAGTCTCCACTTTATTCTGTCCACTACAGTCTTTCCACTATAGTCTTTCCACTATAGTCTGTCCACTTTAGTCTTCCCACTTTAGTCTTTCCACTATAGTCTCCACTTTATTCTGTCCACTACAGTCTTTCCACTTTAGTCTTTCCACTATTCTCTGTCCACTTTAGTCTTTCCACTTTATTCTGCTCACTACAGTCTTTCCAATTTAGTCTTTCCACTATTCTCTGTCCACTTTAGTCTATCCACTATAGTCTCCACTTTATTCTGTCCACTACAATCTTTCCACTATAGTCTTTCCACTATAATCTGTCCACTTTAGTCTTTCCACAATTATCTGTCCACTTTATTCTTTCCACTATAGTCTCCACTTTATTCTGTCCACTACAGTCTTTCCACTATAGTCTTACCACCATAGTCTGTCCACTTTAGTCTTTCCACTTTAGTTTTTCCACTTTAGTCTGTCCACTTCAGTCTTTCCACTATAGTCTGTCCACTTTAGTCTTTCCACTTTAGTCTTTCCACTATAGTCTCCACTTTATTCTGTCCACTACAGTCTTTCCACTATAGTCTTTCCACTATAGTCTGTCCTCTTTAGTCTTTCCACTATTCTCTGTCCACTTTAGTCTTTCCACTATTCTCTGTCCACTTTAGTCTTTCCACTATAGTCTCCACTTTATTCTGTCCACTACAGTCTTTCCACTATAGTCTTTCCACTGTAGTCTGTCCACTTTAGTCTTTCCACTTTAGTCTTTCCACTATAGTCTCCACTTTATTCTGTCCACTACAGTCTTTCCACTTTAGTCTTTCCACTATTCTCTGTCCACTTTAGTCTTTCCACTATAGTCTTCACTTTATACTGTCCACTTCAGTCTGTACACTTTAGTCTGTTCACTGAGTCTTTCCACTTCAGTCTTTCCACTATATTCTGTCCACTCTAGTCTTTCCACTTTAGTCTTTCCACTATAGCCTCCACTTTATTCTGCTCACTACAGTCTTTCCACTATAGTCTTTCCACTATAGTCTGTCCACTTTAGTCTTTCCACTTTAGTTTTTCCATTTTAGTCTTTCCACTATAGTCTGTCCACTTTAGTCTTTCCACTATTCTCTGTCCACTTTAGTCTTTCCACTATAGTCTCCACTTTATTCTGTCCACTACAGTCTTTCCACTATAGTCTTTCCATTATAGTCTGTCCACTTTAGTCTTTCCACTTTAGTTTTTCCACTTTAGTCTGTCCACTTTAGACTTTCCACTATAGTCTATCCACTTTAGTCTTTCCACTTTATTCTGTCAACTTCAGTGTGTAAACTTTAGTCTTTCCACTGAGTCTTTCCACTTCAGTTTTTCCACTATAGTCTGTCCACTTTAGTCTTTCCACTATAGTCTTTCCATTATAGTCTGTCCACTTTAGTCTTTCCACTTTAGTCTTTCCACTATATTCTCCACTTTAATCTGTCCACTACAGTCTTTCCAATTTAGTCTTTCCACTATAGTCTCCACTTTATTCTGTCCACTACAGTCTTTCCACTATAGTCTTTCTACTATAGTCTGTCCACTTTAGTCTTTCCACTATTCTCTGTCCACTTTAGTCTTTCCACTATACTCTCCACTTTATTCTGTCCACGACAGTCTTTCCACTATAGTCTTTCCACTATAATTTGTCCACTTTAGTCTTTCCACTTTAGTCTTTCCACTTTAGTCTGTCCACTTTAGTCTTTCCACTATAGTTTGTCCTCTTTAGTCTTTCCACTATTCTCTGTCCACTTTAGTCTTTCCACTTTAGTCTTTCCACTATAGTCTCCACTTTATTCTGTCCACTACAGTCTTTCCACTATAGTCTTTCCACTATAGTCTGTCCACTTTAGTCTTTCCACTTTAATCTTTCCACTTTAGTCTTTCCACTTTAGTCTTTCCACTTTATTCTGTCCACTTCAGTGTGTACACTTTAGTCTATCCGCTGAGTCTTTCCACTTCAGTCTTTCCACTATAGTCTGTCCACTTTAGTCTTTCCACTTTAGTCTTTCCAATACTCTCTGTCCACTTTAGTTTTTCCATTATAGTCTCCTCTTTATTCTGTCCACTAAAGTCTTTCCACTATAGTCTTTCCACTATAGTCTGTCCACTTTAGTCTTTCCACTATAGTCTGTCCACTTTAGTCTTTCCACTATTCTCTGTCCACTTTAGTTTTTCCATTATAGTCTCCTCTTTATTCTGTCCACTACAGTCTTTCCACTATAGTCTTTCCACTATAGTCTGTCCACTTTAGTCTTTCCACTATAGTCTGTCCACTTTAGTCTTTCCACTATTCTCTGTCCACTTTAGTCTTTCCACTACAGTCTCCACTTTATTCTGTCCACTACAGTCTTTCCACTATAGTCTTTCCACTATAGTCTGTCCACAGTCTTCCCACTTTAGTCTTTCCACTATAGTCTCCACTTTATTCTGTCCACTACAGTCTTTCCACTTTAGTCTTTCCACTATTCTCTGTCCACTTTAGTCTTTCCACTTTATTCTGCTCACTACAGTCTTTCCACTATAGTCTTTCCACTATAGTCTGTCCACTCTAGTCTTTCTACTATTATCTGTCCACTTTAGTCTTTCCACTATAGTCTCCACTTTATTCTGTCCACTACAGTCTTTCCACTATAGTCTTTCCACTATAGTCTGTCCACTTTAGTCTTTTCACTATAGTCTGTCCACTTTAGTCTTTCCACTATTCTCTGTCCACTTTAGTCTTTCCACTATAGTCTCCACTTTATTCTGTCCACTACAGTCTTTCCACTATAGTCTTTCCACTATAGTTTGTCCAATTTAGTCTTTCCACTTTAGTTTTTCCACTTTAGTCTGTCCACTTTAGTCTTTCCACTATAGTCTATCCACTTTAGTCTTTCCACTTTAGTCTTTCCACTTTATTCTGTCCACTTCAGTGTGTACACTTTAGTCTGTCCACTGAGTCTTTCCACTTCAGTCTTTCCACTATAGTCTCCACTTTATTCTGTCCACTACAGTCTTTCCAATTTAGTCTTTCCACTATTCTCTGTCCACTTTAGTCTATCCACTATAGTCTCCACTTTATTCTGTCCACTACAATCTTTCCACTATAGTCTTTCCACTATAATCTGTCCACTTTAGTCTTTCCACAATTCTCTGTCCACTTTATTCTTTCCACTATAGTCTCCACTTTATTCTGTCCACTACAGTCTTTCCACTATAGTTTTTCCACTGTAGTCTGTCCTCTTTAGTCCTTCCACTATTGTCTGTCCACTTGAGTCTTTCCACTATAGTCTCCACTTTATTCTGTCCACTACAGTCTTTCCAGTATAGTCTATCCACTTTAGTCTTTCCACTTTAGTTTTTCCACTTTAGTCTGTCCACTTCAGTCTTTCCACTATAGTCTGTACACTTTAGTCTTTCCACTTTAGTCTTTCCACTATAGTCTCCACTTTATTCTGTCCACTACAGTCTTTCCACTATAGTCTTTCCACTACAGTCTGTCCACTTTAGTCTTTCCACTATTCTCTGTCCACTTTAGTCTTTCCACTATACTCCCCACTTTATTCTGTCCACTACAGTCTTTCCACTATAGTCTGTCCACTTTAGTCTTTCGACTTTAGTCTTTCCACTTTAGTCTGTCCACTTTAGTCTTTCCACTATAGTTTGTCCACTTTAGTCTTTCCACTATTCTCCGTCCACTTTAGTCTTTCCACTTTAGTCTTTCCACTATAGTATCCACTTTATTCTGTCCACTACAGTCTTTCCACTATAGTCTTTCCACTATAGTCTGTCCACTTTAGACTTTCCACTTTAATCATTCCACTTTAGTCTTTCCACCTTAGTCTTTCCACTTTATTCTGTCCACTTCAGCGTGTACACTTTAGTCTGTCCGCTGAGTCTTCCCACTTCAGTCTTTACACTATAGTCTGTCCATTTTAGTCTTTCCACTTTAGTCTTTCCACTTTAGTCTTTCCACTATAGTCTCCACTTTATTCTGTAAATTACAGTCTTTCCACTTTAGTCTTTCCAATACTCTGTGTCCACTTTAGTTTTTCCATTATAGTCTCCACTTTATTCTGTCCACTACAGTCTTTCCACTATAGTCTTTCCACTATAGTCTGTCCACTTTAGTCTTTTCACTATAGTCTGTCCACTTTAGTCTTTCCACTATTCTCTGTCCACTTTAGTCTTTCCACTATAGTCTCCACTTTATTCTGTCCACTACCGTCTTTCCACTATAGTCTTTCCACTATAGTTTGTCCAATTTAGTCTTTCCACTTTAGTTTTTCCACTTTAGTCTGTCCACTTTAGTCTTTCCACTATAGTCTATCCACTTTAGTCTTTCCACTTTAGTCTTTCCACTTTATTCTGTCCACTTCAGTGTGTACACTTTAGTCTGTCCACTGAGTCTTTCCACTTCAGTCTTTCCACTATAGTCTCCACTTTATTCTGTCCACTACAGTCTTTCCAATTTAGTCTTTCCACTATTCTCTGTCCACTTTAGTCTATCCACTATAGTCTCCACTTTATTCTGTCCACTACAATCTTTCCACTATAGTCTTTACACTATAATCTGTCCACTTTAGTCTTTCCACAATTCTCTGTCCACTTTATTCTTTCCACTATAGTCTCCACTTTATTCTGTCCACTACAGTCTTTCCACTATAGTCTTACCACCATAGTCTGTCCACTTTAGTCTTTCCACTTTAGTTTTTCCACTTTAGTCTGTCCACTTCAGTCTTTCCACTATAGTCTGTCCACTTTAGTCTTTCCACTTTAGTCTTTCCACTATAGTCTCCACTTTATTCTGTCCACTACAGTCTTTCCACTATAGTCTTTCCACTATAGTCTGTCCTCTTTAGTCTTTCCACTATTCTCTGTCCACTTTAGTCTTTCCACTATTCTCTGTCCACTTTAGTCTTTCCACTATAGTCTCCACTTTATTCTGTCCACTACAGTCTTTCCACTATAGTCTTTCCACTGTAGTCTGTCCACTTTAGTCTTTCCACTTTAGTCTTTCCACTATAGTCTCCACTTTATTCTGTCCACTACAGTCTTTCCACTATTCTCTGTCCACTTTAGTCTTTCCACTATAGTCTTCACTTTATACTGTCCACTTCAGTGTGTACACTTTAATCTGTTCACTGAGTCTTTCCACTTTAGTCTTTCCACTATATTCTGTCAACTTTAGTCTTTCCACTTTAGTCTTTCCACTATAGCCTCCACTTTATTCTGCTCACTACAGTCTTTCCACTATAGTCTTTCCACTATAGTCTGTCCACTTTAGTCTTTCTACTATTATCTGACCACTTTAGTCTTTCCACTCAAGTCTCCACTTTATTCTGTCCACTACAGTCTTTCCACTATAGTCTTTCCACTATAGTCTGTCCACTTTAGTCTTTCCACTTTAGTTTTTCCATTTTAGTCTTTCCACTATAGTCTGTCCACTTTAGTCTTTCCACTATTCTCTGTCCACTTTAGTCTTTCCACTATAGTCTCCACTTTATTCTGTCCACTACAGTCTTTCCACTATAGTCTTTCCATTATAGTCTGTCCACTTTAGTCTTTCCACTTTAGTTTTTCCACTTTAGTCTGTCCACTTTAGACTTTCCACTATAGTCTATCCACTTTAGTCTTTCCACTTTATTCTGTCAACTTCAGTGTGTACACTTTAGTCTTTCCACTGAGTCTTTCCACTTCAGTTTTTCCACTATAGTCTGTCCACTTTAGTCTTTCCACTATAGTCTTTCCATTATAGTCTGTCCACTTTAGTCTTTCCACTTTAGTCTTTCCACTTTAGTCTTTCCACTATATTCTCCACTTTATTCTGTCCACTACAGTCTTTCCAATTTAGTCTTTCCACTATAGTCTCCACTTTATTCTGTCCACTACAGTCTTTCCACTATAGTCTTTCTACTATAGTCTGTCCACTTTAGTCTTTCCACTATTCTCTGTCCACTTTAGTCTTTCCACTATACTCTCCACTTTATTCTGTCCACGACAGTCTTTCCACTATAGTCTTTCCACTATAGTTTGTCCACTTTAGTCTTTCCACTTTAGTCTTTCCACTATAGCCTCCACTTTATTCTGCTCACTACAGTCTTTCCACTATAGTCTTTCCACTATAGTCTTTCCACTATAGTTTGTCCGCTTTAGTCTTTCCACTTTAGTCTTTCCACTTTAGTCTGTCCACTTTAGTCTTTCCACTATAGTTTGTCCTCTTTAGTCTTTCCACTATTCTCTGTCCACTTTAGTCTTTCCACTTTAGTCTTTCCACTATAGTCTCCACTTTATTCTGTCCACTACAGTCTTTCCACTATAGTCTTTCCACTATAGTCTGTCCACTTTAGTCTTTCCACTTTAATCTTTCCACTTTAGTCTTTCCACTTTAGTCTTTCCACTTTATTCTGTCCACTTCAGTGTGTACACTTAAGTCTGTCCGCTGAGTCTTTCCACTTCAGTCTTTCCACTATAGTCTGTCCACTTTAGTCTTTCCACTTTAGTCTTTCCAATACTCTCTGTCCACTTTAGTTTTTCCATTATAGTCTCCTCTTTATTCTGTCCACTACAGTCTTTCCACTATAGTCTTTCCACTATAGTCTGTCCACTTTAGTCTTTCCACTATAGTCTGTCCACTTTAGTCTTTCCACTATTCTCTGTCCACTTTAGTCTTTCCACTACAGTCTCCACTTTATTCTGTCCAGTACAGTCTTTCCACTATAGTCTTCCCACTATAGTCTGTCCACTTTAGTCTTCCCACTTTAGTCTTTCCACTATAGTCTCCACTTTATTCTGTCCACTACAGTCTTTCCACTTTAGTCTTTCCACTATTCTCTGTCCACTTTAGTCTTTCCACTTTAGTCTTTCCACTATAGTCTGTCCACTTCAGTGTGTACACTTTAGTATGTTCACTGAGTCTTTCCACTTCAGTCTTTCCACTATAGTCTGTCCACTTTAGTCTTTCCACTTTAGTCTTTCCACTATAGTCTCCACTTTATTCTGCTCACTACAGTCTTTCCACTATAGTCTTTCCACTCTAGTCTGTCCACTCTAGTCTTTCTACTATTATCTGTCCACTTTAGTCTTTCCACTATAGTCTCCACTTTATTCTGTCCACTACAGTCTTTCCACTATAGTCTTTCCACTATAGTCTGTCCACTTTAGTCTTTTCACTATAGTCTGTCCACTTTAGTCTTTCCACTATTCTCTGTCCACTTTAGTATTTCCACTATAGTCTCCACTTTATTCTGTCCTCTAAAGTCTTTCCACTATAGTCTTTCCACTATAGTTTGTCCAATTTAGTCTTTCCACTTTAGTTTTTCCACTTTAGTCTGTCCACTTTAGTCTTTCCACTATAGTCTATCCACTTTAGTCTTTCCACTTTAGTCTTTCCACTTTATTCTGTCCACTTCAGTGTGTACACTTTAGTCTGTCCACTGAGTCTTTCCACTTCAGTCTTTCCACTATAGTCTGTCCACTTTAGTCTTTCCACTATAGTCTTTCCATTATAGTCTGTCCACTTTAGTCTTTCCACTTTAGTCTTTCCACTATATTCTCCACTTTATTCTGTCCACTACGGTCTTTCCAATTTAGTCTTTCCACTATAGTCTCCACTTTATTCTGTCCACTACAGTCTTTCCACTATAGTCTTTCTACTATAGTCTGTCCACTTTAGTCTTTCCACTATTCTCTGTCCACTTTAGTCTTTCCACTATACTCTCCACTTTATTCTGTCCACGACAGTCTTTCCACTATAGTCTTTCCACTATAGTTTGTCCACTTTAGTCTTTCCACTTTAGTCTTTCCACTTTAGTCTGTCCACTTTAGTCTTTCCACTATAGTTTGTCCTCTTTAGTCTTTCCACTATTCTCTGTCCACTTTAGTCTTTCCACTTTAGTCTTTCCACTATAGTCTCCACTTTATTCTGTCCACTACAGTCTTTCCACTATAGTCTTTCCACTATAGTCTGTCCACTTTAGTCTTTCCACTTTAATCTTTCCACTTTAGTCTTTCCACTTTAGTCTTTCCACTTTATTCTGTCAACTTCAGTGTGTACACTTTAGTCTGTCCGCTGAGTCTTTCCACTTCAGTCTTTCCACTATAGTCTGTCCACTTTAGTCTTTCCACTTTAGTCTTTCCAATACTCTCTGTCCACTTTAGTTTTTCCATTATAGTCTCCTCTTTATTCTGTCCACTACAGTCTTTCCACTATAGTCTTTCCACTATAGTCTGTCCACTTTAGTCTTTCCACTATAGTCTGTCCACTTTAGTCTTTCCACTATTCTCTGTCCACTTTAGTCTTTCCACTACAGTCTCCACTTTATTCTGTCCACTACAGTCTTTCCACTATAGTCTTTCCACTATAGTCTGTCCGCTTTAGTCTTCCCACTTTAGTCTTTCCACGATAGTCTCCACTTTTTTCTGTCCACTACAGTCTTTCCACTTTAGTCTTTCCACTATTCTCTGTCCACTTTAGTCTTTCCACTTTAGTCTTTCCACTATAGTCTGTCCACTTCAGTGTGTACACTTTAGTATGTTCACTGAGTCTTTCCACTTCAGTCTTTCCACTATAGTCTGTCCACTTTAGTCTTTCCACTTTAGTCTTTCCACTATAGTCTCCACTTTATTCTGCTCACTACAGTCTTTCCACTATAGTCTTTCCACTATAGTCTGTCCACTCTAGTCTTTCTACTATTATCTGTCCACTTTAGTCTTTCCACTATAGTCTCCACTTTATTCTGTCCACTACAGTCTTTCCACTATAGTCTTTCCACTATAGTTTGTCCACTTTAGTCTTTTCACTATAGTCTGTCCACTTTAGTCTTTCCACTATTCTCTGTCCACTTTAGTCTTTCCACTATAGTCTCCACTTTATTCTGTCCACTACAGTCTTTCCACTATAGTCTTTCCACTATAGTTTGTCCAATTTAGTCTTTCCACTTTAGTTTTTCCACTTTAGTCTGTCCACTTTAGTCTTTCCACTATACTCTATCCACTTTAGTCTTTCCACTTTAGTCTTTCCACTTTATTCTGTCCACTTCAGTGTGTACACTTTAGTCTGTCCACTGAGTCTTTCCACTTCAGTCTTTCCACTATAGTCTCCACTTTATTCTGTTCACTACAGTCTTTCCAATTTAGTCTTTCCACTATTCTCTGTCCACTTTAGTCTATCCACTATAGTCTCCACTTTATTCTGTCCACTACAATCTTTCCACTATAGTCTTTCCACTATAATCTGTCCACTTTAGTCTTTCCACAATTCTCTGTCCACTTTATTCTTTCCACTATAGTCTCCACTTTATTCTGTCCACTACAGTCTTTCCACTATAGTCTTACCACCATAGTCTGTCCACTTTAGTCTTTCCACTTTAGTTTTTCCACTTTAGTCTGTCCACTTCAGTCTTTCCACTATAGTCTGTCCACTTTAGTCTTTCCACTTTAGTCTTTCCACTATAGTCTCCACTTTATTCTGTCCACTACAGTCTTTCCACTATAGTCTTTCCACTATAGTCTGTCCTCTTTAGTCTTTCCACTATTCTCTGTCCACTTTAGTCTTTCCACTATTCTCTGTCCACTTTAGTCTTTCCACTATAGTCTCCACTTTATTCTGTCCACTACAGTCTTTCCACTATAGTCTTTCCACTGTAGTCTGTCCACTTTAGTCTTTCCACTTTAGTCTTTCCACTATAGTCTCCACTTTATTCTGTCCACTACAGTCTTTCCACTTTAGTCTTTCCACTATTCTCTGTCCACTTTTGTCTTTCCACTATATCTTCACTTTATACTGTCCACTTCAGTGTGTACACTTTAGTCTGTTCACTGAGTCTTTCCACTTCAGTCTTTCCACTATAGCCTCCACTTTATTCTGCTCACTACAGTCTTTCCACTATAGTCTGTCCACTTTAGTCTTTCTACTATTATCTGACCACTTTAGTCTTTCCACTCAAGTCTCCACTTTATTCTGTCCACTACAGTCTTTCCACTATAGTCTTTCCACTATAGTCTGTCCACTTTAGTCTTTCCACTTTAGTTTTTCCATTTTAGTCTTTCCACTATAGTCTGTCCACTTTAGTCTTTCCACTATTCTCTGTCCACTTTAGTCTTTCCACTATAGTCTCCACTTTATTCTGTCCACTACAGTCTTTCCACTATAGTCTTTCCATTATAGTCTGTCCACTTTAGTCTTTCCACTTTAGTTTTTCCACTTTAGTCTGTCCACTTTAGTCTTTCCACTTCAGTTTTTCCACTATAGTCTGTCCACTTTAGTCTTTCCACTATAGTCTTTCCATTATAGTCTGTCCACTTTAGTCTTTCCACTTTAGTCTTTCCACTATATTCTCCACTTTATTCTGTCCACTACAGTCTTTCCAATTTAGTCTTTCCACTATAGTCTCCACTTTATTCTGTCCACTACAGTCTTTCCACTATAGTCTTTCTACTATAGTCTGTCCACTTTAGTCTTTCCACTATTCTCTGTCCACTTTAGTCTTTCCACTATACTCTCCACTTTATTCTGTCCACGACAGTCTTTCCACTATAGTCTTTCCACTATAGTTCGTCCACTTTAGTCTTTCCACTTTAGTCTTTCCACTTTAGTCTGTCCACTTTAGTCTTTCCACTATAGTTTGTCCTCTTTAGTCTTTCCACTATTCTCTGTCCACTTTAGTCTTTCCACTTTAGTCTTTCCACTATAGTCTCCACTTTAGTCTTTCCACTATAGTCTTTCCACTATAGTCTTTCCACTATAGTCTGTCCACTTTAGTCTTTCCACTTTAATCTTTCCACTATAGTCTCCACTTTAGTCTTTCCACTTTATTCTGTCCACTTCAGTGTGTACACTTTAGTCTGTCCGCTGAGTCTTTCCACTTCAGTCTTTCCACTATAGTCTGTCCACTTTAGTCTTTCCACTTTAGTCTTTCCAATACTCTCTGTCCACTTTAGTTTTTCCATTATAGTCTCCTCTTTATTCTGTCCAGTACAGTCTTTCCACTATAGTCTTTCCACTATAGTCTGTCCACTTTAGTCTTTCCACTATAGTCTGTCCACTTTAGTCTTTCCACTATTATCTGTCCACTTTAGTCTTTCCACTACAGTCTCCACTTTATTCTGTCCACTACAGTCTTTCCACTTCCACTATAGCCTGTCCACTTTAGTCTTCCCACTTTAGTCTTTCCACTATAGTCTCCACTTTATTCTGTCCACTACAGTCTTTCCACTTTAGTCTTTCCACTATTCTCTGTCCACTTTAGTCTTTCCACTTTAGTCTTTCCACTATAGTCTGTCCACTTCAGTGTGTACACTTTAGTATGTTCACTGAGTCTTTCCACTTCAGTCTTTCCACTATAGTCTGTCCACTTTAGTCTTTCCACTTTAGTCTTTCCACTATAGTCTCCACTTTATTCTGCTCACTACAGTCTTTCCACTATAGTCTTTCCACTATAGTCTGTCCACTTTAGTCTTTCTACTATTATCTGTCCACTTTAGTCTTTCCACTATAGTCTCCACTTTCTTCTGTCCACTACAGTCTTTCCACTATAGTCTTTCCACTATAGTCTGTCCACTTTAGTCTTTCCACTTTAGTTTTTCCATTTTAGTGTTTCCACTATAGTCTGTCCACTTTAGTCTTTCCACTATTCTCTGTCCACGTTAATCTTTCCAATATAGTCTCCACTTTATTCTGTCCACTACAGTCTTTCCACTATAGTCTTTCCATTATAGTCTGTCCACTTTAGTCTTTCCACTTTAGTTTTTCCACTTTAGTCTGTCCACTTTAGACTTTCCACT
Organism: Branchinecta sandiegonensis; assembly: GCA_030848855.1. Taxonomy (NCBI): domain Eukaryota; kingdom Metazoa; phylum Arthropoda; class Branchiopoda; order Anostraca; family Branchinectidae; genus Branchinecta; species Branchinecta sandiegonensis. Next base: position 21,435,130 of record JAUPMV010000009.1, read on the forward strand.
ATAGTCTATCCACTTTAGTCTTTCCACTTTATTCTGTCAACTTTAGTCTTTCCACTTTAGTCTTTCCACTATAGTCTCCACTTTATTCTGTCCACTACAGTCTTTCCACTATAGTCTTTCCACTATAGTCTGTCCACTTTAGTCTTTCCACTTTAGTTTTTCCATTTTAGTCTTTCCACTATAGTCTGTCCACTTTAGTCTTTCCACTATTCTCTGTCCACTTTAGTCTTTCCACTATAGTCTACACTTTATTCTGTCCACTACAGTCTTTCCATTATAGTCTTTCCATTATAGTCTGTCCACTTTAGTCTTTCCACTTTAGTTTTTCCACTTTAGTCTGTCCACTTTAGACTTTCCACTATAGTCTATCCACTTTAGTCTTTCCACTTTATTCTGTCAACTTCAGTGTGTACACTTTAGTCTTTCCACTGAGTCTTTCCACTTCAGTTTTTCCACTATAGTCTGTCCACTTTAGTCTTTCCACTATAGTCTTTCCCTTATAGTCTGTCCACTTTAGTCTTTCCACTTTAGTCTTTCCACTATAGTCTCCACTTTATTCTGTCCACTACAGTCTTTCCAATTTAGTCTTTCCACTATAGTCTCCACTTTATTCTGTCCACTACAGTCTTTCCACTATAGTCTTTCCACTATAGTCTGTCCACTTTAGTCTTTCCACTATTCTCTGTCCACTTTAGTCTTTCCACCATACTCTCCACTTTATTCTGTCCACTACAGTCTTTCCACTATAGTCTTTCCACTATAGTTTGTCCACTTTAGTCTTTCCACTTTAGTCTTTCCACTTTAGTCTGTCCACTTTAGTCTTTCCACTATAGTTTGTCCACTTTAGTCTTTCCACTATAATCTGTCCACTTTAGTCTTTCCACTATTCTCTGTCCACTTTATTCTAAAGTCTTTCCACTATAATCTGTCCACTTTAGTCTTTCCACTATTCTCTGTCCACTTTATTCTTTCCACTATAGTCTCCACTTTATTCTGTCCACTACAGTCTTTCCACTATAGTCCTTCCACTATAGTCTGTCCACTTTAGTCTTTCCACTTTAGTTTTTCCACTTTAGTCTGTCCACTTCAGTCTTTCCACTATAGTCTGTCCACTTTAGTCTTTCCACTTTAGTCTTTCCACTATAGTCTCCACTTTATTCTGTCCACTACAGTCTTTCCACTATAGTCTTTCCACTATAGTCTGTCCACTTTAGTCTTTCTACTATTATCTGTCCACTTTAGTCTTTCCACTATAGTCTCTCCACTATAGTCTGTCCACTTTAGTCTGTCCACTTTAGTCTTTCCACTATAGTCTGTCCACTTTAGTCTTTCCACTATTCTCTGTCCACTTTAGTCTTTCCACTACAGTCTCCACTTTATTCTGTCCACTACAGTCTTTCCACTTCCACTATAGTCTGTCCACTTTAGTCTTCCCACTTTAGTCTCCACTTTATTCTGTCCACTACAGTCTTTCCACTTTAGTCTTTCCACTATTCTCTGTCCACTTTAGTCTTTCCACTTTAGTCTTTCCACTATAGTCTGTCCACTTCAGTGTGTACACTTTAGTATGTTCACTGTGTCTTTCCACTTCAGTCTTTCCACTATAGTCTGTCCACTTTAGTCTTTCCACTTTAGTCTTTCCACTATAGTCTCCACTTTATTCTGCTCACTACAGTCTTTCCACTATAGTCTTTCCACTATAGTCTGTCCACTTTAGTCTTTCTACTATTATCTGTCCACTTTAGTCTTTCCACTATAGTCTCCACTTTCTTCTGTCCACTACAGTCTTTCCACTATAGTCTTTCCACTATAGTCTGTCCACTTTAGTCTTTCCACTTTAGTTTTTCCATTTTAGTGTTTCCACTATAGTCTGTCCACTTTAGTCTTTCCACTATTCTCTGTCCACGTTAATCTTTCCAATATAGTCTCCACTTTATTCTGTCCACTACAGTCTTTCCACTATAGTCTTTCCATTATAGTCTGTCCACTTTAGTCTTTCCACTTTAGTTTTTCCACTTTAGTCTGTCCACTTTAGACTTTCCACTATAGTCTATCCACTTTAGTCTTTCCACTTTATTCTGTCAACTTTAGTCTTTCCACTTTAGTCTTTCCACTATAGTCTCCACTTTATTCTGTCCACTACAGTCTTTCCACTATAGTCTTTCCACTATAGTCTGTCCACTTTAGTCTTTCCACTTTAGTTTTTCCATTTTAGTCTTTCCACTATAGTCTGTCCACTTTAGTCTTTCCACTATTCTCTGTCCACTTTAGTCTTTCCACTATAGTCTCCACTTTATTCTGTCCACTACAGTCTTTCCACTATAGTCTTTCCATTATAGTCTGTCCACTTTAGTCTTTCCACTTTAGTTTTTCCACTTTAGTCTGTCCACTTTAGACTTTCCACTATAGTCTATCCACTTTAGTCTTTCCACTTTATTCTGTCAACTTCAGTGTGTACACTTTAGTCTTTCCACTGAGTCTTTCCACTTCAGTTTTTCCACTATAGTCTGTCCACTTTAGTCTTTCCACTATAGTCTTTCCATTATAGTCTGTCCACTTTAGTCTTTCCACTTTAGTCTTTCCACTATAGTCTCCACTTTATTCTGTCCACTACAGTCTTTCCAATTTAGTCTTTCCACTATAGTCTCCACTTTATTCTGTCCACTATAGTCTTTCCACTATAGTCTTTCCACTATAGTCTGTCCACTTTAGTCTTTCCACTATTCTCTGTCCACTTTCGTCTTTCCAACATACTCTCCACTTTATTCTGTCCACTACAGTCTTTCCACTATAGTCTTTCCACTATAGTTTGTCCACTTTAGTCTTTCCACTTTAGTCTTTCCACTTTAGTCTGTCCACTTTAGTCTTTCCACTATAGTTTGTCCACTTTAGTCTTTCCACTATTCTCTGTCCACTTTAGTCTTTCCACTTTAGTCTTTCCACTATAGTCTCCACTTTATTCTGTCCACTACAGTCTTTCCACTATAGTCTTTCCACTATAGTCTGTCCACTTTAGTCTTTCCACTTTAATCTTTCCACTTTAGTCTTTCCAATTTAGTCTTTCCACTATTCTCTGTCCACTTTAGTCTATCCACTATAGTCTCCACTTTATTCTGTCCACTACAGTCTTTCCACTATAGTCTTTCCACTATAATCTTTCCACTTTAGTCTTTCCACTATTCTCTGTCCACTTTATTCTTTCCACTATAGTCTCCACTTTATTCTGTCCACTACAGTCTTTCCACTATAGTCTTTCCACTATAGTCTGTCCACTTTAGTCTTTCCACTTTAGTTTTTCCACTTTAGTCTGTCCACTTCAGTCTTTCCACTATAGTCTGTCCACTTTAGTCTTTCCACTTTAGTCTTTCCACTATAGTCTCCACTTTATTCTGTCCACTACAGTCTTTCCACTATAGTCTTTCCACTATAGTCTGTCCACTTTAGTCTTTCCACTATTCTCTGTCCACTTTAGTCTGTCAACTATTCTCTGTCCACTTTAGTCTTTCCACTATAGTCTCCACTTTCTTCTGTCCACTACAGTCTTTCCACTATAGTCTTTCCACTATAGTCTGTCCACTTTAGTCTTTCCACTTTAGTCTTTCCACTATAGTCTCCACTTTATTCTGTCCACTACAGTCTTTCCACTATAGTCTTTCCACTATAATCTGTCCACTTTAGTCTTTCCACTATTCTCTGTCCACTTTATTCTTTCCACTATAGTCTCCACTTTAATCTGTCCACTACAGTCTTTCCACTATAGTCTTTCCACTATAGTCTGTCCACTTTAGTCTTTCCACTTTAGTTTTTCCACTTTAGTCTGTCCACTTCAGTCTTTCCACTATAGTCTGTCCACTTTAGTCTTTCCACTTTAGTCTTTCCACTATAGTCTCCACTTTATTCTGTCCACTACAGTCTTTCCACTATAGTCTTTCCACTATAGTCTGTCCACTTTAGTCTTTCCACTATTCTCTGTCCACTTTAGTCTGTCCACTATTCTCTGTCCACTTTAGTCTTTCCACTATAGTCTCCACTTTCATCTGTCCACTACAGTCTTTCCACTATAGTCTTTCCACCATAGTCTGTCCACTTTAGTCTTTCCACTTTAGTCTTTCCACTATAGTCTCCACTTTATTCTGCTCACTACAGTCTTTCCACTATAGTCTTTCCACTATAGTCTCCACTTGATTCTGCTCACTACAGTCTTTCCACTATAGTCTGTCCACTTTAGTCTTTCTACTATATCTGTCCACTTTAGTCTTTCCACCATAATCTCCACTTTATTCTGCTCACTACAGTCTTTCCACTATAGTCTTTCCACTATAGTCTGTCCACTTTAGTCTTTCTACTATTATCTGTCCACTTTAGTCTTTCCACTATAGTCTCCACTTTCTTCTGTCCACTACAGTCTTTCCACTATAGTCTTTCCACTATTGTCTGTCCACTTTAGTCTTTCCACTTTAGTTTTTCCATTTTAGTGTTTCCACTATAGTCTGTCCACTTTAGTCTTTCCACTATTCTCTCTCCACGTTAATCTTTCCAATATAGTCTCCACTTTATTCTGTCCACTACAGTCTTTCCACTATAGTCTTTCCATTATAGTCTGTCCACTTTAGTCTTTCCACTTTAGTTTTTCCACTTTAGTCTGTCCACTTTAGACTTTCCACTATAGTCTATCCACTTTAGTCTTTCCACTTTATTCTGTCAACTTTAGTCTTTCCACTTTAGTCTTTCCACTATAGTCTCCACTTTATTCTGTCCACTACAGTCTTTCCACTATAGTCTTTCCACTATAGTCTGTCCACTTTAGTCTTTCCACTTTAGTTTTTCCATTTTAGTCTTTCCACTATAGTCTGTCCACTTTAGTCTTTCCACTATTCTCTGTCCACTTTAGTCTTTCCACTATAGTCTCCACTTTATTCTGTCCACTACAGTCTTTCCACTATAGTCTTTCCATTATAGTCTGTCCACTTTAGTCTTTCCACTTTAGTTTTTCCACTTTAGTCTGTCCACTTTAGACTTTCCACTATAGTCTATCCACTTTAGTCTTTCCACTTTATTCTGTCAACTTCAGTGTGTACACTTTAGTCTTTCCACTGAGTCTTTCCACTTCAGTTTTTCCACTATAGTCTGTCCACTTTAGTCTTTCCACTATAGTCTTTCCATTATAGTCTGTCCACTTTAGTCTTTCCACTTTAGTCTTTCCACTATAGTCTCCACTTTATTCTGTCCACTACAGTCTTTCCAATTTAGTCTTTCCACTATAGTCTCCACTTTATTCTGTCCACTATAGTCTTTCCACTATAGTCTTTCCACTATAGTCTGTCCACTTTAGTCTTTCCACTATTCTCTGTCCACTTTAGTCTCTCCACCATACTCTCCACTTTATTCTGTCCACTACAGTCTTTCCACTATAGTCTTTCCACTATAGTTTGTCCACTTTAGTCTTTCCACTTTAGTCTTTCCACTTTAGTCTGTCCACTTTAGTCTTTCCACTATAGTTTGTCCACTTTAGTCTTTCCACTATTCTCTGTCCACTTTAGTCTTTCCACTTTAGTCTTTCCACTATAGTCTCCACTTTATTCTCTGTCCACTACGGTCTTTCCACTATAGTCTTTCCACTATAGTCTGTCCACTTTAGTCTTTCCACTTTAATCTTTCCACTTTAGTCTTTCCAATTTAGTCTTTCCACTATTCTCTGTCCACTTTAGTCTATCCACTATAGTCTCCACTTTATTCTGTCCACTACAGTCTTTCCACTATAGTCTTTCCACTATAATCTTTCCACTTTAGTCTTTCCACTATTCTCTGTCCACTTTATTCTTTCCACTATAGTCTCCACTTTATTCTGTCCACTACAGTCTTTCCACTATAGTCTTTCCACTATAGTCTGTCCACTTTAGTCTTTCCACTTTAGTTTTTCCACTTTAGTCTGTCCACTTCAGTCTTTCCACTATAGTCTGTCCACTTTAGTCTTTCCACTTTAGTCTTTCCACTATAGTCTCCACTTTATTCTGTCCACTACATTCTTTCCACTATAGTCTTTCCACTATAGTCTGTCCACTTTAGTCTTTCCACTATTCTCTGTCCACTTTAGTCTGTCCACTATTCTCTGTCCACTTTAGTCTTTCCACTATAGTCTCCACTTTCTTCTGTCCACTACAGTCTTTCCACTATAGTCTTTCCACTATAGTCTGTCCACTTTAGTCTTTCCACTTTAGTCTTTCCACTATAGTCTCCACTTTATTCTGTCCACTACAGTCTTTCCACTATAGTCTTTCCACTATAATCTGTCCACTTTAGTCTTTCCACTATTCTCTGTCCACTTTATTCTTTCCACTATAGTCTCCACTTTATTCTGTCCACTACAGTCTTTCCACTATAGTCTTTCCACTATAGTCTGTCCACTTTAGTCTTTCCACTTTAGTTTTTCCACTTTAGTCTGTCCACTTCAGTCTTTCCACTATAGTCTGTCCACTTTAGTCTTTCCACTTTAGTCTTTCCACTATAGTCTCCACTTTATTCTGTCCACTACAGTCTTTCCACTATAGTCTCTCCACTATAGTCTGTCCACTTTAGTCTTTCCAATTTAGTCTTTCCACTATTCTCTGTCCACTTTAGTCTATCCACTATAGTCTCCACTTTATTCTGTCCACTACAGTCTTTCCACTATAGTCTTTCCACTATAATCTTTCCACTTTAGTCTTTCCACTATTCTCTGTCCACTTTATTCTTTCCACTATAGTCTCCACTTTATTCTGTCCACTACAGTCTTTCCACTATAGTCTTTCCACTATAGTCTGTCCACTTTAGTCTTTCCACTTTAGTTTTTCCACTTTAGTCTGTCCACTTCAGTCTTTCCACTATAGTCTGTCCACTTTAGTCTTTCCACTTTAGTCTTTCCACTATAGTCTCCACTTTATTCTGTCCACTACAGTCTTTCCACTATAGTCTTTCCACTATAGTCTGTCCACTTTAGTCTTTCCACTATTCTCTGTCCACTTTAGTCTGTCAACTATTCTCTGTCCACTTTAGTCTTTCCACTATAGTCTCCACTTTCTTCTGTCCACTACAGTCTTTCCACTATAGTCTTTCCACTATAGTCTGTCCACTTTAGTCTTTCCACTTTAGTCTTTCCACTATAGTCTCCACTTTATTCTGTCCACTACAGTCTTTCCACTATAGTCTTTCCACTATAATCTGTCCACTTTAGTCTTTCCACTATTCTCTGTCCACTTTATTCTTTCCACTATAGTCTCCACTTTAATCTGTCCACTACAGTCTTTCCACTATAGTCTTTCCACTATAGTCTGTCCACTTTAGTCTTTCCACTTTAGTTTTTCCACTTTAGTCTGTCCACTTCAGTCTTTCCACTATAGTCTGTCCACTTTAGTCTTTCCACTTTAGTCTTTCCACTATAGTCTCCACTTTATTCTGTCCACTACAGTCTTTCCACTATAGTCTTTCCACTATAGTCTGTCCACTTTAGTCTTTCCACTATTCTCTGTCCACTTTAGTCTGTCCACTATTCTCTGTCCACTTTAGTCTTTCCACTATAGTCTCCACTTTCTTCTGTCCACTACAGTCTTTCCACTATAGTCTTTCCACCATAGTCTGTCCACTTTAGTCTTTCCACTTTAGTCTTTCCACTATAGTCTCCACTTTATTCTGCTCACTACAGTCTTTCCACTATAGTCTTTCCACTATAGTCTCCACTTGATTCTGCTCACTACAGTCTTTCCACTATAGTCTGTCCACTTTAGTCTTTCTACTATATCTGTCCACTTTAGTCTTTCCACCATAATCTCCACTTTATTCTGCTCACTACAGTCTTTCCACTATAGTCTTTCCACTATAGTCTGTCCACTTTAGTCTTTCTACTATTATCTGTCCACTTTAGTCTTTCCACTATAGTCTCCACTTTCTTCTGTCCACTACAGTCTTTCCACTATAGTCTTTCCACTATTGTCTGTCCACTTTAGTCTTTCCACTTTAGTTTTTCCATTTTAGTGTTTCCACTATAGTCTGTCCACTTTAGTCTTTCCACTATTCTCTCTCCACGTTAATCTTTCCAATATAGTCTCCACTTTATTCTGTCCACTACAGTCTTTCCACTATAGTCTTTCCATTATAGTCTGTCCACTTTAGTCTTTCCACTTTAGTTTTTCCACTTTAGTCTGTCCACTTTAGACTTTCCACTATAGTCTATCCACTTTAGTCTTTCCACTTTATTCTGTCAACTTTAGTCTTTCCACTTTAGTCTTTCCACTATAGTCTCCACTTTATTCTGTCCACTACAGTCTTTCCACTATAGTCTTTCCACTATAGTCTGTCCACTTTAGTCTTTCCACTTTAGTTTTTCCATTTTAGTCTTTCCACTATAGTCTGTCCACTTTAGTCTTTCCACTATTCTCTGTCCACTTTAGTCTTTCCACTATAATCTCCACTTTATTCTGTCCACTACAGTCTTTCCACTATAGTCTTTCCATTATAGTCTGTCCACTTTAGTCTTTCCACTTTAGTTTTTCCACTTTAGTCTGTCCACTTTAGACTTTCCACTATAGTCTATCCACTTTAGTCTTTCCACTTTATTCTGTCAACTTCAGTGTGTACACTTTAGTCTTTCCACTGAGTCTTTCCACTTCAGTTTTTCCACTATAGTCTGTCCACTTTAGTCTTTCCACTATAGTCTTTCCATTATAGTCTGTCCACTTTAGTCTTTCCACTTTAGTCTTTCCACTATAGTCTCCACTTTATTCTGTCCACTACAGTCTTTCCAATTTAGTCTTTCCACTATAGTCTCCACTTTATTCTGTCCACTATAGTCTTTCCACTATAGTCTTTCCACTATAGTCTGTCCACTTTAGTCTTTCCACTATTCTCTGTCCACTTTAGTCTCTCCACCATACTCTCCACTTTATTCTGTCCACTACAGTCTTTCCACTATAGTCTTTCCACTATAGTTTGTCCACTTTAGTCTTTCCACTTTAGTCTTTCCACTTTAGTCTGTCCACTTTAGTCTTTCCACTATAGTTTGTCCACTTTAGTCTTTCCACTATTCTCTGTCCACTTTAGTCTTTCCACTTTAGTCTTTCCACTATAGTCTCCACTTTATTCTCTGTCCACTACGGTCTTTCCACTATAGTCTTTCCACTATAGTCTGTCCACTTTAGTCTTTCCACTTTAATCTTTCCACTTTAGTCTTTCCAATTTAGTCTTTCCACTATTCTCTGTCCACTTTAGTCTATCCACTATAGTCTCCACTTTATTCTGTCCACTACAGTCTTTCCACTATAGTCTTTCCACTATAATCTTTCCACTTTAGTCTTTCCACTATTCTCTGTCCACTTTATTCTTTCCACTATAGTCTCCACTTTATTCTGTCCACTACAGTCTTTCCACTATAGTCTTTCCACTATAGTCTGTCCACTTTAGTCTTTCCACTTTAGTTTTTCCACTTTAGTCTGTCCACTTCAGTCTTTCCACTATAGTCTGTCCACTTTAGTCTTTCCACTTTAGTCTTTCCACTATAGTCTCCACTTTATTCTGTCCACTACATTCTTTCCACTATAGTCTTTCCACTATAGTCTGTCCACTTTAGTCTTTCCACTATTCTCTGTCCACTTTAGTCTGTCCACTATTCTCTGTCCACTTTAGTCTTTCCACTATAGTCTCCACTTTCTTCTGTCCACTACAGTCTTTCCACTATAGTCTTTCCACTATAGTCTGTCCACTTTAGTCTTTCCACTTTAGTCTTTCCACTATAGTCTCCACTTTATTCTGTCCACTACAGTCTTTCCACTATAGTCTTTCCACTATAATCTGTCCACTTTAGTCTTTCCACTATTCTCTGTCCACTTTATTCTTTCCACTATAGTCTCCACTTTATTCTGTCCACTACAGTCTTTCCACTATAGTCTTTCCACTATAGTCTGTCCACTTTAGTCTTTCCACTTTCGTTTTTCCACTTTAGTCTGTCCACTTCAGTCTTTCCACTATAGTCTGTCCACTTTAGTCTTTCCACTTTAGTCTTTCCACTATAGTCTCCACTTTATTCTGTCCACTACAGTCTTTCCACTATAGTCTCTCCACTATAGTCTGTCCACTTTAGTCTTTCCACTATTCTCTGTCCACTTTAGTCTGTCCACTATTCTCTGTCCACTTTAGTCTTTCCACTATAGTCTCCACTTTCTTCTGTCCACTACAGTCTTTCCACTATAGTCTCTCCACTATAGTCTGTCCACTTTAGTCTTTCCACTATTCTCTGTCCACTTTAGTCTGTCCACTATTCTCTGTCCACTTTAGTCTTTCCACTATAGTCTCCACTTTATTCTGTCCACTACAGTCTGTCCACTTTAGTCTTTCCACTATTCTCTGTCCACTTTAGTCTGTCCACTATTCTCTGTCCACTTTAGTCTTTCCACTATAGTCTCCACTTTCTTCTGTCCACTACAGTCTTTCCACTTTAGTCTTTCCACTATTCTCTGTCCACTTTAGTCTTTCCACTTTAGTCTTTCCACTATAGTCTTCACGTTATACTGTCCACTTCAGTGTGTACACTTTAGTCTGTTCACTGAGTCTTTCCACTTCAGTCTTTCCACTATAGTCTGTCCACTTTAGTCTTTCCACTTTAGTCTTTCCACTATAGTCTCCACTTTATTCTGCTCACTACAGTCTTTCCACTATAGTCTTTCCACTGTAGTCTGTCCACTTTAGTCTTTCTACTATATCTGTCCACTTTAGTCTTTCCACCATAATCTCCACTTTATTCTGTCCACTACAGTCTTTCCAATATAGTCTTTCCACTATAGTCTGTCCACTTTAGTCTTTCCACTTTAGTCTTTCCAATACTCTCTGTCCACTTTAGTTTTTCCATTATAGTCTCCTCTTTATTCTGTCCACTACAGTCTTTCCACTATAGTCTTTCCACTATAGTCTGTCCACTTTAGTCTTTCCACTATAGTCTGTCCACTTTAGTCTTTCCACTATTCTCTGTCCACTTTAATATTTCCACTACAGTCTCCACTTTATTCTGTCCACTACAGTCTTTCCACTATAGTATTTCCACTATAGTTTGTCCACTTTAGTCTTTCCTCTTTAGTTTTTCCACTTTAGTCTGTCCACTTTAGTCTTTCCACTATATTCTATCCACTTTAGTCTTTCCACTTTAGTCTTTCCACTTTTTTCTGTCCACTTCAGCGTGTACACTTTAGTCTGTCCACTGAGTCTTTCCACTTCAGTCTTTCCACTATAGTCTCCACTTTATTCTGTCCACTACAGTCTTTCCACTATAGTCTTTCCACTATAATCTGTCCACTTTAGTCTTTCCACTATTCTCTGTCCAGTTTATTCTTTCCACTATAGTCTCCAATTTATTCTGTCCACTACAGTCTTTCCACTATAGTCTTTCCACTATAGTCTGTCCACTTTAGTCTTTCCACTTTAGTTTTTCCACTTTAGTCTGTCCACTTCAGTCTTTCCACTATAGTCTGTCCACTTTAGTCTTTCCACTATTCTCTGTCCAGTTTATTCTTTCCACTATAGTCTCCAATTTATTCTGTCCACTACAGTCTTTCCACTATAGTCTTTCCACTATAGTCTGTCCACTTTAGTCTTCCCACTTTAGTCTTTCCACTATAGTCTCCACTTTATTCTGTCCACTAAAGTCTTTCCACTTTAGTCTTTCCACTATAGTCTGTCCACTTCAGTGTGTACACTTTAGTATGTTCACTGAGTCTTTCCACTTCAGTCTTTCCACTATAGTCTGTCCACTTTAGTCTTTCCACTTTAGTCTTTCCACTATAGTCTCCACTTTATTCTGCTCAATACAGTCTTTCCACTATAGTCTTTCCACTATAGTCTGTCCACTCTAGTCTTTCTACTATTATCTGTCCACTTTAGTCTTCCCACTATAGTCTCCACTTTATTCTGTCCACTACAGTCTTTCCACTATAGTCTTTCCACTATAGTCTGTCCACTTTAGTCTTTTCACTATAGTCTGTCCACTTTAGTCTTTCCACTATAGTCTCCACTTTATTCTGTCCACTACAGTCTTTCCACTATAGTCTTTCCACTATAGTTTGTCCAATTTAGTCTTTCCACTTTAGTTTTTCTCCGTCCACTCTCTGTCCACTTTAGTCTTTCCACTATAGTTTGTCCACTTTAGTCTTTCCACTATTCTCTGTCCACTTTAGTCTTTCCACTTTAGTCTTTCCACTATAGTATCCACTTTATTCTGTCCACTACAGTCTTTCCACTATAGTCTTTCCACTATAGTCTGTCCACTTTAGTCTTTCCACTCAAGTGGACAGACAATAGTGGAAGGACTAAAGAGGACAGACTACAGTGGAAAAACTATAGTGGAAAGACTATAGTGGACAGAATAAAGTGGAGACTATAGTGGAAAGACTAAAGTGGACAGAGAATAGTGGAAAGACTAAATTGGAAAGACTTTAGTGGACAGAATAAAGTGGAGGCTATAGTGGAAAGACTATAGTGGAAAGACTAAAGTGGACAGACTATAGTGGAAAGACTGAAGTGGAAAGACTCAGTGGAAAGACTAAAGTGTACACACTGAAGTTGACAGAATAAAGTGGAAAGACTAAAGTGGAAAGACTATAGTGGACAGAATAAAGTGGAGACTATAGTGGAAAGACTAAAGTGAACAGAGAATAGTGGAAAGACTAAATTGGAAAGACTTTAGTGGACAGAATAAAGTGGAGACTATAGTGGAAAGACTAAAGTGGACAGACTATAGTGGAAAGACTGAAGTGGAAAGACTCAGTGGAAAGACTAAAGTGTACACACTGAAGTTGACAGAATAAAGTGGAAAGACTAAAGTGGATAGACTATAGTGGAAAGTCTAAAGTGGACAGACTAAAGTGGAAAAACTAAAGTGGAAAGACTAAAGTCGACAGACTATAATGGAAAGACTATAGTGGAAAGACTGTAGTGGACAGAATAAAGTGGAGACTATATTGGAAAGACTAAAGTGGACAGAGAATAGTGGAAAGACTAAAGTGGACAGACTATAGTGGAAAGACTAAAATAGAAAAACTAAAGTGGACAGGCTAAAGTGGACAGACTATAGTGGAAAGACTATAGTGGAAAGACTGTAGTGGACAGAATAAAGTGGAGACTATAGTGGAAAGACTAAAGTGGACAGATAATAGTAGAAAGACTAAAGTGGACAGACTATAGTGGAAAGACTATAGTGGAAAGACTGTAGTGAGCAGAATAAAGTGGAGACTATAGTGGAAAGACTAAAGTGGAAAGACTAAAGTGGACAGACTATAGTGGAAAGACTGAAGTGGAAAGACTCAGTGAACATACTAAAGTGTACACACTGAAGTGGACAGACTATAGTGGAAAGACTATAGTGGAAAGACTGTAGTGAGCAGAATAAAGTGGAGACTATATTGGAAAGACTAAAGTGGACAGAGAATAGTGGAAAAACTAAAGTGGACAGACTATAGTGGAAAGACTAAAATGGAAAAACTAAAGTGGACAGGCTAAAGTGGACAAACTATAGTGGAAAGACTATAGTGGAAAGACTGTAGTGGACAGAATAAAGTGGAGACTATAGTGGAAAGACTAAAGTGGACAGATAATAGTAGAAAGACTAAAGTGGACAGACTATAGTGGAAAGACTATAGTGGAAAGACTGTAGTGAGCAGAATAAAGTGGAGACTATAGTGGAAAGACTAAAGTGGAAAGACTAAAGTGGACAGACTATAGTGGAAAGACTGAAGTGGAAAGACTCAGTGAACATACTAAAGTGTACACACTGAAGTGGACAGACTATAGTGGAAAGACTATAGTGGAAAGACTGTAGTGAGCAGAATAAAGTGGAGACTATAGTGGAAAGACTAAAGTGGAAAGACTAAAGTGGACAGAGAATAGTGGAAAGACTAAAGTGGAAAGACTGTAGTGGACAGAATAAAGTGGAGACTATAGTGGAAAGACTAAAGTGGGAAGACTAAAGTGGACAGACTATAGTGGAAAGACTATAGTGGAAAGACTGTAGTGGACAGAATAAAGTGGAGACTATAGTGGAAAGACGAAAGTGGACAGAGACTAGTGGAAAGACTAAAGTGGACAGAGAATAGTGGAAAGACCAAAGTGGACAGACTATAGTGGAAAGACTATAGTGGAAAGACTGTAGTGGACAGAATAAAGTGGAGACTATAGTGGAAAGACTAAAGTGGAAAGACTAAAGTGGACAGACTAAAGTGGAAAGACTGAAGTGGACAGACTAAAGTGGAAAAACTAAAGTGGAAAGACTAAAGTGGACAGACTATAGTGGTAAGACTATAGTGGAAAGACTGTAGTGGACAGAATAAAGTGGAGACTATAGTGGAAAGAATAAAGTGGACAGAGAATAGTGGAAAGACTAAAGTGGACAGATTATAGTGGAAAGCCTATAGTGGAAAGACTGTAGTGGACAGAATAAAGTGGAGACTATAGTGGTTAGACTAAAGTGGACAGAGAATAGTGGAAAGACTAAATTGGAAAGAAGTAGTGGACAGAATAAAGTGGAGACGATAGTGGAAAGACTGAAGTGGAAAGACTCAGTGGACAGACTAAAGTGTACACACTGAAGTGGACAGAATAAAGTGGAAAGACTAAAGTGGAAAGACTAAAGTGGATAGACTATAGTGGAAAGACTAAAGTGGACAGACTAAAGTGGAAAAACTAAAGTGGAAAGACTAAAGTGGACAAACTATAGTGGAAAGACTATAGTGGAAAGACTGTAGTGGACAGAATAATGTGGAGACTATAGTGAAAAGACTAAAGTGGACAGAGAATAGTGGAAAGACTAAAGTGGACAGACTATAGTGAAAAGACTAAAGTGGACAGACTATAGTGGAAAGACTATAGTGGAAAGACTGTAGTGGACAGAATAAAGTGGAGACTGTAATGGAAAAACTAAAGTGGACAGAGAGTATTGGAAAGACTAAAGTGGAAAGACTGTAATTTACAGAATAAAGTGGAGACTATAGTGGAAAGACTGAAGTGGAAAGACTAAAGTGGACAGACTATAGTGTAAAGACTAAAGTGGAAAGACTCAGCGGACAGACTAAAGTGTACACACTGAAGTGGACAGAATAAAGTGGAAAGACTAAGGTGGAAAGACTAAAGTGGAAAGATTAAAGTGGAAAGACTAAAGTGGACAGACTATAGTGGAAAGACTATAGTGGAAAGACTGTAGTGGACAGAATAAAGTGGATACTATAGTGGAAAGACTAAAGTGGAAAGACTAAAGTGGACAGAGAATAGTGGAAAGACTAAAGTGGACAGACTATAGTGGAAAGACTGAAGTGGAAAGACTCAGTGAACAGACTAAAGTGTACACACTGAAGTGGACAGTATAACGTGAAGACTATAGTGGAAAGACTAAAGTGGAAAGACTAAAGTGGACAGAGAATAGTGGAAAGACTAAAGTGGAAAGACTGTAGTGGACAGAATAAAGTGGAGACTATAGTGGAAAGACTAAAGTGGAAAGACTAAAGTGGACAGACTATAGTGGAAAGACTATAGTGGAAAGACTGTAGTGGACAGAATAAAGTGGAGACTATAGTGGTTAGACTAAAGTGGACAGAGAATAGTGGAAAGACTAAATTGGAAAGAAGTAGTGGACAGAATAAAGTGGAGACTATAGTGGAAAGACTGAAGTGGAAAGACTCAGTGGACAGACTAAAGTGTACACACTGAAGTGGACAGAATAAAGTGGAAAGACTAAAGTGGAAAGACTAAAGTGGATAGACTATAGTGGAAAGACTAAAGTGGACAGACTAAAGTGGAAAAACTAAAGTGGAAAGACTAAAGTGGACAAACTATAGTGGAAAGACTATAGTGGAAAGACTGTAGTGGACAGAATAATGTGGAGACTATAGTGAAAAGACTAAAGTGGACAGAGAATAGTGGAAAGACTAAAGTGGACAGACTATAGTGAAAAGACTAAAGTGGACAGACTATAGTGGAAAGACTATAGTGGAAAGACTGTAGTGGACAGAATAAAGTGGAGACTGTAATGGAAAAACTAAAGTGGACAGAGAGTATTGGAAAGACTAAAGTGGAAAGACTGTAATTTACAGAATAAAGTGGAGACTATAGTGGAAAGACTGAAGTGGAAAGACTAAAGTGGACAGACTATAGTGTAAAGACTAAAGTGGAAAGACTCAGCGGACAGACTAAAGTGTACACACTGAAGTGGACAGAATAAAGTGGAAAGACTAAGGTGGAAAGACTAAAGTGGAAAGATTAAAGTGGAAAGACTAAAGTGGACAGACTATAGTGGAAAGACTATAGTGGAAAGACTGTAGTGGACAGAATAAAGTGGATACTATAGTGGAAAGACTAAAGTGGAAAGACTAAAGTGGACAGAGAATAGTGGAAAGACTAAAGTGGACAGACTATAGTGGAAAGACTGAAGTGGAAAGACTCAGTGAACAGACTAAAGTGTACACACTGAAGTGGACAGTATAACGTGAAGACTATAGTGGAAAGACTAAAGTGGAAAGACTAAAGTGGACAGAGAATAGTGGAAAGACTAAAGTGGAAAGACTGTAGTGGACAGAATAAAGTGGAGACTATAGGGGAAAGACTAAAGTGGAAAGACTAAAGTGGACAGACTATAGTGGAAAGACTATAGTGGAAAGACTGTAGTGGACAGAAGAAAGTGGAGACTATAGTGGAAAGACTAAAGTGGACAGAGAATAGTGGACAGACTAAAGTGGACAGAGAATAGTGGAAAGACTAAAGTGGACAGACTATAGTGGAAAGACTATAGTGGAAAGACTGTAGTGGACAGAATAAAGTGGAGACTATAGTGGAAAGACTAAATTGGAAAGACTAAAGTGGACAGACTATAGTGGAACGACTGAAGTGGACAGACTAAAGTGGAAAAACTAAAGTGGAAAGACTAAAGTGGACAGACTATAGTGGAAAGACTATAGTGGAAAGACTGTAGTGGACAGAAGAAAGTGGAGACTATAGTGGAAAGAATAAAGTGGACAGAGAATAGTGGAAAGACTAAAGTGGACAGATTATAGTGGAAAGACTATAGTGGAAAGACTGTAGTAGACAGAATAAAGTGGAGACTATAGTGGATAGACTAAAGTGGACAGAGAATAGTGGAAAGACTAAATTGGAAAGACTGTAGTGGACAGAATAAAGTGGAGACTATAGTGGAAAGACTGAAGTGGAAAGACTCAGTGGACAGACTAAAGTGTACACACTTAAGTGGACAGAAAAAAGTGGAAAGACTAAAGTGGAAAGACTAAAGTGGATAGACTATTGTGGAAAGACTAAAGTGGACAGACTAAAGTGGAAAAACTAAAGTGGAAAGACTAAAGTGGAAAGACTAAAGTGGACAAACTATAGTGGAAATACTATAGTGGAAAGACTGTAGTGGACAGAATAAAGTGGAGACTGTAGTGGAAAGATTAAAGTGGACAGTGGACAGACTATAGTGGAAAGACTATAGTGGAAAGACTGTAGTGGACAGACTGAAGTGGAAAGACTCAGTGGACAGACTAAAGTGTACACACTGAAGTGGACAGAATAAAGTGGAAAGACCAAAGTGGAAAGACTAAAGTGGACAGACTATAGTGGAAAGACTAAAGTGGACAGACTAAAGTGGAAAGATTAAAGTGGAAAGACTAAAGTGGACAGACTATAGTGGAAAGACTATAGTGGAAAGACTGTAGTGGACAGAATAAACTGGAGACTATAGTGGAAAGACTTAAGTGGACAGAGAATAGTGGAAAGACTAAAGTGGAGAAACTATAGTGGAAAGAATAAAGTGGACAGACTAAAGTGGAAAGACTAAAGTGGAAAGACTAAAGTGGACAGACTATAGTGGAAAGACTATAGTGGAAAGACTGTAGTGGACAGAATAAAGTGGAGAGTATAGTGGAAAGACTAAAGTGGACAGAGAATAGTGGAAAGACTAAAGTGGACAGACTATAGTGGAAAGACTATAGTGGAAAGACTGTAGTGGATGGAATAAAGTGGAGACTATAGTGGAAAGACTAAAGTGGAAAGACTAAAGTGGACAGACTATAGTGGAAAGACTGAAGAGGACAGACTAAAGTGGAAAAACTAAAGTGGAAAGACTAAAGTGGACAGACTATAGTGGAAAGACTGTAGTGGACAGTATAAAGTGGAGACTATAGTGGAAAGACTCAAGTGGGCAGAGAATAGTGGAAGGACTAAAGAGGACAGACTACAGTGGAAAGACTATAGTGGAAAGACTATAGTGGACAGAATAATGTGGAGACTGTAGTGGAAAGACTAAAGTGGACAGAGAATAGTGGAAAGACTAAATTGGAAAGACTGTAGTGGACAGAATAAAGTAAAGACTATAGTGGAAAGACTAAAGTGGAAAGACTAAAGTGGACAGACTACAGTGGAAAGACTGAAGTGGAAAGACTAAAGTGGACAGACTATAGTGGAAAGACTGAAGAGGACAGACTAAAGTGGAAAAACTAAAGTGGAAAGACTAAAGTGGACAGACTATAGTGGAAAGACTGTAGTGGACAGTATAAAGTGGAGACTATAGTGGAAAGACTCAAGTGGGCAGAGAATAGTGGAAGGACTAAAGAGGACAGACTACAGTGGAAAGACTATAGTGGAAAGACTATAGTGGACAGAATAATGTGGAGACTGTAGTGGAAAGACTAAAGTGGACAGAGAATAGTGGAAAGACTAAATTGGAAAGACTGTAGTGGACAGAATAAAGTAAAGACTATAGTGGAAAGACTAAAGTGGAAAGACTAAAGTGGACAGACTACAGTGGAAAGACTGAAGTGGAAAGACTCAGTGGAAAGACTAAAGTGTACACACTGAAGTTGACAGAATAATGTGGAAAGACTAAAGTGGACAGACTATAATGGAAAGACTATAGTGGAAAGACTGTAGTGGACAGAATAAAGTGGAGACTATAGTGGAAAGACTAAAGTGGACAGAGAATAGTGGAAAGACTAAAGTGGACAGACTATAGTGGAAAGACTAAAATGGAAAAACTAAAGTGGAAAGACTAAAGTGGAAAGACTATAGTGGAAAGACTATAGTGGAAAGACTGTAGTGGACAGAATAAATTGGAGACTATAGTGGAAAGACTAAAGTGGACAGACTATAGTGGAAAGACTGAAGTGGAAAGACTCGGTGAACAGACTAAAGTGTACACACTGAAGTGGACAGTATAAATTGAAGACTATAGTAGAAAGACTAAAGTGGAAAGACTAAAGTGGACAGAGAATAGTGGAAAGACTAAAGTGGAATGACTGTAGTGGACAGAATAAAGTGGAGACTATAGTGGAAAGACTAAAGTGGAAAGACTAAAGTGGACAGACTATAGTGGAAAGACTAAAGTGGACAGACTATATTGGAAAGAATATAGTGGAAAGACTGTAGTGGACAGAATAAAGAGGAGACTATAATGGAAAAACTAAAGTGGACAGAGAGTATTGGAAAGACTAAACTGGAAAGACTGTAGTGGACAGAATAAAGTGGAGACAATAGTGGAAAGACTAAAGTTGAAAGACTAAAGTGGACAGACTATAGTGGAAAGACTATAGTGGAAAGACTAAAGTGGACAGAGAATAGTGGAAGGACTAAAGAGGACAGACTACAGTGGAAAGACTATAGTGGACAGAATAAAGTGGAGACTATAGTGGAAAGACTAAAGTGGACAGAGAATAGTGGAAAGACTAAATTGGAAAGACTGTAGTGGACAGAATAAAGTGGAGACTATAGTGGAAAGACTAAAGTGGAAAGACTAAAGTGGACAGACTATAGTGGAAAGACTGAAGTTGAAAGACTCATTGGAAAGACTAATGTGTTAACACTGAAGTTGACAGAATAAAATAGAAAGACTGAAGTGGAAAGACTAAAGTGGATAGACTATAGTGGAAAGTCAAAAGTGGACAGACTAAAGTGGAAAAACTAAAGTGGAAAGACTAAAGTGGACAGACTATAATGGAAAGACTATAGTTTAAAGACTGTAGTGGACAGAATAAAGTGGAGACTATAGTGGAAAGACTAAAGTGGACAGAGAATAGTGGAAAGACTAAAGTGGACAGACTATAGTGGAAAGACTATAGTGGAAAGACTAAAGTGGACAGAGAATAGTGGAAAGACGAAAGTGGAAAGACTGTAGTGGACAGAATAAAGTGGAGACTATAGTGGAAAGACTAAAGTGGAAAGACTAAAGTGGACAGACTATAGTGGAAAGACTATAGTGGAAAGACTGTAGTGGACAGAATAAAGTGGAGAGTATAGTGGAAAGACTAAAGTGGACAGACTATAGTGGAAAGACTAAAGTGGACAGACTAAAGTGGAAAGACTAAAGTGGAAAGACTAAAGTGGACAGACTATAGTGGAAAGACTATAGTGGAAAGACTGTAGTGGACAGACTGTAGTGGACAGAATAAAGTGGAGAGTATAGTGGAAAGACTAAAGTGGACAGAGAATAGTTGAAAGACTAAAGTGGACAGACTATAGTGGAAAGACTATAGTGGAAAGACTGTAGTGGACAGACTATAGTGGAAAGACTGAAGTGGAAAGACTCAGTGGACAGACTAAAGTGTACACACTGAAGTGGACAGAATAAAGTGGAAAGACCAAAGTGGAAAGACTAAAGTGGACAGACTATAGTGGAAAGACTAAAGTGGACAGACT
The DNA here is from genome assembly GCA_030848855.1 of Branchinecta sandiegonensis. NCBI lineage: Eukaryota > Metazoa > Arthropoda > Branchiopoda > Anostraca > Branchinectidae > Branchinecta > Branchinecta sandiegonensis. The sequence goes on from JAUPMV010000009.1 coordinate 21,455,812, forward strand.
AAAGTGGAAAGATTAAAGTGGAAAGACTAAAGTGGACAGACTATAGTGGAAAGACTATAGTGGAAAGACTGTAGTGGACAGAATAAACTGGAGACTATAGTGGAAAGACTAAAGTGGACAGAGAATAGTGGAAAGACTAAAGTGGACAAACTATAGTGGAAAGAATAATGTGGACAGACTAAAGTGGAAAGACTAAAGTGGACAGACTATAGTGGAAAGACTATAGTGGAAAGACTGTAGTGGACAGAATAAAGTGGAGAGTATAGTGGAAAGACTAAAGTGGACAGAGAATAGTGGAAAGACTAAAGTGGACAGACTATAGTGGAAAGACTACAGTGGAAAGACTGGAGTGGACGGAATAAAGTGGAGACTATAGTGGAAAGACTAAAGTGGAAAGACTAAAGTGGACAGACTATAGTGGAAAGACTGAAGAGGACAGACTAAAGTGGAAAAACTAAAGTGGAAAGACTAAAGTGGAAAGACTGTAGTGGACAGAATAAAGTGGAGACTATAGTGGAAAGACTAAAGTGGAAAGACTAAAGTGGACAGACTATAGTGGAAAGACTGAAGTTGAAAGACTCATTGGAAAGACTAATGTGTTAACACTGAAGTTGACAGAATAAAATAGAAAGACTGAAGTGGAAAGACTAAAGTGGATAGACTATAGTGGAAAGTCAAAAGTGGACAGACTAAAGTGGAAAAACTAAAGTGGAAAGACTAAAGTGGACAGACTATAATGGAAAGACTATAGTTTAAAGACTGTAGTGGACAGAATAAAGTGGAGACTATAGTGGAAAGACTAAAGTGGACAGAGAATAGTGGAAAGACTAAAGTGGACAGACTATAGTGGAAAGACTATAGTGGAAAGACTAAAGTGGACAGAGAATAGTGGAAAGACGAAAGTGGAAAGACTGAAGTGGACAGAATAAAGTGGAGACTATAGTGGAAAGACTAAAGTGGAAAGACTAAAGTGGACAGACTATAGTGGAAAGACTATAGTGGAAAGACTGTAGTGGACAGAATAAAGTGGAGAGTATAGTGGAAAGACTAAAGTGGACAGACTATAGTGGAAAGACTAAAGTGGACAGACTAAAGTGGAAAGACTAAAGTGGAAAGACTAAAGTGGACAGAATATAGTGGAAAGACTATAGTGGAAAGACTGTAGTGGACAGAATAAAGTGGAGAGTATAGTGGAAAGACTAAAGTGGACAGAGAATAGTTGAAAGACTAAAGTGGACAGACTATAGTGGAAAGACTATAGTGGAAAGACTGTAGTGGACAGACTATAGTGGAAAGACTGAAGTGGAAAGACTCAGTGGACAGACTAAAGTGTACACACTGAAGTGGACAGAATAAAGTGGAAAGACCAAAGTGGAAAGACTAAAGTGGACAGACTATAGTGGAAAGACTAAAGTGGACAGACTAAAGTGGAAAGATTAAAGTGGAAAGACTAAAGTGGACAGACTATAGTGGAAAGACTATAGTGGAAAGACTGTAGTGGACAGAATAAACTGGAGACTATAGTGGAAAGACTAAAGTGGACAGAGAATAGTGGAAAGACTAAAGTGGACAAACTATAGTGGAAAGAATAAAGTGGACAGACTAAAGTGGAAAGACTAAAGTGGACAGACTATAGTGGAAAGACTATAGTGGAAAGACTGTAGTGGACAGAATAAAGTGGAGAGTATAGTGGAAAGACTAAAGTGGACAGAGAATAGTGGAAAGACTAAAGTGGACAGACTATAGTGGAAAGACTATAGTGGAAAGACTGGAGTGGACGGAATAAAGTGGAGACTATAGTGGAAAGACTAAAGTGGAAAGACTAAAGTGGACAGACTATAGTGGAAAGACTGAAGAGGACAGACTAAAGTGGAAAAACTAAAGTGGAAAGACTAAAGTGGACAGACTATAGTGGAAAGACTGTAGTGGACAGTATAAAGTGGAGACTATAGTGGAAAGACTCAAGTGGACAGAGAATAGTGGAAGGACTAAAGAGGACAGACTACAGTGGAAAGACTATAGTGGAAAGACTATAGTGGACAGAATAATGTGGAGACTATAGTGGAAAGACTAAAGTGGACAGAGAATAGTGGAAAGACTAAATTGGAAAGACTGTAGTGGACAGAATAAAGTGGAGACTATAGTGGAAAGACTAAAGTGGAAAGACTAAAGTGGACAGACTACAGTGGAAAGACTCAGTGGAAACACTAAAGTGTACACACTGAAGTTGACAGAATAATGTGGAAAGACTAAAGTGGATAGACTATAGTGGAAAGTCTAAAGTGGACAGACTAAAGTGGAAAAACTAAAGTGGAAAGACTAAAGTGGACAGACTATAATGGAAAGACTGTAGTGGAAAGACTGTAGTGGACAGAATAAAGTGGAGACTATAGTGGAAAGACTAAAGTGGACAGAGAATAGTGGAAAGACTAAAGTGGACAGACTATAGTGGAAAGACTAAAATGGAAAAGCTAAAGTGGAAAGACTAAAGTGGACAGGCTATAGTGGAAAGACTATAGTGGAAAGACTGTAGTGGACAGAATAAAGTCGAGACTATAGTGGAAAGACTAAAGTGGACAGATAATAGTGGAAAGACTAAAGTGGACAGACTATAGTGGAAAGACTATAGTGGAACGACTGTAGTGAGCAGAATAAAGTGGAGACTATAGTGGAAAGACTAAAGTGGAAAGACTAAAGTGGTCAGACTATAGTGGAAAGACTGAAGTGGAAAGACTCGGTGAACAGACTAAAGTGTACACACTGAAGTGGACAGTATAAATTGAAGACTATAGTAGAAAGACTAAAGTGGAAAGACTAAAGTGGACAGAGAATAGTGGAAAGACTAAAGTGGAAAGACTGTAGTGGACAGAATAAAGTGGAGACTATAGTGGAAAGACTAAAGTGGACAGACTATAGTGGAAAGACTATAGTGGAAAGACTGTAGTGGACAGAAGAAAGTGGACAGAACAAAGTGGAAAGACTAAAGTGGAAAGACTAAAGTGGATAGACTATAGTGGAAAGACTAAAGTGGACAGACTAAAGTGGAAAAACTAAAGTGGAAAGACTAAAGTGGACAAACTATAGTGGAAATACTATAGTGGAAAGACTGTAGTGGACAGAATAAAGAGGAGACTACAATGGAAAAACTAAAGTGGACAGAGAGTATTGGAAAGACTAAAGTGGAAAGACTGTAGTGGACAGAATAAAGTGGAGACTGTAGTGGAAAGACTAATGTGGACAGAGAATAGTGGAAAGACTAAAGTGGACAGACTATATTGGAAAGACTATAGTGGAAAGACTGTAGTGGACAGAATAAGGAGGAGACTATAATGGAAAAACTAAAGTGGACAGAGAGTATTGGAAAGACTAAAGTGGAAAGACTGTAGTGGACAGAATAAAGTGGAGACTATAGTGGAAAGACTATAGTGGAAAGACTAAAGTGGACAGAGAATAGTGGAAGGACTAAAGAGGATAGACTACAGTGGAAAGACTATAGTGGAAAGACTATAGTGGACAGAATAAAGTGGAGACTATAGTGGAAAGACTAAAGTGGACACAGAATAGTGGAAAGACTAAATTGGAAAGACTGTAGTGGACAGAATAAAGTGGAGACTATAGTGGAAAGACTAAAGTGGAAAGACTAAAGTGGACAGACTATAGTGGAAAGACTGAAGTGGAAAGACTCTAAAAAAGAAAGAAACTAGAAAGAAACTAAAGTGGACAGAGAGTATTGGAAAGAATAAAGTGGAAAGACTGTAGTGGACAGAATAAAGTGGAGACTATAGTGGAAAGACTAAAGTGGAAAGACTAAAGTGGACAGACTATAGTGGAAAGACTATAGTGGAAGGACTAAAGTTGACAGAGAATAGTGAAAGGACTAAAGAGGATAGACTACAGTGGAAAGACTATAGTGGAAAGACTATAGTGGACAGAATAAAGTGGAGACTATAGTGGAAAGACTAAAGTGGACACAGAATAGTGGAAAGACTAAATTGGAAAGACTGTAGTGGACAGAATAAAGTGGAGACTATAGTGGAAAGACTAAAGTGGAAAGTTTAAAGTGGACAGACTATAGTGGAAAGACTGAAGTGGAAAGACTCATTGGAAAGACTAATGTGTAAACACTGAAGTTGACAGAATAAAATAGAAAGACTAAAGTGGAAAGACTAAAGTGGATGGACTATAGTGGAAAGTCAAAAGTGGACAGACTAAAGTGGAAAAACTAAAGTGGAAAGACTAAAGTGGACAGACTATAATGGAGAGACTATAGTTTAAAGACTGTAGTGGACAGAATAAAGTGGAGACTATAGTGGAAAGACTAAAGTGGACAGAGAATAGTGGAAAGACTAAAGTGGACAGACTATAGTGGAAAGACTATAGTGGAAAGACTAAAGTGGACAGAGAATAGTGGAAAGACGAAAGTGGAAAGACTGTAGTGGACAGAATAAAGTGGAGACTATAGTGGAAAGACTAAAGTGGAAAGACTAAATTGGACAGACTATAGTGGAAAGACTATAGTGGAAAGACTGTAGTGGACAGAATAAAGTGGAGAGTATAGTGGAAAGACTAAAGTGGACAGAGAATAGTGGAAAGACTAAAGTGGACAGACTATAGTGGAAAGACTACAGTGTAAAGACTGTAGTGGACAGAATAAAGTGGAGACTATCGTGGAAAGACTAAAGTGGAAAGACTAAAGTGGATAGACTAAAGTGGAATGACTGAAGTGGACAGACTAAAGTGGAAAGACTAAAGTGGACAGACTATAGTGGAAAGACTATAGTGGAAAGACTGTAGTGGACAGAATAAAGTGGAGAGTATAGTGGAAAGACTAAAGTGGACAGAGAATAGTTGAAAGACAAAAGTGGACAGACTATAGTGGAAAGACTGTAGTGGACAGAATAAAGTGGAGACTATAGTGGAAAGTCAAAGTGGAAAGACTAAAGTGGACAGAATATAGTGGAAAGACTGAAGTGGAAAGACTCAGTGGACAGACTAAAGTGTACACACTGAAGTGGACAGAATAAAGTGGAAAGACCAAAGTGGAAAGACTAACGTGGACAGACTATAGTGGAAAGACTAAAGTGGACAGACTAAAGTGGAAAGATTAAAGTGGAAAGACTAAAGTGGACAGACTATAGTGGAAAGACTATAGTGGAAAGACTGTAGTGGACAGAATAAAGTGGAGACTATAGTGGAAAGACTAAAGTGGAAAGACTAAAGTGGACAGAGAATAGTGGAAAGACTAAAGTGGACAAACTATAGTGGAAAGACTAAAGTGGAAAGACTAAAGTGGAAAAACTAAAGTGGACAGACTATAGTGGAAAGACTATAGTGGAAAGGCTGTAGTGGACAGAATAAAGTGGAGAGTATAGTGGAAAGACTAAAGTGGACAGAGAATAGTGGAAAGACAAAAGAGGACAGACTATAGTGGAAAGACTATAGTGGAAAGACTGTAGTGGACAGAATAAAGTGGAGACTATACTGGAAAGACTAAAGTGGACAGAGAATAGTGGAAAGACTAAAGTGGACAGACTATAGTGGAAAGACTAAAATGGAAAAACTAAAGTGGAAAGACTAAAGTGGACAGACTATAGTGGAAAGACTGTAGTGGACAGAATAAAGTGGAGACTATAGTAAAAGACTAAAGTGGACAGATAATAGTAGAAAGACTAAAGTGGACAGACTATAGTGGAAAGACTATAGTGGAAAGACTGTAGTGAGCAGAATAAAGTGGAGACTATAGTGGAAAGACTAAAGTGGAAAGACTAAAGTGGACAGACTATAGTGGAAAGACTGAAGTGGAAAGACTCAGTGAACAGACTAAAGTGTACACACTGAAGTGGACAGTATAAATTGAAGACTATAGTAGAAAGACTAAAGTGGAAAGACTAAAGTGGACAGAGAATAGTGGAAAGACTAAAGTGGAAAGACTGTAGTGGACAGAATAAAGTGGAGACTATAGTGGAAAGACTAAAGTGGAAAGACTAAAGTGGACAGACTATAGTGGAAAGACTATAGTGGAAAGACTGTAGTGGACAGAATAAAGTGGACAGAATAAAGTGGAAAGACTAAAGTGGAAAGACTAAAGTGGATAGACTATAGTGGAAAGACTAAAGTGGACAGACTAAAGTGGAAAAACTATAGTGGAAATACTATAGTGGAAAGACTGTAGTGGACAGAATAAAGTGGAAACTGTAGTGGAAAGACTAAAGTGGACAGAGAATAGTGGAAAGACTAAAGTGGACAGAGAATAGTGGAAAGACTAAAGTGGACAGACTATAGTGGAAAGACTGTAGTGGACAGAATAAAGAGGAGACTATAATGGAAAAACTAAAGTGGACAGAGAGTATTGGAAAGACTAAAGTGGAAAGACTGTAGTGGACAGAATAAAGTGGAGATTATAGTGGAAAGACTAAAGTGGAAAGACTAAAGTGGACAGACTATAGTGGAAAGACTATAGTGGAAAGACTAAAGTGGAAAGAGAATAGTGGAAGGACTAAAGAGGACAGACTACAGTGGAAAGACTATAGTGGAAAGACTATAGTGGACAGAATAAAGTGGAGACTATAGTGGACAGAATAAAGTGGAGACTATAGTGGAAAGACTAAAGTGGACGGAGAATAGTGGAAAGACTAAATTGGAAAGACTGTAGTGGACAGAATAAAGTGGAGACTATAGTGGAAAGACTAAAGTGGAAAGACCTGTAGTAGACAGAATAAAGTGGAGACTGTAGTGGAAAGACTAATGTGGACAGAGAATAGTGGAAAGACTAAAGTGGACAGACTATAGTGGAAAGACTAAAGTGGACAGACTATATTGGAAAGACTATAGTGGAAAGACTGTAGTGGACAGAATAAAGAGGAGACTATAATGGAAAAACTAAAGTGGACAGAGAGTATTGGAAAGAATAAAGTGGAAAAACTGTAGTGGACAGAATGAAGTGGAGACTATAGTGGAAAGACTAAAGTGGAAAGACTAAAGTGGACAGACTATAGTGGAAAGACTATAGTGGAAAGACTAAAGTGGACAGAGAATAGTGGAAGGACTAAAGAGGACAGACTACAGTGGAAAGACTATAGTGGAAAGACTATAGTGGACAGAATAAAGTGGAGACTATAGTGGAAAGACTAAAGTGGACAGAGAATAGTGGAAAGACTAAATTGGAAAGACTGTAGTGGACAGAATAAAGTGGAGACTATAGTGGAAAGACTAAAGTGGAAAGACTAAAGTGGACAGACTATAGTGGAAAGACTGAAGTGGAAAGACTCATTGGAAAGACTAATGTGTAAACACTGAAGTTGACAGAATAAAATAGAAAGACTAAAGTGGAAAGACTAAAGTGGATAGACTATAGTGGAAAGTCAAAAGTGGACAGAATAAAGTGGAAAAACTAAAGTGGAAAGACTAAAGTGGACAGACTATAATGGAAAGACTATAGTTTAAAGACTGTAGTGGACAGAATAAAGTGGAGACTATAGTGGAAAGACTAAAGTGGACAGAGAATAGTGGAAAGACTAAAGTGGACAGACTACAGTGGAAAGACTATAGTGGAAAGACTAAAGTGGAAAGAGAATAGTGGAAAGACGAAAGTGGAAAGACTGTAGTGGACAGAATAAAGTGGAGACTATAGTGGAAAGACTAAAGTGGAAAGACTAAAGTGGACAGACTATAGTGGAAAGACTATAGTGGAAAGACTGTAGTGGACAGAATAAAGTGGAGAGTATAGTGGAAAGACTAAAGTGGACAGAGAATAGTGGAAAGACTAAAGTGGACAGACTATAGTGGAAAGACTATAGTGTAAAGACTGTAGTGGACAGAATAAAGTGGAGACTATAGTGGAAAGACTAAAGTGGAAAGAGAAAAGTGGACAGACTAAAGTGGAAAGACTGAAGTGGACAGACTAAAGTGGAAAGACTAAAGTGGACAGACTATAGTGGAAAGAATATAGTGGAAAGACTGTAGTGGACAGAATAAAGTGGAGAGTATAGTGGAAAGACTAAAGTGGACAGAGAATAGTTGAAAGACTAAAGTGGACAGACTATATTGGAAAGACTGTAGTGGACAGAATAAAGTGGAGACTATAGTGGAAAGTCAAAGTGGAAAGACTAAAGTGGACAGAATATAGTGGAAAGACTGAAGTGGAAAGACTCAGTGGACAGACTAAAGTGTACACACTGAAGTGGACAGAATAAAGTGGAAAGACCAAAGTGGAAAGACTAAAGTGGACAGACTATAGTGGAAAGACTAAAGTGGACAGACTAAAGTGGAAAGATTAAAGTGGAAAGACTAAAGTGGACAGACTATAGTGGAAAGACTATAGTGGAAAGACTGTAGTGGACAGAATAAAGTGGAGACTATAGTGGAAAGACTAAAGTGGAAAGACTAAAGTGGACAGAGAATAGTGGAAAGACTAAAGTGGACAAACTATAGTGGAAAGACTAAAGTGGAAACACTAAAGTGGAAAGACTAAAGTGGACAGACTATAGTGGAAAGACTATAGTGGAAAGACTGTAGTGGACAGAATAAAGTGGAGAGTATAGTGGAAAGACTAAAGTGGACAGAGAATAGTGGAAAGACTAAGGTGGACAGACTATAGTGGAAAGACTACAGTGGAAAGACTGTAGTCGACAGAATAAAGTGGAGACTATAGTGGAAAGACTAAAGTGGAAAGACTAAAGTGGACAGACTATGGTGGAAAGACTGAAGAGGACAGACTAAAGTGGAAAAACTAAACTGGAAAGACTAAAGTGGACAGACTACAGTGGAAAGACTGTAGTGGACAGTATAAAGTGGAAACTATAGTGGAAAGACTCAAGTGGACAGAGAATAGTGGAAGGACTAAAGAGGACAGACTACAGTGGAAAGACTATAGTGGAAAGACTATAGTGGACAGAATAAAGTGGAGACTATAGTGGAAAGACTAAAGTGGACAGAGAATAGTGGAAAGACTAAATTGGAAAGACTGTAGTGGACAGACTAAAGTGGAGACTATAATGGACAGACTACAGTGGAAAGACTGAAGTGGATAGACTATAGTGGAAAGTCAAAAGTGGACAGACTAAAGTGGAAAAACTAGAGTGGAAAGACTAAAGTGGACGGACTATAATGGAAAGACTATAGTTTAAAGACTGTAGTGGACAGAATAAAGTGGAGACTATAGTGGAAAGACTAAAGTGGACAGAGAATAGTGGAAAGACTAAAGTGGACAGACTATAGTGGAAAGACTATAGTGGAAAGACTAAAGTGGACAGAGAATAGTGGAAAGACGAAAGTGGAAAGACTGTAGTGGACAGAATAAAGTGGAGACTATAGTGGAAAGACTAAAGTGGAAAGACTAAAGTGGACAGACTATAGTGGAAAGACTATAGTGGAAAGACTGTAGTGGACAGAATAAAGTGGACAGAATAAAGTGGAAAGACTAAAGTGGAAAGACTAAAGTGGATAGACTGTAGTGGAAGGACTAAAGTGGACAGACTAAAGTGGAAAAACTAAAGTGGAAAGACTAAAGTGGACAAACTATAGTGGAAATACTATAGTGGAAATACTGTAGTGGACAGAATAAAGTGGAGACTGTAGTGGAAAGACTAAAGTGGACAGAGAATAGTGGAAAGACTAAAGTGGACAGACTATAGTGGAAAGACTAAAGTGGACAGACTATAGTGGAAAGACTATAGTGGAAAGACTGTAGTGGACAGAATAAAGAGGAGACTATAATGGAAAAACTAAAGTGGACAGAGAGTATTGGAAAGACTAAAGTGGAAAGACTGTAGTGGACAGAATAAAGTGGAGACTATAGTGGAAAGACTAAAGTGGAAAGACTAAAGTGGACAGACTATAGTGGAAAGACTATAGTGGAAAGACTAAAGTGGACAGAGAATAGTGGAAGGACTAAAGAGGACAGACTACAGTGGAAAGACTATAGTGGAAAGACTATAGTGGACAGAATAAAGTGGAGACTATAGTAGAAAGACTAAAGTGGACAGAGAATAGTGGAAAGACTAAATTGGAAAGACTGTAGTGGACTGAATAAAGTGGAGACTATAGTGGAAAGACTAAAGTGGAAAGACTAAAGTGGACAGACTATAGTGGAAAGACTGAAGTGGAAAGACTCATTGGAAAGACTAAAGTGAACACACTGAAGTTGACAGAATAAAGTAGAAAGACTAAAGTGGATAGACTATAGTGGAAAGTTAAAAGTGGACAGACTAAAGTGGAAAAACTAAAGTGGAAAGACTAAAGTGGACGGACTATAATGGAAAGACTATAGTTTAAAGACTGTAGTGGACAGAATAAAGTGGAGACTATAGTGGAAAGACTAAAGTGGACAGAGAATAGTTGAAAGACTAAAGTGGACAGACTATAGTGGAAAGACTATAGTGGAAAGACTAAAGTGGACAGAGAATAGTGGAAAGACGAAAGTGGAAAGACTGTAGTGGACAGAATAAAGTGGAGACTATAGTGGAAAGACTAAAGTGGAAAGACTAAAGTGGACAGACTATAGTGGAAAGACTATAGTGGAAAGACTGTAGTGGACAGAATAAAGTGGAGAGTATAGTGGAAAGACTAAAGTGGACAGAGAATAGTGGAAAGACTAAAGTGGACAGATTATAGTGGAAAGACTATAGTGTAAAGACTGTAGTGGACAGAATAAAGTGGAGACTATAGTGGAAAGACTAAAGTGGAAAGACTAAAGTGGACAGAGAATAGTGGAAAGACTAAAGTGGACAAACTATAGTGGAAAGACTAAAGTGGAAAGACTAAAGTGGAAAGACTAAAGTGGAAAGACTAAAGTGGACAGACTATAGTGGAAAGACTAAAGTGGACAGACTATATTGGAAAGACTATAGTGGAAAGACTGTAGTGGACAGAATAAAGAGGAGACTATAATGGAAAAACTAAAGTGGACAGAGAGTATTGGAAAGAATAAAGTGGAAAAACTGTAGTGGACAGAATGAAGTGGAGACTATAGTGGAAAGACTAAAGTGGAAAGACTAAAGTGGACAGACTATAGTGGAAAGACTATAGTGGAAAGACTAAAGTGGACAGACTATAGTGGAAAGACTATAGTGGAAAGACTAAAGTGGACAGAGAATAGTGGAAGGACTAAAGAGGACAGAATACAGTGGAAAGACTATAGTGGAAAGACTGTAGTGGACAGAATAAAGTGGAGACTATAGTGGAAAGACTAAAGTGGAAAGACTAAAGTGGACAGACTATAGTGGAAAGACTATAGTGGAAAGACTGTAGTGGACAGAATAAAGTGGACAGAATAAAGTGGAAAGACTAAAGTGGAAAGACTAAAGTGGATAGACTATAGTGGAAAGACTAAAGTGGACAGACTAAAGTGGAAAAACTAAAGTGGAAAGACTAAAGTGGACAAACTACAGTGGAAATACTATAGTGGAAAGACTGTAGTGGACAGAATAAAGTGGAGACTGTAGTGGAAAGACTAAAGTGGACGGATAATAGTGGAAAGACTAAAGTGGACAGACTATAGTGGAAAGACTAAAGTGGACAGACTATAGTGGAAAGACTATAGTGGAAAGACTATAGTGGAAAGACTGTAGTGGACAAAATAAAGAGGAGACTATAATGGAAAAACTAAAGTGGACAGAGAGTATTGGAAAGACTAAAGTGGAAAGACTGTAGTGGACAGAATAAAGTGGAGACTATAGTGGAAAGACTAAAGTGGTAAGACTAAAGTGGACAGACTATAGTGGAAAGACTATAGTGGAAAGACTAAAGTGGACAGAGAATAGTGGAAGGACTAAAGAGGACAGACTACAGTGGAAAGACTATAGTGGAAAGACTATAGTGGACAGAATAAAGTGGAGACTATAGTGGAAAGACTAAAGTGGACAGAGAATAGTGGAAAGACTGTAGTGGACAGAATAAAGTGGAGACTATAGTGGAAAGACTAAAGTGGAAAGACTAAAGTGGACAGACTATAGTGGAAAGACTGAAGTGGAAAGACTCATTGGAAAGACTAAAGTGTACACACTGGAGTTGACAGAATAAAGTAGAAAGACTAAAGTGGATAGACTATAGTGGAAAGTCAAAAGTGGACAGACTAAAGTGGAAAAACTAGAGTGGAAAGACTAAAGTGGACGGACTATAATGGAAAGACTATAGTTTAAAGACTGTAGTGGACAGAATAAAGTGGAGACTATAGTGGAAAGACTAAAGTGGACAGAGAATAGTGGAAAGACTAAAGTGGACAGACTATAGTGGAAAGACTATAGTGGAAAGACTAAAGTGGACAGAGAATAGTGGAAAGACGAAAGTGGAAAGACTGTAGTGGACAGAATAAAGTGGAGACTATAGTGGAAAGACTAAAGTGGAAAGACTAAAGTGGACAGACTATAGTGGAAAGACTATAGTGGAAAGACTGTAGTGGACAGAATAAAGTGGAGAGTATAGTGGAAAGACTAAAGTGGACAGAGAATATTGGAAAGACTTAAGTGGACAGACTATAGTGGAAAGACTATAGTGGAAAGACTAAAGTGGACAGAGAATAGTGGAAAGACTAAAGTGGAAAGACTGTAGTGGACAGAATAAAGTGGAGACTATAGTGGAAAGACTAAAGTGGAAAGACTAAAGTGGACAGACTATAGTGGAAAGACTATAGTGGAAAGACTGTAGTGGACAGAATAAAGTGGACAGAATAAAGTGGAGACTGTAGTGGAAAGACTATAGTGGAAAGACTAAAGTGGACAGACTATAGTGGAAAGACTATAGTGGAAAGACTAAAGTGGACAGAGAATAGTGGAAGGACTAAAGAGGACAGACTACAGTGGAAAGACTATAGTGGAAAGACTGTAGTGGACAGAATAAAGTGGAGACTATAGTGGAAAGACTAAAGTGGAAAGACTAAAGTGGACAGACTATAGTGGAAAGACTATAGTGGAAAGACTGTAGTGGACAGAATAAAGTGGACAGAATAAAGTGGATAGACTAAAGTGGAAAGACTAAAGTGGATAGACTATAGTGGAAAGACTAAAGTGGACAGACTAAAGTGGAAAAACTAAAGTGGAAAGACTAAAGTGGACAAACTACAGTGGAAATACTATAGTGGAAAGACTGTAGTGGACAGAATAAAGTGGAGACTGTAGTGGAAAGACTAAAGTGGACGGATAATAGTGGAAAGACTAAAGTGGACAGACTATAGTGGAAAGACTAAAGTGGACAGACTATAGTGGAAAGACTATAGTGGAAAGACTATAGTGGAAAGACTGTAGTGGACAAAATAAAGAGGAGACTATAATGGAAAAACTAAAGTGGACAGAGAGTATTGGAAAGACTAAAGTGGAAAGACTGTAGTGGACAGAATAAAGTGGAGACTATAGTGGAAAGACTAAAGTGGAAAGACTAAAGTGGACAGACTATAGTGGAAAGACTATAGTGGAAAGACTAAAGTGGACAGAGAATAGTGGAAGGACTAAAGAGGACAGACTACAGTGGAAAGACTATAGTGGAAAGACTATAGTGGACAGAATAAAGTGGAGACTATAGTGGAAAGACTAAAGTGGACAGAGAATAGTGGAAAGACTGTAGTGGACAGAATAAAGTGGAGACTATAGTGGAAAGACTAAAGTGGAAAGACTAAAGTGGACAGACTATAGTGGAAAGACTGAAGTGGAAAGACTCATTGGAAAGACTAAAGTGTACACACTGGAGTTGACAGAATAAAGTAGAAAGACTAAAGTGGATAGACTATAGTGGAAAGTCAAAAGTGGACAGACTAAAGTGGAAAAACTAGAGTGGAAAGACTAAAGTGGACGGACTATAATGGAAAGACTATAGTTTAAAGACTGTAGTGGACAGAATAAAGTGGAGACTATAGTGGAAAGACTAAAGTGGACAGAGAATAGTGGAAAGACTAAAGTGGACAGACTATAGTGGAAAGACTATAGTGGAAAGACTAAAGTGGACAGAGAATAGTGGAAAGACGAAAGTGGAAAGACTGTAGTGGACAGAATAAAGTGGAGACTATAGTGGAAAGACTAAAGTGGAAAGACTAAAGTGGACAGACTATAGTGGAAAGACTATAGTGGAAAGACTGTAGTGGACAGAATAAAGTGGAGAGTATAGTGGAAAGACTAAAGTGGACAGAGAATATTGGAAAGACTTAAGTGGACAGACTATAGTGGAAAGACTATAGTGGAAAGACTAAAGTGGACAGAGAATAGTGGAAAGACTAAAGTGGAAAGACTGTAGTGGACAGAATAAAGTGGAGACTATAGTGGAAAGACTAAAGTGGAAAGACTAAAGTGGACAGACTATAGTGGAAAGACTATAGTGGAAAGACTGTAGTGGACAGAATAAAGTGGACAGAATAAAGTGGAAAGACTAAAGTGGAAAGACTAAAGTGGATAGACTATAGTGGAAGGACTAAAGTGGACAGACTAAAGTGGAAAAACTAAAGTGGAAAGACTAAAGTGGACAAACTATAGTGGAAATACTATAGTGGAAATACTGTAGTGGACAGAATAAAGTGGAGACTGTAGTGGAAAGACTAAAGTGGACAGAGAATAGTGGAAAGACTAAAGTGAACAGACTATAGTGGAAAGACTAAAGTGGACAGACTATAGTGGAAAGACTATAGTGGAAAGACTGTAGTGGACAGAATAAAGAGGAGACTATAATGGAAAAACTAAAGTGGACAGAGAGTATTGGAAAGACTAAAGTGGAAAGACTGTAGTGGACAGAATAAAGTGGAGACTATAGTGGAAAGACTAAAGTGGAAAGACTAAAGTGGACAGACTATAGTGGAAAGACTATAGTGGAAAGACTAAAGTGGACAGAGAATAGTGGAAGGACTAAAGAGGACAGACTACAGTGGAAAGACTATAGTGGAAAGACTATAGTGGACAGAATAAAGTGGAGACTATAGTGGAAAGACTAAAGTGGACAGAGAATAGTGGAAAGACTAAATTGGAAAGACTGTAGTGGACAGAATAAAGTGGAGACTATAGTGGAAAGACTAAAGTGGAAAGACTAAAGTGGACAGACTATAGTGGAAAGACTGAAGTGGAAAGACTCATTGGAAATACTAAAGTGAACACACTGAAGTTGACATAATAAAGTAGAAAAACTAAAGTGGAAAGACTAAAGTGGACGGACTATAATGGAAAGACTATAGTTTAAAGACTGTAGTGGACAGAATAAAGTGGAGACTATAGTGGAAAGACTAAAGTGGACAGAGAATAGTGGAAAGACGAAAGTGGAAAGACTGTAGTGGACAGAATAAAGTGGAGACTATATTGGAAAGACTAAAGTGGAAAGACTAAAGTGGACAGACTATAGTGGAAAGACTATAGTGGAAAGACTGTAGTGGACAGAATAAAGTGGAGAGTATAGTGGAAAGACTAAAGTGGACAGAGAATAGTGGAAAGACTAAAGTGGACAGATTATAGTGGAAAGACTATAGTGTAAAGACTGTAGTGGACAGAATAAAGTGGAGACTATAGTGGAAAGACTAAAGTGGAAAGACTAAAGTGGACAGAGAATAGTGGAAAGACTAAAGTGGACAAACTATAGTGGAAAGACTAAAGTGGAAAGACTAAATTGGAAAGACTAAAGTGGAAAGACTAAAGTGGACAGACTATAGTGGAAAGACTAAAGTGGACAGACTATATTGGAAAGACTATAGTGGAAAGACTGTAGTGGACAGAATAAAGAGGAGACTATAATGGAAAAACTAAAGTGGACAGAGAGTATTGGAAAGAATAAAGTGGAAAAACTGTAGTGGACAGAATGAAGTGGAGACTATAGTGGAAAGACTAAAGTGGAAAGACTAAAGTGGACAGACTATAGTGGAAAGACTATAGTGGAAAGACTAAAGTGGACAGACTATAGTGGAAAGACTATAGTGGAAAGACTAAAGTGGACAGAGAATAGTGGAAGGACTAAAGAGGACAGACTACAGTGGAAAGACTATAGTGGAAAGACTGTAGTGGACAGAATAAAGTGGAGACTATAGTGGAAAGACTAAAGTGGAAAGACTAAAGTGGACAGACTATAGTGGAAAGACTATAGTGGAAAGACTGTAGTGGACAGAATAAAGTGGACAGAATAAAGTGGAAAGACTAAAGTGGAAAGACTAAAGTGGATAGACTATAGTGGAAAGACTAAAGTGGACAGACTAAAGTGGAAAAACTAAAGTGGAAAGACTAAAGTGGACAAACTACAGTGGAAATACTATAGTGGAAAGACTGTAGTGGACAGAATAAAGTGGAGACTGTAGTGGAAAGACTAAAGTGGACGGATAATAGTGGAAAGACTAAAGTGGACAGACTATAGTGGAAAGACTAAAGTGGACAGACTATAGTGGAAAGACTATAGTGGAAAGACTATAGTGGAAAGACTGTAGTGGACAAAATAAAGAGGAGACTATAATGGAAAAACTAAAGTGGACAGAGAGTATTGGAAAGACTAAAGTGGAAAGACTGTAGTGGACAGAATAAAGTGGAGACTATAGTGGAAAGACTAAAGTGGAAAGACTAAAGTGGACAGACTATAGTGGAAAGACTATAGTGGAAAGACTAAAGTGGACAGAGAATAGTGGAAGGACTAAAGAGGACAGACTACAGTGGAAAGACTATAGTGGAAAGACTATAGTGGACAGAATAAAGTGGAGACTATAGTGGAAAGACTAAAGTGGACAGAGAATAGTGGAAAGACTGTAGTGGACAGAATAAAGTGGAGACTATAGTTGAAAGACTAAAGTGGAAAGACTAAAGTGGACAGACTATAGTGGAAAGACTGAAGTGGAAAGACTCATTGGAAAGACTAAAGTGTACACACTGGAGTTGACAGAATAAAGTAGAAAGACTAAAGTGGATAGACTATAGTGGAAAGTCAAAAGTGGACAGACTAAAGTGGAAAAACTAGAGTGGAAAGACTAAAGTGGACGGACTATAATGGAAAGACTATAGTTTAAAGACTGTAGTGGACAGAATAAAGTGGAGACTATAGTGGAAAGACTAAAGTGGACAGAGAATAGTGGAAAGACTAAAGTGGACAGACTATAGTGGAAAGACTATAGTGGAAAGACTAAAGTGGACAGAGAATAGTGGAAAGACGAAAGTGGAAAGACTGTAGTGGACAGAATAAAGTGGAGACTATAGTGGAAAGACTAAAGTGGAAAGACTAAAGTGGACAGACTATAGTGGAAAGACTATAGTGGAAAGACTGTAGTGGACAGAATAAAGTGGAGAGTATAGTGGAAAGACTAAAGTGGACAGAGAATATTGGAAAGACTTAAGTGGACAGACTATAGTGGAAAGACTATAGTGGAAAGACTAAAGTGGACAGAGAATAGTGGAAAGACTAAAGTGGAAAGACTGTAGTGGACAGAATAAAGTGGAGACTATAGTGGAAAGACTAAAGTGGAAAGACTAAAGTGGACAGACTATAGTGGAAAGACTATAGTGGAAAGACTGTAGTGGACAGAATAAAGTGGACAGAATAAAGTGGAAAGACTAAAGTGGAAAGACTAAAGTGGATAGACTATAGTGGAAGGACTAAAGTGGACAGACTAAAGTGGAAAAACTAAAGTGGAAAGACTAAAGTGGACAAACTATAGTGGAAATACTATAGTGGAAATACTGTAGTGGACAGAATAAAGTGGAGACTGTAGTGGAAAGACTAAAGTGGACAGAGAATAGTGGAAAGACTAAAGTGAACAGACTATAGTGGAAAGACTAAAGTGGACAGACTATAGTGGAAAGACTATAGTGGAAAGACTGTAGTGGACAGAATAAAGAGGAGACTATAATGGAAAAACTAAAGTGGACAGAGAGTATTGGAAAGACTAAAGTGGAAAGACTGTAGTGGACAGAATAAAGTGGAGACTATAGTGGAAAGACTAAAGTGGAAAGACTAAAGTGGACAGACTATAGTGGAAAGACTATAGTGGAAAGACTAAAGTGGACAGAGAATAGTGGAAGGACTAAAGAGGACAGACTACAGTGGAAAGACTATAGTGGAAAGACTATAGTGGACAGAATAAAGTGGAGACTATAGTGGAAAGACTATAGTGGAAAGACTAAAGTGGACAGAGAATAGTGGAAGGACTAAAGAGGACAGACTACAGTGGAAAGACTATAGTGGAAAGACTGTAGTGGACAGAATAAAGTGGAGACTATAGTGGAAAGACTAAAGTGGAAAGACTAAAGTGGACAGACTATAGTGGAAAGACTATAGTGGAAAGACTGTAGTGGACAGAATAAAGTGGACAGAATAAAGTGGAAAGACTAAAGTGGAAAGACTAAAGTGGATAGACTATAGTGGAAAGACTAAAGTGGACAGACTAAAGTGGAAAAACTAAAGTGGAAAGACTAAAGTGGACAAACTACAGTGGAAATACTATAGTGGAAAGACTGTAGTGGACAGAATAAAGTGGAGACTGTAGTGGAAAGACTAAAGTGGACGGATAATAGTGGAAAGACTAAAGTGGACAGACTATAGTGGAAAGACTAAAGTGGACAGACTATAGTGGAAAGACTATAGTGGAAAGACTATAGTGGAAAGACTGTAGTGGACAAAATAAAGAGGAGACTATAATGGAAAAACTAAAGTGGACAGAGAGTATTGGAAAGACTAAAGTGGAAAGACTGTAGTGGACAGAATAAAGTGGAGACTATAGTGGAAAGACTAAAGTGGAAAGACTAAAGTGGACAGACTATAGTGGAAAGACTATAGTGGAAAGACTAAAGTGGACAGAGAATAGTGGAAGGACTAAAGAGGACAGACTACAGTGGAAAGACTATAGTGGAAAGACTATAGTGGACAGAATAAAGTGGAGACTATAGTGGAAAGACTAAAGTGGACAGAGAATAGTGGAAAGACTGTAGTGGACAGAATAAAGTGGAGACTATAGTGGAAAGACTAAAGTGGAAAGACTAAAGTGGACAGACTATAGTGGAAAGACTGAAGTGGAAAGACTCATTGGAAAGACTAAAGTGTACACACTGGAGTTGACAGAATAAAGTAGAAAGACTAAAGTGGATAGACTATAGTGGAAAGTCAAAAGTGGACAGACTAAAGTGGAAAAACTAGAGTGGAAAGACTAAAGTGGACGGACTATAATGGAAAGACTATAGTTTAAAGACTGTAGTGGACAGAATAAAGTGGAGACTATAGTGGAAAGACTAAAGTGGACAGAGAATAGTGGAAAGACTAAAGTGGACAGACTATAGTGGAAAGACTATAGTGGAAAGACTAAAGTGGACAGAGAATAGTGGAAAGACGAAAGTGGAAAGACTGTAGTGGACAGAATAAAGTGGAGACTATAGTGGAAAGACTAAAGTGGAAAGACTAAAGTGGACAGACTATAGTGGAAAGACTATAGTGGAAAGACTGTAGTGGACAGAATAAAGTGGAGAGTATAGTGGAAAGACTAAAGTGGACAGAGAATATTGGAAAGACTTAAGTGGACAGACTATAGTGGAAAGACTATAGTGGAAAGACTAAAGTGGACAGAGAATAGTGGAAAGACTAAAGTGGAAAGACTGTAGTGGACAGAATAAAGTGGAGACTATAGTGGAAAGACTAAAGTGGAAAGACTAAAGTGGACAGACTATAGTGGAAAGACTATAGTGGAAAGACTGTAGTGGACAGAATAAAGTGGACAGAATAAAGTGGAAAGACTAAAGTGGAAAGACTAAAGTGGATAGACTATAGTGGAAGGACTAAAGTGGACAGACTAAAGTGGAAAAACTAAAGTGGAAAGACTAAAGTGGACAAACTATAGTGGAAATACTATAGTGGAAATACTGTAGTGGACAGAATAAAGTGGAGACTGTAGTGGAAAGACTAAAGTGGACAGATAATAGTGGAAAGACTAAAGTGAACAGACTATAGTGGAAAGACTAAAGTGGACAGACTATAGTGGAAAGACTATAGTGGAAAGACTGTAGTGGACAGAATAAAGAGGAGACTATAATGGAAAAACTAAAGTGGACAGAGAGTATTGGAAAGACTAAAGTGGAAAGACTGTAGTGGACAGAATAAAGTGGAGACTATAGTGGAAAGACTAAAGTGGAAAGACTAAAGTGGACAGACTATAGTGGAAAGACTATAGTGGAAAGACTAAAGTGGACAGAGAATAGTGGAAGGACTAAAGAGGACAGACTACAGTGGAAAGACTATAGTGGAAAGACTATAGTGGACAGAATAAAGTGGAGACTATAGTGGAAAGACTAAAGTGGACAGAGAATAGTGGAAAGACTAAATTGGAAAGACTGTAGTGGACAGAATAAAGTGGAGACTATAGTGGAAAGACTAAAGTGGAAAGACTAAAGTGGACAGACTATAGTGGAAAGACTGAAGTGGAAAGACTCATTGGAAATACTAAAGTGAACACACTGAAGTTGACATAATAAAGTAGAAAAACTAAAGTGGAAAGACTAAAGTGGACGGACTATAATGGAAAGACTATAGTTTAAAGACTGTAGTGGACAGAATAAAGTGGAGACTATAGTGGAAAGACTAAAGTGGACAGAGAATAGTGGAAAGACGAAAGTGGAAAGACTGTAGTGGACAGAATAAAGTGGAGACTATATTGGAAAGACTAAAGTGGAAAGACTAAAGTGGACAGACTATAGTGGAAAGACTATAGTGGAAAGACTGTAGTGGACAGAATAAAGTGGAGAGTATAGTGGAAAGACTAAAGTGGACAGAGAATAGTGGAAAGACTAAAGTGGACAGATTATAGTGGAAAGACTATAGTGTAAAGACTGTAGTGGACAGAATAAAGTGGAGACTATAGTGGAAAGACTAAAGTGGAAAGACTAAAGTGGACAGAGAATAGTGGAAAGACTAAAGTGGACAAACTATAGTGGAAAGACTAAAGTGGAAAGACTAAATTGGAAAGACTAAAGTGGAAAGACTAAAGTGGACAGACTATAGTGGAAAGACTAAAGTGGACAGACTATATTGGAAAGACTATAGTGGAAAGACTGTAGTGGACAGAATAAAGAGGAGACTATAATGGAAAAACTAAAGTGGACAGAGAGTATTGGAAAGAATAAAGTGGAAAAACTGTAGTGGACAGAATGAAGTGGAGACTATAGTGGAAAGACTAAAGTGGAAAGACTAAAGTGGACAGACTATAGTGGAAAGACTATAGTGGAAAGACTAAAGTGGACAGACTATAGTGGAAAGACTATAGTGGAAAGACTAAAGTGGACAGAGAATAGTGGAAGGACTAAAGAGGACAGACTACAGTGGAAAGACTATAGTGGAAAGACTGTAGTGGACAGAATAAAGTGGAGACTATAGTGGAAAGACTAAAGTGGAAAGACTAAAGTGGACAGACTATAGTGGAAAGACTATAGTGGAAAGACTGTAGTGGACAGAATAAAGTGGACAGAATAAAGTGGAAAGACTAAAGTGGAAAGACTAAAGTGGATAGACTATAGTGGAAAGACTAAAGTGGACAGACTAAAGTGGAAAAACTAAAGTGGAAAGACTAAAGTGGACAAACTACAGTGGAAATACTATAGTGGAAAGACTGTAGTGGACAGAATAAAGTGGAGACTGTAGTGGAAAGACTAAAGTGGACGGATAATAGTGGAAAGACTAAAGTGGACAGACTATAGTGGAAAGACTAAAGTGGACAGACTATAGTGGAAAGACTATAGTGGAAAGACTATAGTGGAAAGACTGTAGTGGACAAAATAAAGAGGAGACTATAATGGAAAAACTAAAGTGGACAGAGAGTATTGGAAAGACTAAAGTGGAAAGACTGTAGTGGACAGAATAAAGTGGAGACTATAGTGGAAAGACTAAAGTGGAAAGACTAAAGTGGACAGACTATAGTGGAAAGACTATAGTGGAAAGACTAAAGTGGACAGAGAATAGTGGAAGGACTAAAGAGGACAGACTACAGTGGAAAGACTATAGTGGAAAGACTATAGTGGACAGAATAAAGTGGAGACTATAGTGGAAAGACTAAAGTGGACAGAGAATAGTGGAAAGACTGTAGTGGACAGAATAAAGTGGAGACTATAGTTGAAAGACTAAAGTGGAAAGACTAAAGTGGACAGACTATAGTGGAAAGACTGAAGTGGAAAGACTCATTGGAAAGACTAAAGTGTACACACTGGAGTTGACAGAATAAAGTAGAAAGACTAAAGTGGATAGACTATAGTGGAAAGTCAAAAGTGGACAGACTAAAGTGGAAAAACTAGAGTGGAAAGACTAAAGTGGACGGACTATAATGGAAAGACTATAGTTTAAAGACTGTAGTGGACAGAATAAAGTGGAGACTATAGTGGAAAGACTAAAGTGGACAGAGAATAGTGGAAAGACTAAAGTGGACAGACTATAGTGGAAAGACTATAGTGGAAAGACTAAAGTGGACAGAGAATAGTGGAAAGACGAAAGTGGAAAGACTGTAGTGGACAGAATAAAGTGGAGACTATAGTGGAAAGACTAAAGTGGAAAGACTAAAGTGGACAGACTATAGTGGAAAGACTATAGTGGAAAGACTGTAGTGGACAGAATAAAGTGGAGAGTATAGTGGAAAGACTAAAGTGGACAGAGAATATTGGAAAGACTTAAGTGGACAGACTATAGTGGAAAGACTATAGTGGAAAGACTAAAGTGGACAGAGAATAGTGGAAAGACTAAAGTGGAAAGACTGTAGTGGACAGAATAAAGTGGAGACTATAGTGGAAAGACTAAAGTGGAAAGACTAAAGTGGACAGACTATAGTGGAAAGACTATAGTGGAAAGACTGTAGTGGACAGAATAAAGTGGACAGAATAAAGTGGAAAGACTAAAGTGGAAAGACTAAAGTGGACAGAATAAAGTGGACAGAATAAAGTGGAAAGACTAAAGTGGAAAGACTAAAGTGGATAGACTATAGTGGAAGGACTAAAGTGGACAGACTAAAGTGGAAAAACTAAAGTGGAAAGACTAAAGTGGACAAACTATAGTGGAAATACTATAGTGGAAATACTGTAGTGGACAGAATAAAGTGGAGACTGTAGTGGAAAGACTAAAGTGGACAGAGAATAGTGGAAAGACTAAAGTGAACAGACTATAGTGGAAAGACTAAAGTGGACAGACTATAGTGGAAAGACTATAGTGGAAAGACTGTAGTGGACAGAATAAAGAGGAGACTATAATGGAAAAACTAAAGTGGACAGAGAGTATTGGAAAGACTAAAGTGGAAAGACTGTAGTGGACAGAATAAAGTGGAGACTATAGTGGAAAGACTAAAGTGGAAAGACTAAAGTGGACAGACTATAGTGGAAAGACTATAGTGGAAAGACTAAAGTGGACAGAGAATAGTGGAAGGACTAAAGAGGACAGACTACAGTGGAAAGACTATAGTGGAAAGACTATAGTGGACAGAATAAAGTGGAGACTATAGTGGAAAGACTAAAGTGGACAGAGAATAGTGGAAAGACTAAATTGGAAAGACTGTAGTGGACAGAATAAAGTGGAGACTATAGTGGAAAGACTAAAGTGGAAAGACTAAAGTGGACAGACTATAGTGGAAAGACTGAAGTGGAAAGACTCATTGGAAATACTAAAGTGAACACACTGAAGTTGACATAATAAAGTAGAAAAACTAAAGTGGAAAGACTAAAGTGGACGGACTATAATGGAAAGATTATAGTTTAAAGACTGTAGTGGACAGAATAAAGTGGAGACTATAGTGGAAAGACTAAAGTGGACAGAGAATAGTGGAAAGACGAAAGTGGAAAGACTGTAGTGGACAGAATAAAGTGGAGACTATATTGGAAAGACTAAAGTGGAAAGACTAAAGTGGACAGACTATAGTGGAAAGACTATAGTGGAAAGACTGTAGTGGACAGAATAAAGTGGAGAGTATAGTGGAAAGACTAAAGTGGACAGAGAATAGTGGAAAGACTAAAGTGGACAGATTATAGTGGAAAGACTATAGTGTAAAGAATGTAGTGGACAGAATAAAGTGGAGACTATAGTGGAAAGACTAAAGTGGAAAGACTAAAGTGGACAGAGAATAGTGGAAAGACTAAAGTGGACAAACTATAGTGGAAAGACTAAAGTGGACAGAGAATAGTGGAAAGACTAAATTGGAAAGACTGTAGTGGACAGAATAAAGTAGAGACTATCGTGGAAAGACTAAAGTGGAAAGACTAAAGTGGACAGACTAAAGTGGATAGACTATAGTGGAAAGACTAAAGTGGACAGACTAAAGTGGAAAAACTAAAGTGGAAAGACTAAAGTGGACAAACTATAGTGGAAATACTATAGTGGAAAGACTGTAGTGGACAGAATAAAGTGGAAACTGTAGTGGAAAGACTAAAGTGGACAGAGAATAGTGGAAAGACTAAAGTGGACAGAGAATAGTGGAAAGACTAAAGTGGACAGACTATAGTGGAAAGACTGTAGTGGACAGAATAAAGAGGAGACTATAATGGAAAAACTAAAGTGGACAGAGAGTATTGGAAAGACTAAAGTGGAAAGACTGTAGTGGACAGAATAAAGTGGAGATTATAGTGGAAAGACTAAAGTGGAAAGACTAAAGTGGACAGACTATAGTGGAAAGACTATAGTGGAAAGACTAAAGTGGACAGAGAATAGTGGAAGGACTAAAGAGGACAGACTACAGTGGAAAGACTATAGTGGAAAGACTATAGTGGACAGAATAAAGTGGAGACTATAGTGGAAAGAATAAAGTGGAGACTATAGTGGAAAGACTAAAGTGGACGGAGAATAGTGGAAAGACTAAATTGGAAAGACTGTAGTGGACAGAATAAAGTGGAGACTATAGTGGAAAGACTAAAGTGGAAAGACCTGTAGTAGACAGAATAAAGTGGAGACTGTAGTGGAAAGACTAATGTGGACAGAGAATAGTGGAAAGACTAAAGTGGACAGACTATAGTGGAAAGACTAAAGTGGACAGACTATATTGGAAAGACTATAGTGGAAAGACTGTAGTGGACAGAATAAAGAGGAGACTATAATGGAAAAACTAAAGTGGACAGAGAGTATTGGAAAGAATAAAGTGGAAAAACTGTAGTGGACAGAATGAAGTGGAGACTATAGTGGAAAGACTAAAGTGGAAAGACTAAAGTGGACAGACTATAGTGGAAAGACTATAGTGGAAAGACTAAAGTGGACAGAGAATAGTGGAAGGACTAAAGAGGACAGACTACAGTGGAAAGACTATAGTGGAAAGACTATAGTGGACAGAATAAAGTGGAGACTATAGTGGAAAGACTAAAGTGGACAGAGAATAGTGGAAAGACTAAATTGGAAAGACTGTAGTGGACAGAATAAAGTGGAGACTATAGTGGAAAGACTAAAGTGGAAAGACTAAAGTGGACAGACTATAGTGGAAAGACTGAAGTGGAAAGACTCATTGGAAAGACTAATGTGTAAACACTGAAGTTGACAGAATAAAATAGAAAGACTAAAGTGGAAAGACTAAAGTGGATAGACTATAGTGGAAAGTCAAAAGTGGACAGAATAAAGTGGAAAAACTAAAGTGGAAAGACTAAAGTGGACAGACTGTAATGGAAAGACTATAGTTTAAAGACTGTAGTGGACAGAATAAAGTGGAGACTATAGTGGAAAGACTAAAGTGGACAGAGAATAGTGGAAAGACTAAAGTGGACAGACTACAGTGGAAAGACTATAGTGGAAAGACTAAAGTGGACAGAGAATAGTGGAAAGACGAAAGTGGAAAGACTGTAGTGGACAGAATAAAGTGGAGACTATAGTGGAAAGACTAAAGTGGAAAGACTAAAGTGGACAGACTATAGTGGAAAGACTATAGTGGAAAGACTGTAGTGGACAGAATAAAGTGGAGAGTATAGTGGAAAGACTAAAGTGGACAGAGAATAGTGGAAAGACTAAAGTGGACAGACTATAGTGGAAAGACTATAGTGTAAAGACTGTAGTGGACAGAATAAAGTGGAGACTATAGTGGAAAGACTAAAGTGGAAAGACTAAAGTGGACAGACTAAAGTGGAAAGACTGAAGTGGACAGACTAAAGTGGAAAGACTAAAGTGGACAGACTATAGTGGAAAGAATATAGTGGAAAGACTGTAGTGGACAGAATAAAGTGGAGAGTATAGTGGAAAGACTAAAGTGGACAGAGAATAGTTGAAAGACTAAAGTGGACAGACTATATTGGAAAGACTGTAGTGGACAGAATAAAGTGGAGACTATAGTGGAAAGTCAAAGTGGAAAGACTAAAGTGGACAGAATATAGTGGAAAGACTGAAGTGGAAAGACTCAGTGGACAGACTAAAGTGTACACACTGAAGTGGACAGAATAAAGTGGAAAGACCAAAGTGGAAAGACTAAAGTGGACAGACTATAGTGGAAAGACTAAAGTGGACAGACTAAAGTGGAAAGATTAAAGTGGAAAGACTAAAGTGGACAGACTATAGTGGAAAGACTATAGTGGAAAGACTGTAGTGGACAGAATAAAGTGGAGACTATAGTGGAAAGACTAAAGTGGAAAGACTAAAGTGGACAGAGAATAGTGGAAAGACTAAAGTGGACAAACTATAGTGGAAAGACTAAAGTGGAAACACTAAAGTGGAAAGACTAAAGTGGACAGACTATAGTGGAAAGACTATAGTGGAAAGACTGTAGTGGACAGAATAAAGTGGAGAGTATAGTGGAAAGACTAAAGTGGACAGAGAATAGTGGAAAGACTAAGGTGGACAGACTATAGTGGAAAGACTACAGTGGAAAGACTGTAGTCGACAGAATAAAGTGGAGACTATAGTGGAAAGACTAAAGTGGAAAGACTAAAGTGGACAGACTATGGTGGAAAGACTGAAGAGGACAGACTAAAGTGGAAAAACTAAACTGGAAAGACTAAAGTGGACAGACTACAGTGGAAAGACTGTAGTGGACAGTATAAAGTGGAAACTATAGTGGAAAGACTCAAGTGGACAGAGAATAGTGGAAGGACTAAAGAGGACAGACTACAGTGGAAAGACTATAGTGGAAAGACTATAGTGGACAGAATAAAGTGGAGACTATAGTGGAAAGACTAAAGTGGACAGAGAATAGTGGAAAGACTAAATTGGAAAGACTGTAGTGGACAGAATAAAGTGGAGACTATAATGGACAGACTAAAGTGGAAAGACTAAAGTGGACAGACTACAGTGGAAAGACTGAAGTGGATAGACTATAGTGGAAAGTCAAAAGTGGACAGACTAAAGTGGAAAAACTAGAGTGGAAAGACTAAAGTGGACGGACTATAATGGAAAGACTATAGTTTAAAGACTGTAGTGGACAGAATAAAGTGGAGACTATAGTGGAAAGACTAAAGTGGACAGAGAATAGTGGAAAGACTAAAGTGGACAGACTATAGTGGAAAGACTATAGTGGAAAGACTAAAGTGGACAGAGAATAGTGGAAAGACGAAAGTGGAAAGACTGTAGTGGACAGAATAAAGTGGAGACTATAGTGGAAAGACTAAAGTGGAAAGACTAAAGTGGACAGACTATAGTGGAAAGACTATAGTGGAAAGACTGTAGTGGACAGAATAAAGTGGACAGAATAAAGTGGAAAGACTAAAGTGGAAAGACTAAAGTGGATAGACTGTAGTGGAAGGACTAAAGTGGACAGACTAAAGTGGAAAAACTAAAGTGGAAAGACTAAAGTGGACAAACTATAGTGGAAATACTATAGTGGAAATACTGTAGTGGACAGAATAAAGTGGAGACTGTAGTGGAAAGACTAAAGCGGACAGAGAATAGTGGAAAGACTAAAGTGGACAGACTATAGTGGAAAGACTAAAGTGGACAGACTATAGTGGAAAGACTAAAGTGGACAGACTATAGTGGAAAGACTATAGTGGAAAGACTGTAGTGGACAGAATAAAGAGGAGACTATAATGGAAAAACTAAAGTGGACAGAGAGTATTGGAAAGACTAAAGTGGAAAGACTGTAGTGGACAGAATAAAGTGGAGACTATAGTGGAAAGACTAAAGTGGAAAGACTAAAGTGGACAGACTATAGTGGAAAGACTATAGTGGAAAGACTAAAGTGGACAGAGAATAGTGGAAGGACTAAAGAGGACAGACTACAGTGGAAAGACTATAGTGGAAAGACTATAGTGGACAGAATAAAGTGGAGACTATAGTGGAAAGACTAAAGTGGACAGAGAATAGTGGAAAGACTAAATTGGAAAGACTGTAGTGGACAGAATAAAGTGGAGACTATAGTGGAAAGACTAAAGTGGAAAGACTAAAGTGGACAGACTATAGTGGAAAGACTGAAGTGGAAAGACTCATTGGAAAGACTAAAGTGAACACACTGAAGTTGACAGAATAAAGTAGAAAGACTAAAGTGGATAGACTATAGTGGAAAGTTAAAAGTGGACAGACTAAAGTGGAAAAACTAAAGTGGAAAGACTAAAGTGGACGGACTATAATGGAAAGACTATAGTTTAAAGACTGTAGTGGACAGAATAAAGTGGAGACTATAGTGGAAAGACTAAAGTGGACAGAGAATAGTTGAAAGACTAAAGTGGACAGACTATAGTGGAAAGACTAAAGTGGACAGAGAATAGTGGAAAGACGAAAGTGGAAAGACTGTAGTGGACAGAATAAAGTGGAGACTATAGTGGAAAGACTAAAGTGGAAAGACTAAAGTGGACAGACTATAGTGGAAAGACTATAGTGGAAAGACTGTAGTGGACAGAATAAAGTGGAGAGTATAGTGGAAAGACTAAAGTGGACAGAGAATAGTGGAAAGACTAAAGTGGACAGATTATAGTGGAAAGACTATAGTGTAAAGACTGTAGTGGACAGAATAAAGTGGAGACTATAGTGGAAAGACTAAAGTGGAAAGACTAAAGTGGACAGAGAATAGTGGAAAGACTAAAGTGGACAAACTATAGTGGAAAGACTAAAGTGGAAAGACTAAAGTGGAAAGACTAAAGTGGAAAGACTAAAGTGGACAGACTATAGTGGAAAGACTAAAGTGGACAGACTATATTGGAAAGACTATAGTGGAAAGACTGTAGTGGACAGAATAAAGAGGAGACTATAATGGAAAAACTAAAGTGGACAGAGAGTATTGGAAAGAATAAAGTGGAAAAACTGTAGTGGACAGAATGAAGTGGAGACTATAGTGGAAAGACTAAAGTGGAAAGACTAAAGTGGACAGACTATAGTGGAAAGACTATAGTGGAAAGACTAAAGTGGACAGACTATAGTGGAAAGACTATAGTGGAAAGACTAAAGTGGACAGAGAATAGTGGAAGGACTAAAGAAGACAGACTACAGTGGAAAGACTATAGTGGAAAGACTGTAGTGGACAGAATAAAGTGGAGACTATAGTGGAAAGACTAAAGTGGAAAGACTAAAGTGGACAGACTATAGTGGAAAGACTATAGTGGAAAGACTGTAGTGGACAGAATAAAGTGGACAGAATAAAGTGGAAAGACTAAAGTGGAAAGACTAAAGTGGATAGACTATAGTGGAAAGACTAAAGTGGACAGACTAAAGTGGAAAAACTAAAGTGGAAAGACTAAAGTGGACAAACTACAGTGGAAATACTATAGTGGAAAGACTGTAGTGGACAGAATAAAGTGGAGACTGTAGTGGAAAGACTAAAGTGGACGGATAATAGTGGAAAGACTAAAGTGGACAGACTATAGTGGAAAGACTAAAGTGGACAGACTATAGTGGAAAGACTATAGTGGAAAGACTATAGTGGAAAGACTGTAGTGGACAAAATAAAGAGGAGACTATAATGGAAAAACTAAAGTGGACAGAGAGTATTGGAAAGACTAAAGTGGAAAGACTGTAGTGGACAGAATAAAGTGGAGACTATAGTGGAAAGACTAAAGTGGAAAGACTAAAGTGGACAGACTATAGTGGAAAGACTATAGTGGAAAGACTAAAGTGGACAGAGAATAGTGGAAGGACTAAAGAGGACAGACTACAGTGGAAAGACTATAGTGGAAAGACTATAGTGGACAGAATAAAGTGGAGACTATAGTGGAAAGACTAAAGTGGACAGAGAATAGTGGAAAGACTGTAGTGGACAGAATAAAGTGGAGACTATAGTGGAAAGACTAAAGTGGAAAGACTAAAGTGGACAGACTATAGTGGAAAGACTGAAGTGGAAAGACTCATTGGAAAGACTAAAGTGTACACACTGGAGTTGACAGAATAAAGTAGAAAGACTAAAGTGGATAGACTATAGTGGAAAGTCAAAAGTGGACAGACTAAAGTGGAAAAACTAGAGTGGAAAGACTAAAGTGGACGGACTATAATGGAAAGACTATAGTTTAAAGACTGTAGTGGACAGAATAAAGTGGAGACTATAGTGGAAAGACTAAAGTGGACAGAGAATAGTGGAAAGACTAAAGTGGACAGACTATAGTGGAAAGACTATAGTGGAAAGACTAAAGTGGACAGAGAATAGTGGAAAGACGAAAGTGGAAAGACTAAAGTGGACAGACTATAGTGGAAAGACTATAGTGGAAAGACTGTAGTGGACAGAATAAAGTGGAGAGTATAGTGGAAAGACTAAAGTGGACAGAGAATATTGGAAAGACTTAAGTGGACAGACTATAGTGGAAAGACTATAGTGGAAAGACTAAAGTGGACAGAGAATAGTGGAAGGACTAAAGAGGACAGACTACAGTGGAAAGACTATAGTGGAAAGACTATAGTGGACAGAATAAAGTGGAGACTATAGTGGAAAGACTAAAGTGGACAGAGAATAGTGGAAAGACTAAATTGGAAAGACTGTAGTGGACAGAATAAATTGGAGACTATAGTGGAAAGACTAAAGTGGAAAGACTAAAGTGGACAGACTATAGTGGAAAGACTGAAGTGGAAAGACTCATTGGAAAGACTAATGTGTAAACACTGAAGTTGACAGAATAAAATAGAAAGACTAAAGTGGAAAGACTAAAGTGGATAGACTATAGTGGAAAGTCAAAAGTGGACAGAATAAAGTGGAAAAACTAAAGTGGAAAGACTAAAGTGGACAGACTGTAATGGAAAGACTATAGTTTAAAGACTGTAGTGGACAGAATAAAGTGGAGACTATAGTGGAAAGACTAAAGTGGACAGAGAATAGTGGAAAGACTAAAGTGGACAGACTATAGTGGAAAGACTAAAGTGGACAGACTATATTGGAAAGACTATAGTGGAAAGACTGTAGTGGACAGAATAAAGAGGAGACTATAATGGAAAAACTAAAGTGGACAGAGAGTATTGGAAAGAATAAAGTGGAAAAACTGTAGTGGACAGAATGAAGTGGAGACTATAGTGGAAAGACTAAAGTGGAAAGACTAAAGTGGACAGACTATAGTGGAAAGACTATAGTGGAAAGACTAAAGTGGACAGAGAATAGTGGAAGGACTAAAGAGGACAGACTACAGTGGAAAGACTATAGTGGAAAGACTATAGTGGACAGAATAAAGTGGAGACTATAGTGGAAAGACTAAAGTGGACAGAGAATAGTGGAAAGACTAAATTGGAAAGACTGTAGTGGACAGAATAAAGTGGAGACTATAGTGGAAAGACTAAAGTGGAAAGACTAAAGTGGACAGACTATAGTGGAAAGACTGAAGTGGAAAGACTCATTGGAAAGACTAATGTGTAAACACTGAAGTTGACAGAATAAAATAGAAAGACTAAAGTGGAAAGACTAAAGTGGATAGACTATAGTGGAAAGTCAAAAGTGGACAGAATAAAGTGGAAAAACTAAAGTGGAAAGACTAAAGTGGACAGACTGTAATGGAAAGACTATAGTTTAAAGACTGTAGTGGACAGAATAAAGTGGAGACTATAGTGGAAAGACTAAAGTGGACAGAGAATAGTGGAAAGACTAAAGTGGACAGACTACAGTGGAAAGACTATAGTGGAAAGACTAAAGTGGACAGAGAATAGTGGAAAGACGAAAGTGGAAAGACTGTAGTGGACAGAATAAAGTGGAGACTATAGTGGAAAGACTAAAGTGGAAAGACTAAAGTGGACAGACTATAGTGGAAAGACTATAGTGGAAAGACTGTAGTGGACAGAATAAAGTGGAGAGTATAGTGGAAAGACTAAAGTGGACAGAGAATAGTGGAAAGACTAAAGTGGACAGACTATAGTGGAAAGACTATAGTGTAAAGACTGTAGTGGACAGAATAAAGTGGAGACTATAGTGGAAAGACTAAAGTGGAAAGACTAAAGTGGACAGACTAAAGTGGAAAGACTGAAGTGGACAGACTAAAGTGGAAAGACTAAAGTGGACAGACTATAGTGGAAAGAATATAGTGGAAAGACTGTAGTGGACAGAATAAAGTGGAGAGTATAGTGGAAAGACTAAAGTGGACAGAGAATAGTTGAAAGACTAAAGTGGACAGACTATATTGGAAAGACTGTAGTGGACAGAATAAAGTGGAGACTATAGTGGAAAGTCAAAGTGGAAAGACTAAAGTGGACAGAATATAGTGGAAAGACTGAAGTGGAAAGACTCAGTGGACAGACTAAAGTGTACACACTGAAGTGGACAGAATAAAGTGGAAAGACCAAAGTGGAAAGACTAAAGTGGACAGACTATAGTGGAAAGACTAAAGTGGACAGACTAAAGTGGAAAGATTAAAGTGGAAAGACTAAAGTGGACAGACTATAGTGGAAAGACTATAGTGGAAAGACTGTAGTGGACAGAATAAAGTGGAGACTATAGTGGAAAGACTAAAGTGGAAAGACTAAAGTGGACAGAGAATAGTGGAAAGACTAAAGTGGACAAACTATAGTGGAAAGACTAAAGTGGAAACACTAAAGTGGAAAGACTAAAGTGGACAGACTATAGTGGAAAGACTATAGTGGAAAGACTGTAGTGGACAGAATAAAGTGGAGAGTATAGTGGAAAGACTAAAGTGGACAGAGAATAGTGGAAAGACTAAGGTGGACAGACTATAGTGGAAAGACTACAGTGGAAAGACTGTAGTCGACAGAATAAAGTGGAGACTATAGTGGAAAGACTAAAGTGGAAAGACTAAAGTGGACAGACTATGGTGGAAAGACTGAAGAGGACAGACTAAAGTGGAAAAACTAAACTGGAAAGACTAAAGTGGACAGACTACAGTGGAAAGACTGTAGTGGACAGTATAAAGTGGAAACTATAGTGGAAAGACTCAAGTGGACAGAGAATAGTGGAAGGACTAAAGAGGACAGACTACAGTGGAAAGACTATAGTGGAAAGACTATAGTGGACAGAATAAAGTGGAGACTATAGTGGAAAGACTAAAGTGGACAGAGAATAGTGGAAAGACTAAATTGGAAAGACTGTAGTGGACAGAATAAAGTGGAGACTATAATGGACAGACTAAAGTGGAAAGACTAAAGTGGACAGACTACAGTGGAAAGACTGAAGTGGATAGACTATAGTGGAAAGTCAAAAGTGGACAGACTAAAGTGGAAAAACTAGAGTGGAAAGACTAAAGTGGACGGACTATAATGGAAAGACTATAGTTTAAAGACTGTAGTGGACAGAATAAAGTGGAGACTATAGTGGAAAGACTAAAGTGGACAGAGAATAGTGGAAAGACTAAAGTGGACAGACTATAGTGGAAAGACTATAGTGGAAAGACTAAAGTGGACAGAGAATAGTGGAAAGACGAAAGTGGAAAGACTGTAGTGGACAGAATAAAGTGGAGACTATAGTGGAAAGACTAAAGTGGAAAGACTAAAGTGGACAGACTATAGTGGAAAGACTATAGTGGAAAGACTGTAGTGGACAGAATAAAGTGGACAGAATAAAGTGGAAAGACTAAAGTGGAAAGACTAAAGTGGATAGACTGTAGTGGAAGGACTAAAGTGGACAGACTAAAGTGGAAAAACTAAAGTGGAAAGACTAAAGTGGACAAACTATAGTGGAAATACTATAGTGGAAATACTGTAGTGGACAGAATAAAGTGGAGACTGTAGTGGAAAGACTAAAGCGGACAGAGAATAGTGGAAAGACTAAAGTGGACAGACTATAGTGGAAAGACTAAAGTGGACAGACTATAGTGGAAAGACTAAAGTGGACAGACTATAGTGGAAAGACTATAGTGGAAAGACTGTAGTGGACAGAATAAAGAGGAGACTATAATGGAAAAACTAAAGTGGACAGAGAGTATTGGAAAGACTAAAGTGGAAAGACTGTAGTGGACAGAATAAAGTGGAGACTATAGTGGAAAGACTAAAGTGGAAAGACTAAAGTGGACAGACTATAGTGGAAAGACTATAGTGGAAAGACTAAAGTGGACAGAGAATAGTGGAAGGACTAAAGAGGACAGACTACAGTGGAAAGACTATAGTGGAAAGACTATAGTGGACAGAATAAAGTGGAGACTATAGTGGAAAGACTAAAGTGGACAGAGAATAGTGGAAAGACTAAATTGGAAAGACTGTAGTGGACAGAATAAAGTGGAGACTATAGTGGAAAGACTAAAGTGGAAAGACTAAAGTGGACAGACTATAGTGGAAAGACTGAAGTGGAAAGACTCATTGGAAAGACTAAAGTGAACACACTGAAGTTGACAGAATAAAGTAGAAAGACTAAAGTGGATAGACTATAGTGGAAAGTTAAAAGTGGACAGACTAAAGTGGAAAAACTAAAGTGGAAAGACTAAAGTGGACGGACTATAATGGAAAGACTATAGTTTAAAGACTGTAGTGGACAGAATAAAGTGGAGACTATAGTGGAAAGACTAAAGTGGACAGAGAATAGTTGAAAGACTAAAGTGGACAGACTATAGTGGAAAGACTAAAGTGGACAGAGAATAGTGGAAAGACGAAAGTGGAAAGACTGTAGTGGACAGAATAAAGTGGAGACTATAGTGGAAAGACTAAAGTGGAAAGACTAAAGTGGACAGACTATAGTGGAAAGACTATAGTGGAAAGACTGTAGTGGACAGAATAAAGTGGAGAGTATAGTGGAAAGACTAAAGTGGACAGAGAATAGTGGAAAGACTAAAGTGGACAGATTATAGTGGAAAGACTATAGTGTAAAGACTGTAGTGGACAGAATAAAGTGGAGACTATAGTGGAAAGACTAAAGTGGAAAGACTAAAGTGGACAGAGAATAGTGGAAAGACTAAAGTGGACAAACTATAGTGGAAAGACTAAAGTGGAAAGACTAAAGTGGAAAGACTAAAGTGGAAAGACTAAAGTGGACAGACTATAGTGGAAAGACTAAAGTGGACAGACTATATTGGAAAGACTATAGTGGAAAGACTGTAGTGGACAGAATAAAGAGGAGACTATAATGGAAAAACTAAAGTGGACAGAGAGTATTGGAAAGAATAAAGTGGAAAAACTGTAGTGGACAGAATGAAGTGGAGACTATAGTGGAAAGACTAAAGTGGAAAGACTAAAGTGGACAGACTATAGTGGAAAGACTATAGTGGAAAGACTAAAGTGGACAGACTATAGTGGAAAGACTATAGTGGAAAGACTAAAGTGGACAGAGAATAGTGGAAGGACTAAAGAAGACAGACTACAGTGGAAAGACTATAGTGGAAAGACTGTAGTGGACAGAATAAAGTGGAGACTATAGTGGAAAGACTAAAGTGGAAAGACTAAAGTGGACAGACTATAGTGGAAAGA
Source organism: Branchinecta sandiegonensis (assembly GCA_030848855.1). Taxonomy (NCBI): domain Eukaryota; kingdom Metazoa; phylum Arthropoda; class Branchiopoda; order Anostraca; family Branchinectidae; genus Branchinecta; species Branchinecta sandiegonensis. The sequence continues at coordinate 21,491,392 of JAUPMV010000009.1, forward strand.
CTATAGTGGAAAGACTGTAGTGGACAGAATAAAGTGGACAGAATAAAGTGGAAAGACTAAAGTGGAAAGACTAAAGTGGATAGACTATAGTGGAAAGACTAAAGTGGACAGACTAAAGTGGAAAAACTAAAGTGGAAAGACTAAAGTGGACAAACTACAGTGGAAATACTATAGTGGAAAGACTGTAGTGGACAGAATAAAGTGGAGACTGTAGTGGAAAGACTAAAGTGGACGGATAATAGTGGAAAGACTAAAGTGGACAGACTATAGTGGAAAGACTAAAGTGGACAGACTATAGTGGAAAGACTATAGTGGAAAGACTATAGTGGAAAGACTGTAGTGGACAAAATAAAGAGGAGACTATAATGGAAAAACTAAAGTGGACAGAGAGTATTGGAAAGACTAAAGTGGAAAGACTGTAGTGGACAGAATAAAGTGGAGACTATAGTGGAAAGACTAAAGTGGAAAGACTAAAGTGGACAGACTATAGTGGAAAGACTATAGTGGAAAGACTAAAGTGGACAGAGAATAGTGGAAGGACTAAAGAGGACAGACTACAGTGGAAAGACTATAGTGGAAAGACTATAGTGGACAGAATAAAGTGGAGACTATAGTGGAAAGACTAAAGTGGACAGAGAATAGTGGAAAGACTGTAGTGGACAGAATAAAGTGGAGACTATAGTGGAAAGACTAAAGTGGAAAGACTAAAGTGGACAGACTATAGTGGAAAGACTGAAGTGGAAAGACTCATTGGAAAGACTAAAGTGTACACACTGGAGTTGACAGAATAAAGTAGAAAGACTAAAGTGGATAGACTATAGTGGAAAGTCAAAAGTGGACAGACTAAAGTGGAAAAACTAGAGTGGAAAGACTAAAGTGGACGGACTATAATGGAAAGACTATAGTTTAAAGACTGTAGTGGACAGAATAAAGTGGAGACTATAGTGGAAAGACTAAAGTGGACAGAGAATAGTGGAAAGACTAAAGTGGACAGACTATAGTGGAAAGACTATAGTGGAAAGACTAAAGTGGACAGAGAATAGTGGAAAGACGAAAGTGGAAAGACTAAAGTGGACAGACTATAGTGGAAAGACTATAGTGGAAAGACTGTAGTGGACAGAATAAAGTGGAGAGTATAGTGGAAAGACTAAAGTGGACAGAGAATATTGGAAAGACTTAAGTGGACAGACTATAGTGGAAAGACTATAGTGGAAAGACTAAAGTGGACAGAGAATAGTGGAAAGACTAAAGTGGAAAGACTGTAGTGGACAGAATAAAGTGGAGACTATAGTGGAAAGACTAAAGTGGAAAGACTAAAGTGGACAGACTATAGTGGAAAGACTATAGTGGAAAGACTGTAGTGGACAGAATAAAGTGGACAGAATAAATTGGAAAGACTAAAGTGGAAAGACTAAAGTGGATAGACTATAGTGGAAGGACTAAAGTGGACAGACTAAAGTGGAAAAACTAAAGTGGAAAGACTAAAGTGGACAAACTATAGTGGAAATACTATAGTGGAAATACTGTAGTGGACAGAATAAAGTGGAGACTGTAGTGGAAAGACTAAAGTGGACAGAGAATAGTGGAAAGACTAAAGTGAACAGACTATAGTGGAAAGACTAAAGTGGACAGACTATAGTGGAAAGACTATAGTGGAAAGACTGTAGTGGACAGAATAAAGAGGAGACTATAATGGAAAAACTAAAGTGGACAGAGAGTATTGGAAAGACTAAAGTGGAAAGACTGTAGTGGACAGAATAAAGTGGAGACTATAGTGGAAAGACTAAAGTGGAAAGACTAAAGTGGCCAGACTATAGTGGAAAGACTATAGTGGAAAGACTAAAGTGGACAGAGAATAGTGGAAGGACTAAAGAGGACAGACTACAGTGGAAAGACTATAGTGGAAAGACTATAGTGGACAGAATAAAGTGGAGACTATAGTGGAAAGACTAAAGTGGACAGAGAATAGTGGAAAGACTAAATTGGAAAGACTGTAGTGGACAGAATAAAGTGGAGACTATAGTGGAAAGACTAAAGTGGAAAGACTAAAGTGGACAGACTATAGTGGAAAGACTGAAGTGGAAAGACTCATTGGAAATACTAAAGTGAACACACTGAAGTTGACATAATAAAGTAGAAAGACTAAAGTGGATAGACTATAGTGGAAAGTTAAAAGTGGACAGACTAAAGTGGAAAAACTAAAGTGGAAAGACTAAAGTGGACGGACTATAATGGAAAGACTATAGTTTAAAGACTGTAGTGGACAGAATAAAGTGGAGACTATAGTGGAAAGACTAAAGTGGACAGAGAATAGTGGAAAGACGAAAGTGGAAAGACTGTAGTGGACAGAATAAAGTGGAGACTATATTGGAAAGACTAAAGTGGAAAGACTAAAGTGGACAGACTATAGTGGAAAGACTATAGTGGAAAGACTGTAGTGGACAGAATAAAGTGGAGAGTATAGTGGAAAGACTAAAGTGGACAGAGAATAGTGGAAAGACTAAAGTGGACAGATTATAGTGGAAAGACTATAGTGTAAAGACTGTAGTGGACAGAATAAAGTGGAGACTATAGTGGAAAGACTAAAGTGGAAAGACTAAAGTGGACAGAGAATAGTGGAAAGACTAAAGTGGACAAACTATAGTGGAAAGACTAAAGTGGACAGAGAATAGTGGAAAGACTAAATTGGAAAGACTGTAGTGGACAGAATAAAGTAGAGACTATAGTGGAAAGACTAAAGTGGAAAGACTAAAGTGGACAGACTATAGTGGAAAGACTGAAGTGGAAAGACTCATTGGAAAGACTAATGTGTAAACACTGAAGTTGACAGAATAAAATAGAAAGACTAAAGTGGAAAGACTAAAGTGGATTGACTATAGTGGAAAGTCAAAAGTGGACAGACTAAAGTGGAAAAACTAAAGTGGAAAGACTAAAGTGGACAGACTACAATGGAAAGACTATAGTTTAAAGACTGTAGTGGACAGAATAAAGTGGAGACTATAGTGGAAAGACTGAAGTGGACAGAGAATAGTGGAAAGACTAAAGTGGACAGACTACAGTGGAAAGACTATAGTGGAAAGACTAAAGTGGACAGAGAATAGTGGAAAGACGAAAGTGGAAAGACTGTAGTGGACAGAAGAAAGTGGAGACTATAGTGGAAAGACTAAAGTGGAAAGACTAAAGTGGACAGACTATAGTGGAAAGACTATAGTGGAAAGACTGTAGTGGACAGAATAAAGTGGAGAGTATAGTGGAAAGACTAAAGTGGACAGAGAATAGTGGAAAGACTAAAGTGGACAGAATAAAGTGGAGACTATAGTGGAAAGACTAAAGTGGACAGAGAATAGTGGAAAGACTAAATTGGAAAGACTGTAGTGGACAGAATAAAGTAGAGACTATAGTGGAAAGACTAAAGTGGAAAGACTAAAGTGGACAGACTATAGTGGAAAGACTGAAGTGGAAAGACTCATTGGAAAGACTAATGTGTAAACACTGAAGTTGACAGAATAAAATAGAAAGACTAAAGTGGAAAGACTAAAGTGGATTGACTATAGTGGAAAGTCAAAAGTGGACAGACTAAAGTGGAAAAACTAAAGTGGAAAGACTAAAGTGGACAGACTATAATGGAAAGACTATAGTTTAAAGACTGTAGTGGACAGAATAAAGTGGAGACTATAGTGGAAAGACTGAAGTGGACAGAGAATAGTGGAAAGACTAAAGTGGACAGACTACAGTGGAAAGACTATAGTGGAAAGACTAAAGTGGACAGAGAATAGTGGAAAGACGAAAGTGGAAAGACTGTAGTGGACAGAAGAAAGTGGAGACTATAGTGGAAAGACTAAAGTGGAAAGACTAAAGTGGACAGACTATAGTGGAAAGACTATAGTGGAAAGACTGTAGTGGACAGAATAAAGTGGAGAGTATAGTGGAAAGACTAAAGTGGACAGAGAATAGTGGAAAGACTAAAGTGGACAGACTATAGTGGAAAGACTATAGTGTAAAGACTGTAGTGGACAGAATAAAGTGGAGACTATAGTGGAAAGACTGAAGTGGACAGACTAAAGTGGAAAGACTAAATTGGACAGACTATAGTGGAAAGAATATAGTGGAAAGACTGTAGTGGACAGAATAAAGTGGAGAGTATAGTGGAAAGACTAAAGTGGACAGAGAATAGTTGAAAGACTAAAGTGGACAGACTATATTGGAAAGACTGTAGTGGACAGAATAAAGTGGAGACTATAGTGGAAAGTCAAAGTGGAAAGACTAAAGTCGACAGAATATAGTGGAAAGACTGAAGTGGAAAGACTCAGTGGACAGACTAAAGTGTACACACTGAAGTGGACAGAATAAAGTGGAAAGACCAAAGTGGAAAGACTAAAGTGGACAGACTATAGTGGAAAGACTAAAGTGGACAGACTAAAGTGGAAAGATTAAAGTGGAAAGACTAAAGTGGACAGACTATAGTGGAAAGACTATAGTGGAAAGACTGTAGTGGACAGAATAAAGTGGAGACTATAGTGGAAAGACTAAAGTGGAAAGACTAAAGTGGACAGAGAATAGTGGAAAGACTAAAGTGGACAAACTATAGTGGAAAGACTCAAGTGGAAAGACTAAAGTGGAAAGACTAAAGTGGAAAGACTAAAGTGGACAGACTATAGTGGAAAGACTATAGTGGAAAGACTGTAGTGGACAGAATAAAGTGGAGAGTATAGTGGAAAGACTAAAGTGGACAGAGAATAGTGGAAAGACTAAAGTGGACAGACTATAGTGGAAAGACTACAGTGGAAAGACTGTAGTCGACAGAATAAAGTGGAGACTATGGTGGAAAGACTAAAGTGGAAAGACTGAAGAGGACAGACTAAAGTGGAAAAACTAAACTGGAAAGACTAAAGTGGACAGACTATAGTGGAAAGACTGTAGTGGACAGTATAAAGTGGAAACTATAGTGGAAAGACTCAAGTGGACAGAGAATAGTGGAAGGACTAAAGAGGACAGACTACAGTGGAAAGACTATAGTGGAAAGACTATAGTGGACAGAATAAAGTGGAGACTATAGTGGAAAGACTAAAGTGGACAGAGAATAGTGGAAAGACTAAATTGGAAAGACTGTAGTGGACAGAATAAAGTGGAGACTATAATGGAAAGACTAAAGTGGAAAGACTAAAGTGGACAGACTACAGTGGAAAGACTGAAGTGGAAAGACTCAGTGGAAAGACTAAAGTGTACACACTGAAGTTGACAGAATAATGTGGAAAGACTAAAGTGGATAGACTATAGTGGAAAGTCTAAAGTGGACAGACTAAAGTGGAAAAACTAAAGTGGAAAGACTAAAGTGGTCTGACTATAATGGAAAGACTATAGTGGAAAGACTGTAGTGGACAGAATAAAGTTGACACTATAGTGGAAAGACTAAAGTGGACAGAGAATAGTGGAAAGACTACAGTGGACAGACTATAGTGGAAAGACTAAAATGGAAAAACTAAAGTGGAAAGACTAAAGTGGACAGACTATAGTGGAAAGACTATAGTGGAAAGACTGTAGTGGACAGAATAAAGTGGAGACTATAGTGGAAAGACTAAAGTGGAAAGACTAAAGTGGACAGACTATAGTAGAAAGACTATAGTGGAAAGACTATAGTGGACAGAATAAAGTGGAGACTATAGTGGAAAGACTAAAGTGGAAAGACTAAAGTGGACAGACTATAGTAGAAAGACTATAGTGGAAAGACTGTAGTGGACAGAATAAAGTGGAGACTATAGTGGAAAGTCAAAGTGGAAAGACTAAAGTGGACAGAATATAGTGGAAAGACTGAAGTGGAAAGACTCAGTGGACAGACTAAAGTGTACACACTGAAGTGGACAGAATAAAGTGGAAAGACCAAAGTGGAAAGACTAAAGTGGACAGACTATAGTGGAAAGACTAAAGTGGAAAGACTAAAGTGGACAGACTATAGTGGAAAGACTAAAGTGGACAGACTATAGTTTAAAGACTATAGTGGAAAGACTGTAGTGGACAGAATAAAGAGGAGACTATAATGGAAAAACTAAAGTGGACAGAGAGTATTGGAAAGACTAAAGTGGAAAGACTGTAGTGGACAGAATAAAGTGGAGACTATAGTGGAAAGACTAAAGTGGAAAGACTAAAGTGGACAGACTATAGTGGAAAGACTATAGTGGAAAGACTAAAGTGGACAGAGAATAGTGGAAGGACTAAAGAGGACAGACTACAGTGGAAAGACTATAGTGGAAAGACTATAGTGGACAGAATAAAGTGGAGACTATAGTGGAAAGACTAAAGTGGACAGAGAATAGTGGAAAGACTAAATTGGAAAGACTGTAGTGGACAGAATAAAGTGGAGACTATAGTGGAAAGACTAAAGTGGAAAGACTAAAGTGGACAGACTATAGTGGAAAGACTGAAGTGGAAAGACTCATTGGAAAGACTAAAGTGAACACACTGAAGTTGACAGAATAAAGTAGAAAGACTAAAGTGGATAGACTATAGTGGAAAGTTAAAAGTGGACAGACTAAAGTGGAAAAACTAAAGTGGAAAGACTAAAGTGGACGGACTATAATGGAAAGACTATAGTTTAAAGACTGTAGTGGACAGAATAAAGTGGAGACTATAGTGGAAAGACTAAAGTGGACAGAGAATAGTGGAAAGACTAAAGTGGACAGACTATAGTGGAAAGACTATAGTGGAAAGACTAAAGTGGACAGAGAATAGTGGAAAGACGAAAGTGGAAAGACTTTAGTGGACAGAATAAAGTGGAGACTATAGTGGAAAGACTAAAGTGGAAAGACTAAAGTGGACAGACTATAGTGGAAAGACTATAGTGGAAAGACTGTAGTGGACAGAATAAAGTGGAGAGTATAGTGGAAAGACTAAAGTGGACAGAGAATAGTGGAAAGACTAAAGTGGACAGATTATAGTGGAAAGACTATAGTGTAAAGACTGTAGTGGACAGAATAAAGTGGAGACTATAGTGGAAAGACTAAAGTGGAAAGACTAAAGTGGACAGAGAATAGTGGAAAGACTAAAGTGGACAAACTATAGTGGAAAGACTAACGTGGAAAGACTAAAGTGGAAAGACTAAAGTGGAAAGACTAAAGTGGACAGACTATAGTGGAAAGACTAAAGTGGACAGACTATATTGGAAAGACTATAGTGGAAAGACTGTAGTGGACAGAATAAAGAGGAGACTATAATGGAAAAACTAAAGTGGACAGAGAGTATTGGAAAGAATAAAGTGGAAAAACTGTAGTGGACAGAATGAAGTGGAGACTATAGTGGAAAGACTAAAGTGGAAAGACTAAAGTGGACAGACTATAGTGGAAAGACTATAGTGGAAAGACTAAAGTGGACAGAGAATAGTGGAAGGACTAAAGAGGACAGACTACAGTGGAAAGACTATAGTGGAAAGACTATAGTGGACAGAATAAAGTGGAGACTATAGTGGAAAGACTAAAGTGGACAGAGAATAGTGGAAAGACTAAATTGGAAAGACTGTAGTGGACAGAATAAAGTGGAGACTATAGTGGAAAGACTAAAGTGGACAGACTAAAGTGGAAAGACTGAAGTGGAAAGACTCATTGGAAAGACTAAGGTGTAAACACTGAAGTTGACAGAATAAAATAGAAAGACTAAAGTGGAAAGACTAAAGTGGATAGACTATAGTGGAAAGTCAAAAGTGGACAGACTAAAGTGGAAAAACTAAAGTGGAAAGACTAAAGTGGACAGACTATAATGGTAAGACTATAGTTTAAAGACTGTAGTGGACAGAATAAAGTGGAGACTATAGTGGAAAGACTAAAGTGGACAGAGAATAGTGGAAAGACTAAAGTGGACAGACTACAGTGGAAAGACTATAGTGGAAAGACTAAAGTGGACAGAGAATAGTGGAAAGACGAAAGTGGAAAGACTGTAGTGGACAGAATAAAGTGGAGACTATAGTGGAAAGACTAAAGTGGAAAGACTAAAGTGGACAGACTATAGTGGAAAGACTATAGTGGAAAGACTGTAGTGGACAGAATAAAGTGGAGAGTATAGTGGAAAGACTAAAGTGGACAGAGAATAGTGGAAAGACTAAAGTGGACAGACTATAGTGGAAAGACTATAGTGTAAAGACTGTAGTGGACAGAATAAAGTGGAGACTATAGTGGAAAGACTAAAGTGGAAAGACTAAAGTGGACAGACTAAAGTGGAAAGACTAAAGTGGACAGACTATAGTGGAAAGAATATAGTGGAAAGACTGTAGTGGACAGAATAAAGTGGAGAGTATAGTGGAAAGACTAAAGTGGACAGAGAATAGTTGAAAGACTAAAGTGGACAGACTATATTGGAAAGACTGTAGTGGACAGAATAAAGTGGAGACTATAGTGGAAAGTTAAAGTGGAAAGACTAAAGTGGACAGAATATAGTGGAAAGACTGAAGTGGAAAGACTCAGTGGACAGACTAAAGTGTACACACTGAAGTGGACCGAATAAAGTGGAAAGACCAAAGTGGAAAGACTAAAGTGGACAGACTATAGTGGAAAGACTAAAGTGGACAGACTAAAGTGGAAAGATTAAAGTGGAAAGACTAAAGTGGACAGACTATAGTGGAAAGACTACAGTGGAAAGACTGTAGTGGACAGAATAAAGTGGAGACTATAGTGGAAAGACTAAAGTGGAAAGACTAAAGTGGACAGAGAATAGTGGAAAGACTAAAGTGGACAAACTATAGTGGAAAGACTAAAGTGGAAAGACTAAAGTGGAAAGACTCAGTGGAAAGACTAAAGTGTACACACTGAAGTTGACAGAATAATGTGGAAAGACTAAAGTGGATAGACTATAGTGGAAAGTCTAAAGTGGACAGACTAAAGTGGAAAAACTAAAGTGGAAAGACTAAAGTGGTCTGACTATAATGGAAAGACTATAGTGGAAAGACTGTAGTGGACAGAATAAAGTTGACACTATAGTGGAAAGACTAAAGTGGACAGAGAATAGTGGAAAGACTACAGTGGACAGACTATAGTGGAAAGACTAAAATGGAAAAACTAAAGTGGAAAGACTAAAGTGGACAGACTATAGTGGAAAGACTATAGTGGAAAGACTGTAGTGGACAGAATAAAGTGGAGACTATAGTGGAAAGACTAAAGTGGAAAGACTAAAGTGGACAGACTATAGTAGAAAGACTATAGTGGAAAGACTATAGTGGACAGAATAAAGTGGAGACTATAGTGGAAAGACTAAAGTGGAAAGACTAAAGTGGACAGACTATAGTAGAAAGACTATAGTGGAAAGACTGTAGTGGACAGAATAAAGTGGAGACTATAGTGGAAAGTCAAAGTGGAAAGACTAAAGTGGACAGAATATAGTGGAAAGACTGAAGTGGAAAGACTCAGTGGACAGACTAAAGTGTACACACTGAAGTGGACAGAATAAAGTGGAAAGACCAAAGTGGAAAGACTAAAGTGGACAGACTATAGTGGAAAGACTAAAGTGGAAAGACTAAAGTGGACAGACTATAGTGGAAAGACTAAAGTGGACAGACTATAGTTTAAAGACTATAGTGGAAAGACTGTAGTGGACAGAATAAAGAGGAGACTATAATGGAAAAACTAAAGTGGACAGAGAGTATTGGAAAGACTAAAGTGGAAAGACTGTAGTGGACAGAATAAAGTGGAGACTATAGTGGAAAGACTAAAGTGGAAAGACTAAAGTGGACAGACTATAGTGGAAAGACTATAGTGGAAAGACTAAAGTGGACAGAGAATAGTGGAAGGACTAAAGAGGACAGACTACAGTGGAAAGACTATAGTGGAAAGACTATAGTGGACAGAATAAAGTGGAGACTATAGTGGAAAGACTAAAGTGGACAGAGAATAGTGGAAAGACTAAATTGGAAAGACTGTAGTGGACAGAATAAAGTGGAGACTATAGTGGAAAGACTAAAGTGGAAAGACTAAAGTGGACAGACTATAGTGGAAAGACTGAAGTGGAAAGACTCATTGGAAAGACTAAAGTGAACACACTGAAGTTGACAGAATAAAGTAGAAAGACTAAAGTGGATAGACTATAGTGGAAAGTTAAAAGTGGACAGACTAAAGTGGAAAAACTAAAGTGGAAAGACTAAAGTGGACGGACTATAATGGAAAGACTATAGTTTAAAGACTGTAGTGGACAGAATAAAGTGGAGACTATAGTGGAAAGACTAAAGTGGACAGAGAATAGTGGAAAGACTAAAGTGGACAGACTATAGTGGAAAGACTATAGTGGAAAGACTAAAGTGGACAGAGAATAGTGGAAAGACGAAAGTGGAAAGACTTTAGTGGACAGAATAAAGTGGAGACTATAGTGGAAAGACTAAAGTGGAAAGACTAAAGTGGACAGACTATAGTGGAAAGACTATAGTGGAAAGACTGTAGTGGACAGAATAAAGTGGAGAGTATAGTGGAAAGACTAAAGTGGACAGAGAATAGTGGAAAGACTAAAGTGGACAGATTATAGTGGAAAGACTATAGTGTAAAGACTGTAGTGGACAGAATAAAGTGGAGACTATAGTGGAAAGACTAAAGTGGAAAGACTAAAGTGGACAGAGAATAGTGGAAAGACTAAAGTGGACAAACTATAGTGGAAAGACTAACGTGGAAAGACTAAAGTGGAAAGACTAAAGTGGAAAGACTAAAGTGGACAGACTATAGTGGAAAGACTAAAGTGGACAGACTATATTGGAAAGACTATAGTGGAAAGACTGTAGTGGACAGAATAAAGAGGAGACTATAATGGAAAAACTAAAGTGGACAGAGAGTATTGGAAAGAATAAAGTGGAAAAACTGTAGTGGACAGAATGAAGTGGAGACTATAGTGGAAAGACTAAAGTGGAAAGACTAAAGTGGACAGACTATAGTGGAAAGACTATAGTGGAAAGACTAAAGTGGACAGAGAATAGTGGAAGGACTAAAGAGGACAGACTACAGTGGAAAGACTATAGTGGAAAGACTATAGTGGACAGAATAAAGTGGAGACTATAGTGGAAAGACTAAAGTGGACAGAGAATAGTGGAAAGACTAAATTGGAAAGACTGTAGTGGACAGAATAAAGTGGAGACTATAGTGGAAAGACTAAAGTGGACAGACTAAAGTGGAAAGACTGAAGTGGAAAGACTCATTGGAAAGACTAAGGTGTAAACACTGAAGTTGACAGAATAAAATAGAAAGACTAAAGTGGAAAGACTAAAGTGGATAGACTATAGTGGAAAGTCAAAAGTGGACAGACTAAAGTGGAAAAACTAAAGTGGAAAGACTAAAGTGGACAGACTATAATGGTAAGACTATAGTTTAAAGACTGTAGTGGACAGAATAAAGTGGAGACTATAGTGGAAAGACTAAAGTGGACAGAGAATAGTGGAAAGACTAAAGTGGACAGACTACAGTGGAAAGACTATAGTGGAAAGACTAAAGTGGACAGAGAATAGTGGAAAGACGAAAGTGGAAAGACTGTAGTGGACAGAATAAAGTGGAGACTATAGTGGAAAGACTAAAGTGGAAAGACTAAAGTGGACAGACTATAGTGGAAAGACTATAGTGGAAAGACTGTAGTGGACAGAATAAAGTGGAGAGTATAGTGGAAAGACTAAAGTGGACAGAGAATAGTGGAAAGACTAAAGTGGACAGACTATAGTGGAAAGACTATAGTGTAAAGACTGTAGTGGACAGAATAAAGTGGAGACTATAGTGGAAAGACTAAAGTGGAAAGACTAAAGTGGACAGACTAAAGTGGAAAGACTAAAGTGGACAGACTATAGTGGAAAGAATATAGTGGAAAGACTGTAGTGGACAGAATAAAGTGGAGAGTATAGTGGAAAGACTAAAGTGGACAGAGAATAGTTGAAAGACTAAAGTGGACAGACTATATTGGAAAGACTGTAGTGGACAGAATAAAGTGGAGACTATAGTGGAAAGTTAAAGTGGAAAGACTAAAGTGGACAGAATATAGTGGAAAGACTGAAGTGGAAAGACTCAGTGGACAGACTAAAGTGTACACACTGAAGTGGACCGAATAAAGTGGAAAGACCAAAGTGGAAAGACTAAAGTGGACAGACTATAGTGGAAAGACTAAAGTGGACAGACTAAAGTGGAAAGATTAAAGTGGAAAGACTAAAGTGGACAGACTATAGTGGAAAGACTACAGTGGAAAGACTGTAGTGGACAGAATAAAGTGGAGACTATAGTGGAAAGACTAAAGTGGAAAGACTAAAGTGGACAGAGAATAGTGGAAAGACTAAAGTGGACAAACTATAGTGGAAAGACTAAAGTGGAAAGACTAAAGTGGAAAGACTAAAGTGGAAAGATTAAAGTGGACAGACTATAGTGGAAAGACTATAGTGGAAAGACTGTAGTGGACAGAATAAAGTGGAGAGTATAGTGGAAAGACTAAAGTGGACAGAGAATAGTGGAAAGACTAAAGTGGACAGACTATAGTGGAAAGACTACAGTGGAAAGACTGTAGTCGACAGAATAAAGTGGAGACTATAGTGGAAAGACTAAAGTGGAAAGACTAAAGTGGACAGACTATAATGGAAAGACTGAAGAGGACAGACTAAAGTGGAAAAACTAAACTGGAAAGACTAAAGTGGACAGACTATAGTGGAAAGACTGTAGTGGACAGTAAAAAGTGGAAACTATATTGGAAAGACTCAAGTGGACAGAGAATAGTGGAAGGACTAAAGAGGACAGACTACAGTGGAAAGACTATAGTGGAAAGACTATAGTGGACAGAATAAAGTGGAGACTATAGTGGAAAGACTAAAGTGGACAGAGAATAGTGGAAAGACTAAATTGGAAAGACTGTAGTGGACAGAATAAAGTGGAGACTATAATGGAAAGACTAAAGTGGAAAGACTAAAGTGGACAGACTACAGTGGAAAGACTGAAGTGGAAAGACTCAGTGGAAAGACTAAAGTGTACACACTGAAGTTGACAGAATAATGTGGAAAGACTAAAGTGGACAGACTAAAGTGGAAAAACTAAAGTGGAAAGACTAAAGTGGTCTGACTATAATGGAAAGACTATAGTGGAAAGACTGTAGTGGACAGAATAAAGTTGACACTATAGTGGAAAGACTAAAGTGGACAGAGAATAGTGGAAAGACTAAAGTGGACAGACTATAGTGGAAAGACTAAAATGGACAGACTAAAGTGGAAGAACTAAAGTGGAAAGACTAAAGTGGACAAACTATAGTGGAAATACTATAGTGGAAAGACTGTAGTGGACAGAATAAAGTGGAGACTGTAGTGGAAAGACTAAAGTGGACAGATAATAGTGGAAAGACTAAAGTGGACAGACTATAGTGGAAAGACTAAAGTGGACAGACTATAATGGAAAGACTATAGTGGAAAGACTGTAGTGGACAAAATAAAGAGGAGACTATAATGGAAAAACTAAAGTGGACAGAGAGTATTGGAAAGACTAAAGTGGAAAGACTGTAGTGGGCAGAATAAAGTGGAGACTATAGTGGAAAGACTAAAGTGGAAAGACTAAAGTGGACAGACTATAGTGGAAAGACTATAGTGGAAAGACTAAAGTGGACAGAGAATAGTGGAAGGACTAAAGAGGACAGACTACAGTGGAAAGACTATAGTGGAAAGACTATAGTGGACAGAATAAAGTGGAGACTATAGTGGAAAGACTAAAGTGGACAGAGAATAGTGGAAAGACTAAATTGGAAAGACTGTAGTGGACAGAATAAAGTGGAGACTATAGTGGAAAGACTAAAGTGGAAAGACTAAAGTGGACAGACTATAGTGGAAAGACTGAAGTGGAAAGACTCATTGGAAAGACTAAAGTGTACACACTGAAGTTGACAGAATAAAGTAGAAAGACTAAAGTGGATAGACTATAGTGGAAAGTCAAAAGTGGACAGACTAAAGTGGAAAAACTAAAGTGGAAAGACTAAAGTGGACGGACTATAATGGAAAGACTATAGTTTAAAGACTGTAGTGGACAGAATAAAGTGGAGACTATAGTGGAAAGACTAAAGTGGACAGAGAATAGTGGAAAGACTAAAGTGGACAGACTATAGTGGAAAGACTATAGTGGAAAGACTTAAGTGGACAGAAAATAGTGGAAAGACGAAAGTGGAAAGACTGTAGTGGACAGAATAAAGTGGAGACTATAGTGGAAAGACTAAAGTGGAAAGACTAAAGTGGACAGACTATAGTGGAAAGACTATAGTGGAAAGACTGTAGTGGACAGAATAAATTGGAGACTATAGTGGAAAGACTAAAGTGGAAAGACTAAAGTGGACAGACTATAGTAGAAAGACTGAAGTGGAAAGACTCAGTGAACAGACTAGAGTGTACACACTGAAGTGGACAGTATAAAGTGAAGACTGTAGTGGAAAGACTAAAGTGGACAGACTATAGTAGAAAGACTGAAGTGGAAAGACTCAGTGAACAGAATAAAGGGTACACACTGAAGTGGACAGTATAAAGTGAAGACTGTAGTAGAAAGACTAAAGTGGAAAGACTAAAGTGGACAGACTATAGTGGAAAGACTATAGTGGAAAGACTGTAGTGGACAGAATAAAGTGGACAGAATAAAGTGGAAAGACTAAAGTGGAAAGACTAAAGTGGATAGACTATAGTGGAAAGACTAAAGTGGACAGACTAAAGTGGAAAAACTAAAGTGGAAAGACTAAAGTGGACAAACTATAGTGGAAATACTATAGTGGAAAGACTGTAGTGGACAGAATAAAGTGGAGACTGTAGTGGAAAGACTAAAGTGGACAGATAATAGTGGAAAGACTAAAGTGGACAGACTATAGTGGAAAGACTAAAGTGGACAGACTATAGTGGAAAGACTATAGTGGAAAGACTGTAGTGGACAAAATAAAGAGGAGACTATAATGGAAAAACTAAAGTGGACAGAGAGTATTGGAAAGACTAAAGTGGAAAGACTGTAGTGGACAGAATAAAGTGGAGACTATAGTGGAAAGACTAAAGTGGAAAGACTAAAGTGGACAGACTATAGTGGAAAGACTATAGTGGAAAGACTAAAGTGGACAGAGAATAGTGGAAGGACTAAAGAGGACAGACTACAGTGGAAAGACTATAGTGGAAAGACTATAGTGGACAGAATAAAGTGGAGACTATAGTGGAAAGACTCAAGTGGACAGAGAATAGTGGAAAGACTAAATTGGAAAGACTGTAGTGGACAGAATAAAGTGGAGACTATAGTGGAAAGACTAAAGTGGAAAGACTAAAGTGGACAGACTATAGTGGAAAGACTGAAGTGGAAGACTCATTGGAAAGACTAAAGTGTACACACTGAAGTTGACAGAATAAAGTAGAAAGACTAAAGTGGATAGACTATAGTGGAAAGTCAAAAGTGGACAGACTAAAGTGGAAAAACTAAAGTGGAAAGACTAAAGTGGACGGACTATAATGGAAAGACTATAGTTTAAAGACTGTAGTGGACAGAATAAAGTGGAGACTATAGTGGAAAGACTAAAGTGGACAGAGAATAGTGGAAAGACTAAAGTGGACAGACTATAGTGGTAAGACTATAGTGGAAAGACTAAAGTGGACAGAGAATAGTGGAAAGACGAAAGTGGAAAGACTGTAGTGGACAGAATAAAGTGGAGACTATAGTGGAAAGACTAAAGTGGAAAGACTAAAGTGGACAGACTATAGTGGAAAGACTATAGTGGAAAGACTGTAGTGGACAGAATAAAGTGGAGAGTATAGTGGAAAGACTAAAGTGGACAGAGAATATTGGAAAGACTTAAGTGGACAGACTATAGTGGAAAGACTATAGTGGAAAGACTAAAGTGGACAGAGAATAGTGGAAAGACTAAAGTGGAAAGACTGTAGTGGACAGAATAAAGTGGAGACTATAGTGGAAAGACTAAAGTGGAAAGACTAAAGTGGACAGACTATAGTGGAAAGACTATAGTGGAAAGACTGTAGTGGACAGAATAAAGTGGACAGAATAAAGTGGAAAGACTAAAGTGGAAAGACTAAAGTGGATAGACTATAGTGGAAGGACTAAAGTGGACGGACTAAAGTGGAAAAACTAAAGTGGAAAGACTAAAGTGGACAAACTATAGTGGAAATACTATAGTGGAAATACTGTAGTGGACAGAATAAAGTGGAGACTGTAGTGGAAAGACTAAAGTGGACAGAGAATAGTGGAAAGACTAAAGTGGACAGACTATAGTGGAAAGACTAAAGTGGACAGACTATAGTGGAAAGACTATAGTGGAAAGACTGTAGTGGACAGAATAAAGTGGAGACTATAGTGGAAAGACTAAAGTGGACAGAGAATAGTGGAAAGACTAAATTGGAAAGACTGTAGTGGACAGAATAGGGTGGAGACTATAGTGGAAAGACTAAAGTGGAAAGACTCATTGGAAAGACTAAAGTGTACACACTGGAGTTGACAGAATAAAGTAGAAAGACTAAAGTGGATAGACTATAGTGGAAAGTTAAAAGTGGACAGACTAAAGTGGAAAAACTAAAGTGGAAAGACTAAAGTGGACGGACTATAATGGAAAGACTATAGTTTAAAGACTGTAGTGGACAGAATAAAGTGGAGACTATAGTGGAAAGACTAAAGTGGATAGAGAATAGTGGAAAGACTAAAGTGGACAGACTATAGTGGAAAGACTATAGTGGAAAGACTAAAGTGGACAGAGAATAGTGGAAAGACGAAAGTGGAAAGACTGTAGTGGACAGACTAAAGTGGAAAAACTAAAGTGGAAAGACTAAAGTGGACAGACTATAGTGGAAATACTGTAGTGGATAGAATAAAGTGGAGACTATAGTGGAAAGACTCAAGTGGACAGAGAATAGTGGAAGGACTAAAGAGGACAGACTACAGTGGAAAGACTATAGTGGAAAGACTATAGTGGACAGAATAAAGTGGAGACTATAGTGGAAAGACTAAAGTGGGCAGAGAATAGTGGAAAGACTAAATTGGAAAGACTGTAGTGGACAGTCTTTCCACTATAGTCTCCACTTTATTCTGTCCACTACAGTCTTTCCACTGTAGTCTCTCCACTATAGTCTGTCCACTTTAGTCTTTCCACTATTCTCTGTCCACTTTAGTCTTTCCACTATACTCTCCACTTTATTCTGTCCACCACAGTCTTTCCACTATAGTCTTTCCACTATAGTCTGTCCACTTTAGTCTTTCCACTTTAGTCTTTCCACTTTAGTCTGTCCACTTTAGTCTTTCCACTATAGTTTGTCCACTTTAGTCTTTCCACTATTCTCTGTCCACTTTAGTCTTTCCACTTTAGTCTTTCCACTATAGTCTCCACTTTATTCTCTCCACTACAGTCTTTCCACTATAGTCTTTCCACTATAGTCTGTCCACTTTAGTCTTTCCACTTTAATCTTTCAACTTTAGTCTGTCCACTTTAGTCTTTCCACTATAGTCTGTCCACTTTAGTCTTTCCACTTTGGTCTTTCCACTTTATTCTGTCCACTTCAGTGTGTACACTTTAGTCTGTCCACTGAGTCTTTCCATTTCAGTCTTTCCACTATAGTCTTTCCACTTTAGTCATTCCACTTTAGTCTTTCCACTATGGTCTCCACTTTATTCTGTCCACTACAGTCTTTCCAATTTAGTCTTTCCACTATTCTCTGTCCACTTTAGTCTTTCCACTATAGTCTCCACTTTATTCTGTCCACTATAGTCTTTCCACTCTAGTCTTTCCACTGTAGTCTGTCCTCTTTAGTCCTTCCACTATTCTCTGTCCACTTGAGTCTTTCCACTATAGTCTCCACTTTATACTGTCCACTACAGTCTTTCCACTATAGTCTGTCCACTTTAGTCTTTCCACTTTAGTTTTTCCACTTTAGTCTGTCCTCTTCAGTCTTTCCACTATAGTCTGTCCACTTCAGTCTTTCCACTATAGTCTCCACTTTATTCTGTCCACTACAGTCTTTCCACTATAGTCTTTCCACTATAGTCTGTCCACTTTATTCTTTCCACTTTAGTCTTTCCACTATAGTCTCCACTTTATTCTGTCCACTACAGTCTTTCCACTTCAGTCTTTCCACTATAGTCTGTCCACTTTAGTCTTTCCACTTTAGTCTTTCCACTATAGTCTCCACTTTATTCTGTCCACTACATTCTTTCCACTTTCGTCTTTCCACTATTCTCTGTCCACTTTAGTCTTTCCACTATAGTCTTTCCACTATAGTCTGTCCACTTTAGTCTTTCCACTATTCTCTGTCCACTTTAGTCTTTCCACTGTAGTCTCCACTTTATTCTGTCCACTACAGTCTTTAAACTATAGTCTTTCCGTTATAGTCTGTCCACTTTAGTCTTTCCACTTTAGTTTTTCCACTTTGGTCTGTCCACTTTTGACTTTCCACTATAGTCTATCCACTTTAGTCTTTCCACTTTAGTCTTTCTACTTTATTCTGTCAACTTCAGTGTGTACACTTTAGTCTTTCCAATGAGTCTTTCCACTTCAGTCTTTCCACTATAGTCTGTCCACTTTAGTCTTTCCACTTTAGTCTTTCCACTATAGTCTCCACTTTACTCTGTCCACTACAGTCTTTCCAATTTAGTCTTTCCACTATTCTCTGTCCACTTTAGTCTTTCCACTAGAGTCTCCACTTTATTCTGTCCACTATAGTCTTTCCACTATAGTCTTTCCACTGTAGTCTGTCCTCTTTAGTCCTTCCACTATTCTCTGTCCACTTGAGTCTTTCCACTATAGTCTCCACTTTATTCTAACCACTACAGTATTTCCACTATAGTCTGTCCACTTTAGCCTTTCCACTTTAGTTTTTCCACTTTAGTCTGTCCACTTAAGTCTTTCCACTTTAGTCTGTCCACTTTAGTCTTTCCACTTTAGTCTTTCCACTATAGTCTCCACTTTATTCTGAAGTGGACAGTATAAAGTGAAGACTATAGTGGAAAGACTAAAGTGGAAAGACTAAAG
This sequence comes from Branchinecta sandiegonensis, assembly GCA_030848855.1. Taxonomy (NCBI): domain Eukaryota; kingdom Metazoa; phylum Arthropoda; class Branchiopoda; order Anostraca; family Branchinectidae; genus Branchinecta; species Branchinecta sandiegonensis. Next base: position 21,510,337 of record JAUPMV010000009.1, read on the forward strand.
TGGACAGATAATAGTGGAAAGACTAAAGTGGAAAGACTGTAGTGGACAGAATAAAGTGGAGACTATAGTGGAAAGACTAAAGTGGAAAGACTAAAGTGGACATACTATAGTGGAAAGACTATAGTGGAAAGACTGTAGTGGACAGAATAAAGTGGACAGAATAAAGTGGAAAGACTAAAGTGGAAAGACTAAAGTGGATAGACTATACTGGAAAGACTAAAGTGGACAGACTAAAGTGGAAAAACTAAAGTGGAAAGACTAAAGTGGACAAACTATAGTGGAAATACTATAGTGGAAAGACTGTAGTGGACAGAATAAAGTGGAGACTGTAGTGGAAAGACTAAAGTGGACAGAGAATAGTGGAAAGACTAAAGTGGACAGACTATAGTGGAAAGACTAATGTGGACAGACTATAGTGGAAAGACTATAGTGGAAAGACTGTAGTGGACAGAAAAAAGAGGAGACTATAATGGAAAAACTAAAGTGGACAGAGAGTGTTGGAAAGACTAAAGTGGAAAGACTGTAGTGGACAGAATAAAGTGGAGACTATAGTGGAAAGACTCAAGTGGACAGAGAATAGTGGAAGGACTAAAGAGGACAGACTAGAGTGGAAAGACTATAGTGGAAAGACTATAGTGGACAGAGAATAGTGGAAAGACGAAAGTGGAAAGACTGTAGTGGACAGAATAAAGTGGAGACTATAGTGGAAAGACTAAAGTGGAAAGACTAAAGTGGACAGACTATAGTGGAAAGACTATAGTGGAAAGACTGTAGTGGACAGAATAAAGTGGACAGACTATAATGGAAAGACTATAGTGGAAAGACTGTAGTGGACAGAATAAAGTGGAGAGTATAGTGGAAAGACTAAAGTGGACAGAGAATATTGGAAAGACTTAAGTGGACAGACTATAGTGGAAAGACTATAGTGGAAAGACTAAAGTGGACAGAGAATAGTGGAAAGACTAAAGTGGAAAGACTGTAGTGGACAGAATAAAGTGGAGACTATAGTGGAAAGACTAAAGTGGAAAGACTAAAGTGGACAGACTATAGTGGAAAGACTATAGTGGAAAGACTGTAGTGGACAGAATAAAGTGGACAGAATAAAGTGGAAAGACTAAAGTGGAAAGACTAAAGTGGATAGACTATAGTGGAAGGACTAAAGTGGACGGACTAAAGTGGAAAAACTAAAGTGGAAAGACTAAAGTGGACAAACTATAGTGGAAATACTATAGTGGAAATACTGTAGTGGACAGAATAAAGTGGAGACTGTAGTGGAAAGACTAAAGTGGACAGAGAATAGTGGAAAGACTAAAGTGGACAGACTATAGTGGAAAGACTAAAGTGGACAGACTATAGTGGAAAGACTATAGTGGAAAGACTGTAGTGGACAGAATAAAGTGGAGACTATAGTGGAAAGACTAAAGTGGACAGAGAATAGTGGAAAGACTAAATTGGAAAGACTGTAGTGGACAGAATAGGGTGGAGACTATAGTGGAAAGACTAAAGTGGAAAGACTCATTGGAAAGACTAAAGTGTACACACTGGAGTTGACAGAATAAAGTAGAAAGACTAAAGTGGATAGACTATAGTGGAAAGTTAAAAGTGGACAGACTAAAGTGGAAAAACTAAAGTGGAAAGACTAAAGTGGACGGACTATAATGGAAAGACTATAGTTTAAAGACTGTAGTGGACAGAATAAAGTGGAGACTATAGTGGAAAGACTAAAGTGGATAGAGAATAGTGGAAAGACTAAAGTGGACAGACTATAGTGGAAAGACTATAGTGGAAAGACTAAAGTGGACAGAGAATAGTGGAAAGACGAAAGTGGAAAGACTGTAGTGGACAGACTAAAGTGGAAAAACTAAAGTGGAAAGACTAAAGTGGACAGACTATAGTGGAAATACTGTAGTGGATAGAATAAAGTGGAGACTATAGTGGAAAGACTCAAGTGGACAGAGAATAGTGGAAGGACTAAAGAGGACAGACTACAGTGGAAAGACTATAGTGGAAAGACTATAGTGGACAGAATAAAGTGGAGACTATAGTGGAAAGACTAAAGTGGGCAGAGAATAGTGGAAAGACTAAATTGGAAAGACTGTAGTGGACAGTCTTTCCACTATAGTCTCCACTTTATTCTGTCCACTACAGTCTTTCCACTGTAGTCTCTCCACTATAGTCTGTCCACTTTAGTCTTTCCACTATTCTCTGTCCACTTTAGTCTTTCCACTATACTCTCCACTTTATTCTGTCCACCACAGTCTTTCCACTATAGTCTTTCCACTATAGTCTGTCCACTTTAGTCTTTCCACTTTAGTCTTTCCACTTTAGTCTGTCCACTTTAGTCTTTCCACTATAGTTTGTCCACTTTAGTCTTTCCACTATTCTCTGTCCACTTTAGTCTTTCCACTTTAGTCTTTCCACTATAGTCTCCACTTTATTCTCTCCACTACAGTCTTTCCACTATAGTCTTTCCACTATAGTCTGTCCACTTTAGTCTTTCCACTTTAATCTTTCAACTTTAGTCTGTCCACTTTAGTCTTTCCACTATAGTCTGTCCACTTTAGTCTTTCCACTTTGGTCTTTCCACTTTATTCTGTCCACTTCAGTGTGTACACTTTAGTCTGTCCACTGAGTCTTTCCATTTCAGTCTTTCCACTATAGTCTGTCCACTTTAGTCATTCCACTTTAGTCTTTCCACTATGGTCTCCACTTTATTCTGTCCACTACAGTCTTTCCAATTTAGTCTTTCCACTATTCTCTGTCCACTTTAGTCTTTCCACTATAGTCTCCACTTTATTCTGTCCACTATAGTCTTTCCACTCTAGTCTTTCCACTGTAGTCTGTCCTCTTTAGTCCTTCCACTATTCTCTGTCCACTTGAGTCTTTCCACTATAGTCTCCACTTTATACTGTCCACTACAGTCTTTCCACTATAGTCTGTCCACTTTAGTCTTTCCACTTTAGTTTTTCCACTTTAGTCTGTCCTCTTCAGTCTTTCCACTATAGTCTGTCCACTTCAGTCTTTCCACTATAGTCTCCACTTTATTCTGTCCACTACAGTCTTTCCACTATAGTCTTTCCACTATAGTCTGTCCACTTTATTCTTTCCACTTTAGTCTTTCCACTATAGTCTCCACTTTATTCTGTCCACTACAGTCTTTCCACTTCAGTCTTTCCACTATAGTCTGTCCACTTTAGTCTTTCCACTTTAGTCTTTCCACTATAGTCTCCACTTTATTCTGTCCACTACATTCTTTCCACTTTCGTCTTTCCACTATTCTCTGTCCACTTTAGTCTTTCCACTATAGTCTTTCCACTATAGTCTGTCCACTTTAGTCTTTCCACTATTCTCTGTCCACTTTAGTCTTTCCACTGTAGTCTCCACTTTATTCTGTCCACTACAGTCTTTAAACTATAGTCTTTCCGTTATAGTCTGTCCACTTTAGTCTTTCCACTTTAGTTTTTCCACTTTGGTCTGTCCACTTTTGACTTTCCACTATAGTCTATCCACTTTAGTCTTTCCACTTTAGTCTTTCTACTTTATTCTGTCAACTTCAGTGTGTACACTTTAGTCTTTCCAATGAGTCTTTCCACTTCAGTCTTTCCACTATAGTCTGTCCACTTTAGTCTTTCCACTTTAGTCTTTCCACTATAGTCTCCACTTTACTCTGTCCACTACAGTCTTTCCAATTTAGTCTTTCCACTATTCTCTGTCCACTTTAGTCTTTCCACTAGAGTCTCCACTTTATTCTGTCCACTATAGTCTTTCCACTATAGTCTTTCCACTGTAGTCTGTCCTCTTTAGTCCTTCCACTATTCTCTGTCCACTTGAGTCTTTCCACTATAGTCTCCACTTTATTCTAACCACTACAGTATTTCCACTATAGTCTGTCCACTTTAGCCTTTCCACTTTAGTTTTTCCACTTTAGTCTGTCCACTTAAGTCTTTCCACTTTAGTCTGTCCACTTTAGTCTTTCCACTTTAGTCTTTCCACTATAGTCTCCACTTTATTCTGAAGTGGACAGTATAAAGTGAAGACTATAGTGGAAAGACTAAAGTGGAAAGACTAAAGTGGACAGATAATAGTGGAAAGACTAAAGTGGAAAGACTGTAGTGGACAGAATAAAGTGGAGACTATAGTGGAAAGACTAAAGTGGAAAGACTAAAGTGGACATACTATAGTGGAAAGACTATAGTGGAAAGACTGTAGTGGACAGAATAAAGTGGACAGAATAAAGTGGAAAGACTAAAGTGGAAAGACTAAAGTGGATAGACTATACTGGAAAGACTAAAGTGGACAGACTAAAGTGGAAAAACTAAAGTGGAAAGACTAAAGTGGACAAACTATAGTGGAAATACTATAGTGGAAAGACTGTAGTGGACAGAATAAAGTGGAGACTGTAGTGGAAAGACTAAAGTGGACAGAGAATAGTGGAAAGACTAAAGTGGACAGACTATAGTGGAAAGACTAATGTGGACAGACTATAGTGGAAAGACTATAGTGGAAAGACTGTAGTGGACAGAAAAAAGAGGAGACTATAATGGAAAAACTAAAGTGGACAGAGAGTGTTGGAAAGACTAAAGTGGAAAGACTGTAGTGGACAGAATAAAGTGGAGACTATAGTGGAAAGACTCAAGTGGACAGAGAATAGTGGAAGGACTAAAGAGGACAGACTAGAGTGGAAAGACTATAGTGGAAAGACTATAGTGGACAGAGAATAGTGGAAAGACGAAAGTGGAAAGACTGTAGTGGACAGAATAAAGTGGAGACTATAGTGGAAAGACTAAAGTGGAAAGACTAAAGTGGACAGACTATAGTGGAAAGACTATAGTGGAAAGACTGTAGTGGACAGAATAAAGTGGACAGACTATAGTGGAAAGACTGAAGTGGAAAGACTCATTGGAAAGACTAAAGTGTACACACTGAAGTTGACAGAATAAAGTAGAAAGACTAAAGTGGATAGACTATAGTGGAAAGACAAAAGTGGATAGACTATAGTGGAAAGACTAAAGTGGACAGACTAAAGTGGAAAAACTAAAGTAGAAGACTAAAGTGGACAAACTATAGTGGAAATACTATAGTGGAAAGACTGTAGTGGACAGAATAAAGTGGAGACTGTCGTGGAAAGACTAAAGTGGACAGAGAATAGTGGAAAGACTAAAGTGGACAGAATAAAGTGGAGACTATAGTGGAAAGACTAAAGTGGAAAGACTAAAGTGGACAGACTATAGTGGAAGACTATAGTGGAAAGACTGTAGTGGACAGAATAAAGTGGAGAGTATAGTGAAAAGACTAAAGTGGACAGAGAATAGTGGAAAGACTAAAGTGGACAGACTATAGTGGAAAGACTATAGTGTAAAGACTGTAGTGGACAGAATAAAGTGGAGACTATAGTGGAAAGACTAAAGTGGAAAGACTAAAGTGGACAGACTATAGTGGAAAGACTTAAGTGGACAGACTAAAGTGGAAAAACTAAAGTGGAAAGTCTAAAGTGGACAGACTATAGTGGAAATACTGTAGTGGACAGAATAAAGTGGAGACTATAGTGGAAAGACTCAAGTGGACAGAGAATAATGGAAGGACTAAATAGGACAGACTACAGTGGAAAGACTATAGTGGAAAGACTAAAGTGGACAGAATAAAGTGGAGACTATAGTGGAAAGAATGAAGTGGACAGAGAATAGTGGAACGACTAAATTGGAAAGACTGTAGTGGACAGAGTAAAGTGGAGACTATAGTGGAAAGACTAAAGTGGAAAGACTAAAGTGGACAGACTATAGTGGAAAGACTGAAGTGGAAAGACTCATTGGAAAGACTAAAGTGTACACACTGAAGTTGACAGAATAAAGTAGAAAGACTAAAGTGGAAAGACTAAAGTGGATAGACTATAGTGGAAAGTCAAAAGTGGACAGACTAAAGTGGAAAAACTAAAGTGGAAAGACTAAAGTGGACAGACTATAATGGAAAGACTATAGTTTAAAGACTGTAAGGACAGAATAAAGTTGAGACTATAGTGGAAAGACTAAAGTGGACAGAGAATAGTGGAAAGACTAAAGTGGACAGACTATAGTGGAAAGACTATAGTGGAAAGACTAAAGTGGACAGAGAATAGTGAAAAGACGAAAGTGGAAAGAATGTAGTGGACAGAATAAAGTGGAGACTATAGTGGAAAGACTAAAGTGGAAAGACTAAAGTGGACAGACTATAGTGGAAAGACTGAAGTGGAAAGACTGTAGTGGACAGAATAAAGTGGAGACTATAGTGGAAAGACTAAAGTGGAAAGAATAAAGTGGACAGACTATAGTGTAAAGACTATAGTGGAAAGACTGTAGTGGACAGAATAAAGTGGAGACTATAGTGGAAAGACTAAAGTGGAAAGACTAAAGTGGACAGACTATAGTGGAAAGACTGAAGAGGACAGACTAAAGTGGAAAAACTAAAGTGGAAAGACTAAAGTGGACAGACTATAGTGGAAAGACTGTAGTGGACAGTATAAAGTGGAGACTATAGTGGAAAGACTCAAGTGGACAGAGAATAGTGGAAGGACTAAAGAGGACAGACTACAGTGGAAAGACTATAGTGGAAAGACTATAGTGGACAGAATAAAGTGGAGACTATAGTGGAAAGACTAAAGTGGACAGAGAATAGTGGAAAGACTAAATTGGAAAGACTGTAGTGGACAGAATAAAGTGGAGACTATAGTGGAAAGGCTAAAGTGGACGGACTATAGTGGAAAGACTCAAGTGGACAGAGAATAGTGGAAGGACTAAAGAGGACAGACTACAGTGGAAAGACTATAGTGGAAAGACTATAGTGGACAGAATAAAGTGGAGACTATAGTGGAAAGACTAAAGTGGACAGAGAATAGTGGAAAGACTAAATTGGAAAGACTGTAGTGGACAGAATAGGGTGGAGACTATAGTGGAAAGACTAAAGTGGAAAGACTAAAGTGGACAGACTATAGTGTAAAGACTGAAGTGGAAAGACTCAGCGGACAGACTAAAGTGTACACACTGAAGTGGACAGAATAAAGTGGAAAGACTAAGGTGGAAAGACTAAAGTGGACAGACTATAGTGGAAAGACTATAGTGGAAAGACTAAAGTGGACAGAGAATAGTGGAAAGACGCAAGTGGAAAGAATGTAGTGGACAGAATAAAGTGGAGACTATAGTGGAAAGACTAAAGTGGAAAGACTAAAGTGGACAGACTATAAAGTGGAGACTATAGTGGAAAGACTAAAGTGGGCAGAGAATAGTGGAAAGACTAAAGTGGACAGACTATAGTGGAAAGACTATAGTGGAAAGACTAAAGTGGACAGAGAATAGTGGAAAAACGAAAGTGGAAAGAATGTAGTGGACAGAATAAAGTGGAGACTATAGTGGAAAGACTAAAGTGAGAGACTAAAGTGGACAGACTATAGTGGAAAGACTGAAGTGGAAAGACTGTAGTGGACAGAATAAAGTGGAGACTATAGTGGAAAGACTAAAGTGGAAAGAATAAAGTGGACAGACTATAGTGGAAAGACTATAGTGGAAAGACTGTAGTGGACAGAATAAAGTGGAGACTATAGTGGAAAGACTGAAGTGGACAGACTATAGTGGAAAGACTGAAGAGGACAGACTAAAGTGGAAAAACTAAAGTGGAAAGACTAAAGTGGACAGACTATAGTGGAAAGACTGTAGTGGACAGTATAAAGTGGAGACTATAGTGGAAAGACTCAAGTGGACAGAAAATAGTGGAAGGACTAAAGAGGACAGACTACAGTGGAAAGACTAGAGTGGAAAGACTATAGTGGACAGAATAAAGTGGAGACTATAGTGGAAAGACTAAAGTGGACAGAGAATAGTGGAAAGACTAAATTGGAAAGACTGTAGTGGACAGAATAAAGTGGAGACTATAGTGGAAAGACTAAAGTGGAATGACTAAAGTGGACAGACTATAGTGGAAAGACTGAAATGGAAAGACTCAGTGGACAGACTAAAGTATACACACTGAAGTGGACAGAATAAAGTGGAAAGACCAAAGTGGAAAGACTAAAGTGGACAGACTATAGTGGAAAGACTAAAGTGGACAGACTAAAGTTGAAAGATTAAAGTGGAAAGACTAAAGTGGACAGACTATAGTGGAAAGACTATAGTGGAAAGACTGTAGTGGACAGAATAAAGTGGAGACTATAGTGGAAAGACTAAAGTGGAAAGACTAAAGTGGACAGAGAATAGTGGAAAGACTAAAGTGGACAAACTATAGTGGAAAGACTATAGTGGACAGACTAAAGTGGAAAGACTAAAGTGGAAAGACTAAAGTGGACAGACTATAGTGGAAAGACTATAGTGGAAAGACTGTGGTGGACAGAATAAAGTGGAGAGTATAGTGGAAAGACTAAAGTGGACAGAGAATAGTGGAAAGACTAAAGTGGACAGACTATAGTGGAGAGACTACAGTGGAAAGACTGTAGTGGACAGAATAAAGTGGAGACTATAGTGGAAAGACTAAAGTGGAAAGACTAAAGTGGACAGACTATAGTGGAAAGACTGTAGAGGACACACTAAAGTGGAAAAACTAAAGTGGAAAGACTAAAGTGGACAGACTATAGTCGAAAGTCTGTAGTGGACAGTATAAAGTGGAGACTATAGTGGAAAGACTCAAGTGGACAGAGAATAGTGAAAGGACTAAAGAGGACAGACTACAGTGGAAAGACTGAAGTGGAAAGACTCAGTGGAAAGACTAAAGTGTACACACTGAAGTTGACAGAATAATGTGGAAAGACTAAAGTGGACAGACTATAGTGGAAAGTCTAAAGTGGACAGACTAAAGTGGAAAAACTAAAGTGGAAAAACTAAAGTGGACAGACTATAATGGAAAGACTATAGTGGAAAGACTGTAGTGGACAGAATAAAGTGGAGACTATAGTGGAAAGACTAAAGTGGACAGAGAATAGTGGAAAGACTAAAGTGGACAGACTATAGTGGAAAGACTAAAATGGAAAAACTAAAGTGGAAAGACTAAAGTGGACAGACTACAGTGGAAAGACTATAGTGGAAAGACTGTAGTGGACAGAATAAAGTGGAGACTATAGTGGAAAGACTAAAGTGGACAGATAATAGTAGAAAGACTAAAGTGGACAGACTATAGTGGAAAGACTATAGTGGAAAGACTGTAGTGAGCAGAATAAAGTGGAGACTATAGTGGAAAGACTAAAGTGGAAAGACTAAAGTGGACAGACTATTGTGGAAAGACTGAAGTGGAAAGACTCAGTGAACAGACTAAAGTGTACACACTGAAGTGGACAGTATAAAGTGAAGACTATAGTGGAAAGACTAAAGTGGAAAGACTAAAGTGGACAGATAATAGTGGAAAGACTAAAGTGGAAAGACTGTAGTGGACAGAATAAAGTGGAGACTATAGTGAAAAGACTGAAGTGGACAGAGAATAGTGGAACGACTAAATTGGAAAGACTGTAGTGGACAGAGTAAAGTGGAGACTATAGTGGAAAGACTAAAGTGGAAAGACTAAAGTGGACAGACTATAGTGGAAAGACTGAAGTGGAAAGACTCATTGGAAAGACTAAAGTGTACACACTGAAGTTGACAGAATAAAGTAGAAAGACTAAAGTGGAAAGACTAAAGTGGATAGACTATAGTGCAAAGTCAAAAGTGGACAGACTAAAGTGGAAAAACTAAAGTGGAAAGACTAAAGTGGACAGACTATAATGGAAAGACTATAGTTTAAAGACTGTAAGGACAGAATAAAGTTGAGACTATAGTGGAAAGACTAAAGTGGACAGAGAATAGTGGAAAGACTAAAGTGGACAGACTATAGTGGAAAGACTATAGTGGAAAGACTAAAGTGGACAGAGAATCGTGAAAAGACGAAAGTGGAAAGAATGTAGTGGACAGAATAAAGTGGAGACTATAGTGGAAAGACTAAAGTGGAAAGACTAAAGTGGACAGACTATAGTGGAAAGACTGAAGTGGAAAGACTGTAGTGGACAGAATAAAGTGGAGACTATAGTGGAAAGACTAAAGTGGAAAGAATAAAGTGGACAGACTATAGTGTAAAGACTATAGTGGAAAGACTGTAGTGGACAGAATAAAGTGGAGACTATAGTGGAAAGACTAAAGTGGAAAGACTAAAGTGGACAGACTATAGTGGAAATACTGAAGAGGACAGACTAAAGTGGAAAAACTAAAGTGGAAAGACTAAAGTGGACAGACTATAGTGGAAAGACTGTAGTGGACAGTATAAAGTGGAGACTATAGTGGAAAGACTCAAGTGGACAGAGAATAGTGGAAGGACCAAAGAGGACAGACTACAGTGGAAAGACTATAGTGGAAAGACTATAGTGGACAGAATAAAGTGGAGACTATAGTGGAAAGACTAAAGTGGACAGAGAATAGTGGAAAGACTAAATTGGAAAGACTGTAGTGGACAGAATAAAGTGGAGACTATAGTGGAAAGGCTAAAGTGGACGGACTATAGTGGAAAGACTCAAGTGGACAGAGAATAGTGGAAGGACTAAAGAGGACAGACTACAGTGGAAAGACTATAGTGGAAAGACTATAGTGGACAGAATAAAGTGGAGACTATAGTGGAAAGACTAAAGTGGACAGAGAATAGTGGAAAGACTAAATTGGAAAGACTGTAGTGGACAGAATAGGGTGGAGACTATAGTGGAAAGACTAAAGTGGAAAGACTAAAGTGGACAGACTATAGTGTAAAGACTGAAGTGGAAAGACTCAGCGGACAGACTAAAGTGTACACACTGAAGTGGACAGAATAAAGTGGAAAGACTAAGGTGGAAAGACTAAAGTGGACAGACTATAGTGGAAAGACTATAGTGGAAAGACTAAAGTGGACAGAGAATAGTGGAAAGACTAAAGTGGACAGACTATAGTGGAAAGACTATAGTGGAAAGACTAAAGTGGACAGAGAATAGTGGAAAGACGAAAGTGGAAAGAATGTAGTGGACAGAATAAAGTGGAGACTATAGTGGAAAGACTAAAGTGGAAAGACTAAAGTGGACAGACTATAAAGTGGAGACTATAGTGGAAAGACTAAAGTGGACAGAGAATAGTGGAAAGACTAAAGTGGACAGACTATAGTGGAAAGACTATAGTGGAAAGACTAAAGTGGACAGAGAATAGTGGAAAGACGAAAGTGGAAAGAATGTAGTGGACAGAATAAAGTGGAGACTATAGTGGAAAGACTAAAGTGGAAAGACTAAAGTGGACAGACTATAGTGGAAAGACTGAAGTGGAAAGACTGTAGTGGACAGAATAAAGTGGAAAGACTAAAGTGGACAGATAATAGTAGAAAGACTAAAGTGGACAGACTATAGTGGAAAGACTGTAGAGGACACACTAAAGTGGAAAAACTAAAGTGGAAAGACTAAAGTGGACAGACTATAGTCGAAAGTCTGTAGTGGACAGTATAAAGTGGAGACTATAGTGGAAAGACTCAAGTGGACAGAGAATAGTGAAAGGACTAAAGAGGACAGACTACAGTGGAAAGACTGAAGTGGAAAGACTCAGTGGAAAGACTAAAGTGTACACACTGAAGTTGACAGAATAATGTGGAAAGACTAAAGTGGACAGACTATAGTGGAAAGTCTAAAGTGGACAGACTAAAGTGGAAAAACTAAAGTGGAAAAACTAAAGTGGACAGACTATAATGGAAAGACTATAGTGGAAAGACTGTAGTGGACAGAATAAAGTGGAGACTATAGTGGAAAGACTAAAGTGGACAGAGAATAGTGGAAAGACTAAAGTGGACAGACTATAGTGGAAAGACTAAAATGGAAAAACTAAAGTGGAAAGACTAAAGTGGACAGACTACAGTGGAAAGACTATAGTGGAAAGACTGTAGTGGACAGAATAAAGTGGAGACTATAGTGGAAAGACTAAAGTGGACAGATAATAGTAGAAAGACTAAAGTGGACAGACTATAGTGGAAAGACTATAGTGGAAAGACTGTAGTGAGCAGAATAAAGTGGAGACTATAGTGGAAAGACTAAAGTGGAAAGACTAAAGTGGACAGACTATTGTGGAAAGACTGAAGTGGAAAGACTCAGTGAACAGACTAAAGTGTACACACTGAAGTGGACAGTATAAAGTGAAGACTATAGTGGAAAGACTAAAGTGGAAAGACTAAAGTGGACAGATAATAGTGGAAAGACTAAAGTGGAAAGACTGTAGTGGACAGAATAAAGTGGAGACTATAGTGAAAATACTGAAGTGGACAGAGAATAGTGGAACGACTAAATTGGAAAGACTGTAGTGGACAGAGTAAAGTGGAGACTATAGTGGAAAGACTAAAGTGGAAAGACTAAAGTGGACAGACTATAGTGGAAAGACTGAAGTGGAAAGACTCATTGGAAAGACTAAAGTGTACACACTGAAGTTGACAGAATAAAGTAGAAAGACTAAAGTGGAAAGACTAAAGTGGATAGACTATAGTGCAAAGTCAAAAGTGGACAGACTAAAGTGGAAAAACTAAAGTGGAAAGACTAAAGTGGACAGACTATAATGGAAAGACTATAGTTTAAAGACTGTAAGGACAGAATAAAGTTGAGACTATAGTGGAAAGACTAAAGTGGACAGAGAATAGTGGAAAGACTAAAGTGGACAGACTATAGTGGAAAGACTATAGTGGAAAGACTAAAGTGGACAGAGAATCGTGAAAAGACGAAAGTGGAAAGAATGTAGTGGACAGAATAAAGTGGAGACTATAGTGGAAAGACTAAAGTGGAAAGACTAAAGTGGACAGACTATAGTGGAAAGACTGAAGTGGAAAGACTGTAGTGGACAGAATAAAGTGGAGACTATAGTGGAAAGACTAAAGTGGAAAGAATAAAGTGGACAGACTATAGTGTAAAGACTATAGTGGAAAGACTGTAGTGGACAGAATAAAGTGGAGACTATAGTGGAAAGACTAAAGTGGAAAGACTAAAGTGGACAGACTATAGTGGAAATACTGAAGAGGACAGACTAAAGTGGAAAAACTAAAGTGGAAAGACTAAAGTGGACAGACTATAGTGGAAAGACTGTAGTGGACAGTATAAAGTGGAGACTATAGTGGAAAGACTCAAGTGGACAGAGAATAGTGGAAGGACCAAAGAGGACAGACTACAGTGGAAAGACTATAGTGGAAAGACTATAGTGGACAGAATAAAGTGGAGACTATAGTGGAAAGACTAAAGTGGACAGAGAATAGTGGAAAGACTAAATTGGAAAGACTGTAGTGGACAGAATAAAGTGGAGACTATAGTGGAAAGGCTAAAGTGGACGGACTATAGTGGAAAGACTCAAGTGGACAGAGAATAGTGGAAGGACTAAAGAGGACAGACTACAGTGGAAAGACTATAGTGGAAAGACTATAGTGGACAGAATAAAGTGGAGACTATAGTGGAAAGACTAAAGTGGACAGAGAATAGTGGAAAGACTAAATTGGAAAGACTGTAGTGGACAGAATAGGGTGGAGACTATAGTGGAAAGACTAAAGTGGAAAGACTAAAGTGGACAGACTATAGTGTAAAGACTGAAGTGGAAAGACTCAGCGGACAGACTAAAGTGTACACACTGAAGTGGACAGAATAAAGTGGAAAGACTAAGGTGGAAAGACTAAAGTGGACAGACTATAGTGGAAAGACTATAGTGGAAAAACTAAAGTGGACAGAGAATAGTGGAAAGACGCAAGTGGAAAGAATGTAGTGGACAGAATAAAGTGGAGACTATAGTGGAAAGACTAAAGTGGAAAGACTAAAGTGGACAGACTATAAAGTGGAGACTATAGTGGAAAGACTAAAGTGGACAGAGAATAGTGGAAAGACTAAAGTGGACAGACTATAGTGGAAAGACTATAGTGGAAAGACTAAAGTGGACAGAGAATAGTGGAAAGACGAAAGTGGAAAGAATGTAGTGGACAGAATAAAGTGGAGACTATAGTGGAAAGATTAAAGTGGAAAGACTAAAGTGGACAGACTATAGTGGAAAGACTGAAGTGGAAAGACTGTAGTGGACAGAATAAAGTGGAGACTATAGTGGAAAGACTAATGTGGAAAGAATAAAGTGGACAGACTATAGTGGAAAGACTATAGTGGAAAGACTGTAGTGGACAGAATAAAGTGGAGACTATAGTGGAAAGACTGAAGTGGACAGACTATAGTGGAAAGACTGAAGAGGACAGACTAAAGTGGAAAAACTAAAGTGGAAAGACTAAAGTGGACAGACTATAGTGGAAAGACTGTAGTGGACAGTATAAAGTGGAGACTATAGTGGAAAGACTCAAGTGGACAGAGAATAGTGGAAGGACTAAAGAGGACAGACTACAGTGGAAAGACTAGAGTGGAAAGACTATAGTGGACAGAATAAAGTGGAGACTATAGTGGAAAGACTAAAGTGGACAGAGAATAGTGGAAAGACTAAATTGGAAAGACAGTAGTGGACAGAATAAAGTGGAGACTATAGTGGAAAGACTAAAGTGGAATGACTAAAGTGGACAGACTATAGTGGAAAGACTGAAATGGAAAGACTCAGTGGACAGACTAAAGTATACACACTGAAGTGGACAGAATAAAGTGGAAAGACCAAAGTGGAAAGACTAAAGTGGACAGACTATAGTGGAAAGACTAAAGTGGACAGACTAAAGTTGAAAGATTAAAGTGGAAAGACTAAAGTGGACAGACTATAGTGGAAAGACTATAGTGGAAAGACTGTAGTGGACAGAATAAAGTGGAGACTATAGTGGAAAGACTAAAGTGGAAAGACTAAAGTGGACAGAGAATAGTGGAAAGACTAAAGTGGACAAACTATAGTGGAAAGACTAAAGTGGACAGACTAAAGTGGAAAGACTAAAGTGGAAAGACTAAAGTGGACAGACTATAGTGGAAAGACTATAGTGGAAAGACTGTGGTGGACAGAATAAAGTGGAGAGTATAGTGGAAAGACTAAAGTGGACAGAGAATAGTGGAAAGACTAAAGTGGACAGACTATAGTGGAGAGACTACAGTGGAAAGACTGTAGTGGACAGAATAAAGTGGAGACTATAGTGGAAAGACTAAAGTGGAAAGACTAAAGTGGACAGACTATAGTGGAAAGACTGTAGAGGACACACTAAAGTGGAAAAACTAAAGTGGAAAGACTAAAGTTGACAGACTATAGTCGAAAGTCTGTAGTGGACAGTATAAAGTGGAGACTATAGTGGAAAGACTCAAGTGGACAGAGAATAGTGAAAGGACTAAAGAGGACAGACTACAGTGGAAAAACTGAAGTGGAAAGACTCAGTGGAAAGACTAAAGTGTACACACTGAAGTTGACAGAATAATGTGGAAAGACTAAAGTGGACAGACTATAGTGGAAAGTCTAAAGTGGACAGACTAAAGTGGAAAAACTAAAGTGGAAAAACTAAAGTGGACAGACTATAATGGAAAGACTATAGTGGAAAGACTGTAGTGGACAGAATAAAGTGGAGACTATAGTGGAAAGACTAAAGTGGACAGAGAATAGTGGAAAGACTAAAGTGGACAGACTATAGTGGAAAG
Source organism: Branchinecta sandiegonensis (assembly GCA_030848855.1). Lineage (NCBI taxonomy): Eukaryota > Metazoa > Arthropoda > Branchiopoda > Anostraca > Branchinectidae > Branchinecta > Branchinecta sandiegonensis. Next base: position 21,525,875 of record JAUPMV010000009.1, read on the forward strand.
ACTAAAATGGAAAAACTAAAGTGGAAAGACTAAAGTGGACAGACTACAGTGGAAAGACTATAGTGGAAAGACTGTAGTGGACAGAATAAAGTGGAGACTATAGTGGAAAGACTAAAGTGGACAGATAATAGTAGAAAGACTAAAGTGGACAGACTATAGTGGAAAGACTATAGTGGAAAGACTGTAGTGAGCAGAATAAAGTGGAGACTGTAGTGGAAAGACTAAAGTGGAAAGACTAAAGTGGACAGACTATTGTGGAAAGACTGAAGTGGAAAGACTCAGTGAACAGACTAAAGTGTACACACTGAAGTGGACAGTATAAAGTGAAGACTATAGTGGAAAGACTAAAGTGGAAAGACTAAAGTGGACAGATAATAGTGGAAAGACTAAAGTGGAAAGACTGTAGTGGACAGAATAAAGTGGAGACTATAGTGGAAAGACTAAAGTGGAAAGACTAAACTGGACATACTATAGTGGAAAGACTATAGTGGAAAGACTGTAGTGGACAGAATAAAGTGGACAGAATAAAGTGGAAAGAGTAAAGTGGAAAGACTAAAGTGGATAGACTATAGTGGAAAGACTAAAGTGGACAGACTAAAGTGGAAAAACTAAAGTGGAAAGACTAAAGTGGACAAACTATAGTGGAAATACTATAGTGGAAAGACTGTAGTGGACAGAATAAAGTGGAGACTGTAGTGGAAAGACTAAAGTGGACAGAGAATAGTGGAAAGACTAAAGTGGACAGACTATAGTGGAAAGACTAATGTGGACAGACTATAGTGGAAAGACTATAGTGGAAAGACTGTAGTGGACAGAATAAAGAGGAGACTATAATGGAAAAACTAAAGTGGACAGAGAGTGTTGGAAAGACTAAAGTGGAAAGACTGTAGTGGACAGAATAAAGTGGAGACTATAGTGGAAAGACTCAAGTGGACAGAGAATAGTGGAAGGACTAAAGAGGACAGACTAGAGTGGAAAGACTATAGTGGAAAGACTATAGTGGACAGAGAATAGTGGAAAGACGAAAGTGGAAAAACTGTAGTGGACAGAATAAAGTGGAGACTATAGTGGAAAGACTAAAGTGGAAAGAATAAAGTGGACAGACTATAGTGGAAAGACTATAGTGGAAAGACTGTAGTGGACAGAATAAAGTGGAGACTATAGTGGAAAGACTGAAGTGGACAGACTATAGTGGAAAGACTGAAGAGGACAGACTAAAGTGGAAAAACTAAAGTGGAAAGACTAAAGTGGACAGACTATAGTGGAAAGACTGTAGTGGACAGTATAAAGTGGAGACTATAGTGGAAAGACTCAAGTGGACAGAGAATAGTGGAAGGACTAAAGAGGACAGACTACAGTGGAAAGACTAGAGTGGAAAGACTATAGTGGACAGAATAAAGTGGAGACTATAGTGGAAAGACTAAAGTGGACAGAGAATAGTGGAAAGACTAAATTGGAAAGACTGTAGTGGACAGAATAAAGTGGAGACTATAGTGGAAAGACTAAAGTGGAATGACTAAAGTGGACAGACTATAGTGGAAAGACTGAAATGGAAAGACTCAGTGGACAGACTAAAGTGTACACACTGAAGTGGACAGAATAAAGTGGAAAGACCAAAGTGGAAAGACTAAAGTGGACAGACTATAGTGGAAAGACTAAAGTGGACAGACTAAAGTTAAAAGATTAAAGTGGAAAGACTAAAGTGGACATACTATAGTGGAAAGACTATAGTGGAAAGACTGTAGTGGACAGAATAAAGTGGAGACTATAGTGGAAAGACTAAAGTGGAAAGAATAAAGTGGACAGAGAATAGTGGAAAGACTAAAGTGGACAAACTATAGTGGAAAGACTAAAGTGGACAGACTAAAGTGGAAAGTCTAAAGTGGAAAGACTAAAGTGGACAGAGTATAGTGGAAAGACTATAGTGGAAAGACTGTAGTGGACAGAATAAAGTGGAGAGTATAGTGGAAAGACTAAAGTGGACAGAGAATAGTGGAAAGACTAAAGTGGACAGACTATAGTGGAGAGACTACAGTGGAAAGACTGTAGTGGACAGAATAAAGTGGAGACTAAAGTGGAAAGACTAAAGTGGAAAGACTAAAGTGGACAGACTATAGTGGAAAGACTGTAGAGGACAGACTAAAGTGGAAAAACTAAAGTGGAAAGACTAAAGTGGACAGACTATAGTGGAAAGTCTGTAGTGGACAGTATAAAGTGGAGACTATAGTGGAAAGACTCAAGTGGACAGAGAATAGTGAAAGGACTAAAGAGGACAGACTACAGTGGAAAGACTGAAGTGGAAAGACTCAGTGGAAAGACTAAAGTGTACACACTGAAGTTGACAGAATAATGTGGAAAGACTAAAGTGGACAGACTATAGTGGAAAGTCTAAAGTGGACAGACTAAAGTGGAAAAACTAAAGTGGAAAAACTAAAGTGGACAGACTATAATGGAAAGACTATAGTGGAAAGACTGTAGTGGACAGAATAAAGTGGAGACTATAGTGGAAAGACTAAAGTGGACAGAGAATAGTGGAAAGACTAAAGTGGACAGACTATAGTGGAAAGACTAAAATGGAAAAACTAAAGTGGAAAGACTAAAGTGGACAGACTACAGTGGAAAGACTATAGTGGAAAGACTGTAGTGGACAGAATAAAGTGGAGACTATAGTGGAAAGACTAAAGTGGACAGATAATAGTAGAAAGACTAAAGTGGACAGACTATAGTGGAAAGACTATAGTGGAAAGACTGTAGTGAGCAGAATAAAGTGGAGACTATAGTGGAAAGACTAAAGTGGAAAGACTAAAGTGGACAGACTATAGTGGAAAGACTGAAATGGAAAGACTCAGTGGACAGACTAAAGTATACACACTGAAGTGGACAGAATAAAGTGGAAAGACCAAAGTGGAAAGACTATAGTGGAAAGACTAAAGTGGACAGAGAATAGTGGAAAGACTAAATTGGAAAGACTGTAGTGGACAGAATAAAGTGGAGACTATAGTGGAAAGACTAAAGTGGAATGACTAAAGTGGACAGACTATAGTGGAAAGACTGAAATGGAAAGACTCAGTGGACAGACTAAAGTGTACACACTGAAGTGGACAGAATAAAGTGGAAAGACCAAAGTGGAAAGACTAAAGTGGACAGACTATAGTGGAAAGACTAAAGTGGACAGACTAAAGTTGAAAGATTAAAGTGGAAAGACTAAAGTGGACATACTATAGTGGAAAGACTATAGTGGAAAGACTGTAGTGGACAGAATAAAGTGGAGACTATAGTGGAAAGACTAAAGTGGAAAGAATAAAGTGGACAGAGAATAGTGGAAAGACTAAAGTGGACAAACTATAGTGGAAAGACTAAAGTGGACAGACTAAAGTGGAAAGTCTAAAGTGGAAAGACTAAAGTGGACAGAGTATAGTGGAAAGACTATAGTGGAAAGACTGTAGTGGACAGAATAAAGTGGAGAGTATAGTGGAAAGACTAAAGTGGACAGAGAATAGTGGAAAGACTAAAGTGGACAGACTATAGTGGAGAGACTACAGTGGAAAGACTGTAGTGGACAGAATAAAGTGGAGACTAAAGTGGAAAGACAATAAGACAACTAAGACAAACTATAGTGGAAATACTATAGTGGAAAGACTGTAGTGGACAGAATAAAGTGGAGACTGTAGTGGAAAGACTAAAGTGGACAGAGAATAGTGGAAAGACTAAAGTGGACAGACTATAGTGGAAAGACTAATGTGGACAGACTATAGTGGAAAGACTATAGTGGAAAGACTGTAGTGGACAGAATAAAGAGGAGACTATAATGGAAAAACTAAAGTGGACAGAGAGTGTTGGAAAGACTAAAGTGGAAAGACTGTAGTGGACAGAATAAAGTGGAGACTATAGTGGAAAGACTCAAGTGGACAGAGAATAGTGGAAGGACTAAAGAGGACAGACTAGAGTGGAAAGACTATAGTGGAAAGACTATAGTGGACAGAGAAAAGTGGAAAGACGAAAGTGGAAAAACTGTAGTGGACAGAATAAAGTGGAGACTATAGTGGAAAGACTAAAGTGGAAAGAATAAAGTGGACAGACTATAGTGGAAAGACTATAGTGGAAAGACTGTAGTGGACAGAATAAAGTGGAGACTATAGTGGAAAGACTGAAGTGGACAGACTATAGTGGAAAGACTGAAGAGGACAGACTAAAGTGGAAAAACTAAAGTGGAAAGACTAAAGTGGACAGACTATAGTGGAAAGACTGTAGTGGACAGTATAAAGTGGAGACTATAGTGGAAAGACTCAAGTGGACAGAGAATAGTGGAAGGACTAAAGAGGACAGACTACAGTGGAAAGACTATAGTGGAAAAACTAAAGTGGAAAGACTAAAGTGGACAGACTACAGTGGAAAGACTATAGTGGAAAGACTGTAGTGGACAGAATAAAGTGGAGACTATAGTGGAAAGACTAAAGTGGACAGATAATAGTAGAAAGACTAAAGTGGACAGACTATAGTGGAAAGACTATAGTGGAAAGACTGTAGTGAGCAGAATAAAGTGGAGACTGTAGTGGAAAGACTAAAGTGGACAGAGAATAGTGGAAAGACTAAAGTGGACAGACTATAGTGGAAAGACTAATGTGGACAGACTATAGTGGAAAGACTATAGTGGAAAGACTGTAGTGGACAGAATAAAGAGGAGACTATAATGGAAAAACTAAAGTGGACAGAGAGTGTTGGAAAGACTAGTGGAAGACTAAGTGGATAGACTATAGTGGAAAGACTAAAGTGGACAGACTAAAGTGGAAAAACTAAAGTGGAAAGACTAAAGTGGACAAACTATAGTGGAAATACTATAGTGGAAAGACTGTAGTGGACAGAATAAAGTGGAGACTGTAGTGGAAAGACTAAAGTGGACAGAGAATAGTGGAAAGACTAAAGTGGACAGACTATAGTGGAAAGACTAATGTGGACAGACTATAGTGGAAAGACTATAGTGGAAAGACTGTAGTGGACAGAATAAAGAGGAGACTATAATGGAAAAACTAAAGTGGACAGAGAGTGTTGGAAAGACTAAAGTGGAAAGACTGTAGTGGACAGAATAAAGTGGAGACTATAGTGGAAAGACTCAAGTGGACAGAGAATAGTGGAAGGACTAAAGAGGACAGACTAGAGTGGAAAGACTATAGTGGAAAGACTATAGTGGACAGAGAATAGTGGAAAGACGAAAGTGGAAAGACTGTAGTGGACAGAATAAAGTGGAGACTATAGTGGAAAGACTAAAGTGGAAAGACTAAAGTGGACAGACTATAGTGGAAAGACTATAGTGGAAAGACTGTAGTGGACAGAATAAAGTGGACAGACTATAGTGGAAAGACTGAAGTGGAAAGACTCATTGGAAAGACTAAAGTGTACACACTGAAGTTGACAGAATAAAGTAGAAAGACTAAAGTGGATAGACTATAGTGGAAAGACAAAAGTGGATAGACTATAGTGGAAAGACTAAAGTGGACAGACTAAAGTGGAAAAACTAAAGTGGAAAGACTAAAGTGGACAAACTATAGTGGAAATACTATAGTGGAAAGACTGTAGTGGACAGAATAAAGTGGAGACTGTAGTGGAAAGACTAAAGTGGACAGAGAATAGTGGAAAGACTAAAGTGGACAGAATAAAGTGGAGACTATAGTGGAAAGACTAAAGTGGAAAGACTAAAGTGGACAGACTATAGTGGAAAGACTATAGTGGAAAGACTGTAGTGGACAGAATAAAGTGGAGAGTATAGTGAAAAGACTAAAGTGGACAGAGAATAGTGGAAAGACTAAAGTGGACAGACTATAGTGGAAAGACTATAGTGTAAAGACTGTAGTGGACAGAATAAAGTGGAGACTATAGTGGAAAGACTAAAGTGGAAAGACTAAAGTGGACAGACTATAGTGGAAAGACTTAAGTGGACAGACTAAAGTGGAAAAACTAAAGTGGAAAGTCTAAAGTGGACAGACTATAGTGGAAATACTGTAGTGGACAGAATAAAGTGGAGACTATAGTGGAAAGACTCAAGTGGACAGAGAATAATGGAAGGACTAAATAGGACAGACTACAGTGGAAAGACTATAGTGGAAAGACTATAGTGGACAGAATAAAGTGGAGACTATAGTGGAAAGACTGAAGTGGACAGAGAATAGTGGAAAGACTAAATTGGAAAGACTGTAGTGGACAGAGTAAAGTGGAGACTATAGTGGAAAGACTAAAGTGGAAAGACTAAAGTGGACAGACTATAGTGGAAAGACTGAAGTGGATAGACTCATTGGAAAGACTAAAGTGTACACACTGAAGTTGACAGAATAAAGTAGAAAGACTAAAGTGGAAAGACTAAAGTGGATAGACTATAGTGGAAAGTCAAAAGTGGACAGACTAAAGTGGAAAAACTAAAGTGGAAAGACTAAAGTGGACAGACTATAATGGAAAGACTATAGTTTAAAGACTGTAAGGACAGAATAAAGTGGAGACTATAGTGGAAAGACTAAAGTGGACAGAGAATAGTGGAAAGACTAAAGTGGACCGACTATAGTGGAAAGACTATAGTGGAAAGACTAAAGTGGACAGAGAATAGTGGAAAGACGAAAGTGGAAAGAATGTAGTGGACAGAATAAAGTGGAGACTATAGTGGAAAGACTAAAGTGGAAAGACTAAAGTGGACAGACTATAGTGGAAAGACTGAAGTGGAAAGACTGTAGTGGACAGAATAAAGTGGAGACTATAGTGGAAAGACTAAAGTGGAAAGAATAAAGTGGAGAGACTATAGTGTAAAGACTATAGTGGAAAGACTTAGTGGACAGAATAAAGTGCAGACTATAGTGGAAAGACTAAAGTGGAAAGACTAAAGTGGACAGACTATAGTGGAAAGACTGAAGAGGACAGACTAAAGTGGAAAAACTAAAGTGGAAAGACTAAAGTGGACAGACTATAGTGGAAAGACTGTAGTGGACAGTATAAAGTGGAGACTATAGTGGAAAGACTCAAGTGGACAGAGAATAGTGGAAGGACTAAAGAGGACAGACTACAGTGGAAAGACTATAGTGGAAAGACTATAGTGGACAGAATAAAGTGGAGACTATAGTGGAAAGACTAAAGTGGACAGATAATAGTGGAAAGACTAAATTGGAAAGACTGTAGTGGACAGAATAAAGTGGAGACTATAGTGGAAAGACTAAAGTGGAAAGACTAAAGTGGACAGACTATAGTGTAAAGACTGAAGTGGAAAGACTCAGCGGAAAGACTAAAGTGTACACACTGAAGTGGACAGAATAAAGTGGAAAGACTAAGGTGGAAAGACTAAAGTGGAAAGATTAAAGTGGAAAGACTAAAGTGGACAGACTATAGTGGAAAGACTATAGTGGAAAGACTGTAGTGGACATTATAAAGTGGATACTATAGTGGAAAGACTAAAGTGGAAAGACTAAAGTGGACAGAGAATAGTGGAAAGACTAAAGTGGACAAACTATAGTGGAAAGACTAAAGTGGACAGACTAAAGTGGAAAGACTAAAGTGGAAAGACTATAGTGGACAGAATATAGTGGAAAGACTATAGTGGAAAGACTGTAGTGGACAGAATAAAGTGGAGAGTATAGTGGAAAGACTAAAGTGGACAGAGAATAGTGGAAAGACTAAAGTGGACAGACTATAGTGGAAAGACTATAGTGGAAAGACTGTGGTGGACAGAATAAAGTGGAGACTATAGTGGAAAGACTAAAGTGGAAAGACTAAAGTGTACAGACTATAGTGGAAAGACTGAAGTGGACAGACTAAAGTGGAAAAACTAAAGTGGAAAGACTAAAGTGGACAGACTATAGTGGAAAGACTGTAGTGGACAGAATAAAGTGGAGACTATAGTGGAAAGACTCAAGTGGACAGAGAATAGTGGAAGGACTAAAGAGGACAGACTACAGTGGAAAGACTATAGTGGAAAGACTATAGTGGACAGAATAAAGTGGAGACTATAGTGGAAAGACTAAAGTGGACAGAGAATAGTGGAAAGACTAAATTGGAAAGACTGTAGTGGACAGAATAAAGTGGAGACTATAGTGGAAAGACTAAAGTGGAAAGACTAAAGTGGACAGACTATAGTGGAAAGACTGAAGTGGAAAGACTAAAGTGTACACACTGAAGTTGACAGAATAAAGTGGAAAGACTAAAGTGGAAAGACTAAAGTGGATAGACTATAGTGGAAAGTCTAAAGTGGAAAGACTGTAGTGCACAGAATAAAGTGGAGACTATAGTGGAAAGACTAAAGTGGACAGAGAATAGTGGAAAGACTAAAGTTGACAGACTATAGTGGAAAGACTAAAGTGGAAAAACTAAATTGGAAAGACTAAAGTGGACAGACTATAGTGGAAAGACTATAGTGGAAAGACTGTAGTGGACAGAATAAAGTGGAGACTATAGTGGAAAGACTAAAGTGGAAAGACTAAAGTGGACAGACTATAGTGGAAAGACTGAAGAGGACAGACTAAAGTGGAAAAACTAAAGTGGAAAGACTAAAGTGGACAGACTATAGTGGAAAGACTGTAGTGGACAGTATAAAGTGGAGACTATAGTGGAAAGACTCAAGTGGACAGAGAATAGTGGAAGGACTAAAGAGGACAGACTACAGTGGAAAGACTATAGTGGAAAGACTATAGTGGACAGAATAAAGTGGAGACTACAGTGGAAAGACTAAAGTGGACAGAGAATAGTGGAAAGACTAAATTGGAAAGACTGTAGTGGACAGAATAAAGTGGAGACTATTGTGGAAAGACTAAAGTGGAAAGACTAAAGTGGACAGACTACAGTGGAAAGACTGAAGTGGAAAGACTCAGTGGAAAGACTAAAGTGTACACACTGAAGTTGACAGAATAATGTGGAAAGACTAAAGTGGATAGACTATAGTGGAAAGTCTAAAGTGGACGGACTAAAGTGGAAAAACTAAAGTGGAAAAACTAAAGTGGACAGACTATAATGGAAAGACTATAGTGGAAAGACTGTAGTGGACAGAATAAAGTGGAGACTATAGTGGAAAGAGTAAAGTGGACAGAGAATAGTGGAAAGACTAAAGTGGACAGACTATAGTGGAAAGACTAAAATGGAAAAACTAAAGTGGAAAGACTAAAGTGGACAGACTATAGTGGAAAGACTATAGTGGAAAGACTGTAGTGGACAGAATAAAGTGGAGACTATAGTGAAAAGACTAAAGTGGACAGATAATAGTAGAAAGACTAAAGTGGACAGACTATAGTGGAAAGACTATAGTGGAAAGACTGTAGTGAGCAGAATAAAGTGGAGAATATAGTGGAAAGACTAAAGTGGAAAGACTAAAGTGGACAGACTATAGTGGAAAGACTGAAGTGGAAAGACTCAGTGAACAGACTAAAGTGTACACACTGAAGTGGACAGTATATAGTAAAGACTATATTGGAAAGACTAAAGTGGAAAGACTAAAGTGGACAGAGAATAGTGGAAAGACTAAAGTGGAAAGACTGTAGTGGACAGAATAAAGCGGAGACTATAGTGGAAAGACTAAAGTGGAAAGACTAAAGTGGACAGACTATAGTGGAAAGACTATAGTGGAAAGACTGTAGTGGACAGAATAAAGTGGACATAATAAAGTGGAAAGACTAAAGTGGAAAGACTAAAGTGGATAGACTATAGTGGAAAGACTAAAGTGGACAGACTAAAGTGGAAAAACTAAAGTGGAAAGACTAAAGTGGACAAACTATAGTGGAAATACTATAGTGGAAAGACTGTAGTGGACAGAATAAAGTGGAGACTGTAGTGGAAAGACTAAAGTGGACAGAGAATAGTGGAAAGACTAAAGTGGACAGACTATAGTGGAAAGACTAAAGTGGAAAGACTGACTTGGAAATACTCAGTGGAAAGACTAAAGTGTTCACACTGAAGTTGACAGAAGAAAGTGGACAGACTAAAGTGGAAAAACTAAAGTGGAAAGACTAAAGTGGACAGACTATAATGGAAAGACTATAGTGGAAAGACTGTAGTGGACAGAATAAAGTGGAGACTATAGTGGAAAGACTAAAGTGGACAGAGAATAGTGGAAAGACTAAAGTGGACAAACTATAGTGGAAAGACTAAAGTGGACAGACTAAAGTGGAAAGACGAAAGTGGAAAGACTAAAGTGGACAGACTATAGTGGAAAGACTATAGTGGAAAGACTGTAGTGGACAGAATAAAGTGGAGAGTATAGTGGAAAGACTAAAGTGGACAGAGAATAGTGGAAAGACTAAAGTTGACAGACTATAGTGGAAAGACTATAGTGGAAAGACTGTAGTGGACAGAATAAAGTGGAGACTATAGTGGAAAGACTAAAGTGGACAGAGAATAGTGGAAAGACTAAATTGGAAAGACTGTAGTGGACAGAATAAAGTGGAGACTATAGTGGAAAGACTAAAGTGGACAGATAATAGTAGAAAGACTAAAGTGGACAGACTATAGTGGAAAGACTATAGTGGAAAGACTGTAGTGAGCAGAATAAAGTGGAGACTATAGTGGAAAGACTAAAGTGGAAAGACTAAAGTGGACAGACTATATTGGAAAGACTGAAGTGGAAAGACTCAGTGAACAGACTAAAGTGTACACACTGAAGTGGACAGTATAAAGTGAAGACTATGTTGGAAAGACTAAAGTGGAAAGACTAAAGTGGACAGAGACTATAGTGGAAAGACTGTAGTGGACAGAATAAAGTGGAGACTATAGTGGAAAGACTAAAGTGGAAAGACTAAAGTGGACAGACTATAGTGGAAAGACTAAAGTGGAAAGACTGAAGTGGAAAGACTCAGCGGACAGACTAAAGTGTACACACTGAAGTGGACAGAATAAAGTGGAAAGACTAAAGTGGAAAGACTAAAGTGGAAAGATTAAAGTGGAAAGACTAAAGTGGACAGACTATAGTGGAAAGACTATAGTGGAAAGACTGTAGTGGACAGAATAAAGTGGAGACTGTAGTGGAAAGACTAAAGTGGAAAGACTAAAGTGGACAGAGAATAGTGGAAAGACTAAAGTGGACAAACTATAGTGGAAAGACTAAAGTGAACAGACTAAAGTGGAAAGACGAAAGTGGAAAGACTATAGTGGACAGACTATAGTGGAAAGACTATAGTGGAAAGACTGTAGTGGACAGAATAAAGTGGAGAGTATAGTGAAAAGACTAAAGTGGACAGAGAATAGTGGAAAGACTAAAGTTGACAGACTATAGTGGAAAGACTATAGTGGAAAGACTGTAGTGGACAGAATAAAGTGGAGACTATAGTGGAAAGACTAAAGTGGACAGAGAATAGTGAAAAGACTAAATTGGAAAGACTGGAGTGGACAGAATAAAGTGGAGACTATAGTGGAAAGACTAAAGTGGAAAGACTAAAGTGGACAGACTATAATGGAAAGACTATAGTGGAAAGACTAAAGTGGACAGACTATAATGGAAAGAAAATAGTGGAAAGACTGTAGTGGACAGAATAAAGTGGAGACTATAGTGGAAAGACTAAAGTGGACAGAGAATAGTGGAAAGACTAAAGTGGACAGACTATAGTGGAAAGACTAAAATGGACAGATAATAGTAGAAAGACTAAAGTGGACAGACTATAGTGGAAAGACTATAGTGGAAAGACTGTAGTGAGCAGAATAAAGTGGAGACTATAGTGGAAAGACTAAAGTGGAAAGACTAAAGTGGACAGACTATAGTGGAAAGACTGAAGTGGAAAGACTCAGTGAACAGACTAAAGTGTACACACTGAAGTGGACAGTATAAAGTGAAGACTATATTGGAAAGACTAAAGTGGAAAGACTAAAGTGGACAGAGAATAGTGGAAAGACTAAAGTGGAAAGACTGCAGTGGACAGAATAAAGTGGAGACTATAGTGGAAAGACTAAAGTGGAAAGACTAAAGTGGACAGACTATAGTGGAAAGACTATAGTGGAAAGACTGTAGTGGACAGAATAAAGTGGACAGAATAAAGTGGAAAGACTAAAGTGGAAAGACTAAAGTGGATAGACTATAGTGGAAAGACTAAAGTGGACAGACTAAAGTGGAAAAACTAAAGTGGAAAGACTAAAGTAGACAAACTATAGTGGAAATACTATAGTGGAAAGACTGTAGTGGACAGAATAAAGTGGAGACTGTAGTGGAAAGACTAAAGTGGACAGAGAATAGTGGAAAGACTAAAGTGGACAGACTATAGTGGAAAGACTAAAGTGGACAGACTATAGTGGAAAGACTATAGTGGAAAGACTGTAGTGGACAGAATAAAGAGGAGACTATAATGGAAAAACTAAAGTGGACAGAGAGTATTGGAAAAACTAAAGTGGAAAGACTGTAGTGGACAGAATAAAGTGGTGACTATAGTGGAAAGACTAAAGTGGAAATACTAAAGTGGACAGACTATAGTGGAAAGACTGAAGTGGAAAGACTCAGCGGACAGACTAAAGTGTACACACTGAAGTGGACAGAATAAAGTGGAAAGACTAAAGTGGAAAGACTAAAGTGGAAAGATTAAAGTGGAAAGACTAAAGTGGACAGACTATAGTGGAAAGACTATAGTGGAATGACTGTAGTGGACAGAATAAAGTGGAGACTGTAGTGGAAAGACTAAAGTGGAAAGACTAAAGTGGACAGAGAATAGTGGAAAGACTAAAGTGGACAAACTATAGTGGAAAGACTAAAGTGGACAGACTAAAGTGGAAAGACGAAAGTGGAAAGACTAAAGTGGACAGACTATAGTGGAAAGACTATAGTGGAAAGACTGTAGTGGACAGAATAAAGTGGAGAGTATAGTGGAAAGACTAAAGTGGACAGAGAATAGTGGAAAGACTAAAGTTGACAGACTATAGTGGAAAGACTATAGTGGAAAGACTGTAGTGGACAGAATAAAGTGGAGACTATAGTGGAAAGACTAAAGTGGACAGAGAATAGTGGAAAGACGAAATTGGAAAGACTGTAGTGGACAGAATAAAGTGGAGACTATAGTGGAAAGACTAAAGTGGAAAGACTAAAGTGGACAGACTATAATGGAAAGACTATAGTGGAAAGACTAAAGTGGACAGACTATAGTGGAAAGACTGAAGTGGAAAGACTCAGTGGAAAGACTAAAGTGTTCACACTGAACAGAACACTGGACAACACTGGACAGAATAAAGTGGAGACTATAGTGGAAAGACTAAAGTGGACAGAGAATAGTGGAAAGACTAAAGTGGACAGACTATAGTGGAAAGACTAAAATGGAAAAACTAAAGTGGAAAGACTAAAGTGGACAGACTCTAGTGGAAAGACTATAGTGGAAAGACTGTAGTGGACAGAATAAAGTGGAGACTATAGTGGAAAGACTAAAGTGGACAGATAATAGTAGAAAGACTAAAGTGGACAGACTATAGTGGAAAGACTGTAGTGAGCAGAATAAAGTGGAGACTATAGTGGAAAGACTAAAGTGGAAAGACTAAAGTGGACAGACTATAGTGGAAAGACTGAAGTGGAAAGACTCAGTGAACAGACTAAAGTGTACACACTGAAATGGACAGTATAAAATGAAGACTATTGTGGAAAGACTAAAGTGGAAAGACTAAAGTGGACAGAGAATAGTGGAAAGACTATAGTGGAAAGACTGTAATGGACAGAATAAAGTGGAGACTATAGTGGAAAGACTAAAGTGGAAAGACTAAAGTGGACAGACTAAAGTGGACAGATTATAGTGGAAAGACTATAGTGGAAAAAATATAGTGGAAAGACTGTAGTGGACAGAATAAAGTGGAGACTATAGTGGAAAGACTAAAGTGGAAAGACTAAAGTGGACAGACTATAGTGGAAAGACTGAAGTGGACAGACTAAAGTGGAAAAACTAAAGTGGAAAGACTAAAGTGGACATACTATAGTGGTAAGACTATAGTGGAAAGACTGTAGTGGACAGAATAAAGTGGAGACTATAGTGGAAAGAATAAAGTGGACAGAGAATAGTGGAAAGACTAAAGTGGACAGATTATAGTGGAAAGACTATAGTGGAAAGACTGTAGTGGACGGAATAAAGTGGAGACTATAGTGGATAGACTAAAGTGGACAGATAATAGTGGAAAGACTAAATTGGAAAGACTGTAGTGGACAGAATAAAGTGGAGACTATAGTGGAAAGACTAAAGTGGAAAGACTCAGTGGACAGACTAAAGTTTACACACTGAAGTGGACAGAATAAAGTGGAAAGACTAAAGTGGAAAGACTAAAGTGGATAGACTATAGTGGAAAGAGTAAAGTGGACAGACTAAAGTGGAAAAACTAAAGTGGAAAGACTAAAGTGGACAAACTATAGTGGAAAGACTATAGTGGAAAGACTGTAGTGGACAGAATAAAGTGGAGACTATAGTGGAAAGACTAAAGTGGACAGAGAATAGTGGAAAGACTAAAGCTGACAGACTATAGTGAAAAGACTAAAGTGGACAGACTATAGTGGAAAGACTGTAGTGGACAGAATAAAGTGGAGACTATAATGGAAAAACTAAAGTGGACAGAGAGTATTGGAAAGACTAAAGTGGAAAGACTGTAATTTACAGAATAAAGTGGAGACCATAGTGGAAAGACTAAATTGGAAAGACTAAAGTGGACAGACTATAGTGTAAAGACTGAAGTGGAAAGACTCAGCGGACAGACTAAAGTGTACACACTGAAGTGGACAGAATAAAGTGGAAAGACTAAGGTGGAAAGACTAAAGTGGAAAGATTAAAGTGGAAAGACTAAAGTGGACAGACTATAGTGGAAAGACTATAGTGGAAAGACTGTAGTGGACAGAATAAAGTGGATACTATAGTAGAAAGACTAAAGTGGAAAGACTAAAGTGGACAGAGAATAGTGGAAAGACTAAAGTGGACAAACTATAGTGGAAAGACTAAAGTGGACAGACTAAAGTGGAAAGACTAAAGTGGAAAGACTATAGTGGACAGACTATAGTGGAAAGACTATAGTGGAAAGACTGTAGTGGACAGAATAAAGTGGAGAGTATAGTGGAAAGACTAAAGTGGACAGAGAATAGTGGAAAGACTAAAGTGGACAGACTATAGTGGAAAGACTATAGTGGAAAGACTGTAGTGGACAGAATAAAGTGGAGACTATAGTGGAATGACTAAAGTGGAAAGACTAAAGTGGACAGACTATAGTGGAAAGACTGAAGTGGAAAGACTCAGTGAACAGACTAAAGTGTACACACTGAAGTGGACAGTATAAAGTGAAGACTATAGTGGAAAGACTAAAGTGGAAAGACTAAAGTGGACAGAGAATAGTGGAAAGACTAAAGTGGAAAGACTGTAGTGGACAGAATAAAGTGGAGACTATAGTGGAAAGACTAAAGTGGAAAGACTAAAGTGGACAGACTATAGTGGAAAGACTATAGTGGAAAGACTGTAATGGACAGAATAAAGTGGAGACTATAGTGGAAAGACTAAAGTGGACAGAGAATAGTGGAAAGACTAAAATGGAAAAACTAAAGTGGAAAGACTAAAGTGAACAGACTATAGTGGAAAGACTATAGTGGAAAGACTGTAGTGGACAGAATAAAGTGGAGACTATAGTGGAAAGACTAAAGTGGACAGATAATAGTAGAAAGACTAAAGTGGACTAACTATAGTGGAAAGACTATAGTGGAAAGACTGTAGTGAGCAGAATAAAGTGGAGACTATAGTGGAATGACTAAAGTGGAAAGACTAAAGTGGACAGACTATAGTGGAAAGACTGAAGTGGAAAGACTCAGTGAACAGACTAAAGTGTACACACTGAAGTGGACAGTATAAAGTGAAGACTATAGTGGAAAGACTAAAGTGGACAGAGAATAGTGGAAAGACTAAAGTGGAAAGACTGTAGTGGACAGAATAAAGTGGAGACTATAGTGGAAAGACTAAAGTGGAAAGACTAAAGTGGACAGACTATCGTGGAAAGACTATAGTGGAAAGACTGTAGTGGACAGAATAAAGTGGACAGAATAAAGTGGAAAGACTAAAGTGGAAAGACTAAAGTGGATAGACTATAGTGGAAAGACTAAAGTGGACAGACTAAAGCGGAAAAACTAAAGTGGAAAGACTAAAGTGGACAAACTATAGTGGAAAGACTAAAGTGGACAGACTAAAGTGGAAAGACGAAAGTGGAAAGACTAAAGTGGACAGACTATAGTGGAAAGACTATAGTGGAAAGACTGTAGTGGACAGAATAAAGTGGAGACTATAGTGGAAAGACTAAAGTGGACAGGGAATAGTGGAAAGACTAAAGTGGACAGACTATAGTGGAAAGACTAAAATGGAAAAACTAAAGTGGAAAGACTAAAGTGGACAGACTATAGTGGAAAGACTAAAGTGGACAGACTAAAGTGGAAAAACTAAAGTGGAAAGACTAAAGTGGACAAACTATAGTGGGAATACTATAGTGGAAAGACTGTAGTGGACAGAATAAAGTGGAGACTGTAGTGGAAAGACTAAAGTGGACAGAGAATAGTGGAAAGACTAAAGTGGACAGACTAAAGTGGAAAGACTAAAGTGGACAGACTATAGTGGAAAGACTATAGTGGAAAGAAGATAGTGAAAAGACTGTAGTGGACAGAATAAAGAGGAGACTATAATGGAAAAACTAAAGTGGACAGAGAGGATTGGAAAGACTAAAGTGGAAAGACTGTAGTGGACAGAATAAAGTGGAGACTATAGTGGAACGACTAAAGTGGAAATACTAAAGTGGACAGACTATAGTGGAAAGACTGAAGTTGAAAGACTCAGCGGACAGACTAAAGTGTACACACTGAAGTGGACAGAATAAAGTGGAAAGACTAAAGTGGAAAGACTAAAGTAGAAAGATTAAAGTGGAAAGACTAAAGTGGACAGACTATAGTAGAAAGACTATAGTGGAAAGACTGTAGTGGACAGAATAAAGTGGAGACTATAGTGGAAAGACTAGAGTGGAAAGACTAAAGTGGACAGACTATAGTGGAAAGACTATAGTGGAAAGACTGTAGTGGACAGAATAAAGTGGACAGAATAAAGTGGAAAGACTAAAGTGGATAGACTATAGTGGAAAGACTAAAGTGGACAGACTAAAGTGGAAAAACTAAAGTGGAAAGACTAAAGTGGACAAACTATAGTGGAAAGACTAAAGTGGACAGACTAAAGTGGAAAGACGAAAGTGGAAAGACTAAAGTGGACTGACTATAGTGGAAAGACTATAGTGGAAAGACTGTAGTGGACAGAATAAAGTGGATAGTATAGTGGAAAGACTAAAGTGGACAGAGAATAGTGGAAAGACTAAAGTTGACAGACTATAGTGGAAAGACTGTAGTGGACAGAATAAAGTGGAGACTATAGTGGAAAGACTAAAGTGGACAGGGAATAGTGGAAAGACTAAAGTGGACAGACTATAGTGGAAAGACTAAAATGGAAAAACTAAAGTGGAAAGACTAAAGTGGACAGACTATAGTGGAAAGACTAAAGTGGACAGACTAAAGTGGAAAAACTAAAGTGGAAAGACTAAAGTGGACAGACTATAGTGGAAAGACTATAGTGGAAAGACTGTAATGGACAGAATAAAGTGGAGACTATAGTGGAAAGACTAAAGTGGACAGAGAATAGTGGAAAGACTAAAGTGGACAGAGAATAGTGGAAAGACTAAAGTGGACAGACTATAGTGGAAAAAATATAGTGGAAAGACTGTAGTGGACAGAATAAAGTGGAGACTATAGTGGAAAGACTAAAGTGGAAAGACTAAAGTGGACAGACTATAGTGGAAAGAATGAAGTGGACAGACTAAAGTGGAAAAACTAAAGTGGAAAGACTAAAGTGGACAGACTATAGTGGTAAGACTATAGTGGAAAGACTGTAGTGGACAGAATAAAGTGGAGACTATAGTGGAAAGAATAAAGTGGACAGAGAATAGTGGAAAGACTAAAGTGGACAGATTATAGTGGAAAGACTATAGTGGAAAGACTGTAGTGGACAGAATAAAGTGGAGACTATAGTGGATAGACTAAAGTGGACAGAGAATAGTGGAAAGACTAAATTGGAAAGACTGTAGTGGACAGAATAAAGTGGAGACTATAGTGGAAAGACTGAAGTGGAAAGACTCATTGGACAGACTAAAGTGTACACACTGAAGTGGACAGAATAAAGTGGAAAGACTAAAGTGGAAAGACTAAAGTGGATAGACTATAGTGGAAAGACTAAAGTGGACAGACTAAAGTGGAAAAACTAAAGTGGAAAGACTAAAGTGGACAAACTATAGTGGAAAGACTATAGTGGAAAGACTGTAGTGGACAGAATAAAGTGGAGACTATAGTGGAAAGACTAAAGTGGACAGAGAATAGTGGAAAGACTAAAGTGGACAGACTATAGTGAAAAGACTAAAGTGGACAGACTATAGTGGAAAGACTATAGTGGAAAGACTGTAGTGGACAGAATAAAGTGGAGACTATAATGGAAAAACTAAAGTGGACAGAGAGTATTGGAAAGACTAAAATGGAAAAACTAAAGTGGAAAGACTATAGTGGAAAGACTGTAGTGGACAGAATAAAGTGGACAGAATAAAGTGGAAAGACTAAAGTGGATAGACTATAGTGGAAAGACTAAAGTGGACAGACTAAAGTGGAAAAACTAAAGTGGAAAGACTAAAGTGGACAAACTATAGTGGAAAGACTAAAGTGGACAGACTAAAGTGGAAAGACGAAAGTGGAAAGACTAAAGTGGACAGACTATAGTGGAAAGACTATAGTGGAAAGACTGTAGTGGACAGAATAAAGTGGAGAGTATAGTGGAAAGACTAAGGTGGACAGAGAATAGTGGAAAGACTAAACTTGACAGACTATAGTGGAAAGACTATAGTGGAAAGACTGTAGTGGACAGAATAAAGTGGAGACTATAGTGGAAAGACTAAAGTGGACAGGGAATAGTGGAAAGACTAAAGTGGACAGACTATAGTGGAAAGACTAAAATGGAAAAACTAAAGTGGAAAGACTAAAGTGGACAGACTATAGTGGAAAGACTAAAGTGGACAGACTAAAGTGGAAAAACTAAAGTGGAAAGACTAAAGTGGACAAACTATAGTGGGAATACTATAGTGGAAAGACTGTTGTGGACAGAATAAAGTGGAGACTGTAGTGGACAGAATACAGAGGAGACTATAATGGAAAAACTAAAGTGGACAGAGAGGATTGGAAAGACTAAAGTGGAAAGACTGTAGTGGACAGAATAAAGTGGAGACTATAGTGGAACGACTAAAGTGGAAATACTAAAGTGGACAGACTATAGTGGAAAGACTGAAGTTGAAAGACTCAGCGGACAGACTAAAGTGTACACACTGAAGTGGACAAAATAAAGTGGAAAGACTAAAGTGGAAAGACTAAAGTGGAAAGATTAAAGTGGAAAGACTAAAGTGGACAGACTATAGTGGAAAGACTAAAGTGGACAGACTATAGTGGAAAGAAGATAGTGGAAAGACTGTAGTGGACAGAATACAGAGGAGACTATAATGGAAAAACTAAAGTGGACAGAGAGGATTGGAAAGACTAAAGTGGAAAGACTGTAGTGGACAGAATAAAGTGGAGACTATAGTGGAACGACTAAAGTGGAAATACTAAAGTGGACAGACTATAGTGGAAAGACTGAAGTTGAAAGACTCAGCGGACAGACTAAAGTGTACACACTGAAACGGACAGAATAAAGTGGAAAGACTAAAGTGGAAAGACTAAAGTGGAAAGATTAAAGTGGAAAGACTAAAGTGGACAGACTATAGTGGAAAGACTATAGTGGAAAGACTGTAGTGGACAGAATAAAGTGGAGACTATAGTGGAAAGACTAAATTGGAAAGACTAAAGTGGACAGAGAATAGTGGAAAGACTAAAGTGGACAAACTATAGTGGAAAGACTAAAGTGGACAGACTAAAGTGGAAAGACGAAAGTGGAAAGACTAAAGTGGACAGACTATAGTGGAAAGACTATAGTGGAAAGACTGTAGTAGACAGAATAAAGTGGAGAGTATAGTGGAAAGACTGAAGTGGACAGAGAATAGTGGAAAGACTAAAGTGGACAGACTATAGTGGAAAGACTAAAATGGAAAAACTAAAGTGGAAAGACTAAAGTGGACAGACTTTAGTGGAAAGACTATAGTGGAAAGACTGTAGTGGACAGAATAAAGTGGAGACTATAGTGGAAAGACTAAAGTGGACAGAAAATAGTGGAAAGACTAAAATGGAAAAACTAAAGTGGAAAGACTAAAGTGGACAGACTATAGTGGAAAGACTATAGTGGAAAGACTGTAGTGGACAGAAGAAAGTGGAGACTATAGTGGAAAGACTAAAGTGGACAGATAATAGTAGAAAGACTAAAGTGGACAGACTATAATGGAAAGACTGTAGTGAGCAGAATAAAGTGGAGACTATAGTGGAATGACTAAAGTGGAAAGACTAAAGTGGACAGACTATAGTGGAAAGACTGAAGTGGAAAGACTCAGTGAACAGACTAAAGTGTACACACTGAAGTGGACAGTATAAAGTGAAGACTATAGTGGAAAGACTAAAGTTGAAAGACTAAAGTGGACAGAGAATAGTGGAAAGACTAAAGTGGAAAGACTGTAGTGGACAGAATAAAGTGGAGACTATAGTGGAAAGACTAAAGTGGAAAGACTAAAGTGGACAGACTATAGTGGAAAGACTATAGTGGAAAGACTGTAGTGGACAGAATAAAGTGGACAGAATAAAGTGGAAAGACTAAAGTGGAAAGACTAAAGTGGATAGACTATAGTGGAAAGACTAAAGTGGACAGACTAAAGTGGAAAAACTAAAGTGGAAAGACTAAAGTGGACAAACTATAGTGGAAAGACTAAAGTGGACAGACTAAAGTGGAAAGACGAAAGTGGAAAGACTAAAGTGGACAGACTATAGTGGAAAGACTATAGTGGAAAGACTGTAGTGGACAGAATAAAGTGGAGAGTATAGT
Organism: Branchinecta sandiegonensis; assembly: GCA_030848855.1. Lineage (NCBI taxonomy): Eukaryota > Metazoa > Arthropoda > Branchiopoda > Anostraca > Branchinectidae > Branchinecta > Branchinecta sandiegonensis. The sequence goes on from JAUPMV010000009.1 coordinate 21,546,835, forward strand.
GGAAAGACTAAAGTGGACAGAGAATAGTTGAAAGACTAAAGTTGACAGACTATAGTGGAAAGACTATAGTGGAAAGAATGTAGTGGACAGAATAAAGTGGAGACTATAGTGGAAAGACTAAAGTGGACAGGGAATAGTGGAAAGACTAAAGTGGACAGACTATAGTGGAAAGACTAAAATGGAAAAACTAAAGTGGAAAGACTAAAGTGGACAGACTATAGTGGAAAGACTAAAGTGGACAGACTAAAGTGGAAAAACTAAAGTGGAAAGACTAAAGTGGACAAACTATAGTGGGAATACTATAGTGGAAAGACTGTAGTGGACAGAATAAAGTGGAGACTGTAGTGGAAAGACTAAAGTGGACAGAGAATAGTGGAAAGACTAAAGTGGACAGACTATAGTGGAAAGACTAAAGTGGACAGACTATAGTGGAAAGACTATAGTGGAAAGAAGATAGTGGAAAGACTGTAGTGGACAGAATAAAGAGGAGACTATAATGGAAAAACTAAAGTGGACAGAGAGGATTGGAAAGACTAAAGTGGAAAGACTGTAGTGGACAGAATAAAGTGGAGACTATAGTGGAACGACTAAAGTGGAAATACTAAAGTGGACAGACTATAGTGGAAAGACTGAAGTTGAAAGACTCAGCGGACAGACTAAAGTGTACACACTGAAGTGGACAGAATAAAGTGGAAAGACTAAAGTGGAAAGACTAAAGTGGAAAGATTAAAGTGGAAAGACTAAAGTGGACAGACTATAGTGGAAAGACTATAGTGGAAAGACTGTAGTGGACAGAATAAAGTGGAGACTATAGTGGAAAGACTAAAGTGGAAAGACTAAAGTGGACAGAGAATAGTGGAAAGACTAAAGTGGACAAACTATAGTGGAAAGACTAAAGTGGACGGACTATAGTGGAAAGACTGAAGTGGACAGACTAAAGTGGAAAAACTAAAGTGGAAAGACTAAAGTGGACAGACTATAGTGGTAAGATTATAGTGGAAAGACTGTAGTGGACAGAATAAAGTGGAGACTATAGTGGAAAGAATAAAGTGGACAGAGAATAGTGGAAATACTAAAGTGGACAGATTATAGTGGAAAGACTATAGTGGAAAGACTGTAGTGGACAGAATAAAGTGGAGACTATAGTGGATAGACTAAAGTGGACAGAGAATAGTGGAAAGACTAAATTGGAAAGACTGTAGTGGACAGAATAAATTGGAGACTATAGTGGAAAGACTGAAGTGGAAAGACTCAGTGGACAGACTAAAGTGTACACACTGAAGTGGACAGAATAAAGTGGAAAGACTAAAGTGGAAAGACTAAAGTGGATAGACTATAGTGGAAAGACTAAAGTGGACAGACTAAAGTGGAAAAACTAAAGTGGACAGAGAATAGTGGAAAGACTAAAGTGGACAAACTATAGTGGAAAGACTAAAGTGGACAGACTATAGTGGAAAGACTGAAGTGGACAGACTAAAGTGGAAAAACTAAAGTGGAAAGACTAAAGTGGACAGACTATAGTGGTAAGACTATAGTGGAAAGACTGCAGTGGACAGAATAAAGTGGAGACTATAGTGGAAAGAATAAAGTGGACAGAGAATAGTGGAAAGACTAAAGTGGACAGATTATAGTGGAAAGACTATAGTGGAAAGACTGTAGTGGACAGAATAAAGTGGAGACTATAGTGGATAGACTATATAGAATAAAGTGGAGACTATAGTGGATAGACTAAAGTGGACAGAGAATAGTGGAAAGACTAAATTGAAAAGACTGTAGTGGACAGAAGAAAGTGGAGACTATAGTGGAAAGACTGAAGTTGAAAGACTCAGCGGACAGACTAAAGTGTACACACTGAAGTGGACAGAATAAAGTGGAAAGACTAAAGTGGAAAGACTAAAGTGGAAAGATTAAAGTGGAAAGACTAAAGTGGACAGACTATAGTGGAAAGACTATAGTGGAAAGACTGTAGTGGACAGAATAAAGTGGAGACTATAGTGGAAAGACTAAAGTGGAAAGACTAAAGTGGACAGAGAATAGTGGAAAGACTAAAGTGGACAAACTATAGTGGAAAGACTAAAGTGGACAGACTATAGTGGAAAGACTGAAGTGGACAGACTAAAGTGGAAAAACTAAAGTGGAAAGACTAAAGTGGACAGACTATAGTGGTAAGACTATAGTGGAAAGACTGTAGTGGACAGAATAAAGTGGAGACTATAGTGGAAAGAATAAAGTGGACAGAGAATAGTGGAAAGACTAAAGTGGACAGATTATAGTGGAAAGACTATAGTGGAAAGACTGTAGTGGACAGAATAAAGTGGAGACTATAGTGGATAGACTAAAGTGGACAGAGAATAGTGGAAAGACTAAATTGGAAAGACTGTAGTGGACAGAATAAAGTGGAGACTATAGTGGAAAGACTGAAGTGGAAAGACTCAGTGGACAGACTAAAGTGTACACACTGAAGTGGACAGAATAAAGTGGAAAGACTAAAGTGGAAAGACTAAAGTGGATAGACTATAGTGGAAAGACTAAAGTGGACAGACTAAAGTGGAAAAACTAAAGTGGACAGAGAATAGTGGAAAGACTAAAGTGGACAAACTATAGTGGAAAGACTAAAGTGGACAGACTATAGTGGAAAGACTGAAGTGGACAGACTAAAGTGGAAAAACTAAAGTGGAAAGACTAAAGTGGACAGACTATAGTGGTAAGACTATAGTGGAAAGACTGTAGTGGACAGAATAAAGTGGAGACTATAGTGGAAAGAATAAAGTGGACAGAGAATAGTGGAAAGACTAAAGTGGACAGATTATAGTGGAAAGACTATAGTGGAAAGACTGTAGTGGACAGAATAAAGTGGAGACTATAGTGGATAGACTAAAGTGGACAGAGAATAGTGGAAAGACTAAATTGGAAAGACTGTAGTGGACAGGATAAAGTGGAGACTATAGTGGAAAGACTGAAGTGGAAAGACTCAGTGGACAGACTAAAGTGGACACACTGAAGTGGACAGAATAAAGTGGAAAGACTAAAGTGGAAAGACTAAAGTGGATAGACTATAGTGGAAAGACTAAAGTGGACAGACTAAAGTGGACAGAATAAAGTGGAAAGACTAAAGTGGAAAGACTAAAGTGGATAGACTATAGTGGAAAGACTAAAGTGGACAGACTAAAGTGGAAAAACTAAAGTGGAAAGACTAAAGTGGACAAACTATAGTGGAAAGACTAAAGTGGACAGACTAAAGTGGAAAGACGAAAGTGGAAAGACTAAAGTGGACAGACTATAGTGGAAAGACTATAGTGGAAAGACTGTAGTGGACAGAATAAAGTGGAGAGCATAGTGGAACGACTAAAGTGGAAATACTAAAGTGGACAGACTATAGTGGAAAGACTGAAGTTGAAAGACTCAGCGGACAGACTAAAGTGTACACACTGAAGTGGACAGAATAAAGTGGAAAGACTAAAGTGGAAAGACTAAAGTGGAAAGATTAAAGTGGAAAGACTAAAGTGGACAGACTATAGTGGAAAGACTATAGTGGAAAGACTGTAGTGGACAGAATAAAGTGGAGACTATAGTGGAAAGACTAAAGTGGAAAGACTAAAGTGGACAGAGAATAGTGGAAAGACTAAAGTGGACAAACTATAGTGGAAAGACTAAAGTGGACAGACTAAAGTGGAAAGACGAAAGTGGAAAGACTAAAGTGGACAGACTATAGTGGAAAGACTATAGTGGAAAGACTGTAGTAGACAGAATAAAGTGGAGAGTATAGTGGAAAGACTGAAGTGGACAGAGAATAGTGGAAAGACTAAAGTGGACAGACTATAGTGGAAAGACTAAAATGGAAAAACTAAAGTGGAAAGACTAAAGTGGACAGACTCTAGTGGAAAGACTATAGTGGAAAGACTGTAGTGGACAGAATAAAGTGGAGACTATAGTGGAAAGACTAAAGTGGACAGAGAATAGTGGAAAGACTAAAATGGAAAAACTAAAGTGGAAAGACTAAAGTGGGCAGACTATAGTGGAAAGACTATAGTGGAAAGACTGTAGTGGACAGAATAAAGTGGAGACTATAGTGGAAAGACTAAAGTGGACAGATAATAGTAGAAAGACTAAAGTGGACAGACTATAGTGGAAAGACTATAGTGGAAAGACTGTAGTGAGCAGAATAAAGTGGAGACTATAGTGGAATGACTAAAGTGGAAAGACTAAAGTGGACAGACTATAGTGGAAAGACTGAAGTGGAAAGACTCAGTGAACAGACTAAAGTGTACACACTGAAGTGGACAGTATAAAGTGAAGACTATAGTGGAAAGACTAAAGTGGAAAGACTAAAGTGGACAGAGAATAGTGGAAAGACTAAAGTGGAAAGACTGTAGTGGACAGAATAAAGTGGAGACTATAGTGGAAAGACTAAAGTGGAAAGACTAAAGTGGACAGACTATAGTGGAAAGACTATAGTGGAAAGACTGTAGTGGACAGAATAAAGTGGACAGAATAAAGTGGAAAGACTAAAGTGGAAAGACTAAAGTGGATTGACTATAGTGGAAAGACTAAAGTGGACAGACTAAAGTGGAAAAACTAAAGTGGAAAGACTAAAGTGGACAAACTATAGTGGAAAGACTAAAGTGGACAGACTAAAGTGGAAAGACGAAAGTGGAAAGACTAAAGTGGACAGACTATAGTGGAAAGACTATAGTGGAAAGACTGTAGTGGACAGAATAAAGTGGAGAGTATAGTGGAAAGACTAAAGTGGACAGAGAATAGTGGAAAGACTAAAATGGACAGACTATAGTGGAAAGACTAAAGTGGACAGACTATAGTGGAAAGAAGATAGTGGAAAGACTGTAGTGGACAGAATAAAGAGGAGACTATAATGGAAAAACTAAAGTGGACAGAGAGGATTGGAAAGACTAAAGTGGAAAGACTGTAGTGGACAGAATAAAGTGGAGACTATAGTGGAACGACTAAAGTGGAAATACTAAAGTGGACAGACTATAGTGGAAAGACTGAAGTTGAAAGACTCAGCGGACAGACTAAAGTGTACACACTGAAGTGGACAGAATAAAGTGGAAAGACTAAAGTGGAAAGACTATAGTGGAAAGAATGTAGTGGACAGAATAAAGTGGAGACTATAGTGGAAAGACTAAAGTGGACAGAGAATAGTGGAAAGACTAAAGTGGACAGACTATAGTGGAAAGACTAAAATGGAAAAACTAAAGTGGAAAGAATAAAGTGGACAGACTCTAGTGGAAAGACTATAGTGGAAAGACTGTAGTGGACAGAATAAAGTGGAGACTATAGTGGAAAGACTAAAGTGGACAGGGAATAGTGGAAAGACTAAAGTGGACAGACTATAGTGGAAAGACTAAAATGGAAAAACTAAAGTGGAAAGACTAAAGTGGACAGACTATAGTGGAAAGACTAAAGTGGACAGACTAAAGTGGAAAAACTAATGTGGAAAGACTAAAGTGGACAAACTATAGTGGGAATACTATAGTGGAAAGACTGTAGTGGAAAGAAGATAGTGGAAAGACTGTAGTGGACAGAATAAAGAGGAGACTATAATGGAAAAACTAAAGTGGACAGAGAGGATTGGAAAGACTAAAGTGGAAAGACTGTAGTGGACAGAATAAAGTGGAGACTATAGTGGAACGACTAAAGTGGAAATACTAAAGTGGACAGACTATAGTGGAAAGACTGAAGTTGAAAGACTCAGCGGACAGACTAAAGTGTACACACTGAAGTGGACAGAATAAAGTGGAAAGACTAAAGTGGAAAGACTAAAGTGGAAAGATTAAAGTGGAAAGACTAAAGTGGACAGACTATAGTGGAAAGACTATAGTGGAAAGACTGTAGTGGACAGAATAAAGTGGAGACTATAGTGGAAAGACTAAAGTGGAAAGACTAAAGTGGACAGAGAATAGTGGAAAGACTAAAGTGGACAAACTATAGTGGAAAGACTAAAGTGGACAGACTAAAGTGGAAAGACGAAAGTGGAAAGACTAAAGTGGACAGACTATAGTGGAAAGACTATAGTGGAAAGACTGTGGTAGACAGAGTAAAGTGGAGAGTATAGTGGAAAGACTGAAGTGGACAGAGAATAGTGGAAAGACTAAAGTGGACAGACTATAGTGGAAAGACTAAAATGGAAAAACTAAAGTGGAAAGAATAAAGTGGACAGACTCTAGTGGAAAGACTATAGTGGAAAGACTGTAGTGGACAGAATAAAGTGGAGACTATAGTGGAAAGACTAAAGTGGACAGATAATAGTAGAAAGACTAAAGTGGACAGACTATAGTGGAAAGACTATAGTGGAAAGACTGTAGTAAGCAGAATAAAGTGGAGACTATAGTGGAAAGACTAAAGTGGACAGAGAATAGTGGAAAGACTAAATTGGAAAGACTGTAGTGGACAGAATAAAGTGGAGACTATAGTGGAAAGACTAAAGTGGAAAGACTAAAGTGGACAGACTATAATGGAAAGACTATAGTGGAAAGACTAAAGTGGACAGACTATAGTGGAAAGACTGAAGTGGAAAGACTCAGTGGAAAGACTAAAGTGTTCACACTGAAGTTGACAGAATAAAGTGGACAGACTAAAGTGGAAAAACTAAAGTGGAAAGACTAAAGTGGACAGACTATAATGGAAAGACTATAGTGGAAAGACTGTAGTGGACAGAAGAAAGTGGAGACTATAGTGGAAAGACTAAAGTGGACAGAGAATAGTGGAAAGACTAAAGTGGACAGACTATAGTGGAAAGACTAAAATGGAAAAACTAAAGTGGAAAGACTAAAGTGGACAGACTCTAGTGGAAAGACTATAGTGGAAAGACTGTAGTGGACAGAATAAAGTGGAGACTATAGTGGAAAGACTAAAGTGGACAGATAATAGTAGAAAGACTAAAGTGGACAGACTATAGTGGAAAGACTATAGTGGAAAGACTGTAGTGAGCAGAATAAAGTGGAGACTATAGTGGAAAGACTAAAGTGGAAAGACTAAAGTGGACAGACTATAGTGGAAAGACTGAAGTGGAAAGACTCAGTGAACAGACTAAAGTGTACACACTGAAGTGGACAGTATAAAGTGAAGACTATAGTGGAAAGACTAAAGTGGACAGAGAATAGTGGAAAGACTAAAGTGGAAAGACTGTAGTTGACAGAATAAAGTGGAGACTATAGTGGAAAGACTAAAGTGGAAAGACTAAAGTGGACAGACTATAGTGGAAAGACTATAGTGGAAAGACTGCAATGGACAGAATAAAGTGGAGACTATAGTGGAAAGACTAAAGTGGACAGAGAATAGTGGAAAGACTAAAGTGGACAGAGAATAGTGGAAAGACTAAAGTGGACAGACTATAGTGGAAAGACTATAGTGGAAAGACTGTAGTGGACAGAAAAAAGTGGAGACTATAGTGGAAAGACTAAAGTGGAAAGACTAAAGTGGACAGACTAAAGTGGACAGACTATAGTGGAAAGACTGAAGTGGACAGACTAAAGTGGAAAAACTAAAGTGGAAAGACTAAAGTGGACAGACTATAGTGGTAAGACTATAGTTGAAAGACTGTAGTGGACAGAATAAAGTGGAGACTATAGTGGAAAGAATAAAGTGGACAGAGAATAGTGGAAAGACTAAAGTGGACAGATTATAGTGGAAAGACTATAGTGGAAAGACTGTAGTGAACAGAATAAAGTGGAGACTGTAGTGGAAAGACTAAAGTGGACAGAGAATAGTGGAAAGACTAAAGTGGACAGACTATAGTGGAAAGACTAAAGTGGACAGACTATAGTGGAAAGACTATAGTGGAAAGACTGTAGTGGACAGAATAAAGAGGAGACTATAATGGAAAAACTAAAGTGGACAGAGAGTATTGGAAAAACTAAAGTGGAAAGACTGTAGTGGACAGAATAAAGTGGTGACTATAGTGGAAAGACTAAAGTGGAAATACTAAAGTGGACAGACTATAGTGGAAAGACTGAAGTGGAAAGACTCAGCGGACAGACTAAAGTGTACACACTGAAGTGGACAGAATAAAGTGGAAAGACTAAAGTGGAAAGACTAAAGTGGAAAGATTAAAGTGGAAAGACTAAAGTGGACAGACTATAGTGGAAAGACTATAGTGGAAAGACTGTAGTGGACAGAATAAAGTGGAGACTGTAGTGGAAAGACTAAAGTGGAAAGACTAAAGTGGACAGAGAATAGTGGAAAGACTAAAGTGGACAAACTATAGTGGAAAGACTAAAGTGGACAGACTAAAGTGGAAAGACGAAAGTGGAAAGACTAAAGTGGACAGACTATAGTGGAAAGACTATAGTGGAAAGACTGTAGTGGACAGAATAAAGTGGAGAGTATAGTGGAAAGACTAAAGTGGACAGAGAATAGTGGAAAGACTAAAGTTGACAGACTATAGTGGAAAGACTATAGTGGAAAGACTGTAGTGGACAGAATAAAGTGGAGACTATAGTGGAAAGACTAAAGTGGACAGAGAATAGTGGAAAGACTAAATTGGAAAGACTGTAGTGGACAGAATAAAGTGGAGACTATAGTGAAAAGACTAAAGTGGAAAGACTAAAGTGGACACACTATAATGGAAAGACTATAGTGGAAAGACTAAAGTAGACAGACTATAGTGGAAAGACTGAAGTGGAAAGACTCAGTGGAAAGACTAAAGTGTTCACACTGAAGTTGACAGAATAAAGTGGACAGACTAAAGTGGAAAAACTAAAGTGGAAAGACTAAAGTGGACAGACTATAATGGAAAGACTATAGTGGAAAGACTGTAGTGGACAGAATAAAGTGGAGACTATAGTGGAAAGACTAAAGTGGACAGAGAATAGTGGAAAGACTAAAGTGGACAGACTATAGTGGAAAGACTAAAATGGAAAAACTAAAGTGGAAAGACTAAAGTGGACAGACTCTAGTGGAAAGACTATAGTGGAAAGACTGTAGTGGACAAAATAAAGTGGAGACTATAGTGGAAAGACTAAAGTGGACAGATAATAGTAGAAAGACTAAAGTGGACAGACTATAGTGGAAAGACTATAGTGGAAAGACTGTAGTGAGCAGAATAAAGTGGAGACTATAGTGGAAAGACTAAAGTGGAAAGACTAAAGTGGACAGACTATAGTGGAAAGACTGAAGTGGAAAGACTCAGTGAACAGACTAAAGTGTACACACTGAAATGGACAGTATAAAGTGAAGACTATAGTGGAAAGACTAAAGTGGAAAGACTAAAGTGGACAGAGAATAGTGGAAAGACTATAGTGGAAAGACTGTAATGGACAGAATAAAGTGGAGACTATAGTGGAAAGACTAAAGTGGAAAGACTAAAGTGGACAGACTAAAGTGGACAGATTATAGTGGAAAGACTATAGTGGAAAAAATATAGTGGAAAGACTGTAGTGGACAGAATAAAGTGGAGACTATAGTGGAAAGACTAAAGTGGAAAGACTAAAGTGGACAGACTATAGTGGAAAGACTGAAGTGGACAGACTAAAGTGGAAAAACTAAAGTGGAAAGACTAAAGTGGACATACTATAGTGGTAAGACTATAGTGGAAAGACTGTAGTGGACAGAATAGAGTGGAGACTATAGCGGAAAGAATAAAGTGGACAGAGAATAGTGGAAAGACTAAAGTGGACAGATTATAGTGGAAAGACTATAGTGGAAAGACTGTAGTGGACAGAATAAAGTGGAGACTATAGTGGATAGACTAAAGTGGACAGAGAATAGTGGAAAGACTAAATTGGAAAGACTGTAGTGGACAGAATAAAGTGGAGACTATAGTGGAAAGACTGAAGTGGAAAGACTCAGTGGACAGACTAAAGTGTACACACTGAAGTGGACAGAATAAAGTGGAAAGACTAAAGTGGAAAGACTAAAGTGGATAGACTATAGTGGAAAGAGTAAAGTGGACAGACTAAAGTGGAAAAACTAAAGTGGAAAGACTAAAGTGGACAAACTATAGTGGAAAGACTATAGTGGAAAGACTGTAGTGGACAGAATAAAGTGGAGACTATAGTGGAAAGACTAAAGTGGACAGAGAATAGTGGAAAGACTAACGCTGACAGACTATAGTGAAAAGACTAAAGTGGACAGACTATAGTGGAAAGACTGTAGTGGACAGAATAAAGTGGAGACTATAATGGAAAAACTAAAGTGGACAGAGAGTATTGGAAAGACTAAAGTGGAAAGACTAAAGTGGACAGAGAATAGTGGAAAGACTAAAGTGGACAAACTATAGTGGAAAGACTAAAGTGGACAGACTAAAGTGGAAAGACGAAAGTGGAAAGACTAAAGTGGACAGAGAATAGTGGAAAGACTAAAGTGGACAAACTATAGTGGAAAGACTAAAGTGGACAGACTAAAGTGGAAAGACGAAAGTGGACAGACTAAAGTGGACAGACTATAGTGGAAAGACTATAGTGGAAAGACTGTAGTGGACAGAATAAAGTGGAGAGTATAGTGGAAAGACTAAAGTGGACAGAGAATAGTGGAAAGACTAAAGTTGACAGACTATAGTGGAAAGACTATAGTGGAAAGACTGTAGTGGACAGAATAAAGTGGAGACTGTAGTGGAAAGACTAAAGTGGAAAGACTAAAGTGGACAGAGAATAGTGGAAAGACTAAAGTGGACAAACTATAGTGGAAAGACTAAAGTGGACAGACTAAAGTGGAAAGACGAAAGTGGACAGACTAAAGTGGACAGACTATAGTGGAAAGACTATAGTGGAAAGACTGTAGTGGACAGAATAAAGTGGAGAGTATAGTGGAAAGACTAAAGTGGACAGAGAATAGTGGAAAGACTAAAGTTGACAGACTATAGTGGAAAGACTATAGTGGAAAGACTGTAGTGGACAGAATAAAGTGGAGACTATAGTGGAAAGACTAAAGTGGACAGAGAATAGTGGAAAGACTAAATTGGAAAGACTGTAGTGGACAGAATAAAGTGGAGACTATAGTGGAAAGACTAAAGTGGAAAGACTAAAGTGGACACACTATAATGGAAAGACTATAGTGGAAAGACTAAAGTGGACAGACTATAGTGGAAAGACTGAAGTGGAAAGACTCAGTGGAAAGACTAAAGTGTTCACACTGAAGTTGACAGAATAAAGTGGACAGACTAAAGTGGAAAAACTAAAGTGGAAAGACTAAAGTGGACAGACTATAATGGAAAGACTATAGTGGAAAGACTGTAGTGGACAGAATAAAGTGGAGACTATAGTGGAAAGACTAAAGTGGACAGAGAATAGTGGAAAGACTAAAGTGGACAGACTATAGTGGAAAGACTAAAATGGAAAAACTAAAGTGGAAAGACTAAAGTGGACAGACTCTAGTGGAAAGACTATAGTGGAAAGACTGTAGTGGACAGAATAAAGTGGAGACTATAGTGGAAAGACTAAAGTGGACAGATAATAGTAGAAAGACTAAAGTGGACAGACTATAGTGGAAAGACTATAGTGGAAAGACTGTAGTGAGCAGAATAAAGTGGAGACTATAGTGGAAAGACTAAAGTGGAAAGACTAAAGTGGACAGACTATAGTGGAAAGACTGAAGTGGAAAGACTCAGTGAACAGACTAAAGTGTACACACTGAAATGGACAGTATAAAGTGAAGACTATAGTGGAAAGACTAAAGTGGAAAGACTAAAGTGGACAGAAAATAGTGGAAAGACTATAGTGGAAAGACTGTAATGGACAGAATAAAGTGGAGACTATAGTGGAAAGACTAAAGTGGAAAGACTAAAGTGGACAGACTAAAGTGGACAGATTATAGTGGAAAGACTATAGTGGAAAAAATATAGTGGAAAGACTGTAGTGGACAGAATAAAGTGGAGACTATAGTGGAAAGACTAAAGTGGAAAGACTAAAGTGGACAGACTATAGTGGAAAGACTGAAGTGGACAGACTAAAGTGGAAAAACTAAAGTGGAAAGACTAAAGTGGACATACTATAGTGGTAAGACTATAGTGGAAAGACTGTAGTGGACAGAATAGAGTGGAGACTATAGTGGAAAGAATAAAGTGGACAGAGAATAGTGGAAAGACTAAAGTGGACAGATTATAGTGGAAAGACTATAGTGGAAAGACTGTAGTGGACAGAATAAAGTGGAGACTATAGTGGATAGACTAAAGTGGACAGAGAATAGTGGAAAGACTAAATTGGAAAGACTGTAGTGGACAGAATAAAGTGGAGACTATAGTGGAAAGACTAAAGTGGAAAAACTAAAGTGGAAAGACTAAAGTGGACAGACTATAATGGAAAGACTATAGTGGAAAGACTGTAGTGGACAGAATAAAGTGGAGACTATAGTGGAAAGACTAAAGTGGACAGAGAATAGTGGAAAGACTAAAGTGGACAGACTATAGTGGAAAGACTAAAATGGAAAAACTAAAGTGGAAAGACTAAAGTGGACAGACTCTAGTGGAAAGACTATAGTGGAAAGACTGTAGTGGACAAAATAAAGTGGAGACTATAGTGGAAAGACTAAAGTGGACAGATAATAGTAGAAAGACTAAAGTGGACAGACTATAGTGGAAAGACTATAGTGGAAAGACTGTAGTGAGCAGAATAAAGTGGAGACTATAGTGGAAAGACTAAAGTGGAAAGACTAAAGTGGACAGACTATAGTGGAAAGACTGAAGTGGAAAGACTCAGTGAACAGACTAAAGTGTACACACTGAAATGGACAGTATAAAGTGAAGACTATAGTGGAAAGACTAAAGTGGAAAGACTAAAGTGGACAGAGAATAGTGGAAAGACTATAGTGGAAAGACTGTAATGGACAGAATAAAGTGGAGACTATAGTGGAAAGACTAAAGTGGAAAGACTAAAGTGGACAGACTAAAGTGGACAGATTATAGTGGAAAGACTATAGTGGAAAAAATATAGTGGAAAGACTGTAGTGGACAGAATAAAGTGGAGACTATAGTGGAAAGACTAAAGTGGAAAGACTAAAGTGGACAGACTATAGTGGAAAGACTGAAGTGGACAGACTAAAGTGGAAAAACTAAAGTGGAAAGACTAAAGTGGACATACTATAGTGGTAAGACTATAGTGGAAAGACTGTAGTGGACAGAATAGAGTGGAGACTATAGCGGAAAGAATAAAGTGGACAGAGAATAGTGGAAAGACTAAAGTGGACAGATTATAGTGGAAAGACTATAGTGGAAAGACTGTAGTGGACAGAATAAAGTGGAGACTATAGTGGATAGACTAAAGTGGACAGAGAATAGTGGAAAGACTAAATTGGAAAGACTGTAGTGGACAGAATAAAGTGGAGACTATAGTGGAAAGACTGAAGTGGAAAGACTCAGTTGACAGACTAAAGTGTACACACTGAAGTGGACAGAATAAAGTGGAAAGACTAAAGTGGAAAGACTAAAGTGGATAGACTATAGTGGAAAGAGTAAAGTGGACAGACTAAAGTGGAAAAACTAAAGTGGAAAGACTAAAGTGGACAAACTATAGTGGAAAGACTATAGTGGAAAGACTGTAGTGGACAGAATAAAGTGGAGACTATAGTGGAAAGACTAAAGTGGACAGAGAATAGTGGAAAGACTAAAGCTGACAGACTATAGTGAAAAGACTAAAGTGGACAGACTATAGTGGAAAGACTGTAGTGGACAGAATAAAGTGGAGACTATAATGGAAAAACTAAAGTGGACAGAGAGTATTGGAAAGACTAAAGTGGAAAGACTAAAGTGGACAGAGAATAGTGGAAAGACTAAAGTGGACAAACTATAGTGGAAAGACTAAAGTGGACAGACTAAAGTGGAAAGACGAAAGTGGAAAGACTAAAGTGGACAGAGAATAGTGGAAAGACTAAAGTGGACAAACTATAGTGGAAAGACTAAAGTGGACAGACTAAAGTGGAAAGACGAAAGTGGACAGACTAAAGTGGACAGACTATAGTGGAAAGACTATAGTGGAAAGACTGTAGTGGACAGAATAAAGTGGAGAGTATAGTGGAAAGACTAAAGTGGACAGAGAATAGTGGAAAGACTAAAGTTGACAGACTATAGTGGAAAGACTATAGTGGAAAGACTGTAGTGGACAGAATAAAGTGGAGACTGTAGTGGAAAGACTAAAGTGGAAAGACTAAAGTGGACAGAGAATAGTGGAAAGACTAAAGTGGACAAACTATAGTGGAAAGACTAAAGTGGACAGACTAAAGTGGAAAGACGAAAGTGGACAGACTAAAGTGGACAGACTATAGTGGAAAGACTATAGTGGAAAGACTGTAGTGGACAGAATAAAGTGGAGAGTATAGTGGAAAGACTAAAGTGGACAGAGAATAGTGGAAAGACTAAAGTTGACAGACTATAGTGGAAAGACTATAGTGGAAAGACTGTAGTGGACAGAATAAAGTGGAGACTATAGTGGAAAGACTAAAGTGGACAGAGAATAGTGGAAAGACTAAATTGGAAAGACTGTAGTGGACAGAATAAAGTGGAGACTATAGTGGAAAGACTAAAGTGGAAAGACTAAAGTGGACACACTATAATGGAAAGACTATAGTGGAAAGACTAAAGTGGACAGACTATAGTGGAAAGACTGAAGTGGAAAGACTCAGTGGAAAGACTAAAGTGTTCACACTGAAGTTGACAGAATAAAGTGGACAGACTAAAGTGGAAAAACTAAAGTGGAAAGACTAAAGTGGACAGACTATAATGGAAAGACTATAGTGGAAAGACTGTAGTGGACAGAATAAAGTGGAGACTATAGTGGAAAGACTAAAGTGGACAGAGAATAGTGGAAAGACTAAAGTGGACAGACTATAGTGGAAAGACTAAAATGGAAAAACTAAAGTGGAAAGACTAAAGTGGACAGACTCTAGTGGAAAGACTATAGTGGAAAGACTGTAGTGGACAGAATAAAGTGGAGACTATAGTGGAAAGACTAAAGTGGACAGATAATAGTAGAAAGACTAAAGTGGACAGACTATAGTGGAAAGACTATAGTGGAAAGACTGTAGTGAGCAGAATAAAGTGGAGACTATAGTGGAAAGACTAAAGTGGAAAGACTAAAGTGGACAGACTATAGTGGAAAGACTGAAGTGGAAAGACTCAGTGAACAGACTAAAGTGTACACACTGAAATGGACAGTATAAAGTGAAGACTATAGTGGAAAGACTAAAGTGGAAAGACTAAAGTGGACAGAAAATAGTGGAAAGACTATAGTGGAAAGACTGTAATGGACAGAATAAAGTGGAGACTATAGTGGAAAGACTAAAGTGGAAAGACTAAAGTGGACAGACTAAAGTGGACAGATTATAGTGGAAAGACTATAGTGGAAAAAATATAGTGGAAAGACTGTAGTGGACAGAATAAAGTGGAGACTATAGTGGAAAGACTAAAGTGGAAAGACTAAAGTGGACAGACTATAGTGGAAAGACTGAAGTGGACAGACTAAAGTGGAAAAACTAAAGTGGAAAGACTAAAGTGGACATACTATAGTGGTAAGACTATAGTGGAAAGACTGTAGTGGACAGAATAGAGTGGAGACTATAGTGGAAAGAATAAAGTGGACAGAGAATAGTGGAAAGACTAAAGTGGACAGATTATAGTGGAAAGACTATAGTGGAAAGACTGTAGTGGACAGAATAAAGTGGAGACTATAGTGGATAGACTAAAGTGGACAGAGAATAGTGGAAAGACTAAATTGGAAAGACTGTAGTGGACAGAATAAAGTGGAGACTATAGTGGAAAGACTGAAGTGGAAAGACTCAGTGGACAGACTAAAGTGTACACACTGAAGTGGACAGAATAAAGTGGAAAGACTAAAGTGGAAAGACTAAAGTGGATAGACTATAGTGGAAAGAGTAAAGTGGACAGACTAAAGTGGAAAAACTAAAGTGGAAAGACTAAAGTGGACAAACTATAGTGGAAAGACTATAGTGGAAAGACTGTAGTGGACAGAATAAAGTGGAGACTATAGTGGAAAGACTAAAGTGGACAGAGAATAGTGGAAAGACTAAAGCTGACAGACTATAGTGAAAAGACTAAAGTGGACAGACTATAGTGGAAAGACTGTAGTGGACAGAATAAAGTGGAGACTATAATGGAAAAACTAAAGTGGACAGAGAGTATTGGAAAGACTAAAGTGGAAAGACTGTAATTTACAGAATAAAGTGGAGACTATAGTGGAAAGACTAAATTGGAAAGACTAAAGTGGACAGACTATAGTGTAAAGACTGAAGTGGAAAGACTCAGCGGACAGACTAAAGTGTACACACTGAAGTGGACAGAATAAAGTGGAAAGACTAAGGTGGAAAGACTAAAGTGGAAAGATTAAAGTGGAAAGACTAAAGTGGACAGACTATAGTGGAAAGACTATAGTGGAAAGACTGTAGTGGACAGAATAAAGTGGATACTATAGTAGAAAGACTAAAGTGGAAAGACTAAAGTGGACAGAGAATAGTGGAAAGACTAAAGTGGACAAACTATAGTGGAAAGACTAAAGTGGACAGACTAAAGTGGAAAGACTAAAGTGGAAAGACTATAGTGGACAGACTATAGTGGAAAGACTATAGTGGAAAGACTGTAGTGGACAGAATAAAGTGGAGAGTATAGTGGAAAGACTAAAGTGGACAAAGAATAGTGGAAAGACTAAAGTGGACAGACTATAGTGGAAAGACTATAGTGGAAAGACTGTAGTGGACAGAATAAAGTGGAGACTATAGTGGAATGACTAAAGTGGAAAGACTAAAGTGGACAGACTATAGTGGAAAGACTGAAGTGGAAAGACTCAGTGAACAGACTAAAGTGTACACACTGAAGTGGACAGTATAAAGTGAAGACTATAGTGGAAAGACTAAAGTGGAAAGACTAAAGTGGACAGAGAATAGTGGAAAGACTAAAGTGGAAAGACTGTAGTGGACAGAATAAAGTGGAGACTATAGTGGAAAGACTAAAGTGGAAAGACTAAAGTGGACAGACTATAGTGGAAAGACTATAGTGGAAAGACTGTAATGGACAGAATAAAGTGGAGACTATAGTGGAAAGACTAAAGTGGACAGAGAATAGTGGAAAGACTAAAATGGAAAAACTAAAGTGGAAAGACTAAAGTGAACAGACTATAGTGGAAAGACTATAGTGGAAAGACTGTAGTGGACAGAATAAAGTGGAGACTATAGTGGAAAGACTAAAGTGGACAGATAATAGTAGAAAGACTAAAGTGGACTAACTAAAGTGGAAAGACTATAGTGGAAAGACTGTAGTGAGCAGAATAAAGTGGAGACTATAGTGGAATGACTAAAGTGGAAAGACTAAAGTGGACAGACTATAGTGGAAAGACTGAAGTGGAAAGACTCAGTGAACAGACTAAAGTGTACACACTGAAGTGGACAGTATAAAGTGAAGACTATAGTGGAAAGACTAAAGTGGACAGAGAATAGTGGAAAGACTAAAGTGGAAAGACTGTAGTGGACAGAATAAAGTGGAGACTATAGTGGAAAGACTAAAGTGGAAAGACTAAAGTGGACAGACTATCGTGGAAAGACTATAGTGGAAAGACTGTAGTGGACAGAATAAAGTGGACAGAATAAAGTGGAAAGACTAAAGTGGAAAGACTAAAGTGGATAGACTA
This sequence comes from Branchinecta sandiegonensis, assembly GCA_030848855.1. Taxonomy (NCBI): domain Eukaryota; kingdom Metazoa; phylum Arthropoda; class Branchiopoda; order Anostraca; family Branchinectidae; genus Branchinecta; species Branchinecta sandiegonensis. Next base: position 21,564,417 of record JAUPMV010000009.1, read on the forward strand.
TAGTGGAAAGACTAAAGTGGACAGACTAAAGCGGAAAAACTAAAGTGGAAAGACTAAAGTGGACAAACTATAGTGGAAAGACTAAAGTGGACAGACTAAAGTGGAAAGACGAAAGTGGAAAGACTAAAGTGGACAGACTATAGTGGAAAGACTATAGTGGAAAGACTGTATTGGACAGAATAAAGTGGAGAGTATAGTGGAAAGACTAAAGTGGACAGAGAATAGTGGAAAGACTAAAGTTGACAGACTATAGTGGAAAGACTATAGTGGAAAGACTGTAGTGGACAGAATAAAGTGGAGACTATAGTGGAAAGACTAAAGTGGACAGGGAATAGTGGAAAGACTAAAGTGGACAGACTATAGTGGAAAGACTAAAATGGAAAAACTAAAGTGGAAAGACTAAAGTGGACAGACTATAGTGGAAAGACTAAAGTGGACAGACTAAAGTGGAAAAACTAAAGTGGAAAGACTAAAGTGGTCAAACTATAGTGGGAATACTATAGTGGAAAGACTGTAGTGGACAGAATAAAGTGGAGACTGTAGTGGAAAGACTAAAGTGGACAGAGAATAGTGGAAAGACTAAAGTGGACAGACTATAGTGGAAAGACTGTAGTGGACAGAATAAAGAGGAGACTATAATGGAAAAACTAAAGTGGACAGAGAGGATTGGAAAGACTAAAGTGGAAAGACTGTAGTGGACAGAATAAAGTGGAGACTATAGTGGAACGACTAAAGTGGAAATACTAAAGTGGACAGACTATAGTGGAAAGACTGAAGTTGAAAGACTCAGCGGACAGACTAAAGTGTACACACTGAAGTGGACAGAATAAAGTGGAAAGACTAAAGTGGAAAGACTAAAGTAGAAAGATTAAAGTGGAAAGACTAAAGTGAACAGACTATAGTAGAAAGACTATAGTGGAAAGACTGTAGTGGACAGAATAAAGTGGAGACTATAGTGGAAAGACTAAAGTGGAAAGACTAAAGTGGACAGACTATAGTGGAAAGACTATAGTGGAAAGACTGTAGTGGACAGAATAAAGTGGACAGAATAAAGTGGAAAGACTAAAGTGGATAGACTATAGTGGAAAGACTAAAGTGGACAGACTAAAGTGGAAAAACTAAAGTGGAAAGACTAAAGTGGACAAACTATAGTGGAAAGACTAAAGTGGACAGACTAAAGTGGAAAGACGAAAGTGGAAAGACTAAAGTGGACAGACTATAGTGGAAAGACTATAGTGGAAAGACTGTAGTGGACAGAATAAAGTGGATAGTATAGTGGAAAGACTAAAGTGGACAGAGAATAGTGGAAAGACTAAAGTTGACAGACTATAGTGGAAAGAATATAGTGGAAAGACTGTAGTGGACAGAATAAAGTGGAGACTATAGTGGAAAGACTAAAGTGGACAGGGAATAGTGGAAAGACTAAAGTGGACAGACTATAGTGGAAAGACTAAAATGGAAAAACTAAAGTGGAAAGACTAAAGTGGACAGACTATAGTGGAAAGACTAAAGTGGACAGACTAAAGTGGAAAAACTAAAGTGGAAAGACTAAAGTGGACAGACTATAGTGGAAAGACTATAGTGGAAAGACTGTAATGGACAGAATAAAGTGGAGACTATAGTGGAAAGACTAAAGTGGACAGAGAATAGTGGAAAGACTAAAGTGGACAGAGAATAGTGGAAAGACTAAAGTGGACAGACTATAGTGGAAAAAATATAGTGGAAAGACTGTAGTGGACAGAATAAAGTGGAGACTATAGTGGAAAGACTAAAGTGGAAAGACTAAAGTGGACAGACTATAGTGGAAAGAATGAAGTGGACAGACTAAAGTGGAAAAACTAAAGTGGAAAGACTAAAGTGGACAGACTATAGTGGTAAGACTATAGTGGAAAGACTGTAGTGGACAGAATAAAGTGGAGACTATAGTGGAAAGAATAAAGTGGACAGAGAATAGTGGAAAGACTAAAGTGGACAGACTATAGTGAAAAGACTAAAGTGGACAGACTATAGTGGAAAGACTATAGTGGACAGACAAAAGTGGAAAAACTAAAGTGGAAAGACTAAAGTGGACAAACTATAGTGGAAAGACTAAAGTGGACAGACTAAAGTGGAAAGACGAAAGTGGAAAGACTAAAGTGGACAGACTATAGTGGAAAGACTGAAGTTGAAAGACTCAGCGGACAGACTAAAGTGTACACACTGAAGTGGACAGAATAAAGTGGAAAGACTAAAGTGGAAAGGCTAAAGTGGAAAGATTAAAGTGGAAAGACTAAAGTGGACAGACTATAGTGGAAAGACTAAAGTGGACAGACTATAGTGGAAAGAAGATAGTGGAAAGACTGTAGTGGACAGAATACAGAGGAGACTATAATGGAAAAACTAAAGTGGACAGAGAGGATTGGAAAGACTAAAGTGGAAAGACTGTAGTGGACAGAATAAAGTGGAGACTATAGTGGAAAGACTGAAGTGGAAAGACTCAGTGGACAGACTAAAGTGTACACACTGAAGTGGACAGAATAAAGTGGAAAGACTAAAGTGGAAAGACTAAAGTGGATAGACTATAGTGGAAAGACTAAAGTGGACAGACTAAAGTGGAAAAACTAAAGTGGAAAGACTAAAGTGGACAAACTATAGTGGAAAGACTATAGTGGAAAGACTGTAGTGGACAGAATAAAGTGGAGACTATAGTTGAAAGACTAAAGTGGACAGAGAATAGTGGAAAGACTAAAGTGGACAGACTATAGTGAAAAGACTAAAGTGGACAGACTATAGTGGAAAGACTATAGTGGAAAGACTGTAGTGGACAGAATAAAGTGGAGACTATAATGGAAAAACTAAAGTGGACAGAGAGTATTGGAAAGACTAAAATGGAAAAACTAAAGTGGAAAGACTATAGTGGAAAGACTGTAGTGGACAGAATAAAGTCGACAGAATAAAGTGGAAAGACTAAAGTGGATAGACTATAGTGGAAAGACTAAAGTGGACAGACTAAAGTGGAAAAACTAAAGTGGAAAGACTAAAGTGGACAAACTATAGTGGAAAGACTAAAGTGGACAGACTAAAGTGGAAAGACGAAAGTGGAAAGACTAAAGTGGACAGACTATAGTGGAAAGACTATAGTGGAAAGACTGTAGTGGACAGAATAAAGTGGAGAGTATAGTGGAAAGACTAAGGTGGACAGAGAATAGTGGAAAGACTAAACTTGACAGACTATAGTGGAAAGACTATAGTGGAAAGACTGTAGTGGACAGAATAAAGTGGAGACTATAGTGGAAAGACTAAAGTGGACAGGGAATAGTGGAAAGACTAAAGTGGACAGACTATAGTGGAAAGACTAAAATGGAAAAACTAAAGTGGAAAGACTAAAGTGGACAGACTATAGTGGAAAGACTAAAGTGGACAGACTAAAGTGGAAAAACTAAAGTGGAAAGACTAAAGTGGACAAACTATAGTGGGAATACTATAGTGGAAAGACTGTTGTGGACAGAATAAAGTGGAGACTGTAGTGGACAGAATACAGAGGAGACTATAATGGAAAAACTAAAGTGGACAGAGAGGATTGGAAAGACTAAAGTGGAAAGACTGTAGTGGACAGAATAAAGTGGAGACTATAGTGGAACGACTAAAGTGGAAATACTAAAGTGGACAGACTATAGTGGAAAGACTGAAGTTGAAAGACTCAGCGGACAGACTAAAGTGTACACACTGAAGTGGACAGAATAAAGTGGAAAGACTAAAGTGGAAAGGCTAAAGTGGAAAGATTAAAGTGGAAAGACTAAAGTGGACAGACTATAGTGGAAAGACTAAAGTGGACAGACTATAGTGGAAAGAAGATAGTGGAAAGACTGTAGTGGACAGAATACAGAGGAGACTATAATGGAAAAACTAAAGTGGACAGAGAGGATTGGAAAGACTAAAGTGGAAAGACTGTAGTGGACAGAATAAAGTGGAGACTATAGTGGAACGACTAAAGTGGAAATACTAAAGTGGACAGACTATAGTGGAAAGACTGAAGTTGAAAGACTCAGCGGACAGACTAAAGTGTACACACTGAAGTGGACAGAATAAAGTGGAAAGACTAAAGTGGAAAGACTAAAGTGGAAAGATTAAAGTGGAAAGACTAAAGTGGACAGACTATAGTGGAAAGACTATAGTGGAAAGACTGTAGTGGACAGAATAAATTGGAGACTATAGTGGAAAGACTAAAGTGGAAAGACTAAAGTGGACAGAGAATAGTGGAAAGACTAAAGTGGACAAACTATAGTGGAAAGACTAAAGTGGACAGACTAAAGTGGAAAGACGAAAGTGGAAAGACTAAAGTGGACAGACTATAGTGGAAAGACTATAGTGGAAAGACTGTAGTAGATAGAATAAAGTGGAGAGTATAGTGGAAAGACTGAAGTGGACAGAGAATAGTGGAAAGACTAAAGTGGACAGACTATAGTGGAAAGACTAAAATGGAAAAACTAAAGTGGAAAGACTAAAGTGGACAGACTCTAGTGGAAAGACTATAGTGGAAAGACTGTAGTGGACAGAATAAAGTGGAGACTATAGTGGAAAGACTAAAGTGGACAGAGAATAGTGGAAAGACTAAAATGGAAAAACTAAAGTGGAAAGACTAAAGTGGACAGACTATAGTGGAAAGACTATAGTGGAAAGACTGTAGTGGACAGAAGAAAGTGGAGACTATAGTGGAAAGACTAAAGTGGACAGAGAATAGTGGAAAGACTAAAGTTGACAGACTATAGTGGAAAGACTATAGTGGAAAGACTGTAGTGGACAGAATAAAGTGGCCAGAATAAAGTGGAAAAACTAAAGTGGAAAGACTAAAGTGGACAGACTATAGTGGTAAGATTATAGTGGAAAGACTGTAGTGGACAGAATAAAGTGGAGACTATAGTGGAAAGAATAAAGTGGACAGAGAATAGTGGAAAGACTAAAGTGGACAGATTATAGTGGAAAGACTATAGTGGAAAGACTGTAGTGGACAGAATAAAGTGGAGACTATAGTGGATAGACTAAAGTGGACAGAGAATAGTGGAAAGACTAAATTGGAAAGACTGTAGTGGACAGAATAAAGTGGAGACTATAGTGGAAAGACTGAAGTGGAAAGACTCAGTGGACAGACTAAAGTGTACACACTGAAGTGGACAGAATAAAGTGGAAAGACTAAAGTGGAAAGACTAAAGTGGACAGAGAATAGTGGAAAGACTAAAGTGGACAAACTATAGTGGAAAGACTAAAGTGGACAGACTATAGTGGAAAGACTGAAGTGGACAGACTAAAGTGGAAAAACTAAAGTGGAAAGACTAAAGTGGACAGACTATAGTGGTAAGACTATAGTGGAAAGACTGCAGTGGACAGAATAAAGTGGAGACTATAGTGGAAAGAATAAAGTGGACAGAGAATAGTGGAAAGACTAAAGTGGACAGATTATAGTGGAAAGACTATAGTGGAAAGACTGTAGTGGACAGAATAAAGTGGAGACTATAGTGGAAAGACTAAAGTGGATAGACTATAGTGGAAAGACTAAAGTGGACAGACTAAAGTGGAAAAACTAAAGTGGACAGAGAATAGTGGAAAGACTAAAGTGGACAAACTATAGTGGAAAGACTAAAGTGGACAGACTATAGTGGAAAGACTGAAGTGGACAGACTAAAGTGGAAAAACTAAAGTGGAAAGACTAAAGTGGACAGACTATAGTGGTAAGACTATAGTGGAAAGACTGCAGTGGACAGAATAAAGTGGAGACTATAGTGGAAAGAATAAAGTGGACAGAGAATAGTGGAAAGACTAAAGTGGACAGATTATAGTGGAAAGACTATAGTGGAAAGACTGTAGTGGACAGAATAAAGTGGAGACTATAGTGGATAGACTATATAGAATAAAGTGGAGACTATAGTGGATAGACTAAAGTGGACAGAGAATAGTGGAAAGACTAAATTGGAAAGACTGTAGTGGACAGAATAAAGTGGAGACTATAGTGGAAAGACTGAAGTTGAAAGACTCAGCGGACAGACTAAAGTGTACACACTGAAGTGGACAGAATAAAGTGGAAAGACTAAAGTGGAAAGACTAAAGTGGAAAGATTAAAGTGGAAAGACTAAAGTGGACAGACTATAGTGGAAAGACTATAGTGGAAAGACTGTAGTGGACAGAATAAAGTGGAGACTATAGTGGAAAGACTAAAGTGGAAAGACTAAAGTGGACAGAGAATAGTGGAAAGACTAAAGTGGACAAACTATAGTGGAAAGACTAAAGTGGACAGACTATAGTGGAAAGACTGAAGTGGACAGACTAAAGTGGAAAAACTAAAGTGGAAAGACTAAAGTGGACAGACTATAGTGGTAAGACTATAGTGGAAAGACTGTAGTGGACAGAATAAAGTGGAGACTATAGTGGAAAGAATAAAGTGGACAGAGAATAGTGGAAAGACTAAAGTGGACAGATTATAGTGGAAAGACTATAGTGGAAAGACTGTAGTGGACAGAATAAAGTGGAGACTATAGTGGATAGACTAAAGTGGACAGAGAATAGTGGAAAGACTAAATTGGAAAGACTGTAGTGGACAGAATAAAGTGGAGACTATAGTGGAAAGACTGAAGTGGAAAGACTCAGTGGACAGACTAAAGTGTACACACTGAAGTGGACAGAATAAAGTGGAAAGACTAAAGTGGAAAGACTAAAGTGGATAGACTATAGTGGAAAGACTAAAGTGGACAGACTAAAGTGGAAAAACTAAAGTGGACAGAGAATAGTGGAAAGACTAAAGTGGACAAACTATAGTGGAAAGACTAAAGTGGACAGACTATAGTGGAAAGACTGAAGTGGACAGACTAAAGTGGAAAAACTAAAGTGGAAAGACTAAAGTGGACAGACTATAGTGGTAAGACTATAGTGGAAAGACTGTAGTGGACAGAATAAAGTGGAGACTATAGTGGAAAGAATAAAGTGGACAGAGAATAGTGGAAAGACTAAAGTGGACAGATTATAGTGGAAAGACTATAGTGGAAAGACTGTAGTGGACAGAATAAAGTGGAGACTATAGTGGATAGACTAAAGTGGACAGAGAATAGTGGAAAGACTAAATTGGAAAGACTGTAGTGGACAGGATAAAGTGGAGACTATAGTGGAAAGACTGAAGTGGAAAGACTCAGTGGACAGACTAAAGTGGACACACTGAAGTGGACAGAATAAAGTGGAAAGACTAAAGTGGAAAGACTAAAGTGGATAGACTATAGTGGAAAGACTAAAGTGGACAGACTAAAGTGGAAAAACTAAAGTGGAAAGACTAAAGTGGACAAACTATAGTGGAAAGACTATAGTGGAAAGACTGTAGTGGACAGAATAAAGTGGAGACTATAGTGGAAAGACTAAAGTGGACAGAGAATAGTGGAAAGACTAAAGTGGACAGACTATAGTGAAAAGACTAAAGTGGACAGACTATAGTGGAAAGACTATAGTGGAAAGACTGTAGTGGACAGAATAAAGTGGAGACTATAATGGAAAAACTAAAGTGGACAGAGAGTATTGGAAAGACTAAAATGGAAAAACTAAAGTGGAAAGACTATAGTGGAAAGACTAAAGTGGACAGAGAATAGTGGAAAGACTAAAGTGGACAGACTATAGTGAAAAGACTAAAGTGGAAAGACTAAAGTGGATAGACTATAGTGGAAAGACTAAAGTGGACAGACTAAAGTGGAAAAACTAAAGTGGAAAGACTAAAGTGGACAAACTATAGTGGAAAGACTAAAGTGGACAGACTAAAGTGGAAAGACGAAAGTGGAAAGACTAAAGTGGACAGACTATAGTGGAAAGACTATAGTGGAAAGACTGTAGTGGACAGAATAAAGTGGAGAGTATAGTGGAACGACTAAAGTGGAAATACTAAAGTGGACAGACTATAGTGGAAAGACTGAAGTTGAAAGACTCAGCGGACAGACTAAAGTGTACACACTGAAGTGGACAGAATTAAGTGGAAAGACTAAAGTGGAAAGACTAAAGTGGAAAGATTAAAGTGGAAAGACTAAAGTGGACAGACTATAGTGGAAAGACTATAGTGGAAAGACTGTAGTGGACAGAATAAAGTGGAGACTATAGTGGAAAGACTAAAGTGGAAAGACTAAAGTGGACAGAGAATAGTGGAAAGACTAAAGTGGACAACCTATAGTGGAAAGACTAAAGTGGACAGACTAAAGTGGAAAGACAAAAGTGGAAAGACTAAAGTGGACAGACTATAGTGGAAAGACTATAGTGGAAAGACTGTAGTAGACAGAATAAAGTGGAGAGTATAGTGGAAAGACTGAAGTGGACAGAGAATAGTGGAAAGACTAAAGTGGACAGACTATAGTGGAAAGACTAAAATGGAAAAACTAAAGTGGAAAGACTAAAGTGGACAGACTCTAGTGGAAAGACTATAGTGGAAAGACTGTAGTGGACAGAATAAAGTGGAGACTATAGTGGAAAGACTAAAGTGGACAGAGAATAGTGGAAAGACTAAAATGGAAAAACTAAAGTGGAAAGACTAAAGTGGACAGACTATAGTGGAAAGACTATAGTGGAAAGACTGTAGTGGAAAGAATAAAGTGGAGACTATAGTGGAAAGACTAAAGTGGACAGATAATAGTAGAAAGACTAAAGTGGACAGACTATAGTGGAAAGACTATAGTGGAAAGACTGTAGTGAGCAGAATAAAGTGGAGACTATAGTGGAATGACTAAAGTGGAAAGACTAAAGTGGACAGACTATAGTGGAAAGACTGAAGTGGAAAGACTCAGTGAACAGACTAAAGTGTACACACTGAAGTGGACAGTATAAAGTGAAGACTATAGTGGAAAGACTAAAGTGGAAAGACTAAAGTGGACAGAGAATAGTGGAAAGACTAAAGTGGAAAGACTGTAGTGGACAGAATAAAGTGGAGACTATAGTGGAAAGACTAAAGTGGAAAGACTAAAGTGGACAGACTATAGTGGAAAGACTATAGTGGAAAGACTGTAGTGGACAGAATAAAGTGGACAGAATAAAGTGGAAAGACTAAAGTGGAAAGACTAAAGTGGATAGACTATAGTGGAAAGACTAAAGTGGACAGACTAAAGTGGAAAAACTAAAGTGGAAAGACTAAAGTGGACAAACTATAGTGGAAAGACTAAAGTGGACAGACTAAAGTGGAAAGACGAAAGTGGAAAGACTAAAGTGGACAGACTATAGTGGAAAGACTATAGTGGAAAGACTGTAGTGGACAGAATAAAGTGGAGAGTATAGTGGAAAGACTAAAGTGGACAGAGAATAGTGGAAAGACTAAAGTTGACAGACTATAGTGGAAAGACTATAGTGGAAAGACTGTAGTGGACAGAATAAAGTGGAGACTATAGTGGAAAGACTAAAGTGGACAGGGAATAGTGGAAAGACTAAAGTGGACAGACTATAGTGGAAAGACTAAAATGGAAAAACTAAAGTGGAAAGACTAAAGTGGACAGACTATAGTGGAAAGACTAAAGTGGACAGACTAAAGTGGAAAAACTAAAGTGGAAAGACTAAAGTGGACAAACTATAGTGGGAATACTATAGTGGAAAGACTGTAGTGGACAGAATAAAGTGGAGACTGTAGTGGAAAGACTAAAGTGGACAGAGAATAGTGGAAAGACTAAAATGGACAGACTATAGTGGAAAGACTAAAGTGGACAGACTCTAGTGGAAAGACTATAGTGGAAAGAAGATAGTGGAAAGACTGTAGTGGACAGAATAAAGAGGAGACTATAATGGAAAAACTAAAGTGGACAGAGAGGATTGGAAAGACTAAAGTGGAAAGACTGTAGTGGACAGAATAAAGTGGAGACTATAGTGGAACGACTAAAGTGGAAATACTAAAGTGGACAGACTATAGTGGAAAGACTGAAGTTGAAAGACTCAGCGGACAGACTAAAGTGTACACACTGAAGTGGACAGAATAAAGTGGAAAGACTAAAGTGGAAAGACTAAAGTGGAAAGATTAAAGTGGAAAGACTAAAGTGGACAGACTATAGTGGAAAGACTATAGTGGAAAGACTGTAGTGGACAGAATAAAGTGGAGACTATAGTGGAAAGACTAAAGTGGAAAGACTAAAGTGGACAGAGAATAGTGGAAAGACTAAAGTGGACAAACTATAGTGGAAAGACTAAAGTGGACAGACTAAAGTGGAAAGACGAAAGTGGAAAGACTAAAGTGGACAGACTATAGTGGAAAGACTATAGTGGAAAGACTGTAGTAGACAGAGTAAAGTGGAGAGTATAGTGGAAAGACTGAAGTGGACAGAGAATAGTGGAAAGACTAAAGTGGACAGACTATAGTGGAAAGACTAAAATGGAAAAACTAAAGTGGAAAGAATAAAGTGGACAGACTCTAGTGGAAAGACTATAGTGGAAAGACTGTAGTGGACAGAATAAAGTGGAGACTATAGTGGAAAGACTAAAGTGGACAGATAATAGTAGAAAGACTAAAGTGGACAGACTATAGTGGAAAGACTATAGTGGAAAGACTGTAGTGAGCAGAATAAAGTGGAGACTATAGTGGAAAGACTAAAGTGGACAGAGAATAGTGGAAAGACTAAATTGGAAAGACTGTAGTGGACAGAATAAAGTGGAGAATATAGTGGAAAGACTAAAGTGGACAGAGAATAGTGGAAAGACTAAAGTGGAAAGACTGTAGTTGACAGAATAAAGTGGAGACTATAGTGGAAAGACTAAAGTGGAAAGACTAAAGTGGACAGACTATAGTGGAAAGACTATAGTGGAAAGACTGTAATGGACAGAATAAAGTGGAGACTATAGTGGAAAGACTAAAGTGGACAGAGAATAGTGGAAAGACTAAAGTGGACAGAGAATAGTGGAAAGACTAAAGTGGACAGACTATAGTGGAAAGACTATAGTGGAAAGACTGTAGTGGACAGAAAAAAGTGGAGACTATAGTGGAAAGACTAAAGTGGAAAGACTAAAGTGGACAGACTAAAGTGGACAGACTATAGTGGAAAGACTGAAGTGGACAGACTAAAGTGGAAAAACTAAAGTGGAAAGACTAAAGTGGACAGACTATAGTGGTAAGACTATAGTTGAAAGACTGTAGTGGACAGAATAAAGTGGAGACTATAGTGGAAAGAATAAAGTGGACAGAGAATAGTGGAAAGACTAAAGTGGACAGATTATAGTGGAAAGACTATACTGGAAAGACTGTAGTGAACAGAATAAAGTGGAGACTATAGTGGATAGACTAAAGTTGACAGAGAATAGTGGAAAGACTAAATTGGAAAAACTAAAGTGGAAAGAATAAAGTGGACAGACTCTAGTGGAAAGACTATAGTGGAAAGACTGTAGTGGACAGAATAAAGTGGAGACTATAGTGGAAAGACTAAAGTGGACAGATAATAGTAGAAAGACTAAAGTGGACAGACTATAGTGGAAAGACTATAGTGGAAAGACTGTAGTGAGCAGAATAAAGTGGAGACTATAGTGGAAAGACTAAAGTGGACAGAGAATAGTGGAAAGACTAAAGTGGACAGACTATAGTGGAAAGACTAAAATGGAAAAACTAAAGTGGAAAGACTAAAGTGGACAGACTACAGTGGAAAGACTATAGTGGAAAGACTGTAGTGGACAGAATAAAGTGGAGACTATAGTGGAAAGACTAAAGTGGACAGATAATAGTAGAAAGACTAAAGTGGACAGACTATAGTGGAAAGACTATAGTGGAAAGACTGTAGTGAGCAGAATAAAGTGGAGACTATAGTGGAAAGACTAAAGTGGAAAGACTAAAGTGGACAGACTATAGTGGAAAGACTGAAGTGGAAAGACTCAGTGAACAGACTAAAGTGTACACACTGAAGTGGACAGTATAAAGTGATGACTATAGTGGAAAGACTAAAGTGGACAGAGAATAGTGGAAAGACTAAAGTGGAAAGACTGTAGTTGACAGAATAAAGTGGAGACTATAGTGGAAAGACTAAAGTGGAAAGACTAAAGTGGACAGACTATAGTGGAAAGACTATAGTGGAAAGACTGTAATGGACAGAATAAAGTGGAGACTATAGTGGAAAGACTAAAGTGGACAGAGAATAGTGGAAAGACTAAAGTGGACAGAGAATAGTGGAAAGACTAAAGTGGACAGACTATAGTGGAAAGACTATAGTGGAAAGACTGTAGTGGACAGAAAAAAGTGGAGACTATAGTGGAAAGACTAAAGTGGAAAGACTAAAGTGGACAGACTAAAGTGGACAGACTATAGTGGAAAGACTGAAGTGGACAGACTAAAGTGGAAAAACTAAAGTGGAAAGACTAAAGTGGACAGACTATAGTGGTAAGACTATAGTTGAAAGACTGTAGTGGACAGAATAAAGTGGAGACTATAGTGGAAAGAATAAAGTGGACAGAGAATAGGGGAAAGACTAAAGTGGACAGATTATAGTGGAAAGACTATAGTGGAAAGACTGTAGTGAACAGAATAAAGTGGAGACTATAGTGGATAGACTAAAGTTGACAGAGAATAGTGGAAAGACTAAATTGGAAAGACTATAGTGGACAGAATAAAGTGGAGACTATAGTGGAAAGACTGAAGTGGAAAGACTCAGTGGACAGACTAAAGTGTACACACTGAAGTGGACAGAATAAAGTGGAAAGACTAAAGTGGAAAGACTAAAGTGGATAGACTATAGTGGAAAGACTATAGTGGAAAGACTGTAGTAGACAGAATAAAGTGGAGAGTATAGTGGAAAGACTAAAGTGGACAGAGAATAGTGGAAAGACTAAAGTGGACAGACTAAAGTGGAAAAACTAAAGTGGAAAGACTAAAGTGGACAAACTATAGTGGGAATACTATAGTGGAAAGACTGTAGTGGACAGAATAAAGTGGAGACTGCAGTGGAAAGACTAAAGTGGACAGAGAATAGTGGAAAGACTAAAGTGGACAGACCATAGTGGAAAGACTATAGTGGAAAGAAGATAGTGGAAAGACTCTAGTGGACAGAATAAAGAGGAGACTATAATGGAAAAACTAAAGTGGACAGAGAGGATTGGAAAGACTAAAGTGGAAAGACTGTAGTGGACAGAATAAAGTGGAGACTGCAGTGGAAAGACTAAAGTGGACAGACTATAGTGGAAAGACTAAAGTGGACAGACTATAGTGGAAAGACTATAGTGGAAAGAAGATAGTGGAAAGACTGTAGTGGACAGAATAAAGAGGAGACTATAATGGAAAAACTAAAGTGGACAGAGAGGATTGGAAAGACTAAAGTGGAAAGACTGTAGTGGACAGAATAAAGTGGAGACTATAGTGGAAAGACTAAAGTGGACAGATAATAGTAGAAAGACTAAAGTGGACAGACTATAGTGGAAAGACTATAGTGGAAAGACTGTAGTGAGCAGAATAAAGTGGAGACTATAGTGGAATGACTAAAGTGGAAAGACTAAAGTGGACAGACTATAGTGGAAAGACTGAAGTGGAAAGACTCAGTGAACAGACTAAAGTGTACACACTGAAGTGGACAGTATAAAGTGAAGACTATAGTGGAAAGACTAAAGTGGAAAGACTAAAGTGGACAGAGAATAGTGGAAAGACTAAAGTGGAAAGACTGTAGTGGACAGAATAAAGTGGAGACTATAGTGGAAAGACTAAAGTGGACAGACTATAGTGGAAAGACTATAGTGGAAAGACTGTAGTGGACAGAATAAAGTGGACAGAATAAAGTGGAAAGACTAAAGTGGAAAGACTAAAGTGGATAGACTATAGTGGAAAGACTAAAGTGGACAGACTAAAGTGGAAAAACTAAAGTGGAAAGACTAAAGTGGAAAAACTATAGTGGAAAGACTAAAGTGGACAGACTAAAGTGGAAAGACGAAAGTGGAAAGACTAAAGTGGACAGACTATAGTGGAAAGACTATAATGGAAAGACTGTAGTGGACAGAATAAAGTGGAGAGTATAGTGGAAAGACTAAAGTGGACAGAGAATAGTGGAAAGACTAAAGTTGACAGACTATAGTGGAAAGACTATAGTGGAAAGACTGTAGTGGACAGAATAAAGTGGAGACTATAGTGGAAAGACTAAAGTGGACAGGGAATAGTGGAAAGACTAAAGTGGACAGACTATAGTGGAAAGACTAAAATGGAAAAACTAAAGTGGAAAGACTAAAGTGGACAGACTATAGTGGAAAGACTAAAGTGGACAGACTAAAGTGGAAAAACTAAAGTGGAAAGACTAAAGTGGACAAACTATAGTGGGAATACTATAGTGGAAAGACTGTAGTGGACAGAATAAAGTGGAGACTGTAGTGGAAAGACTAAAGTGGACAGAGAATAGTGGAAAGACTAAATTGGACAGACTATAGTGGAAAGACTAAAGTGGACAGACTATAGTTGAAAGACTATAGTGGAAAGAAGATAGTGGAAAGACTGTAGTGGACAGAATAAAGAGGAGACTATAATGGAAAAACTAAAGTGGACAGAGAGGATTGGAAAGACTAAAGTGGAAAGACTGTAGTGGACAGAATAAAGTGGAGACTATAGTGGAACGACTAAAGTGGAAATACTAAAGTGGACAGACTATAGTGGAAAGACTGAAGTTGAAAGACTCAGCGGACAGACTAAAGTGGAAAGACTATAGTGGAAAGACTGTAGTGGACAGAAAAAAGTGGAGACTATAGTGGAAAGACTAAAGTGGAAAGACTAAAGTGGACAGACTAAAGTGGACAGACTATAGTGGAAAGACTGAAGTGGACAGACTAAAGTGGAAAAACTAAAGTGGAAAGACTAAAGTGGACAGACTATAGTGGTAAGACTATAGTTGAAAGACTGTAGTGGACAGAATAAAGTGGAGACTATAGTGGAAAGAATAAAGTGGACAGAGAATAGTGGAAAGACTAAAGTGGACAGATTATAGTGGAAAGACTATAGTGGAAAGACTGTAGTGAACAGAATAAAGTGGAGACTATAGTGGATAGACTAAAGTTGACAGAGAATAGTGGAAAGACTAAATTGGAAAGACTGTAGTGGACAGAATAAAGTGGAGACTATAGTGGAAAGACTGAAGTGGAAAGACTCAGTGGACAGACTAAAGTGTACACACTGAAGTGGACAGAATAAAGTGGAAAGACTAAAGTGGAAAGACTAAAGTGGATAGACTATAGTGGAAAGACTATAGTGGAAAGACTGTAGTAGACAGAATAAAGTGGAGAGTATAGTGGAAAGACTAAAGTGGACAGAGAATAGTGGAAAGACTAAAGTGGACAGACTAAAGTGGAAAAACTAAAGTGGAAAGACTAAAGTGGACAAACTATAGTGGGAATACTATAGTGGAAAGACTGTAGTGGACAGAATAAAGTGGAGACTGCAGTGGAAAGACTAAAGTGGACAGAGAATAGTGGAAAAACTAAAGTGGACAGACTATAGTGGAAAGACTAAAGTGGACAGACTATAGTGGAAAGACTATAGTGGAAAGAAGATAGTGGAAAGACTGTAGTGGACAGAATAAAGAGGAGACTATAATGGAAAAACTAAAGTGGACAGAGAGGATTGGAAAGACTAAAGTGGAAAGACTGTAGTGGACAGAATAAAGTGGAGACTATAGTGGAAAGACTAAAGTGGACAGATAATAGTAGAAAGACTAAAGTGGACAGACTATAGTGGAAAGACTATAGTGGAAAGACTGTAGTGAGCAGAATAAAGTGGAGACTATAGTGGAATGACTAAAGTGGAAAGACTAAAGTGGACAGACTATAGTGGAAAGACTGAAGTGGAAAGACTCAGTGAACAGACTAAAGTGTACACACTGAAGTGGACAGTATAAAGTGAAGACTATAGTGGAAAGACTAAAGTGGAAAGACTAAAGTGGACAGAGAAAAGTGGAAAGACTAAAGTGGAAAGACTGTAGTGGACAGAATAAAGTGGAGACTATAGTGGAAAGACTAAAGTGGAAAGACTAAAGTGGACAGACTATAGTGGAAAGACTATAGTGGAAAGACTGTAGTGGACAGAATAAAGTGGACAGAATAAAGTGGAAAGACTAAAGTGGAAAGACTAAAGTGGATAGACTATAGTGGAAAGACTAAAGTGGACAGACTAAAGTGGAAAAACTAAAGTGGAAAGACTAAAGTGGAAAAACTATAGTGAAAGACTAAAGTGGACAGACTAAAGTGGAAAGACGAAAGTGGAAAGACTAAAGTGGACAGACTATAGTGGAAAGACTATAATGGAAAGACTGTAGTGGACAGAATAAAGTGGAGAGTATAGTGGAAAGACTAAAGTGGACAGAGAATAGTGGAAAGACTAAAGTTGACAGACTATAGTGGAAAGACTATAGTGGAAAGACTGTAGTGAGCAGAATAAAGTGGAGACTATAGTGGAAAGACTAAAGTGGAAAGACTAAAGTGGACAGACTATAGTGGAAAGACTGAAGTGGAAAGAGTCAGTGAACAGACTAAAGTGTACACACTGAAGTGGACAGTATAAAGTGAAGACTATAGTGGAAAGACTAAAGTGGAAAGACTAAAGTGGACAGAGAATAGTGGAAAGACTAAAGTGGAAAGACTGTAGTTGACAGAATAAAGTGGAGACTATAGTGGAAAGACTAAAGTGGAAAGACTAAAGTGGACAGACTATAGTGGAAAGACTATAGTGGAAAGACTGTAATGGACAGAATAAAGTGGAGACTATAGTGGAAAGACTAAAGTGGACAGAGAATAGTGGAAAGACTAAAGTGGACAGAGAATAGTGGAAAGACTAAAGTGGACAGACTATAGAGGAAAGACTATAGTGGAAAGACTGTAGTAGACAGAAAAAAGTGGAGACTATAGTGGAAAGACTAAAGTGGAAAGACTAAAGTGGACAGACTAAAGTGGACAGACTATAGTGGAAAGACTGAAGTGGACAGACTAAAGTGGAAAAACTAAAGTGGAAAGACTAAAGTGGACAGACTATAGTGGTAAGACTATAGTTGAAAGACTGTAGTGGACAGAATAAAGTGGAGACTATAGTGGAAAGAATAAAATGGACAGAGAATAGTGGAAAGACTAAAGTGGACAGATTATAGTGGAAAGACTATAGTGGAAAGACTGTAGTGGACAGAATAAAGTGGAGACTATAGTGGATAGACTAAAGTGGACAGAGAATAGTGGAAAGACTAAATTGGAAAGACTGTAGTGGACAGAATAAAGTGGAGACTATAGTGGAAAGACTGAAGTGGAAAGACTCAGTGGACAGACTAAAGTGTACACACTGAAGTGGACAGAATAAAGTGGAAAGACTAAAGTGGAAAGACTAAAGTGGATAGACTATAGTGGAAAGACTAAAGTGGACAGACTAAAGTGGAAAAACTAAAGTGGAAAGACTAAAGTGGACAAACTATAGTGGAAAGACTATAGTGGAAAGACTGTAGTGGACAGAATAAAGTGGAGACTATAGTGGAAAGACTAAAGTGGACAGAGAATAGTGGAAAGACTAAAGTTGACAGACTATAGTGAAAAGACTAAAGTGGACAGACTATAGTGGAAAGACTATAGTGGAAAGACTGTAGTGGACAGAATAAAGTGGAGACTATAATGGAAAAACTAAAGTGGACAGAGAGTATTGGAAAGACTAAAGTGGAAAGACTGTAATTTACAGAAGAAAGTGGAGACTATAGTGGAAAGACTAAAGTGGAAAGACTAAAGTGGACAGACTATAGTGTAAAGACTGAAGTGGAAAGACTCAGCGGACAGACTAAAGTGTACACACTGAAGTGGACAGAATAAAGTGGAAAGACTAAGGTGGAAAGACTAAAGTGAGACTAAAGTGGACAGACTATAGTGGAAAGACTATAGTGGAAAGACTGTAGTGGACAGAATAAAGTGGATACTATAGTGGAAAGACTAAAGTGGAAAGACTAAAGTGGATAGACTAAAGTGGACAGAGAATAGTGGAAAGACTAAAGTGGACAAACTATAGTGGAAAGACTAAAGTGGACAGACTAAAGTGGAAAGACTAAAGTGGAAAGACTATAGTGGAAAGACTATAGTGGAAGGACTATAGTGGAAAGACTGTAGTGGACAGAATAAAGTGGAGAGTATAGTGGAAAGACCAAAGTGGACAGAGAATAGTGGAAAGACTAAAGTGGACAGACTATAGTGGAAAGACTATAGTGGAAAGACTGTAGTGGACAGAATAAAGTGGAGACTATAGTGGAAAGACTAAAGTGTACAGACTATAGTGGAAAGACTGAAGTGGACAGACTAAAGTGGAAAAACTAAAGTGGAAAGACTAAAGTGGACAGACTATAGTGGAAAGACTGTAGTGGACAGAATAAAGTGGAGACTATAGTGGAAAGACTCAAGTGGACAGAGAATAGTGGAAGGACTAAAGAGGACAGACTACAGTGGAAAGACTATAGTGGAAAGACTAGAGTGGACAGAATAAAGTGGAGACTATAGTGGAAAGACTAAAGTGGACAGAGAATAGTGGAAAGACTAAATTGGAAAGACTGTAGTGGACAGAATAAAGTGGAGACTATAGTGGAAAGACTAAATTGGAAAGACTAAAGTGGACAGACTATAGTGGAAAGACTGAAGTGGAAAGACTAAAGTGTACACACTGAAGTTGACAGAATAAAGTGGAAAGACTAAAGTGGAAAGACTAAAGTGGATAGACTATAGTGGAAAGTCTAAAGTGGAAAGACTGTAGTACACAGAATAAAGTGGAGACTATAGTGGAACGACTAAAGTGGAAATACTAAAGTGGACAGACTATAGTGGAAAGACTGAAGTTGAAAGACTCAGCGGACAGACTAAAGTGTACACACTGAAGTGGACAGAATAAAGTGGAAAGACTAAAGTGGAAAGACTAAAGTGGAAAGATTAAAGTGGAAAGACTAAAGTGGACAGACTATAGTGGAAAGACTATAGTGGAAAGACTGTAGTGGACAGAATAAAGTGGAGACTATAGTGGAAAGACTAAAGTGGACAGAGAATAGTGGAAAGACTAAAGTGGACAGAGAATAGTGGAAAGACTAAAGTGGACAGACTATAGTGGAAAGACTATAGTGGAAACACTGTAGTGGACAGAAAAAAGTGGAGACTATAGTGGAAAGACTAAAGTGGAAAGACTAAAGTGGACAGACTAAAGTGGACAGACTATAGTGGAAAGACTGAAGTGGACAGACTAAAGTGTAAAAACTAAAGTGGAAAGACTAAAGTGGACAGACTATAGTGGTAAGACTATAGTTGAAAGACTGTAGTGGACAGAATAAAGTGGAGACTATAGTGGAAAGAATAAAATGGACAGAGAATAGTGGAAAGACTAAAGTGGACAGATTATAGTGGAAAGACTATAGTGGAAAGACTATAGTGGAAAGACTGTAATGGACAGAATAAAGTGGAGACTATAGTGGAAAGACTAAAGTGGACAGAGAATAGTGGAAAGACTAAAGTGGACAGAGAATAGTGGAAAGACTAAAGTGGACAGACTATAGTGGAAAGACTATAGTGGAAAGACTGTAGTGGACAGAAAAAAGTGGAGACTATAGTGGAAAGACTAAAGTGGAAAGACTAAAGTGGACAGACTATAGTGGTAAGACTATAGTTGAAAGACTGTAGTGGACAGAATAAAGTGGAGACTATAGTGGAAAGAATAAAGTGGACAGAGAATAGTGGAAAGACTAAAGTGGACAGATTATAGTGGAAAGACTATAGTGGAAAGACTGTAGTGAACAGAATAAAGTGGAGACTATAGTGGAAAGACTAAAGTGGAAAGACTAAAGTTGACAGATTATAGTGGAAAGACTGAAGTGGAAAGACTCAGTGAACAGACTAAAGTGTACACACTGAAGTGGACAGTATAAAGTGAAGACTATAGTGGAAAGACTAAAGTGGACAGAGAATAGTGGAAAGACTAAAGTGGAAAGACTGTAGTTGACAGAATAAAGTGGAGACTATAGTGGAAAGACTAAAGTGGAAAGACTAAAGTGGACAGACTATAGTGGAACTATAGTGGAAAGACTGTAATGGACAGAATAAAGTGGAGACTATAGTGGAAAGACTAAAGTGGACAGAGAATAGTGGAAAGACTAAAGTGGACAGAGAATAGTGGAAAGACTAAAGTGGACAGACTATAGTGGAAAGACTATAGTGGAAAGACTGTAGTGGACAGAAAAAAGTGGAGACTATAGTGGAAAGACTAAAGTGGAAAGACTAAAGTGGACAGACTAAAGTGGACAGACTATAGTGGAAAGACTGAAGTGGACAGACTAAAGTGGAAAAACTAAAGTGGAAAGACTAAAGTGGACAGACTATAGTGGTAAGACTATAGTTGAAAGACTGTAGTGGACAGAATAAAGTGGAGACTATAGTGGAAAGAATAAAGTGGACAGAGAATAGTGGAAAGACTAAAGTGGACAGATTATAGTGGAAAGACTATAGTGGAAAGACTGTAGTGAACAGAATAAAGTGGAGACTATAGTGGATAGACTAAAGTTGACAGAGAATAGTGGAAAGACTAAATTGGAAAGACTGTAGTGGACAGAATAAAGTGGAGACTATAGTGGAAAGACTGAAGTGGAAAGACTCAGTGGACAGACTAAAGTGGACACACTGAAGTGGACAGAATAAAGTGGAAAGACTAAAGTGGAAAGACTAAAGTGGATAGACTATAGTGGAAAGACTATAGTGGAAAGACTGTAGTAGACAGAATAAAGTGGAGAGTATAGTGGAAAGACTAAAGTGGACAGAGAATAGTGGAAAGACTAAAGTGGACAGACTAAAGTGGAAAAACTAAAGTGGAAAGACTAAAGTGGACAAACTATAGTGGGAATACTATAGTGGAAAGACTGTAGTGGACAGAATAAAGTGGAGACTGCAGTGGAAAGACTAAAGTGGACAGAGAATAGTGGAAAGACTAAAGTGGACAGACTATAGTGGAAATACTAAAGTGGACAGACTATAGTGGAAAGACTGAAGTTGAAAGACTCAGCGGACAGACTAAAGTGTACACACTGAAGTGGACAGAATAAAGTGGAAAGACTAAAGTGGAAAGACTAAAGTGGAAAGATTAAAGTGGAAAGACTAAAGTGGTCATACTATAGTGGAAAGACTATAGTGGAAAGACTATAAGTGGAGACTATAGTGGAAAGACTAAAGTGGACAGAGAATAGTGGAAAGACTAAAGTGGACAGAGAATAGTGGAAAGTGGAATAGTGGAAAGACTAAAGTGGACAGATTATAGTGGAAAGACTACAGTGGAAAGACTGTAGTGAACAGAATAAAGTGGAGACTATAGTGGAAAGACTAAAGTGGAAAGACTAAAGTTGACAGATTATAGTGGAAAGACTGAAGTGGAAAGACTCAGTGAACAGACTAAAGTGTACACACTGAAGTGGACAGTATAAAGTGAAGACTATAGTGGAAAGACTAAAGTGGACAGAGAATAGTGGAAAGACTAAAGTGGAAAGACTGTAGTTGACAGAATAAAGTGGAGACTATAGTGGAAAGACTAAAGTGGAAAGACTAAAGTGGACAGACTATAGTGGAAAGACTATAGTGGAAAGACTGTAATGGACAGAATAAAGTGGAGCTATAGTGGAAAGACTAAAGTGGACAGAGAATAGTGGAAAGACTAAAGTGGACAGAGAATAGTGGAAAGACTAAAGTGGACAGACTATAGTGGAAAGACTATAGTGGAAAGACTGTAGTGGACAGAAAAAAGTGGAGACTATAGTGGAAAGACTAAAGTGGAAAGACTAAAGTGGACAGACTAAAGTGGACAGACTATAGTGGAAAGACTGAAGTGGACAGACTAAAGTGGAAAAACTAAAGTGGAAAGACTAAAGTGGACAGACTATAGTGGTAAGACTATAGTTGAAAGACTGTAGTGGACAGAATAAAGTGGAGACTATAGTGGAAAGAATAAAGTGGACAGAGAATAGTGGAAAGACTAAAGTGGACAGATTATAGTGGAAAGACTATAGTGGAAAGACTGTAGTGAACAGAATAAAGTGGAGACTATAGTGGATAGACTAAAGTTGACAGAGAATAGTGGAAAGACTAAATTGGAAAGACTGTAGTGGACAGAATAAAGTGGAGACTATAGTGGAAAGACTGAAGTGGAAAGACTCAGTGGACAGACTAAAGTGGACACACTGAAGTGGACAGAATAAAGTGGAAAGACTAAAGTGGAAAGACTAAAGTGGATAGACTATAGTGGAAAGACTATAGTGGAAAGACTGTAGTAGACAGAATAAAGTGGAGAGTATAGTGGAAAGACTAAAGTGGACAGAGAATAGTGGAAAGACTAAAGTGGACAGACTAAAGTGGAAAAACTAAAGTGGAAAGACTAAAGTGGACAAACTATAGTGGGAATACTATAGTGGAAAGACTGTAGTGGACAGAATAAAGTGGAGACTGCAGTGGAAAGACTAAAGTGGACAGAGAATAGTGGAAAGACTAAAGTGGACAGACTATAGTGGAAAGACTAAAGTGGACAGACTATAGTGGAAAGACTATAGTGGAAAGAAGATAGTGGAAAGACTGTAGTGGACAGAATAAAGAGGAGACTATAATGGAAAAACTAAAGTGGACAGAGAGGATTGGAAAGACTAAAGTGGAAAGACTGTAGTGAAAGACTGTAGTGGACAGAATAAAGTGGAGACTATAGTGGAAAGACTAAAGTGGAAAGACTAAAGTGGACAGACTATAGTGGAAAGACTATAGTGGAAAGACTGTAGTGGACAGAATAAAGTGGACAGAATAAAGTGGAAAGACTAAAGTGGAAAGACTAAAGTGGATAGACTATAGTGGAAAGACTAAAGTGGACAGACTAAAGTGGAAAAACTAAAGTGGAAAGACTAAAGTGGAAAAACTAAAGTGGAAAGACTAAAGTGGACAAACTATAGTGGGAATACTATAGTGGAAAGACTGTAGTGGACAGAATAAAGTGGAGACTGCAGTGGAAAGACTAAAGTGGACAGAGAATAGTGGAAAGACTAAAGTGGACAGACTATAGTGGAAATACTAAAGTGGACAGACTATAGTGGAAAGACTGAAGTTGAAAGACTCAGCGGACAGACTAAAGTGTACACACTGAAGTGGACAGAATAAAGTGGAAAGACTAAAGTGGAAAGACTAAAGTGGAAAGATTAAAGTGGAAAGACTAAAGTGGACAGACTATAGTGGAAAGACTATAGTGGAAAGACTATAAGTGGAAAGACTGTAGTGAACAGAATAAAGTGGAGACTATAGTGGAAAGACTAAAGTGGAAAGACTAAAGTTGACAGATTATAGTGGAAAGACTGAAGTGGAAAGACTCAGTGAACAGACTAAAGTGTACACACTGAAGTGGACAGTATAAAGTGAAGACTATAGTGGAAAGACTAAAGTGGACAGAGAATAGTGGAAAGACTAAAGTGGAAAGACTGTAGTTGACAGAATAAAGTGGAGACTATAGTGGAAAGACTAAAGTGGAAAGACTAAAGTGGACAGACTATAGTGGAAAGACTATAGTGGAAAGACTGTAATGGACAGAATAAAGTGGAGACTATAGTGGAAAGACTAAAGTGGACAGAGAATAGTGGAAAGACTAAAGTGGACAGAGAATAGTGGAAAGACTAAAGTGGACAGACTATAGTGGAAAGACTATAGTGGAAAGACTGCAGTGGACAGAATAAAGTGGAGACTATAGTGGAAAGAATAAAATGGACAGAGAATAGTGGAAAGACTAAAGTGGACAGATTATAGTGGAAAGACTATAGTGGAAAGACTATAGTGGAAAGACTGTAATGGACAGAATAAAGTGGAGACTATAGTGGAAAGACTAAAGTGGACAGAGAATAGTGGAAAGACTAAAGTGGACAGAGAATAGTGGAAAGACTAAAGTGGACAGACTATAGTGGAAAGACTATAGTGGAAAGACTGTAGTAGACAGAATAAAGTGGAGAGTATAGTGGAAAGACTAAAGTGGACAGAGAATAGTGGAAAGACTAAAGTGGAAAGACTAAAGTGGATAGACTATAGTGGAAAGACTATAGTGGAAAGACTGTAGTAGACAGAATAAAGTGGAGAGTATAGTGGAAAGACTAAAGTGGACAGAGAATAGTGGAAAGACTAAAGTGGACAGACTAAAGTGGAAAAACTAAAGTGGAAAGACTAAAGTGGACAAACTATAGTGGGAATACTATAGTGGAAAGACTGTAGTGGACAGAATAAAGTGGAGACTGCAGTGGAAAGACTAAAGTGGACAGAGAATAGTGGAAAGACTAAAGTGGACAGACTATAGTGGAAAGACTATAGTGGAAAGACTGTAGTGGACAGAATAAAGTGGACAGAATAAAGTGGAAAGACTAAAGTGGAAAGACTAAAGTGGATAGACTATAGTGGAAAGACTAAAGTGGACAGACTAAAGTGGAAAAACTAAAGTGGAAAGACTAAAGTGGAAAAACTAAAGTGGAAAGACTAAAGTGGACAAACTATAGTGGGAATACTATAGTGGAAAGACTGTAGTGGACAGAATAAAGTGGAGACTGCAGTGGAAAGACTAAAGTGGACAGAGAATAGTGGAAAGACTAAAGTGGACAGACTATAGTGGAAATACTAAAGTGGACAGACTATAGTGGAAAGACTGAAGTTGAAAGACTCAGCGGACAGACTAAAGTGTACACACTGAAGTGGACAGAATAAAGTGGAAAGACTAAAGTGGAAAGACTAAAGTGGAAAGATTAAAGTGGAAAGACTAAAGTGGACAGACTATAGTGGAAAGACTATAGTGGAAAGACTATAAGTGGAAAGACTGTAGTGAACAGAATAAAGTGGAGACTATAGTGGAAAGACTAAAGTGGAAAGACTAAAGTTGACAGATTATAGTGGAAAGACTGAAGTGGAAAGACTCAGTGAACAGACTAAAGTGTACACACTGAAGTGGACAGTATAAAGTGAAGACTATAGTGGAAAGACTAAAGTGGACAGAGAATAGTGGAAAGACTAAAGTGGAAAGACTGTAGTTGACAGAATAAAGTGGAGACTATAGTGGAAAGACTAAAGTGGAAAGACTAAAGTGGACAGACTATAGTGGAAAGACTATAGTGGAAAGACTGTAATGGACAGAATAAAGTGGAGACTATAGTGGAAAGACTAAAGTGGACAGAGAATAGTGGAAAGACTAAAGTGGACAGAGAATAGTGGAAAGACTAAAGTGGACAGACTATAGTGGAAAGACTATAGTGGAAAGACTGTAGTGGACAGAATAAAGTGGAGACTATAGTGGAAAGAATAAAATGGACAGAGAATAGTGGAAAGACTAAAGTGGACAGATTATAGTGGAAAGACTATAGTGGAAAGACTATAGTGGAAAGACTGTAATGGACAGAATAAAGTGGAGACTATAGTGGAAAGACTAAAGTGGACAGAGAATAGTGGAAAGACTAAAGTGGACAGAGAATAGTGGAAAGACTAAAGTGGACAGACTATAGTGGAAAGACTATAGTGGAAAGACTGTAGTGGACAGAAAAAAGTGGAGACTATAGTGGAAAGACTAAAGTGGAAAGACTAAAGTGGACAGACTATAGTGGTAAGACTATAGTTGAAAGACTGTAGTGGACAGAATAAAGTGGAGACTATAGTGGAAAGAATAAAGTGGACAGAGAATAGTGGAAAGACTAAAGTGGACAGATTATAGTGGAAAGACTATAGTGGAAAGACTGTAGTGAACAGAATAAAGTGGAGACTATAGTGGAAAGACTAAAGTGGAAAGACTAAAGTTGACAGATTATAGTGGAAAGACTGAAGTGGAAAGACTCAGTGAACAGACTAAAGTGTACACACTGAAGTGGACAGTATAAAGTGAAGACTATAGTGGAAAGACTAAAGTGGACAGAGAATAGTGGAAAGACTAAAGTGGAAAGACTGTAGTTGACAGAATAAAGTGGAGACTATAGTGGAAAGACTAAAGTGGAAAGACTAAAGTGGACAGACTATAGTGGAACTATAGTGGAAAGACTGTAATGGACAGAATAAAGTGGAGACTATAGTGGAAAGACTAAAGTGGACAGAGAATAGTGGAAAGACTAAAGTGGACAGAGAATAGTGGAAAGACTAAAGTGGACAGACTATAGTGGAAAGACTATAGTGGAAAGACTAAAGTGGACAAACTATAGTGGGAATACTATAGTGGAAAGACTGTAGTGGACAGAATAAAGTGGAGACTGCAGTGGAAAGACTAAAGTGGACAGACTATAGTGGTAAGACTATAGTTGAAAGACTGTAGTGGACAGAATAAAGTGGAGACTATAGTGGAAAGAATAAAGTGGACAGAGAATAGTGGAAAGACTAAAGTGGACAGATTATAGTGGAAAGACTATAGTGGAAAGACTGTAGTGAACAGAATAAAGTGGAGACTATAGTGGAAAGACTAAAGTGGAAAGACTAAAGTTGACAGATTATAGTGGAAAGACTGAAGTGGAAAGACTCAGTGAACAGACTAAAGTGTACACACTGAAGTGGACAGTATAAAGTGAAGACTATAGTGGAAAGACTAAAGTGGACAGAGAATAGTGGAAAGACTAAAGTGGAAAGACTGTAGTTGACAGAATAAAGTGGAGACTATAGTGGAAAGACTAAAGTGGAAAGACTAAAGTGGACAGACTATAGTGGAACTATAGTGGAAAGACTGTAATGGACAGAATAAAGTGGAGACTATAGTGGAAAGACTAAAGTGGACAGAGAATAGTGGAAAGACTAAAGTGGACAGAGAATAGTGGAAAGACTAAAGTGGACAGACTAAAGTGGAAAAACTAAAGTGGAAAGACTAAAGTGGACAAACTATAGTGGGAATACTATAGTGGAAAGACTGTAGTGGACAGAATAAAGTGGAGACTGCAGTGGAAAGACTAAAGTGGACAGAGAATAGTGGAAAGACTAAAGTGGACAGACTATAGTGGAAAGACTAAAGTGGACAGACTATAGTGGAAAGACTATAGTGGAAAGAAGATAGTGGAAAGACTGTAGTGGACAGAATAAAGAGGAGACTATAATGGAAAAACTAAAGTGGACAGAGAGGATTGGAAAGACTAAAGTGGAAAGACTGTAGTGAAAGACTGTAGTGGACAGAATAAAGTGGAGACTATAGTGGAAAGACTAAAGTGGAAAGACTAAAGTGGACAGACTATAGTGGAAAGACTATAGTGGAAAGACTGTAGTGGACAGAATAAAGTGGACAGAATAAAGTGGAAAGACTAAAGTGGAAAGACTAAAGTGGATAGACTATAGTGGAAAGACTAAAGTGGACAGACTAAAGTGGAAAAACTAAAGTGGAAAGACTAAAGTGGAAAAACTAAAGTGGAAAGACTAAAGTGGACAAACTATAGTGGGAATACTATAGTGGAAAGACTGTAGTGGACAGAATAAAGTGGAGACTGCAGTGGAAAGACTAAAGTGGACAGAGAATAGTGGAAAGACTAAAGTGGACAGACTATAGTGGAAATACTAAAGTGGACAGACTATAGTGGAAAGACTGAAGTTGAAAGACTCAGCGGACAGACTAAAGTGTACACACTGAAGTGGACAGAATAAAGTGGAAAGACTAAAGTGGAAAGACTAAAGTGGAAAGATTAAAGTGGAAAGACTAAAGTGGACAGACTATAGTGGAAAGACTATAGTGGAAAGACTATAAGTGGAAAGACTGTAGTGAACAGAATAAAGTGGAGACTATAGTGGAAAGACTAAAGTGGAAAGACTAAAGTTGACAGATTATAGTGGAAAGACTGAAGTGGAAAGACTCAGTGAACAGACTAAAGTGTACACACTGAAGTGGACAGTATAAAGTGAAGACTATAGTGGAAAGACTAAAGTGGACAGAGAATAGTGGAAAGACTAAAGTGGAAAGACTGTAGTTGACAGAATAAAGTGGAGACTATAGTGGAAAGACTAAAGTGGAAAGACTAAAGTGGACAGACTATAGTGGAAAGACTATAGTGGAAAGACTGTAATGGACAGAATAAAGTGGAGACTATAGTGGAAAGACTAAAGTGGACAGAGAATAGTGGAAAGACTAAAGTGGACAGAGAATAGTGGAAAGACTAAAGTGGACAGACTATAGTGGAAAGACTATAGTGGAAAGACTGTAGTGGACAGAATAAAGTGGAGACTATAGTGGAAAGAATAAAATGGACAGAGAATAGTGGAAAGACTAAAGTGGACAGATTATAGTGGAAAGACTATAGTGGAAAGACTATAGTGGAAAGACTGTAATGGACAGAATAAAGTGGAGACTATAGTGGAAAGACTAAAGTGGACAGAGAATAGTGGAAAGACTAAAGTGGACAGAGAATAGTGGAAAGACTAAAGTGGACAGACTATAGTGGAAAGACTATAGTGGAAAGACTGTAGTAGACAGAATAAAGTGGAGAGTATAGTGGAAAGACTAAAGTGGACAGAGAATAGTGGAAAGACTAAAGTGGAAAGACTAAAGTGGATAGACTATAGTGGAAAGACTATAGTGGAAAGACTGTAGTAGACAGAATAAAGTGGAGAGTATAGTGGAAAGACTAAAGTGGACAGAGAATAGTGGAAAGACTAAAGTGGACAGACTAAAGTGGAAAAACTAAAGTGGAAAGACTAAAGTGGACAAACTATAGTGGGAATACTATAGTGGAAAGACTGTAGTGGACAGAATAAAGTGGAGACTGCAGTGGAAAGACTAAAGTGGACAGAGAATAGTGGAAAGACTAAAGTGGACAGACTATAGTGGAAAGACTATAGTGGAAAGACTGTAGTGGACAGAATAAAGTGGACAGAATAAAGTGGAAAGACTAAAGTGGAAAGACTAAAGTGGATAGACTATAGTGGAAAGACTAAAGTGGACAGACTAAAGTGGAAAAACTAAAGTGGAAAGACTAAAGTGGAAAAACTAAAGTGGAAAGACTAAAGTGGACAAACTATAGTGGGAATACTATAGTGGAAAGACTGTAGTGGACAGAATAAAGTGGAGACTGCAGTGGAAAGACTAAAGTGGACAGAGAATAGTGGAAAGACTAAAGTGGACAGACTATAGTGGAAATACTAAAGTGGACAGACTATAGTGGAAAGACTGAAGTTGAAAGACTCAGCGGACAGACTAAAGTGTACACACTGAAGTGGACAGAATAAAGTGGAAAGACTAAAGTGGAAAGACTAAAGTGGAAAGATTAAAGTGGAAAGACTAAAGTGGACAGACTATAGTGGAAAGACTATAGTGGAAAGACTATAAGTGGAAAGACTGTAGTGAACAGAATAAAGTGGAGACTATAGTGGAAAGACTAAAGTGGAAAGACTAAAGTTGACAGATTATAGTGGAAAGACTGAAGTGGAAAGACTCAGTGAACAGACTAAAGTGTACACACTGAAGTGGACAGTATAAAGTGAAGACTATAGTGGAAAGACTAAAGTGGACAGAGAATAGTGGAAAGACTAAAGTGGAAAGACTGTAGTTGACAGAATAAAGTGGAGACTATAGTGGAAAGACTAAAGTGGAAAGACTAAAGTGGACAGACTATAGTGGAAAGACTATAGTGGAAAGACTGTAATGGACAGAATAAAGTGGAGACTATAGTGGAAAGACTAAAGTGGACAGAGAATAGTGGAAAGACTAAAGTGGACAGAGAATAGTGGAAAGACTAAAGTGGACAGACTATAGTGGAAAGACTATAGTGGAAAGACTGTAGTGGACAGAATAAAGTGGAGACTATAGTGGAAAGAATAAAATGGACAGAGAATAGTGGAAAGACTAAAGTGGACAGATTATAGTGGAAAGACTATAGTGGAAAGACTATAGTGGAAAGACTGTAATGGACAGAATAAAGTGGAGACTATAGTGGAAAGACTAAAGTGGACAGAGAATAGTGGAAAGACTAAAGTGGACAGAGAATAGTGGAAAGACTAAAGTGGACAGACTATAGTGGAAAGACTATAGTGGAAAGACTGTAGTGGACAGAAAAAAGTGGAGACTATAGTGGAAAGACTAAAGTGGAAAGACTAAAGTGGACAGACTATAGTGGTAAGACTATAGTTGAAAGACTGTAGTGGACAGAATAAAGTGGAGACTATAGTGGAAAGAATAAAGTGGACAGAGAATAGTGGAAAGACTAAAGTGGACAGATTATAGTGGAAAGACTATAGTGGAAAGACTGTAGTGAACAGAATAAAGTGGAGACTATAGTGGAAAGACTAAAGTGGAAAGACTAAAGTTGACAGATTATAGTGGAAAGACTGAAGTGGAAAGACTCAGTGAACAGACTAAAGTGTACACACTGAAGTGGACAGTATAAAGTGAAGACTATAGTGGAAAGACTAAAGTGGACAGAGAATAGTGGAAAGACTAAAGTGGAAAGACTGTAGTTGACAGAATAAAGTGGAGACTATAGTGGAAAGACTAAAGTGGAAAGACTAAAGTGGACAGACTATAGTGGAACTATAGTGGAAAGACTGTAATGGACAGAATAAAGTGGAGACTATAGTGGAAAGACTAAAGTGGACAGAGAATAGTGGAAAGACTAAAGTGGACAGAGAATAGTGGAAAGACTAAAGTGGACAGACTATAGTGGAAAGACTATAGTGGAAAGACTGTAGTGGACAGAAAAAAGTGGAGACTATAGTGGAAAGACTAAAGTGGAAAGACTAAAGTGGACAGACTAAAGTGGACAGACTATAGTGGAAAGACTGAAGTGGACAGACTAAAGTGGAAAAACTAAAGTGGAAAGACTAAAGTGGACAGACTATAGTGGTAAGACTATAGTTGAAAGACTGTAGTGGACAGAATAAAGTGGAGACTATAGTGGAAAGAATAAAGTGGACAGAGAATAGTGGAAAGACTAAAGTGGACAGATTATAGTGGAAAGACTATAGTGGAAAGACTGTAGTGAACAGAATAAAGTGGAGACTATAGTGGATAGACTAAAGTTGACAGAGAATAGTGGAAAGACTAAATTGGAAAGACTGTAGTGGACAGAATAAAGTGGAGACTATAGTGGAAAGACTGAAGTGGAAAGACTCAGTGGACAGACTAAAGTGGACACACTGAAGTGGACAGAATAAAGTGGAAAGACTAAAGTGGAAAGACTAAAGTGGATAGACTATAGTGGAAAGACTATAGTGGAAAGACTGTAGTAGACAGAATAAAGTGGAGAGTATAGTGGAAAGACTAAAGTGGACAGAGAATAGTGGAAAGACTAAAGTGGACAGACTAAAGTGGAAAAACTAAAGTGGAAAGACTAAAGTGGACAAACTATAGTGGGAATACTATAGTGGAAAGACTGTAGTGGACAGAATAAAGTGGAGACTGCAGTGGAAAGACTAAAGTGGACAGAGAATAGTGGAAAGACTAAAGTGGACAGACTATAGTGGAAATACTAAAGTGGACAGACTATAGTGGAAAGACTGAAGTTGAAAGACTCAGCGGACAGACTAAAGTGTACACACTGAAGTGGACAGAATAAAGTGGAAAGACTAAAGTGGAAAGACTAAAGTGGAAAGATTAAAGTGGAAAGACTAAAGTGGTCAGACTATAGTGGAAAGACTATAGTGGAAAGACTATAAGTGGAGACTATAGTGGAAAGACTAAAGTGGACAGAGAATAGTGGAAAGACTAAAGTGGACAGAGAATAGTGGAAAGTGGAATAGTGGAAAGACTAAAGTGGACAGATTATAGTGGAAAGACTATAGTGGAAAGACTGTAGTGAACAGAATAAAGTGGAGACTATAGTGGAAAGACTAAAGTGGAAAGACTAAAGTTGACAGATTATAGTGGAAAGACTGAAGTGGAAAGACTCAGTGAACAGACTAAAGTGTACACACTGAAGTGGACAGTATAAAGTGAAGACTATAGTGGAAAGACTAAAGTGGACAGAGAATAGTGGAAAGACTAAAGTGGAAAGACTGTAGTTGACAGAATAAAGTGGAGACTATAGTGGAAAGACTAAAGTGGAAAGACTAAAGTGGACAGACTATAGTGGAAAGACTATAGTGGAAAGACTGTAATGGACAGAATAAAGTGGAGCTATAGTGGAAAGACTAAAGTGGACAGAGAATAGTGGAAAGACTAAAGTGGACAGAGAATAGTGGAAAGACTAAAGTGGACAGACTATAGTGGAAAGACTATAGTGGAAAGACTGTAGTGGACAGAAAAAAGTGGAGACTATAGTGGAAAGACTAAAGTGGAAAGACTAAAGTGGACAGACTAAAGTGGACAGACTATAGTGGAAAGACTGAAGTGGACAGACTAAAGTGGAAAAACTAAAGTGGAAAGACTAAAGTGGACAGACTATAGTGGTAAGACTATAGTTGAAAGACTGTAGTGGACAGAATAAAGTGGAGACTATAGTGGAAAGAATAAAGTGGACAGAGAATAGTGGAAAGACTAAAGTGGACAGATTATAGTGGAAAGACTATAGTGGAAAGACTGTAGTGAACAGAATAAAGTGGAGACTATAGTGGATAGACTAAAGTTGACAGAGAATAGTGGAAAGACTAAATTGGAAAGACTGTAGTGGACAGAATAAAGTGGAGACTATAGTGGAAAGACTGAAGTGGAAAGACTCAGTGGACAGACTAAAGTGGACACACTGAAGTGGACAGAATAAAGTGGAAAGACTAAAGTGGAAAGACTAAAGTGGATAGACTATAGTGGAAAGACTATAGTGGAAAGACTGTAGTAGACAGAATAAAGTGGAGAGTATAGTGGAAAGACTAAAGTGGACAGAGAATAGTGGAAAGACTAAAGTGGACAGACTAAAGTGGAAAAACTAAAGTGGAAAGACTAAAGTGGACAAACTATAGTGGGAATACTATAGTGGAAAGACTGTAGTGGACAGAATAAAGTGGAGACTGCAGTGGAAAGACTAAAGTGGACAGAGAATAGTGGAAAGACTAAAGTGGACAGACTATAGTGGAAAGACTAAAGTGGACAGACTATAGTGGAAAGACTATAGTGGAAAGAAGATAGTGGAAAGACTGTAGTGGACAGAATAAAGAGGAGACTATAATGGAAAAACTAAAGTGGACAGAGAGGATTGGAAAGACTAAAGTGGAAAGACTGTAGTGAAAGACTGTAGTGGACAGAATAAAGTGGAGACTATAGTGGAAAGACTAAAGTGGAAAGACTAAAGTGGACAGACTATAGTGGAAAGACTATAGTGGAAAGACTGTAGTGGACAGAATAAAGTGGACAGAATAAAGTGGAAAGACTAAAGTGGAAAGACTAAAGTGGATAGACTATAGTGGAAAGACTAAAGTGGACAGACTAAAGTGGAAAAACTAAAGTGGAAAGACTAAAGTGGAAAAACTAAAGTGGAAAGACTAAAGTGGACAAACTATAGTGGGAATACTATAGTGGAAAGACTGTAGTGGACAGAATAAAGTGGAGACTGCAGTGGAAAGACTAAAGTGGACAGAGAATAGTGGAAAGACTAAAGTGGACAGACTATAGTGGAAATACTAAAGTGGACAGACTATAGTGGAAAGACTGAAGTTGAAAGACTCAGCGGACAGACTAAAGTGTACACACTGAAGTGGACAGAATAAAGTGGAAAGACTAAAGTGGAAAGACTAAAGTGGAAAGATTAAAGTGGAAAGACTAAAGTGGACAGACTATAGTGGATAGACTATAGTGGAAAGACTATAGTGGAAAGACTGTAGTAGACAGAATAAAGTGGAGAGTATAGTGGAAAGACTAAAGTGGACAGAGAATAGTGGAAAGACTAAAGTGGACAGACTAAAGTGGAAAAACTAAAGTGGAAAGACTAAAGTGGACAAACTATAGTGGGAATACTATAGTGGAAAGACTGTAGTGGACAGAATAAAGTGGAGACTGCAGTGGAAAGACTAAAGTGGACAGAGAATAGTGGAAAGACTAAAGTGGACAGACTATAGTGGAAAGACTAAAGTGGACAGACTATAGTGGAAAGACTATAGTGGAAAGAAGATAGTGGAAAGACTGTAGTGGACAGAATAAAGAGGAGACTATAATGGAAAAACTAAAGTGGACAGAGAGGATTGGAAAGACTAAAGTGGAAAGACTGTAGTGAAAGACTGTAGTGGACAGAATAAAGTGGAGACTATAGTGGAAAGACTAAAGTGGAAAGACTAAAGTGGACAGACTATAGTGGAAAGACTATAGTGGAAAGACTGTAGTGGACAGAATAAAGTGGACAGAATAAAGTGGAAAGACTAAAGTGGAAAGACTAAAGTGGATAGACTATAGTGGAAAGACTAAAGTGGACAGACTAAAGTGGAAAAACTAAAGTGGAAAGACTAAAGTGGAAAAACTAAAGTGGAAAGACTAAAGTGGACAAACTATAGTGGGAATACTATAGTGGAAAGACTGTAGTGGACAGAATAAAGTGGAGACTGCAGTGGAAAGACTAAAGTGGACAGAGAATAGTGGAAAGACTAAAGTGGACAGACTATAGTGGAAATACTAAAGTGGACAGACTATAGTGGAAAGACTGAAGTTGAAAGACTCAGCGGACAGACTAAAGTGTACACACTGAAGTGGACAGAATAAAGTGGAAAGACTAAAGTGGAAAGACTAAAGTGGAAAGATTAAAGTGGAAAGACTAAAGTGGACAGACTATAGTGGAAAGACTATAGTGGAAAGACTATAAGTGGAAAGACTGTAGTGAACAGAATAAAGTGGAGACTATAGTGGAAAGACTAAAGTGGAAAGACTAAAGTTGACAGATTATAGTGGAAAGACTGAAGTGGAAAGACTCAGTGAACAGACTAAAGTGTACACACTGAAGTGGACAGTATAAAGTGAAGACTATAGTGGAAAGACTAAAGTGGACAGAGAATAGTGGAAAGACTAAAGTGGAAAGACTGTAGTTGACAGAATAAAGTGGAGACTATAGTGGAAAGACTAAAGTGGAAAGACTAAAGTGGACAGACTATAGTGGAAAGACTATAGTGGAAAGACTGTAATGGACAGAATAAAGTGGAGACTATAGTGGAAAGACTAAAGTGGACAGAGAATAGTGGAAAGACTAAAGTGGACAGAGAATAGTGGAAAGACTAAAGTGGACAGACTATAGTGGAAAGACTATAGTGGAAAGACTGTAGTGGACAGAAAAAAGTGGAGACTGTAGTGGAAAGACTAAAGTGGAAAGACTAAAGTGGACAGACTAAAGTGGACAGACTATAGTGGAAAGACTGAAGTGGACAGACTAAAGTGGAAAAACTAAAGTGGAAAGACTAAAGTGGACAGACTATAGTGGTAAGACTATAGTTGAAAGACTGTAGTGGACAGAATAAAGTGGAGACTATAGTGGAAAGAATAAAGTGGACAGAGAATAGTGGAAAGACTAAAGTGGACAGATTATAGTGGAAAGACTATAGTGGAAAGACTGTAGTGAACAGAATAAAGTGGAGACTATAGTGGATAGACTAAAGTTGACAGAGAATAGTGGAAAGACTAAATTGGAAAGACTGTAGTGGACAGAATAAAGTGGAGACTATAGTGGAAAGACTGAAGTGGAAAGACTCAGTGGACAGACTAAAGTGGACACACTGAAGTGGACAGAATAAAGTGGAAAGACTAAAGTGGAAAGACTAAAGTGGATAGACTATAGTGGAAAGACTATAGTGGAAAGACTGTAGTAGACAGAATAAAGTGGAGAGTATAGTGGAAAGACTAAAGTGGACAGAGAATAGTGGAAAGACTAAAGTGGACAGACTAAAGTGGAAAAACTAAAGTGGAAAGACTAAAGTGGACAAACTATAGTGGGAATACTATAGTGGAAAGACTGTAGTGGACAGAATAAAGTGGAGACTGCAGTGGAAAGACTAAAGTGGACAGAGAATAGTGGAAAGACTAAAGTGGACAGACTATAGTGGAAAGACTAAAGTGGACAGACTATAGTGGAAAGACTATAGTGGAAAGAAGATAGTGGAAAGACTGTAGTGGACAGAATAAAGAGGAGACTATAATGGAAAAACTAAAGTGGACAGAGAGGATTGGAAAGACTAAAGTGGAAAGACTGTAGTGAAAGACTGTAGTGGACAGAATAAAGTGGAGACTATAGTGGAAAGACTAAAGTGGAAAGACTAAAGTGGACAGACTATAGTGGAAAGACTATGGTGGAAAGACTGTAGTGGACAGAATAAAGTGGACAGAATAAAGTGGAAAGACTAAAGTGGAAAGACTAAAGTGGATAGACTATAGTGGAAAGACTAAAGTGGACAGACTAAAGTGGAAAAACTAAAGTGGAAAGACTAAAGTGGAAAAACTATAGTGGAAAGACTAAAGTGGACGGACTAAAGTGGAAAGACGAAAGTGGAAAGACTAAAGTGGACAGACTATAGTGGAAAGACTATAATGGAAAGACTGTAGTGGACAGAATAAAGTGGAGAGTATAGTGGAAAGACTAAAGTGGACAGAGAATAGTGGAAAGACTAAAGTTGACAGACTATAGTGGAAAGACTATAGTGGAAAGACTGTAGTGGAAAGACTAAAATGGAAAAACTAAAGTGGAAAGACTAAAGTGGACAGACTATAGTGGAAAGACTAAAGTGGACAGACTAAAGTGGAAAAACTAAAGTGGAAAGACTAAAGTGGACAAACTATAGTGGGAATACTATAGTGGAAAGACTGTAGTGGACAGAATAAAGTGGAGACTGCAGTGGAAAGACTAAAGTGGACAGAGAATAGTGGAAAGACTAAATTGGACAGACTATAGTGGAAAGACTAAAGTGGACAGACTATAGTGGAAAGACTATAGTGGAAAGAAGATAGTGGAAAGACTGTAGTGGACAGAATAAAGAGGAGACTATAATGGAAAAACTAAAGTGGACAGAGAGGATTGGAAAGACTAAAGTGGAAAGACTGTAGTGGACAGAATAAAGTGGAGACTATAGTGGAACGACTAAAGTGGAAATACTAAAGTGGACAGACTATAGTGGAAAGACTGAAGTTGAAAGACTCAGCGGACAGACTAAAGTGTACACACTGAAGTGGACAGAATAAAGTGGAAAGACTAAAGTGGAAAGACTAAAGTGGAAAGATTAAAGTGGAAAGACTAAAGTGGACAGACTATAGTGGAAAGACTATAGTGGAAAGACTGTAGTGGACAGAATAAAGTGGAGACTATAGTGGAAAGACTAAAGTGGACAGGGAATAGTGGAAAGACTAAAGTGGACAGACTATAGTGGAAAGACTAAAATGGAAAAACTAAAGTGGAAAGACTAAAGTGGACAGACTATAGTGGAAAGACTAAAGTGGACAGACTAAAGTGGAAAAACTAAAGTGGAAAGACTAAAGTGGACAAACTATAGTGGGAATACTATAGTGGAAAGACTGTAGTGGACAGAAGAAAGTGGAGACTGCAGTGGAAAGACTAAAGTGGAC
Organism: Branchinecta sandiegonensis; assembly: GCA_030848855.1. NCBI lineage: Eukaryota > Metazoa > Arthropoda > Branchiopoda > Anostraca > Branchinectidae > Branchinecta > Branchinecta sandiegonensis. The sequence continues at coordinate 21,601,759 of JAUPMV010000009.1, forward strand.
AGAGAATAGTGGAAAGACTAAATTGGACAGACTATAGTGGAAAGACTAAAGTGGACAGACTATAGTGGAAAGACTATAGTGGAAAGAAGATAGTGGAAAGACTGTAGTGGACAGAATAAAGAGGAGACTATAATGGAAAAACTAAAGTGGACAGAGAGGATTGGAAAGACTAAAGTGGAAAGACTGTAGTGGACAGAATAAAGTGGAGACTATAGTGGAACGACTAAAGTGGAAATACTAAAGTGGACAGACTATAGTGGAAAGACTGAAGTTGAAAGACTCAGCGGACAGACTAAAGTGTACACACTGAAGTGGACAGAATAAAGTGGAAAGACTAAAGTGGAAAGACTAAAGTGGAAAGATTAAAGTGGAAAGACTAAAGTGGACAGACTATAGTGGAAAGACTATAGTGGAAAGACTGTAGTGGACAGAATAAAGTGGAGACTATAGTGGAAAGACTAAAGTGGAAAGACTAAAGTGGACAGAGAATAGTGGAAAGACTAAAGTGGACAAACTATAGTGGAAAGACTAAAGTGGACAGACTAAAGTGGAAAGACGAAAGTGGAAAGACTAAAGTGGACTGACTATAGTGGAAAGACTATAGTGGAAAGACTGTAGTAGACAGAATAAAGTGGAGAGTATAGTGGAAAGACTGAAGTGGACAGAGAATAGTGGAAAGACTAAAGTGGACAGACTATAGTGGAAAGACTAAAATGGAAAAACTAAAGTGGAAAGACTAAAGTGGACAGACTCTAGTGGAAAGACTATAGTGGAAAGACTGTAGTGGACAGAATAAAGTGGAGACTATAGTGGAAAGACTAAAGTGGACAGATAATAGTAGAAAAACTAAAGTGGACAGACTATAGTGGAAAGACTATAGTGGAAAGACTGTAGTGAGCAGAATAAAGTGGAGACTATAGTGGAAAGACTAAAGTGGACAGAGAATAGTGGAAAGACTAAATTGGAAAGACTGTAGTGGACAGAATAAAGTGGAGACTATAGTGGAAAGACTGAAGTGGAAAGACTAAAGTGGACAGACTATAATGGAAAGACTATAGTGGAAAGACTAAAGTGGACAGACTATAGTGGAAAGACTGAAGTGGAAAGACTCAGTGGAAAGACTAAAGTGTTCACACTGAAGTTGACAGAATAAAGTGGACAGACTAAAGTGGAAAAACTAAAGTGGAAAGACTAAAGTGGACAGACTATAATGGAAAGACTATAGTGGAAAGACTGTAGTGGACAGAAGAAAGTGGAGACTATAGTGGAACGACTAAAGTGGACAGAGAATAGTGGAAAGACTAAAGTGGACAGACTATAGTGGAAAGACTAAAATGGAAAAACTAAAGGGGAAAGACTAAAGTGGACAGACTCTAGTGGAAAGACTATAGTGGAAAGACTGTAGTGGACAGAAGAAAGTGGAGACTATAGTGGAAAGACTAAAGTGGGGAGACTAAAGTGGACAGACTATAGTGGAAAGACTGAAGTGGAAAGACTCAGTGAACAGACTAAAGTGTACACACTGAAGTGGACAGTATAAAGTGAAGACTATAGTGGAGAGACTAAAGTGGAAAGACTAAAGTGGACAGAGAATAGTGGAAAGACTAAAGTGGAAAGACTGTAGTTGACAGAATAAAGTGGAGACTATAGTGGAAAGACTAAAGTGGAAAGACTAAAGTGGACAGACTATAGTGGAAAGACTATAGTGGAAAGACTGTAATGGACAGAATAAAGTGGAGACTATAGTGGAAAGACTAAAGTGGACAGAGAATAGTGGAAAGACTAAAGTGGACAGAGAATAGTGGAAAGACTAAAGTGGACAGACTTTAGTGGAAAGACTATAGTGGAAAGACTGTAGTGGACAGAAAAAAGTGGAGACTATAGTGGAAAGACTAAAGTGGAAAGACTAAAGTGGACAGACTAAAGTGGACAGACTATAGTGGAAAGACTGAAGTGGACAGACTAAAGTGGAAAAACTAAAGTGGAAAGACTAAAGTGGACAGACTATAGTGGTAAGACTATAGTTGAAAGACTGTAGTGGACAGAATAAAGTGGAGACTATAGTGGAAAGAATAAAATGGACAGAGAATAGTGGAAAGACTAAAGTGGACAGATTATAGTGGAAAGACTATAGTGGAAAGACTGTAGTGGACAGAATAAAGTGGAGACTATAGTGGATAGACTAAAGTGGACAGAGAATAGTGGAAAGACTAAATTGGAAAGACTGTAGTGGACAGAATAAAGTGGAGACTATAGTGGAAAGACTGAAGTGGAAAGACTCAGTGGACAGACTAAAGTGTACACACTGAAGTGGACAGAATAAAGTGGAAAGACTAAAGTGGAAAGACTAAAGTGGATAGACTATAGTGGAAAGACTAAAGTGGACAGACTAAAGTGGAAAAACTAAAGTGGAAAGACTAAAGTGGACAGACTATAGTGGAAAGACTATAGTGGAAAGACTGTAGTGGACAGAATAAAGTGGACAGAATAAAGTGGAAAGACTAAAGTGGAAAGACTAAAGTGGAAAAACTAAAGTGGAAAGACTAAAGTGGAAAGACTAAAGTGGACAGACTAAAGTGGAAAAACTAAAGTGGAAAGACTAAAGTGGAAAAACTAAAGTGGAAAGACTAAAGTGGACAAACTATAGTGGGAATACTATAGTGGAAAGACTGTAGTGGACAGAATAAAGTGGAGACTGCAGTGGAAAGACTAAAGTGGACAGAGAATAGTGGAAAGACTAAAGTGGACAGACTATAGTGGAAATACTAAAGTGGACAGACTATAGTGGAAAGACTGAAGTTGAAAGACTCAGCGGACAGACTAAAGTGTACACACTGAAGTGGACAGAATAAAGTGGAAAGACTAAAGTGGAAAGACTAAAGTGGAAAGATTAAAGTGGAAAGACTAAAGTGGACAGACTATAGTGGAAAGACTATAGTGGAAAGACTATAAGTGGAGACTATAGTGGAAAGACTAAAGTGGACAGAGAATAGTGGAAAGACTAAAGTGGACAGAGAATAGTGGAAAGTGGAATAGTGGAAAGACTAAAGTGGACAGATTATAGTGGAAAGACTATAGTGGAAAGACTGTAGTGAACAGAATAAAGTGGAGACTATAGTGGAAAGACTAAAGTGGAAAGACTAAAGTTGACAGATTATAGTGGAAAGACTGAAGTGGAAAGACTCAGTGAACAGGCTAAAGTGTACACACTGAAGTGGACAGTATAAAGTGAAGACTATAGTGGAAAGACTAAAGTGGACAGAGAATAGTGGAAAGACTAAAGTGGAAAGACTGTAGTTGACAGAATAAAGTGGAGACTATAGTGGAAAGACTAAAGTGGAAAGACTAAAGTGGACAGACTATAGTGGAAAGACTATAGTGGAAAGACTGTAATGGACAGAATAAAGTGGAGACTATAGTGGAAAGACTAAAGTGGACAGAGAATAGTGGAAAGACTAAAGTGGACAGAGAATAGTGGAAAGACTAAAGTGGACAGACTATAGTGGAAAGACTATAGTGGAAAGACTGTAGTGGACAGAAAAAAGTGGAGACTATAGTGGAAAGACTAAAGTGGAAAGACTAAAGTGGACAGACTAAAGTGGACAGACTATAGTGGAAAGACTGAAGTGGACAGACTAAAGTGGAAAAACTAAAGTGGAAAGACTAAAGTGGACAGACTATAGTGGTAAGACTATAGTTGAAAGACTGTAGTGGACAGAATAAAGTGGAGACTATAGTGGAAAGAAAAAAGTGGACAGAGAATAGTGGAAAGACTAAAGTGGACAGATTATAGTGGAAAGACTATAGTGGAAAGACTGTAGTGAACAGAATAAAGTGGAGACTATAGTGGATAGACTAAAGTTGACAGAGAATAGTGGAAAGACTAAATTGGAAAGACTGTAGTGGACAGAATAAAGTGGAGACTATAGTGGAAAGACTGAAGTGGAAAGACTCAGTGGACAGACTAAAGTGGACACACTGAAGTGGACAGAATAAAGTGGAAAGACTAAAGTGGAAAGACTAAAGTGGATAGACTATAGTGGAAAGACTATAGTGGAAAGACTGTAGTAGACAGAATAAAGTGGAGAGTATAGTGGAAAGACTAAAGTGGACAGAGAATAGTGGAAAGACTAAAGTGGACAGACTAAAGTGGAAAAACTAAAGTGGAAAGACTAAAGTGGACAAACTATAGTGGGAATACTATAGTGGAAAGACTGTAGTGGACAGAATAAAGTGGAGACTGCAGTGGAAAGACTAAAGTGGACAGAGAATAGTGGAAAGACTAAAGTGGACAGACTATAGTGGAAAGACTAAAGTGGACAGACTATAGTGGAAAGACTATAGTGGAAAGAAGATAGTGGAAAGACTGTAGTGGACAGAATAAAGAGGAGACTATAATGGAAAAACTAAAGTGGACAGAGAGGATTGGAAAGACTAAAGTGGAAAGACTGTAGTGAAAGACTGTAGTGGACAGAATAAAGTGGAGACTATAGTGGAAAGACTAAAGTGGAAAGACTAAAGTGGACAGACTATAGTGGAAAGACTATAGTGGAAAGACTGTAGTGGACAGAATAAAGTGGACAGAATAAAGTGGAAAGACTAAAGTGGAAAGACTAAAGTGGATAGACTATAGTGGAAAGACTAAAGTGGACAGACTAAAGTGGAAAAACTAAAGTGGAAAGACTAAAGTGGAAAAACTATAGTGGAAAGACTAAAGTGGACAGACTAAAGTGGAAAGACGAAAGTGGAAAGACTAAAGTGGACAGACTATAGTGGAAAGACTATAATGGAAAGACTGTAGTGGACAGAATAAAGTGGAGAGTATAGTGGAAAGACTAAAGTGGACAGAGAATAGTGGAAAGACTAAAGTTGACAGACTATAGTGGAAAGACTATAGTGGAAAGACTGTAGTGGACAGAATAAAGTGGAGACTATAGTGGAAAGACTAAAGTGGACAGGGAATAGTGGAAAGACTAAAGTGGACAGACTATAGTGGAAAGACTAAAATGGAAAAACTAAAGTGGAAAGACTAAAGTGGACAGACTATAGTGGAAAGACTAAAGTGGACAGACTAAAGTGGAAAAACTAAAGTGGAAAGACTAAAGTGGACAAACTATAGTGGGAATACTATAGTGGAAAGACTGTAGTGGACAGAATAAAGTGGAGACTGTAGTGGAAAGACTAAAGTGGACAGAGAATAGTGGAAAGACTAAATTGGACAGACTATAGTGGAAAGACTAAAGTGGACAGACTATAGTGGAAAGACTATAGTGGAAAGAAGATAGTGGAAAGACTGTAGTGGACAGAATAAAGAGGAGACTATAATGGAAAAACTAAAGTGGACAGAGAGGATTGGAAAGACTAAAGTGGAAAGACTGTAGTGGACAGAATAAAGTGGAGACTGTAGTGGAACGACTAAAGTGGAAATACTAAAGTGGACAGACTATAGTGGAAAGACTGAAGTTGAAAGACTCAGCGGACAGACTAAAGTGTACACACTGAAGTGGACAGAATAAAGTGGAAAGACTAAAGTGGAAAGACTAAAGTGGAAAGATTAAAGTGGAAAGACTAAAGTGGACAGACTATAGTGGAAAGACTATAGTGGAAAGACTGTAGTGGACAGAATAAAGTGGAGACTATAGTGGAAAGACTAAAGTGGAAAGACTAAAGTGGACAGAGAATAGTGGAAAGACTAAAGTGGACAAACTATAGTGGAAAGACTAAAGTGGACAGACTAAAGTGGAAAGACGAAAGTGGAAAGACTAAAGTGGACAGACTATAGTGGAAAGACTATAGTGGAAAGACTGTAGTAGACAGAATAAAGTGGAGAGTATAGTGGAAAGACTGAAGTGGACAGAGAATAGTGGAAAGACTAAAGTGGACAGACTATAGTGGAAAGACTAAAATGGAAAAACTAAAGTGGAAAGACTAAAGTGGACAGACTCTAGTGGAAAGACTATAGTGGAAAGACTGTAGTGGACAGAATAAAGTGGAGACTATAGTGGAAAGACTAAAGTGGACAGATAATAGTAGAAAAACTAAAGTGGACAGACTATAGTGGAAAGACTATAGTGGAAAGACTGTAGTGAGCAGAATAAAGTGGAGACTATAGTGGAAAGACTAAAGTGGACAGAGAATAGTGGAAAGACTAAATTGGAAAGACTGTAGTGGACAGAATAAAGTGGAGACTATAGTGGAAAGACTGAAGTGGAAAGACTAAAGTGGACAGACTATAATGGAAAGACTATAGTGGAAAGACTAAAGTGGACAGACTATAGCGGAAAGACTGAAGTGGAAAGACTCAGTGGAAAGACTAAAGTGTTCACACTGAAGTTGACAGAATAAAGTGGACAGACTAAAGTGGAAAAACTAAAGTGGAAAGACTAAAGTGGACAGACTATAATGGAAAGACTATAGTGGAAAGACTGTAGTGGACAGAAGAAAGTGGAGACTATAGTGGAAAGACTAAAGTGGACAGAGAATAGTGGAAAGACTAAAGTGGACAGACTATAGTGGAAAGACTAAAATGGAAAAACTAAAGGGGAAAGACTAAAGTGGACAGACTCTAGTGGAAAGACTATAGTGGAAAGACTGTAGTGGACAGAAGAAAGTGGAGACTATAGTGGAAAGACTAAAGTGGACAGATAATAGTAGAAAGACTAAAGTGGACAGACTATAGTGGAAAGACTATAGTGGAAAGACTGTAGTGAGCAGAATAAAGTGGAGACTATAGTGGAAAGACTAAAGTGGGGAGACTAAAGTGGACAGACTATAGTGGAAAGACTGAAGTGGAAAGACTCAGTGAACAGACTAAAGTGTACACACTGAAGTGGACAGTATAAAGTGAAGACTATAGTGGAAAGACTAAAGTGGAAAGACTAAAGTGGACAGAGAATAGTGGAAAGACTAAAGTGGAAAGACTGTAGTTGACAGAATAAAGTGGAGACTATAGTGGAAAGACTAAAGTGGAAAGACTAAAGTGGACAGACTATAGTGGAAAGACTATAGTGGAAAGACTGTAATGGACAGAATAAAGTGGAGACTATAGTGGAAAGACTAAAGTGGACAGAGAATAGTGGAAAGACTAAAGTGGACAGAGAATAGTGGAAAGACTAAAGTGGACAGACTATAGTGGAAAGACTATAGTGGAAAGACTGTAGTGGACAGAAAAAAGTGGAGACTATAGTGGAAAGACTAAAGTGGAAAGACTAAAGTGGACAGACTAAAGTGGACAGACTATAGTGGAAAGACTGAAGTGGACAGACTAAAGTGGAAAAACTAAAGTGGAAAGACTAAAGTGGACAGACTATAGTGGTAAGACTATAGTTGAAAGACTGTAGTGGACAGAATAAAGTGGAGACTATAGTGGAAAGAATAAAATGGACAGAGAATAGTGGAAAGACTAAAGTGGACAGATTATAGTGGAAAGACTATAGTGGAAAGACTGTAGTGGACAGAATAAAGTGGAGACTATAGTGGATAGACTAAAGTGGACAGAGAATAGTGGAAAGACTAAATTGGAAAGACTGTAGTGGACAGAATAAAGTGGAGACTATAGTGGAAAGACTGAAGTGGAAAGACTCAGTGGACAGACTAAAGTGTACACACTGAAGTGGACAGAATAAAGTGGAAAGACTAAAGTGGAAAGACTAAAGTGGATAGACTATAGTGGAAAGACTAAAGTGGACAGACTAAAGTGGAAAAACTAAAGTGGAAAGACTAAAGTGGACAAACTATAGTGGAAAGACTATAGTGGAAAGACTGTAGTGGACAGAATAAAGTGGAGACTATAGTGGAAAGACTAAAGTGGACAGAGAATAGTGGAAAGACTAAAGTTGACAGACTATAGTGAAAAGACTAAAGTGGAGAGACTATAGTGGAAAGACTAAAGTGGAAAGACTAAAGTGGACAGACTATAGTGTAAAGACTGAAGTGGAAAGACTCAGCGGACAGACTAAAGTGTACACACTGAAGTGGACAGAATAAAGTGGAAAGACTAAGGTGGAAAGACTAAAGTGAGAATAAAGTGGACAGACTATAGTGGAAAGACTATAGTGGAAAGACTGTAGTGGACAGAATAAAGTGGATACTATAGTGGAAAGACTAAAGTGGAAAGACTAAAGTGGAAAGACTAAAGTGGACAGAGAATAGTGGAAAGACTAAAGTGGACAAACTATAGTAGAAAGACTAAAGTGGACAGACTAAAGTGGAAAGACTAAAGTGGAAAGACTATAGTGGAAAGACTATAGTGGAAGGACTATAGTGGAAAGACTGTAGTGGACAGAATAAAGTGGAGAGTATAGTGGAAAGACTAAAGTGGACAGAGAATAGTGGAAAGACTAAAGTGGAAAGACTAAAGTGGACAGACTATAGTGGAAAGACTGTAGTGGACAGAATAAAGTGGAGAATATAGTGGAAAGACTCAAGTGGACAGAGAATAGTGGAAGGACTAAAGAGGACAAACTACAGTGGAAAGACTATAGTGGAAAGTCTAAAGTGGAAAGACTGTAGTACACAGAATAAAGTGGAGACTATAGTGGAAAGACTAAAGTGGAAAGACTAAAGTGGACAGACTATAGTGGAAAGACTGAAGTGGAAAGACTAAAGTGGACAGACTATAGTGGAAAGACTGAAGTGGAAAGACTAAAGTGTACACACTGAAGTTGACAGAATAAAGTGGAAAGACTAAAGTGGAAAGACTAAAGTGGATAGACTATAGTGGAAAGTCTAAAGTGGAAAGACTGTAGTACACAGAATAAAGTGGAGACTATAGTGGAAAGACTAGAGTGGACAGAATAAAGTGGAGACTATAGTGGAAAGACTAAAGTGGACAGAGAATAGTGGAAAGACTAAATTGGAAAGACTGTAGTGGACAGAATAAAGTGGAGACTATAGTGGAAAGACTAAAGTGGAAAGACTAAAGTGGACAGACTATAGTGGAAAGACTGAAGTGGAAAGACTAAAGTGTACACACTGAAGTTGACAGAATAAAGTGGAGACTATAGTGGAAAGACTAAAGTGGAAAGACTAAAGTGGACAGACTATAGTGGAAAGACTGAAGTGGAAAGACTAAAGTGTACACACTGAAGTTGACAGAATAAAGTGGAAAGACTAAAGTGGAAAGACTAAAGTGGATAGACTATAGTGGAAAGCCTAAAGTGGAAAGACTGTAGTACACAGAATAAAGTGGAGACTATAGTGGAACGACTAAAGTGGAAATACTAAAGTGGACAGACTATAGTGGAAAGACTGAAGTTGAAAGACTCAGCGGACAGACTAAAGTGTACACACTGAAGTGGACAGAATAAAGTGGAAAGACTAAAGTGGAAAGACTAAAGTGGAAAGATTAAAGTGGAAAGACTAAAGTGGACAGACTATAGTGGAAAGACTATAGTGGAAAGACTGTAGTGGACAGAATAAAGTGGAGACTATAGTGGAAAGAATAAAGTGGAAAGACTAAAGTGGACAGAGAAAAGTGGAAAGACTAAAGTGGACAAACTATAGTGGAAAGACTAAAGTGGACAGACTAAAGTGGAAAGACGAAAGTGGAAAGACTAAAGTGGACAGACTATAGTGGAAAGACTATAGTGGAAAGACTGTAGTAGACAGAATAAAGTCGAGAGTATAGTGGAAAGACTAAAGTGGACAGAGAATAGTGGAAAGACTAAAGTGGACAGACTATAGTGGAAAGACTAAAATGGAAAAACTAAAGTGGAAAGACTAAAGTGGACAGACTCTAGTGGAAAGACTATAGTGGAAAGACTGTAGTGGACAGAATAAAGTGGAGACTATAGTGGAAAGACTAAAGTGGACAGATAATAGTAGAAAGACTAAAGTGGACAGACTATAGTGGAAAGACTATAGTGGAAAGACTGTAGTGAGCAGAATAAAGTGGAGACTATAGTGGAAAGACTAAAGTGGACAGAGAATAGTGGAAAGACTAAATTGGAAAGACTGTAGTGGACAGAATAAATTGGAGACTATAGTGGAAAGACTAAAGTGGAAAGACTAAAGTGGACAGACTATAATGGAAAGACTATAGTGGAAAGACTAAAGTGGACAGACTATAGTGGAAAGACTGAAGTGGAAAGACTCAGTGGAAAGACTAAAGTGTTCACACTGAAGTTGACAGAATAAAGTGGACAGACTAAAGTGGAAAAACTAAAGTGGAAAGACTAAAGTGGACAGACTATAATGGAAAGACTATAGTGGAAAGACTGTAGTGGACAGAAGAAAGTGGAGACTATAGTGGAAAGACTAAAGTGGACAGAGAATAGTGGAAAGACTAAGGTGGACAGACTATAGTGGAAAGACTAAAATGGAAAAACTAAAGTGGAAAGACTAAAGTGGACAGACTCTAGTGGAAAGACTATAGTGGAAAGACTGTAGTGGACAGAATAAAGTGGAGACTATAGTGGAAAGACTAAAGTGGACAGATAATAGTAGAAAGACTAAAGTGGACAGACTATAGTGGAAAGACTGAAGTGGAAAGACTCAGTGAACAGACTAAAGTGTACACACTGAAGTGGACAGTATAAAGTGAAGACTATAGTGGAAAGACTAAAGTGGAAAGACTAAAGTGGACAGAGAATAGTGGAAAGACTAAAGTGGAAAGACTGTAGTTGACAGAATAAAGTGGAGACTATAGTGGAAAGACTAAAGTGGAAAGACTAAAGTGGACAGACTATAGTGGAAAGACTATAGTGGAAAGACTGTAATGGACAGAAAAAAGTGGAGACTATAGTGGAAAGACTAAAGTGGAAAGACTAAAGTGGACAGACTAAAGTGGACAGACTATAGTGGAAAGACTGAAATGGACAGACTAAAGTGGAAAAACTAAAGTGGAAAGACTAAAGTGGACAGACTATAGTGGTAAGACTATAGTTGAAAGACTGTAATGGACAGAATAAAGTGGAGACTATAGTGGAAAGACTAAAGTGGACAGAGAATAGTGGAAAGACTAAAGTGGACAGAGAATAGTGGAAAGACTAAAGTGGACAGACTATAGTGGAAATACTATAGTGGAAAGACTGTAGTGGACAGAAAAAAGTGGAGACTATAGTGGAAAGACTAAAGTGGAAAGACTAAAGTGGACAGACTAAAGTGGACAGACTATAGTGGAAAGACTGAAGTGGACAGACTAAAGTGGAAAAACTAAAGTGGAAAGACTAAAGTGGACAGACTATAGTGGTAAGACTATAGTTGAAAGACTGTAGTGGACAGAATAAAGTGGAGACTATAGTGGAAAGAATAAAGTGGACAGAGAATAGTGGAAAGACTAAAGTGGACAGATTATAGTGGAAAGACTATAGTGGAAAGACTGTAGTGGACAGAATAAAGTGGAGACTATAGTGGATAGACTAAAGTGGACAGAGAATAGTGGAAAGACTAAATTGGAAAGACTGTAGTGGACAGAATAAAGTGGAGACTATAGTGGAAAGACTGAAGTTTAAAGACTCAGTGGACAGACTAAAGTGTACACACTGAAGTGGACAGAATAAAGTGGAAAGACTAAAGTGGAAAGACTAAAGTGGATAGACTATAGTGGAAAGACTAAAGTGGACAGACTAAAGTGGAAAAACTAAAGTGGAAAGACTAAAGTGGACAAACTATAGTGGAAAGACTATAGTGGAAAGACTGTAGTGGACAGAATAAAGTGGAGACTATAGTGGAAAGACTAAAGTGGACAGAGAATAGTGGAAAGACTAAAGTGGACAGACTATAGTGAAAAGACTAAAGTGGACAGACTATAGTGGAAAGACTATAGTGGAAAGACTGTAGTGGACAGAATAAAGTGGAGACTATAATGGAAAAACTAAAGTGGACAGAGAGTATTGGAAAGACTAAAGTGGAAAGACTGTAATTTACAGAAGAAAGTGGAGACTATAGTGGAAAGACTAAAGTGGAAAGACTAAAGTGGACAGACTATAGTGTAAAGACTGAAGTGGAAAGACTCAGCGGACAGACTAAAGTGTACACACTGAAGTGGACAGAATAAAGTGGAAAGACTAAGGTGGAAAGACTAAAGTGAGACTAAAGTGGACAGACTATAGTGGAAAGACTGTAGTGGAAAGACTGTAGTGGACAGAATAAAGTGGATACTATAGTGGAAAGACTAAAGTGGAAAGACTAAAGTGGACAGAGAATAGTGGAAAGACTAAAGTGGACAAACTATAGTGGAAAGACTAAAGTGGACAGACTAAAGTGGAAAGACTAAAGTGGAAAGACTATAGTGGAAAGACTATAGTGGAAAGACTGTAGTGGACAGAATAAAGTGGAGAGTATAGTGGAAAGACTAAAGTGGACAGAGAATAGTGGAAAGACTAAAGTGGACAGACTATAGTGGAAAGACGATAGTGGAAAGACTGTAGTGGACAGAATAAAGTGGAGACTATAGTGGAAAGACTAAAGTGGAAAGACTAAAGTGTACAGACTATAGTGGAAAGACTGAAGTGGACAGACTAAAGTGGAAAAACTAAAGTGGAAAGACTAAAGTGGACAGACTATAGTGGAAAGACTGTAGTGGACAGAATAAAGTGGAGACTATAGTCTTTCTTAAGACTAAAACTTCTTAAGACTAAAGTGGAAAGACTAAAGTATATTCTCTGTCCACTATTCTCTGTCCACTTTAGTCTTTCCACTATTCTCTGTCCACTTTAGTCTTTCCACTATAGTCTCCACTTTATTCTGTCCATTACAGTCTTTCCACTATAGTCTTTCCACTATAGTCTGTCCACTTTAGTCTTTCCACTTTAGTCTTTCCACTATAGTCTCCACTTTATTCTGTCAACTACAGTCTTTCCACTTTAGTCTTTCCACTATTCTCTGTCCACTTTAGTCTTTCCACTTTAGTCTTTCCACTATAGTCTTCACTTTATACTGTCCACTTCAGTGTGTACACTTTAGTCTGTTCACTGAGTCTTTCCACTTCAGTCTTTCCACTATAGTCTGTCCACTTTAGTCTTTCTACTATTATCTGTCCACTTTAGTCTTTCCACTATAGTCTCCACTTTATTCTGTCCACTACAGTCTTTCCACTATAGTCTTTCCACTAGAGTCTGTCCACTTTAGTCTTTCCACTTTAGTTTTTCCATTTTAGTCTTTCCACTATAGTCTGTCCACCTTAGTCTTTCCACTATTCTCTGTCCACTTTAGTCTTTCCACTATAGTCTCCACTTTCTTCTGTCCACTACAGTCTTTCCACTATAGTCTTTCCATTATAGTCTGTCCACTTTAGTCTTTCCACTTTAGTTTTTCCACTTTAGTCTGTCCACTTTATTCTGTCAACTTCAGTGTGAACACTTTAGTCTTTCCACTGAGTCTTTCCACTTCAGTCTTTCCACTATAGTCTGTCCACTTTAGTCTTTCCACTATAGTCTTTCCATTATAGTCTGTCCACTTTAGTCTTTCCACTTTAGTCTTTCCACTATAGTCTCCAATTTATTCTGTCCACTACAGTCTTTCCAATTTAGTCTTTCCACTATTCTCTGTCCACTTTAGTCTTTCCACTATAGTCTCCACTTTATTCTGCTCACTACAGTCTTTCCACTATAGTCTTTCCACTATAGTCTGTCCACTTTAGTCTTTCTACTATTATCTGTCCACTTTAGTCTTTCCACTATAGTCTCCACTTTATTCTGTCCACTACAGTCTTTCCACTATAGTCTTTCCACTAGAGTCTGTCCACTTTAGTCTTTCCACTTTAGTTTTTCCATTTTAGTCTTTCCACTATAGTCTGTCCACTTTAGTCTTTCCACTATTCTCTGTCCACTTTAGTCTTTCCACTATACTCTCGACTTTATTCTGTCTACTACAGTCTTTCCACTATAGTCTTTCCACTATAGTCTGTCCACTTTAGTCTTTCCACTTTCGTCTTTCCACTTTAGTCTGTCCACTTTAGTCTTTCCACTTCAGTATTTCCACTATAGTCTCCACTTTATTCTGTCCACTACAGTCTTTCCAATTTAGTCTTTCCACTATTCTCTGTCCACTTTAGTCTTTCCACTTCAGTCTTTCCACTATAGTCTCCACTTTATTCTGCTCACTACAGTCTTTCCACTATAGTCTTTCCACTATAGTCTGTCCACTTTAGTCTTTCTACTATTATCTGTCCACTTTAGTCTTTCCACTATAGTCTCCACTTTATTCTGTCCACTACAGTCTTTCCACTATAGTCTTTCCACTAGAGTCTGTCCACTTTAGTCTTTCCACTATTCTCTGTCCACTTCAGTCTTTCCACTATACTCTCCACTTTATTCTGTCTACTACAGTCTTTCCACTATAGTCTTTCCACTATAGTCTGTCCACTTTAGTCTTTCCACTTTCGTCTTTCCACTTTAGTCTGTCCACTTTAGTCTTTCCACTATAGTTTGTCCACTTTAGTCTTTCCACTATTCTGTCCACTTTAGTCTTTCCACTTTAGTCTTTCCACTATAGTCTCCACTTTATTCTGTCCACTACAGTCTTTCCACTATAGTCTTTCCACTATAGTCTGTCCACTTTAGTCTTTCCACTTTAATCTTTCCACTTTAGTCTTTCCACTTTAGTCTTTCCACTTTATTCTGTCCACTTCAGTGTGTACACTTTAGTCTGTCCGCTGAGTCTTTCAACTTCAGTCTTTCCACTATAGTCTGTCCACTTTAGTATTTCCACTTTAGTCGTTCCACTATAGTCTCCACTTTATTCTGTCCACTACAGTCTTTCCACTTTAGTCTTTCCAATCCTCTCTGTCCACTTTAGTTTTTCCATTATAGTCTCCTCTTTATTCTGTCCACTACAGTCTTTCCACTATCTTCTTTCCACTATAGTCTTTCCACTATAGTCTGTCCACTTTAGTCTTTCCACTATAGTCTGTCCACTTTAGTCTTTCCACTATTCTCTGTCCACTTTAGTCTTTCCACTACAGTCTCCACTTTATTCTGTCCACTACAGTCTTTCCACTATAGTATTCCCACTATAGTTTGTCCACTTTAGTCTTTCCACTTTAGTTTTTCCACTTTAGTCTGTCCACTTTAGTCTTTCCACTATAGTCTGTCCACTTTAGTCTTTCCACTTTAGTTTTTCCATTTTAGTCTTTCCACTATAGTCTGTCCACTTTAGTCTTTCCACTATTCCCTGTCCACTTTAGTCTTTCCACTATAGTCTCCACTTTATTCTGTCCACTACAGTCTTTCCACTATAGTCTTTCCACTATAGTCTGTCAACTTTAGTCTTTCCACTATTCTCTGTCCACTTTAGTCTTTCCACTATACTCTCCACTTTATTCTGTCCACTACAGTCTTTCCATTATAGTCTTTCCACTATAGTCTGTCCACTTTAGTCTTTCCACTTTCGTCTTTCCACTTTAGTCTGTCCACTTTAGTCTTTCCACTATAGTTTTTCCACTTTAGTCTTTCCACTTTAGTTTTTCCACTTTAGTCTGTCCACTTTAGTCTTTCCACTATAGTCTATCCACTTTAGTCTTTCCACTTTAGTCTTTCCACTTTATTCTGTCCACTTTATTCTGTCCACTACAGTCTTTCCACTATAGTCTTTCCACTATAGTCTGTCCACTTTAGTCTTTCCACTTTAGTCTTTCCACTATAGTCTCCACTTTATTCTGTCCACTACAGTCTTTCCACTTTAGTCTTTCCACTATTCTCTGTCCACTTTAGTCTTTCCACTTTAGTCTTTCCACTATAGTCTTCACTTTATACTGTCCACTTCAGTGTGTACACTTTAGTCTGTTCACTGAGTCTTTCCACTTCAGTCTTTCCACTATAGTCTGTCCACTTTAGTCTTTCCACTTTAGTCATTCCACTATAGTCTCCACTTTATTCTGCTCACTACAGTCTTTCCACTATAGTCTTTCCACTATAGTCTGTCCACTTTAGTCTTTCTACTATTATCTGTCCACTTTAGTCTTTCCACTATAGTCTCCACTTTATTCTGTCCACTACAGTCTTTCCACTTTAGTCTTTCCAATCCTCTCTGTCCACTTTAGTTTTTCCATTATAGTCTCCTCTTTATTCTGTCCACTACAGTCTTTCCACTATCTTCTTTCCACTATAGTCTTTCCACTATAGTCTGTCCACTTTAGTCTTTCCACTATAGTCTGTCCACTTTAGTCTTTCCACTATTCTCTGTCCACTTTAGTCTTTCCACTACAGTCTCCACTTTATTCTGTCCACTACAGTCTTTCCACTATAGTATTCCCACTATAGTTTGTCCACTTTAGTCTTTCCACTTTAGTTTTTCCACTTTAGTCTGTCCACTTTAGTCTTTCCACTATTCTCTGTCCACTTTAGTCTTTCCACTATACTCTCCACTTTATTCTGTCTACTACAGTCTTTCCACTATAGTCTTTCCACTATAGTCTATCCACTTTAGTCTTTCCACTTTATTCTGTCCACTTCAGTGTGTACACTTTAGTCTGTCCACTGAGTCTTTCCACTTCAGTCTTTCCACTATAGTCTCCACTTTATTCTGTCCACTACAGTCTTTCCAATTTAGTCTTTCCACTATTCTCTGTCAACTTTAGTCTATCCACTATAGTCTCCACTTTATTCTGTTCACTACAGTCTTTCCACTATAGTCTTTCCACTATAATCTGTCCACTTTAGTCTTTCCACTATTCCCTGTCCACTTTATTCTTTCCACTATAGTCTCCACTTTATTCTGTCCACTACCGTCTTTCAACTATAGTCTTACCACTATAGTCTGTCCACTTTAGTCTTTCCACTTTAGTTTTTCCACTTTAGTCTGTCCACTTCAGTCTTTCCACTATAGTCTGTCCACTTTAGTCTGTCCACTTTAGTCTTTCCACTTTAGTCTTTCCACTATAGTCTCCACTTTTTTCTGTCCACTACAGTCTTTCCACTATAGTCTTTCCACTATAGTCTGTCCACTTTAGTCTTTCCACTATTCTCTGTTCACTTTAGTCTTTCCACTATTCTCTGTCCACTTTAGTCTTTCCACTATAGTCTCCACTTTATTCTGTCCATTACAGTCTTTCCACTATAGTCTTTCCACTATAGTCTGTCCACTTTAGTCTTTCCACTTTAGTCTTTCCACTATAGTCTCCACTTTATTCTGCTCACTACAGTCTTTCGACTATAGTCTTTCCACTATAGTCTGTCCACTTTAGTCTTTCTACTATTATCTGTCCACTTTAGTCTTTCCACTATAGTCTCCACTTTATTCTGTCCACTACAGTCTTTCAACTATAGTCTTTCCACTAGAGTCTGTCCACTTTAGTCTTTCGACTTTAGTTTTTCCATTTTAGTCTTTCCACTATAGTCTGTCCACTTTAGTCTTTCCACTATTCTCTGTCCACTTTAGTCTTTCCACTATAGTCTCCACTTTCTTCTGTCCACTACAGTCTTTCCACTATAGTCTTTCCATTATAGTCTGTCCACTTTAGTCTTTCCACTTTAGTTTTTCCACTTTAGTCTGTCCACTTTATTCTGTCAACTTCAGTGTGAACACTTTAGTCTTTCCACTGAGTCTTTCCACTTCAGTCTTTCCACTATAGTCTGTCCACTTTAGTCTTTCCACTATAGTCTTTCCATTATAGTCTGTCCACTTTAGTCTTTCCACTTTAGTCTTTCCACTATAGTCTCCACTTTATTCTGTCCACTACAGTCTTTCCAATTTAGTCTTTCCACTATTCTCTGTCCACTTTAGTCTTTCCACTATAGTCTCCACTTTATTCTGCTCACTACAGTCTTTCCACTATAGTCTTTCCACTATAGTCTGTCCACTTTAGTCTTTCTACTATTATCTGTCCACTTTAGTCTTTCCACTATAGTCTCCACTTTATTCTGTCCACTACAGTCTTTCCACTATAGTCTTTCCACTAGAGTCTGTCCACTTTAGTCTTTCCACTTTAGTTTTTCCATTTTAGTCTTTCCACTATAGTCTGTCCACTTTAGTCTTTCCACTATTCTCTGTCTACTTCAGTCTTTCCACTATACTCTCCACTTTATTCTGTCTACTACAGTCTTTCCACTATAGTCTTTCCACTATAGTCTGTCCACTTTAGTCTTTCCACTTTCGTCTTTCCACTTTAGTCTGTCCACTTTAGTCTTTCCACTATAGTTTGTCCACTTTAGTCTTTCCACTATTCTCTGTCCACTTTAGTCTTTCCACTTTAGTCTTTCCACTATAGTCTCCACTTTATTCTGTCCACTACAGTCTTTCCACTATAGTCTTTCCACTATAGTCTGTCCACTTTAGTCTTTCCACTTTAATCTTTCCACTTTAGTCTTTGAACTTTAGTCTTTCCACTTTATTCTGTCCACTTCAGTGTGTACACTTTAGTCTGTCCGCTGAGTCTTTCAACTTCAGTCTTTCCACTATAGTCTGTCCACTTTAGTATTTCCACTTTAGTCGTTCCACTATAGTCTCCACTTTATTCTGTCCACTACAGTCTTTCCACTTTAGTCTTTCCAATCCTCTCTGTCCACTTTAGTTTTTCCATTATAGTCTCCTCTTTATTCTGTCCACTACAGTCTTTCCACTATCTTCTTTCCACTATAGTCTTTCCACTATAGTCTGTCCACTTTAGTCTTTCCACTATAGTCTGTCCATTTTAGTCTTTCCACTATTCTCTGTCCACTTTAGTCTTTCCACTACAGTCTCCACTTTATTCTGTCCACTACAGTCTTTCCACTATAGTATTCCCACTATAGTTTGTCCACTTTAGTCTTTCCACTTTAGTTTTTCCACTTTAGTCTGTCCACTTTAGTCTTTCCACTATAGTCTGTCCACTTTAGTCTTTCCACTTTAATTTTTCCATTTTAGTCTTTCCACTATAGTCTGTCCACTTTAGTCTTTCCACTATTCCCTGTCCACTTTAGTCTTTCCACTATAGTCTCCACTTTATTCTGTCCACTACAGTCTTTCCACTATAGTCTTTCCACTATAGTCTGTCAACTTTAGTCTTTCCACTATTCTCTGTCCACTTTAGTCTTTCCACTATACTCTCCACTTTATTCTGTCCACTACAGTCTTTCCACTATAGTCTTTCCACTATAGTCTGTCCACTTTAGTCTTTCCACTTTCGTCTCTTCACTTTAGTCTGTCCACTTTAGTCTTTCCACTATAGTTTGTCCACTTTAGTCTTTCCACTTTAGTTTTTCCACTTTAGTCTGTCCACTTTAGTCTTTCCACTATAGTCTATCCACTTTAGTCTTTCCACTTTAGTCTTTCCACTTTATTCTGTCCACTTTATTCTGTCCACTACAGTCTTTCCACTATAGTCTTTCCACTATAGTCTGTCCACTTTAGTCTTTCCACTTTACTCTTTCCACTATAGTCTCCACTTTATTCTGTCCACTACAGTCTTTCCACTTTAGTCTTTCCACTATTCTCTGTCCACTTTAGTCTTTCCACTTTAGTCTTTCCACTATAGTCTTCACTTTATACTGTCCACTTCAGTGTGTACACTTTAGTCTGTTCACTGAGTCTTTCCACTTCAGTCTTTCCACTATAGTCTGTCCACTTTAGTCTTTCCACTTTAGTCATTCCACTATAGTCTCCACTTGATTCTGCTCACTACAGTCTTTCCACTATAGTCTTTCCACTATAGTCTGTCCACTTTAGTCTTTCTACTATTATCTGTCCACTTTAGTCTTTCCACTATAGTCTCCACTTTATTCTGTCCACTACAGTCTTTCCACTATAGTCTTTCCACTATAGTCTGTCCACTTTAGTCTTTCCACTTTAGTTTTTCCATTTTAGTCTTTCCACTATTCTCTGTCCACTTTAGTCTTTCCTCTATAGTCTCCACTTTATTCTGTCCACTACAGTCTGTCCACTTTAGTCTTTCCACTTTAGTTTTTCCATTTTAGTCTTTCCACTATAGTCTGTCCACTTTAGTCTTTCCACTATTCTCTGTCCACTTCAGTCTTTCCACTATACTCTCCACTTTATTCTGTCTACTACAGTCTTTCCACTATAGTCTTTCCACTATAGTCTGTCCACTTTAGTCTTTCCACTTTCGTCTTTCCACTTTAGTCTGTCCACTTTAGTCTTTCCACTATAGTTTGTCCACTTTAGTCTTTCCACTATTCTCTGTCCACTTTAGTCTTTCCACTTTAGTCTTTCTACTATAGTCTCCACTTTATTCTGTCCACTACAGTCTTTCCGCTATAGTCTTTCCACTATAGTCTGTCCACTTTAGTCTTTCCACTTTAATCTTTCCACTGTAGTCTTTCCACTTTAGTCTTTCCACTTTATTCTGTCCACTTCAGTGTGTACACTTTAGTCTGTCCGCTGAGTCTTTCAACTTCAGTATTTCCACTATAGTCTGTCCACTTTAGTATTTCCACTTTAGTCGTTCCACTATAGTCTCCACTTTATTCTGTCCACTTTCGTCTTTCCACTTTAGTCTGTCCACTTTAGTCTTTCCACTATAGTTTGTCCACTTTAGTCTTTCCACTTTAGTTTTTCCACTTTAGTCTGTCCACTTTTGTCTTTCCACTATAGTCTATCCACTTTAGTCTTTCCACTTTAGTCTTTCCACTTTATTCTCTCCACTTTTTTCTGTCCACTACAGTCTTTCCACTATAGTCTTTCCACTTTAGTTTTTCCATTTTAGTCTTTCCAATACTCTCTGTCCACTTTAGTTTTTCCATTATAGTCTCCACTTTATTCTGTCCACTACAGTCTTTCCACTATAGTCTTTCCACTATAGTCTGTCCACTTTAGTCTTTTCACTATAGTCTGTCCACTTTAGTCTTTCCACTATTCTCTGTCCACTTTAGTCTTTCCACTATAGTCTCCACTTTATTCTGTCCACTACAGTCTTTCCACTATAGTCTTTCCACTATAGTTTGTCCACTTTAGTCTTTCCACTTTAGTTTTTCCACTTTAGTCTGTCCACTTTAGTCTTTCCACTATAGTCTATCCACTTTAGTCTTTCCACTTTAGTCTTTCCACTTTATTCTGTCCACTTCAGTGTGTACACTTTAGTCTGTCCACTGAGTCTTTCCACTTCAGTCTTTCCACTATAGTCTCCACTTTATTCTGTCCACTACAGTCTTTCCAATTTAGTCTTTCCACTATTCTCTGTCCACTTTAGTCTATCCACTATAGTCTCCACTTTATTCTGTCCACTACAGTCTTTCCACTATAGTCTTTCCACTATAATCTGTCCACTTTAGTCTTTCCACTATTCTCTGTCCACTTTATTCTTTCCACTATAGTCTCCACTTTATTCTGTCCACTACAGTCTTTCCACTATAGTCTTACCACTATAGTCTGTCCACTTTAGTCTTTCCACTTTAGTTTTTCCACTTTAGTCTGTCCACTTCAGTCTTTCCACTATAGTCTGTCCACTTTAGTCTTTCCACTATAGTTTGTCCACTTTAGTCTTTCCACTATTCTCTGTCCACTTTAGTTTTTCCACTTTAGTCTGTCCACTTTAGTCTTTCCACTATAGTCTATCCACTTTAGTCTTTCCACTTTAGTCTTTCCACTTTATTCTGTCCACTTCAGTGTGTACACTTTAGTCTGTCCACTGAGTCTTTCCACTTCAGTCTTTCCACTATAGTCTCCACTTTATTCTGTCCACTACAGTCTTTCCAATTTAGTCTTTCCACTATTCTCTGTCCACTTTAGTCTTTCCACTTTAGTCTTTCCACTATAGTCTTCACTTTATACTGTCCACTTCAGTGTGTACACTTTAGTCTGTTCACTGAGTCTTTCCACTTCAGTCTTTCCACTATAGTCTGTCCACTTTAGTCTTTCCACTTTAGTCATTCCACTATAGTCTCCACTTTATTCTGCTCACTACAGTCTTTCCACTATAGTCTTTCCACTATAGTCTGTCCACTTTAGTCTTTCTACTATTATCTGTCCACTTTAGTCTTTCCACTATAGTCTCCACTTTATTCTGTCCACTACAGTCTTTCCACTATAGTCTTTCCACTATAGTCTGTCCACTTTAGTCTTTCCACTTTAGTTTTTCCATTTTAGTCTTTCCACTATTCTCTGTCCACTTTAGTCTTTCCACTATAGTCTCCACTTTATTCTGTCCACTACAGTCTTTCCACTATAGTCTTTCCACTAGAGTCTGTCCACTTTAGTCTTTCCACTTTAGTTTTTCCATTTTAGTCTTTCCACTATAGTCTGTCCACTTTAGTCTTTCCACTATTCTCTGTCCACTTCAGTCTTTCCACTATACTCTCCACTTTATTCTGTCTACTACAGTCTTTCCACTATAGTCTTTCCACTATAGTCTGTCGACTTTAGTCTTTCCACTTTCGTCTTTCCACTTTAGTCTGTCCACTTTAGTCTTTCCACTATAGTTTGTCCACTTTAGTCTTTCCACTATTCTCTGTCCACTTTAGTCTTTCCACTATAGTCTCCACTTTATTCTGTCCACTACAGTCTTTCCACTATAGTCTTTCCACTATAGTCTGTCCACTTTAGTCTTTCCACTTTAATCTTTCCACTTTAGTCTTTCCACTTTAGTCTTTCCACTTTATTCTGTCCACTTCAGTGTGTACACTTTAGTCTGTCCGCTGAGTCTTTCAACTTCAGTCTTTCCACTATAGTCTGTCCACTTTAGTATTTCCACTTTAGTCGTTCCACTATAGTCTCCACTTTATTCTGTCCACTACAGTCTTTCCACTTTAGTCTTTCCAATCCTCTCTGTCCACTTTAGTTTTTCCATTATAGTCTCCTCTTTATTCTGTCCACTACAGTCTTTCCACTATCTTCTTTCCACTATAGTCTTTCCACTATAGTCTGTCCACTTTAGTCTTTCCACTATAGTTTTTCCACTTTAGTCTTTCCACTTTAGTTTTTCCACTTTAGTCTGTCCACTTTAGTCTTTCCACTATAGTCTATCCACTTTAGTCTTTCCACTTTAGTCTTTCCACTTTATTCTGTCCACTTTATTCTGTCCACTACAGTCTTTCCACTATAGTCTTTCCACTATAGTCTGTCCACTTTAGTCTTTCCACTTTAGTCTTTCCACTATAGTCTCCACTTTATTCTGTCCACTACAGTCTTTCCAGTTTAGTCTTTCCACTATTCTCTGTCCACTTTAGTTTTTCCACTTTAGTCTTTCCACTATAGTCTTCACTTTATACTGTCCACTTCAGTGTGTACACTTTAGTCTGTTCACTGAGTCTTTCCACTTCAGTCTTTCCACTATAGTCTGTCCACTTTAGTCTTTCCACTTTAGTCATTCCACTATAGTCTCCACTTTATTCTGCTCACTACAGTCTTTCCACTATAGTCTTTCCACTATAGTCTGTCCACTTTAGTCTTTCTACTATTATCTGTCCACTTTAGTCTTTCCACTATAGTCTCCACTTTATTCTGTCCACTACAGTCTTTCCACTTTAGTCTTTCCAATCCTCTCTGTCCACTTTAGTTTTTCCATTATAGTCTCCTCTTTATTCTGTCCACTACAGTCTTTCCACTATCTTCTTTCCACTATAGTCTTTCCACTATAGTCTGTCCACTTTAGTCTTTCCACTATAGTCTGTCCACTTTAGTCTTTCCACTATTCTCTGTCCACTTTAGTCTTTCCACTACAGTCTCCACTTTATTCTGTCCACTACAGTCTTTCCACTATAGTATTCCCACTATAGTTTGTCCACTTTAGTCTTTCCACTTTAGTTTTTCCACTTTAGTCTGTCCACTTTAGTCTTTCCACTATTCTCTGTCCACTTTAGTCTTTCCACTATACTCTCCACTTTATTCTGTCTACTACAGTCTTTCCACTATAGTCTTTCCACTATAGTCTATCCACTTTAGTCTTTCCACTTTATTCTGTCCACTTCAGTGTGTACACTTTAGTCTGTCCACTGAGTCTTTCCACTTCAGTCTTTCCACTATAGTCTCCACTTTATTCTGTCCACTACAGTCTTTCCAATTTAGTCTTTCCACTATTCTCTGTCAACTTTAGTCTATCCACTATAGTCTCCACTTTATTCTGTTCACTGAGTCTTTCCACTATAGTCTTTCCACTATAATCTGTCCACTTTAGTCTTTCCACTTTAGTCTTTCCACTATAGTCTCCACTTTATTCTGCTCACTACAGTCTTTCGACTATAGTCTTTCCACTATAGTCTGTCCACTTTAGTCTTTCTACTATTATCTGTCCACTTTAGTCTTTCCACTATAGTCTCCACTTTATTCTGTCCACTACAGTCTTTCCACTATAGTCTTTCCACTAGAGTCTGTCCACTTTAGTCTTTCCACTTTAGTTTTTCCATTTTAGTCTTTCCACTATAGTCTGTCCACTTTAGTCTTTCCACTATTCTCTGTCCACTTTAGTCTTTCCACTATAGTCTCCACTTTCTTCTGTCCACTACAGTCTTTCCACTATAGTCTTTCCATTATAGTCTGTCCACTTTAGTCTTTCCACTTTAGTTTTTCCACTTTAGTCTGTCCACTTTATTCTGTCAACTTCAGTGTGAACACTTTAGTCTTTCCACTGAGTCTTTCCACTTCAGTCTTTCCACTATAGTCTGTCCACTTTAGTCTTTCCACTATAGTCTTTCCATTATAGTCTGTCCACTTTAGTCTTTCCACTTTAGTCTTTCCACTATAGTCTCCACTTTATTCTGTCCACTACAGTCTTTCCAATTTAGTCTTTCCACTATTCTCTGTCCACTTTAGTCTTTCCACTATAGTCTCCACTTTATTCTGCTCACTACAGTCTTTCCACTATAGTCTTTCCACTATAGTCTGTCCACTTTAGTCTTTCTACTATTATCTGTCCACTTTAGTCTTTCCACTATAGTCTCCACTTTATTCTGTCCACTACAGTCTTTCCACTATAGTCTTTCCACTAGAGTCTGTCCACTTTAGTCTTTCCACTTTAGTTTTTCCATTTTAGTCTTTCCACTATAGTCTGTCCACTTTAGTCTTTCCACTATTCTCTGTCCACTTCAGTCTTTCCACTATACTCTCCACTTTATTCTGTCTACTACAGTCTTTCCACTATAGTCTTTCCACTATAGTCTGTCCACTTTAGTCTTTCCACTTTCGTCTTTCCACTTTAGTCTGTCCACTTTAGTCTTTCCACTATAGTTTGTCCACTTTAGTCTTTCCACTATTCTCTGTCCACTTTAGTCTTTCCACTTTAGTCTTTCCACTATAGTCTCCACTTTATTCTGTCCACTACAGTCTTTCCACTATAGTCTTTCCACTATAGTCTGTCCACTTTAGTCTTTCCACTTTAATCTTTCCACTTTAGTCTTTCAACTTTAGTCTTTCCACTTTATTCTGTCCACTTCAGTGTGTACACTTTAGTCTGTCCGCTGAGTCTTTCAACTTCAGTCTTTCCACTATAGTCTGTCCACTTTAGTATTTCCACTTTAGTCGTTCCACTATAGTCTCCACTTTATTCTGTCCACTACAGTCTTTCCACTTTAGTCTTTCCAATCCTCTCTGTCCACTTTAGTTTTTCCATTATAGTCTCCTCTTTATTCTGTCCACTACAGTCTTTCCACTATCTTCTTTCCACTATAGTCTTTCCACTATAGTCTGTCCACTTTAGTCTTTCCACTATAGTCTGTCCATTTTAGTCTTTCCACTATTCTCTGTCCACTTTAGTCTTTCCACTACAGTCTCCACTTTATTCTGTCCACTACAGTCTTTCCACTATAGTATTCCCACTATAGTTTGTCCACTTTAGTTTTTCCACTTTAGTTTTTCCACTTTAGTCTGTCCACTTTAGTCTTTCCACTATAGTCTGTCCACTTTAGTCTTTCCACTTTAATTTTTCCATTTTAGTCTTTCCACTACAGTCTGTCCACTTTAGTCTTTCCACTATTCCCTGTCCACTTTAGTCTTTCCACTATAGTCTCCACTTTATTCTGTCCACTACAGTCTTTCCACTATAGTCTTTCCACTATAGTCTGTCAACTTTAGTCTTTCCACTATTCTCTGTCCACTTTAGTCTTTCCACTATACTCTCCACTTTATTCTGTCCACTACAGTCTTTCCACTATAGTCTTTCCACTATAGTCTGTCCACTTTAGTCTTTCCACTTTCGTCTCTTCACTTTAGTCTGTCCACTTTAGTCTTTCCACTATAGTCTATCCACTTTAGTCTTTCCACTTTAGTCTTTCCACTTTATTCTGTCCACTTTATTCTGTCCACTACAGTCTTTCCACTATAGTCTTTCCACTATAGTCTGTCCACTTTAGTCTTTCCACTTTAGTCTTTCCACTATAGTCTCCACTTTATTCTGTCCACTACAGTCTTTCCACTTTAGTCTTTCCACTATTCTCTGTCCACTTTAGTCTTTCCACTTTAGTCTTTTCACTATAGTCTTCACTTTATACTGTCCACTTCAGTGTGTACACTTTAGTCTGTTCACTGAGTCTTTCCACTTCAGTCTTTCCACTATAGTCTGTCCACTTTAGTCTTTCCACTTTAGTCATTCCACTATAGTCTCCACTTGATTCTGCTCACTACAGTCTTTCCACTATAGTCTTTCCACTATAGTCTGTCCACTTTAGTCTTTCTACTATTATCTGTCCACTTTAGTCTTTCCACTATAGTCTCCACTTTATTCTGTCCACTACAGTCTTTCCACTATAGTCTTTCCACTATAGTCTGTCCACTTTAGTCTTTCCACTTTAGTTTTTCCATTTTAGTCTTTCCACTATTCTCTGTCCACTTTAGTCTTTCCTCTATAGTCTCCACTTTATTCTGTCCACTACAGTCTGTCCACTTTAGTCTTTCCACTTTAGTTTTTCCATTTTAGTCTTTCCACTATAGTCTGTCCACTTTAGTCTTTCCACTATTCTCTGTCCACTTCAGTCTTTCCACTATACTCTCCACTTTATTCTGTCAACTACAGTCTTTCCACTATAGTCTTTCCACTATAGTCTGTCCACTTTAGTCTTTCCACTTTCGTCTTTCCACTTTAGTCTGTCCACTTTAGTCTTTCCACTATAGTTTGTCCACTTTAGTCTTTCCACTATTCTCTGTCCACTTTAGTCTTTCCACTTTAGTCTTTCTACTATAGTCTCCACTTTATTCTGTCCACTACAGTCTTTCCACTATAGTCTTTCCACTATAGTCTGTCCACTTTAGTCTTTCCACTTTAATCTTTCCACTGTAGTCTTTCCACTTTAGTCTTTCCACTTTATTCTGTCCACTTCAGTGTGTACACTTTAGTCTGTCCGCTGAGTCTTTCAACTTCAGTATTTCCACTATAGTCTGTCCACTTTAGTATTTCCACTTTAGTCGTTCCACTATAGTCTCCACTTTATTCTGTCCACTACAGTCTTTCCACTTTAGTCTTTCCAATCCTCTCTGTCCACTTTAGTTTTTCCATTATAGTCTCCTCTTTATTCTGTCCACTACAGTCTTTCCACTATCTTCTTTCCACTATAGTCTTTCCACTATAGTCTGTCCACTTTAGTCTTTCCACTATAGTCTGTCCACTTTAGTCTTTCCACTATTCTCTGTCCACTTTAGTCTTTCCACTACAGTCTCCATTTTATTCTGTCCACTACAGTCTTTCCAGTATAGTATTCCCACTATAGTTTGTCCACTTTAGTCTTTCCACTTTAGTTTTTCCACTTTCGTCTGTCCACTTTAGTCTTTCCGCTATAGTCTGTCCACTTTAGTCTTTCCACTTTAGTTTTTCCATTTTAGTCTTTCCACTATAGTCTGTCCACTTTAGTCTTTCCACTATTCCCTGTCCACTTTAGTCTTTCCACTATAGTCTCCACTTTATTCTGTCCACTACAGTCTTTCCACTATAGTCTTTCCACTATAGTCTGTCAACTTTAGTCTTTCCACTATTCTCTGTCCACTTTAGTCTTTCCACTATACTCTCCACTTTATTCTGTCCACTAAAGTCTTTCCACTATAGTCTTTCCACTATAGTCTGTCCACTTTAGTCTTTCCACTTTCGTCTTTCCACTTTAGTCTGTCCACTTTAGTCTTTCCACTATAGTTTGTCCACTTTAGTCTTTCCACTTTAGTTTTTCCACTTTAGTCTGTCCACTTTTGTCTTTCCACTATAGTCTATCCACTTTAGTCTTTCCACTTTAGTCTTTCCACTTTATTCTCTCCACTTTTTTCTGTCCACTACAGCCTTTCCACTATAGTCTTTCCACTTTAGTTTTTCCATTTTAGTCTTTCCAATACTCTCTGTCCACTTTAGTCTATCCACTATAGTCTCCACTTTATTCTGTCCACTACAGTCTTTCCACTATAGTCTTTCCACTTTAATCTGTCCACTTTAGTCTTTCCACTATTCTCTGTCCACTTTATTCTTTCCACTATAGTCTCCACTTTATTCTGTCCACTACAGTCTTTCCACTATAGTCTTACCACTATAGTCTGTCCACTTTAGTCTTTCCACTTTAGTTTTTCCACTTTAGTCTGTCCACTTCAGTCTTTCCACTATAGTCTGTCCACTTTAGTCTTTCCACTATAGTCTGTCCACTTTAGTCTTTCCACTATTCTCTGTCCACTTTAGTTTTTCCACTTTAGTCTGTCCACTTTAGTCTTTCCACTATAGTCTATCCACTTTAGTCTTTCCACTTTAGTCTTTCCACTTTATTCTGTCCACTTCAGTGTGTACACTTTAGTCTGTCCACTGAGTCTTTCCACTTCAGTCTTTCCACTATAGTCTCCACTTTATTCTGTCCACTACAGTCTTTCCAATTTAGTCTTTCCACTATTCTCTGTCCACTTTAGTCTTTCCACTTTAGTCTTTCCACTATAGTCTTCACTTTATACTGTCCACTTCAGTGTGTACACTTTAGTCTGTTCACTGAGTCTTTCCACTTCAGTCTTTCCACTATAGTCTGTCCACTTTAGTCTTTCCACTTTAGTCATTCCACTATAGTCTCCACTTTATTCTGCTCACTACAGTCTTTCCACTATAGTCTTTCCACTATAGTCTGTCCACTTTAGTCTTTCTACTATTATCTGTCCACTTTAGTCTTTCCACTATAGTCTCCACTTTATTCTGTCCACTACAGTCTTTCCACTATAGTCTTTCCACTATAGTCTGTCCACTTTAGTCTTTCCACTTTAGTTTTTCCATTTTAGTCTTTCCACTATTCTCTGTCCACTTTATTCTGTCCACTACAGTCTTTCCACTATAGTCTTTCCACTATAGTCTGTCCACTTTAGTCTTTCCACTTTATTCTTTCCACTATAGTCTCCACTTTATTCTGTCCACTACAGTCTTTCCACTATAGTCTTTCTACTATAGTCTGTCCACTTTAGTCTTTCCACTTTAATCTTTCTACTTTAGTCTTTCCACTTTAGTCTTTCCACTTTATTCTGTCCACTTCAGTGTGTACACTTTAGTCTGTCCGCTGAGTCTTTCAACTTCAGTCTTTCCACTATAGTCTGTCCACTTTAGTATTTCCACTTTAGTCGTTCCACTATAGTCTCCACTTTATTCTGTCCACTACAGTCTTTCCACTTTAGTCTTTCCAATCCTCTCTGTCCACTTTAGTTTTTCCATTATAGTCTCCTCTTTATTCTGTCCACTACAGTCTTTCCACTATCTTCTTTCCACTATAGTCTTTCCACTATAGTCTGTCCACTTTAGTCTTTCCACTATAGTCTTTCCACTTTTCTCTTTCCACTATTCTCTGTCCACTTTAGTCTTTCCACTACAGTCTCCACTTTATTCTGTCCACTACAGTCTTTCCACTATAGTATTCCCACTATAGTTTGTCCACTTTAGTCTTTCCACTTTAGTTTTTCCACTTTAGTCTGTCCACTTTAGTCTTTCCACTATAGTCTGTCCACTTTAGTCTTTCCACTTTAGTTTTTCCATTTTAGTCTTTCCACTATAGTCTGTCCACTTTAGTCTTTCCACTATTCCCTGTCCACTTTAGTCTTTCCACTATAGTCTCCACTTTATTCTGTCCACTACAGTCTTTCCACTATAGTCTGTCCACTATAGTCTGTCAACTTTAGTCTTTCCACTATTCTCTGTCCACTTTAGTCTTTCCACTATACTCTCCACTTTATTCTGTCCACTACAGTCTTTCCACTATAGTCTTTCCACTATAGTCTGTCCACTTTAGTCTTTCCACTTTCGTCTTTCCACTTTAGTCTGTCCACTTTAGTCTTTCCACTATAGTTTGTCCACTTTAGTCTTTCCACTTTAGTTTTTCCGCTTTAGTCTGTCCACTTTAGTCTTTCCACTATAGTCTATCCACTTTAGTCTTTCCACTTTAGTCTTTCCACTTTATTCTGTCCACTTTATTCTGTCCACTACAGTCTTTCCACTATAGTCTTTCCACTATAGTCTGTCCACTTTAGTCTTTCCACTTTAGTCTTTCCACTATAGTCTCCACTTTATTCTGTCCACTACAGTCTTTCCACTTTAGTCTTTCCACTATTCTCTGTCCACTTTAGTCTTTCCACTATAGTCTTCACTTTATACTGTCCACTTCAGTGTGTACACTTTAGTCTGTTCACTGAGTCTTTCCACTATAGTCTGTCCACTTTAGTCTTTCCACTTTAGTCATTCCACTATAGCCTCCACTTTATTCTGCTCACTACAGTCTTTCCACTATAGTCTTTCCACTATAGTCTGTCCACTTTAGTCTTTCTACTATTATCTGTCCACTTTAGTCTTTCCACTATAGTCTCCACTTTATTCTGTCCACTACAGTCTTTCCACTATAGTCTTTCCACTATAGTCTGTCCACTTTAGTCTTTCCACTTTAGTTTTTCCATTTTAGTCTTTCCACTATTCTCTGTCCACTTTAGTCTTTCCACTATAGTCTCCACTTTATTCTGTCCATTAAAGTCTTTCCACTATAGTCTTTCCACTATAGTCTGTCCACTTTAGTCTTTCCACTTTAGTCTTTCCACTATAGTCTCCACTTTATTCTGTCCACTACAGTCTTTCCACTTTAGTCTTTCCACTATTCTCTGTCCACTTTAGTCTTTCCACTTTAGTCTTTCCACTATAGTCTTCACTTTATACTGTCCACTTCAGTGTGTACACTTTAGTCTGTTCACTGAGTCTTTCCACTTCAGTCTTTCCACTATAGTCTGTCCACTTTAGTCTTTCCACTTTAGTCATTCCACTATAGTCTCCACTTTATTCTGTCCACTACAGTCTTTCCACTATAGTCTTTCCACTATAGTCTGTCCACTTTAGTCTTTCCACTATTCTCTGTCCACTTTAGTCTTTCCACTATACTCTCCACTTTATTCTGTCCACTACAGTCTTTCCACTATAGTCTTTCCACTATAGTCTGTCCACTATAGTCTTTCCACTTTAGTCTTTCCACTTTAGTCTGTCCACTTTAGTCTTTCCACTATAGTTTGTCCACTTTAGTCTTTCCACTATTCTCTGTCCACTTTAGTCTTTCCACTTTAGTCTTTCTACTATAGTATCCACTTTATTCTGTCCACTACAGTCTTTCCACTATAGTCTTTCCACTATAGTCTGTCCACTTTAGTCTTTCCACTTTAATCTTTCCACTTTAGTCTTTCCACCTTAGTCTTACCACTTTATTCTGTCCACTTCAGTGTGTACACTTTAGTCTGTCCGCTGAGTCTTTCCACTTCAGTCTTTACACTATAGTCTGTCCACCTTAGTCTTTCCAATTTAGTCTTTCCACTATAGTCTCCACTTTATTCTGTAAATTACAGTCTTTCCACTTTAGTCTTTCCAATACTCTCTGTCCACTTTAGTTTTTCCATTATAGTCTCCACTTTATTCTGTCCACTACAGTCTTTCCACTATAGTCTGTCCACTTTAGTCTTTTCACTATAGTCTGTCAGCTTTAGTCTTTCCACTATTCTCTTTCCACTTTAGTCTTTCCACTATAGTCTCCACTTTATTCTGTCCACTACAGTCTTTCCACTATAGTCTTTCCACTATAGTTTGTCCACTTTAGTCTTTCCACTTTAGTTTTTCCACTTTAGTCTGTCCACTTTACTCTTTCCACTATAGTCTATCCACTTTAGTCTTTCCACTTTAGTCTTTCCACTTTATTCTGTCCACTTCAGTGTGTACACTTTAGTCTGTCCACTGAGTCTTTCCACTTCAGTCTTTCCACTATAGTCTCCACTTTATTCTGTCCACTACAGTCTTTCCAATTTAGTCTTTCCACTATTCTCTGTCCACTTTAGTCTATCCACTATAGTCTCCACTTTATTCTGTCCACTACAGTCTTTCCACTATAGTCTTTCCACTATAATCTGTCCACTCTAGTCTTTCCACTTTAGTTTTTCCACTTTAGTCTGTCCACTTCAGTCTTTCCACTATAGTCTGTCCACTTTAGTCTTTCCACTTTAGTCTTTCCACTATTCTCTGTCCACTTTAGTCTTTCCACTATAGTCTCCACTTTATTCTGTCCATTACAGTCTTTCCACTATAGTCTTTCCACTATTCTCTGTCCACTTTAGTCTTTCCACTTTAGTCTTTCCACTATAGTCTTCACTTTATACTGTCCATTTCAGTGTGTACACTTTAGTCTGTTCACTGAGTCTTTCCACTTCAGTCTTTCCACTATAGTCTGTCCACTTTAGTCTTTCCACTTTAGTCTTTCCACTATAGTCTCCACTTTATTCTGCTCACTACAGTCTTTCCACTATAGTCTTTCCACTATAGTCTGTCCAATTTAGTCTTTCTACTATTATCTGTCCACTTTAGTCTTTCCACTATAGTCTCCACTTTATTCTGTCCACTACAGTCTTTCCACTATAGTCTTTCCACTAGAGTCTGTCCACTTTAGTCTTTCCACTTTAGTTTTTCCATTTTAGTCTTTCCACTATAGTCTGTCCACTTTAGTCTTTCCACTATTCTCTGTCCACTTTAGTCTTTCCACTATAGTCTCCACTTTATTCTGTCCACTACAGTCTTTCCACTATAGTCTTTCCATTATAGTCTGTCCACTTTAGTCTTTCCACTTTAGTTTTTCCACTTTAGTCTGTCCACTTTATTCTGTCAACTTCAGTGTGAACACTTTAGTCTTTCCACTGAGTCTTTCCACTTCAGTCTTTCCACTATAGTCTGTCCACTTTAGTCTTTCCACTATAGTCTTTCCATTATAGTCTGTCCACTTTAGTCTTTCCACTTTAGTCTTTCCACTATAGTCTCCACTTTATTCTGTCCACTATAGTCTTTCCAATTTAGTCTTTCCACTATTCTCTGTCCACTTTAGTCTTTCCACTATAGTCTCCACTTTATTCTGTCCACTAGAGTCTTTCCACTATAGTCTTTCCACTATAGTCTGTCAACTTTAGTCTTTCCACTATTCTCTGTCCACTTTAGTCTTTCCACTACACTCTCCACTTTATTCTGTCCACTACAGTCTTTCCACTATAGTCTTTCCACTATAGTCTGTCCACTTTAGTCTTTCCACTTTCGTCTTTCCACTTTAGTCTGTCCACTTTAGTCTTTCCACTATAGTTTGTCCGCTTTAGTCTTTCCACTATTCTCTGTCCACTTTAGTCTTTCCACTTTAGTCTTTCCACTACAGTCTCCACTTTATTCTGTCCACTACAGTCTTTCCACTATAGTCTTTCCACTATAGTCTGTCCACTTTAGTCTTTCCACTTTAATCTTTCCACTTTAGTCTTTCCACTTTAGTCTTTCCACTTTATTCTGTCCACTTCAGTGTGTACACTTTAGTCTGTCCGCTGAGTCTTTCCACTTCAGTCTTTCCACTATAGTCTATCCACTTTAGTATTTCCACTTTAGTCTTTCCACTATAGTCACCACTTTATTCTGTCCACTACAGTCTTTCCACTTTAGTTTTTCCAATACTCTCTGTCCACTTTAGTTTTTCCATTATAGTCTCCTCTTTATTCTGTCCACTACAGTCTTTCCACTATAGTCTTTCCACTATAGTCTGTCCACTTTAGTCTTTCCACTATAGTCTGTCCACTTTAGTCTTTCCACTATTCTCTGTCCACTTTAGTCTTTCCACTACAGTCTCCACTTTATTCTGTCCACTACAGTCTTTCCACTATAGTATTTCCACTATAGTTTGTCCACTTTAGTCTTTCCACTTTAGTTTTTCCACTTTAGTCTGTCCACTTTAGTCTTTCCACTATAGTCTATCCACTTTAGTCTTTCCACTTTAGTCTTTCCACTTTATTCTGTCCACTTTATTCTGTCCACTACAGTCTTTCCACTATAGTCTTTCCACTATAGTCTGTCCACTTTAGTCTTTCCACTTTAGTTTTTCCACTTTAGTCTGTCCACTTTATTCTGTCAACTTCAGTGTGAACACTTTAGTCTTTCCACTGAGTCTTTCCACTTCAGTCTTTCCACTATAGTCTGTCCACTTTAGTCTTTCCACTATAGTCTTTCCATTATAGTCTGTCCACTTTAGTCTTTCCACTTTAGTCTTTCCACTATAGTCTCCACTTTATTCTGTCCACTACAGTCTTTCCAATTTAGTCTTTCCACTATTATCTGTCCACTTTAGTCTTTCCACTATAGTCTGTCCACTTTAGTCTTTCCACTATTCTCTGTCCACTTTAGTCTTTCCACTACAGTCTCCACTTTATTCTGTCCACTACAGTCTTTCCACTATAGTATTTCCACTATAGTTTGTCCACTTTAGTCTTTCCACTTTAGTTTTTCCACTTTAGTCTGTCCACTTTAGGCTTTCCACTATAGTCTATCCACTTTAGTCTTTCCACTTTAGTCTTTCCACTTTATTCTGTCCACTTTAATCTGTCCACTACAGTCTTTCCACTATAGTCTTTCCACTATAGTCTGTCCACTTTAGTCTTTCCACTTTAGTCTTTCCACTATAGTCTCCACTTTATTCTGTCCACTGCAGTCTTTCCACTTTAGTCTTTCCACTATTCTCTGTCCACTTTAGTCTTTCCACTTTAGTCTTTCCAATATAGTCTTCACTTTATACTGTCCACTTCAGTGTGTACACTTTAGTCTGTTCACTGAGTCTTTCCACTTCAGTCTTTCCAATATAGTCTGTCCACTTTAGTCTTTCCACTTTAGTCTTTCCACTATAGTCTCCACTTTATTCTGCTCACTACAGTCTTTCCACTATAGTCTTTCCACTATAGTCTGTCCACTTTAGTCTTTCTACTATTATCTGTCCATTTTAGTCTTTCCACTATAGTCTGTCCACTTTAGTCTTTCCACTATTCTCTGTCCACTTTAGTCTTTCCACTATAGTCTCCACTTTATTCTGTCCACTACAGTCTTTCCACTATTTTCTTTCCATTATAGTCTGTCCACTTTAGTCTTTCCACTATAGTCTTTCCATTATAGTCTGTCCACTTTAGTCTTTCCACTTTAGTCTTTCCACTATAGTCTCCACTTTATTCTGTCCACTACAGTCTTTCCAATTTAGTCTTTCCACTATTCTCTGTCCACTTTAGTCTTTCCACTATAGTCTCCACTTTATTCTGTCCACTACAGTCTTTCCACTATAGTCTTTCCACTATAGTCTGTCAACTTTAGTCTTTCCACTATTCTCTGTCCACTTTAGTCTTTCCACTACACTCTCCACTTTATTCTGTCCACTACAGTCTTTCCACTATAGTCTTTCCACTATAGTCTGTCCACTTTAGTCTTTCCACTTTCGTCTTTCCACTTTAGTCTGTCCACTTTAGTCTTTCCACTATAGTTTGTCCGCTTTAGTCTTTCCACTATTCTCTGTCCACTTTAGTCTTTCCACTTTAGTCTTTCCACTACAGTCTCCACTTTATTCTGTCCACTACAGTCTTTCCACTATAGTCTTTCCACTATAGTCTGTCCACTTTAGTCTTTCCACTTTAATCTTTCCACTTTAGTCTTTCCACTTTAGTCTTTCCACTTTATTCTGTCCACTTCAGTGTGTACACTTTAGTCTGTCCGCTAAGTCTTTCCACTTCAGTCTTTCCACTATAGTCTGTCCACTTTAGTATTTCCACTTTAGTCTTTCCACTATAGTCACCACTTTATTCTGTCCACTACAGTCTTTCCACTTTAGTTTTTCCAATACTCTCTGTCCACTTTAGTTTTTCCATTATAGTCTCCTCTTTATTCTGTCCACTACAGTCTTTCCACTATAGTCTGTCCACTTTAGTCTTTCCACTATAGTCTGTCCACTTTAGTCTTTCCACTATTCTCTGTCCACTTTAGTCTTTCCACTACAGTCTCCACTTTATTCTGTCCACTACAGTCTTTCCACTATAGTATTTCCACTATAGTTTGTCCACTTTAGTCTTTCCACTTTAGTTTTTCCACTTTAGTCTGTCCACTTTAGTCTTTCCACTATAGTCTATCCACTTTAATCTTTCCACTTTAGTCTTTCCACTTTAGTCTTTCCACTTTATTCTGTCCACTTCAGTGTGTACACTTTAGTCTGTCCGCTGAGTCTTTCCACTTCAGTCTTTCCACTATAGTCTATCCACTTTAGTATTTCCACTTTAGTCTTTCCACTATAGTCACCACTTTATTCTGTCCACTACAGTCTTTCCACTTTAGTTTTTCCAATACTCTCTGTCCACTTTAGTTTTTCCATTATAGTCTCCTCTTTATTCTGTCCACTACAGTCTTTCCACTATAGTCTTTCCACTATAGTCTGTCAACTTTAGTCTTTCCACTATTCTCTGTCCACTTTAGTCTTTCCACTACACTCTCCACTTTATTCTGTCCACTACAGTCTTTCCACTATAGTCTTTCCACTATAGTCTGTCCACTTTAGTCTTTCCACTTTCGTCTTTCCACTTTAGTCTGTCCACTTTAGTCTTTCCACTATAGTTTGTCCGCTTTAGTCTTTCCACTATTCTCTGTCCACTTTAGTCTTTCCACTTTAGTCTTTCCACTACAGTCTCCACTTTATTCTGTCCACTACAGTCTTTCCACTATAGTCTTTCCACTATAGTCTGTCCACTTTAGTCTTTCCACTTTAATCTTTCCACTTTAGTCTTTCCACTTTAGTCTTTCCACTTTATTCTGTCCACTTCAGTGTGTACACTTTAGTCTGTCCGCTGAGTCTTTCCACTTCAGTCTTTCCACTATAGTCTGTCCACTTTAGTATTTCCACTTTAGTCTTTCCACTATAGTCACCACTTTATTCTGTCCACTACAGTCTTTCCACTTTAGTTTTTCCAATACTCTCTGTCCACTTTAGTTTTTCCATTATAGTCTCCTCTTTATTCTGTCCACTACAGTCTTTCCACTATAGTCTTTCCACTATAGTCTGTCCACTTTAGTCTTTCCACTATAGTCTGTCCACTTTAGTCTTTCCACTATTCTCTGTCCACTTTAGTCTTTCCACTACAGTCTCCACTTTATTCTGTCCACTACAGTCTTTCCACTATAGTATTTCCACTATAGTTTGTCCACTTTAGTCTTTCCACTTTAGTTTTTCCACTTTAGTCTGTCCACTTTAGGCTTTCCACTATAGTCTATCCACTTTAGTCTTTCCACTTTAGTCTTTCCACTTTATTCTGTCCACTTTAATCTGTCCACTACAGTCTTTCCACTATAGTCTTTCCACTATAGTCTGTCCACTTTAGTCTTTCCACTTTAGTCTTTCCACTATAGTCTCCACTTTATTCTGTCCACTGCAGTCTTTCCACTTTAGTCTTTCCACTATTCTCTGTCCACTTTAGTCTTTCCACTTTAGTCTTTCCAATATAGTCTTCACTTTATACTGTCCACTTCAGTGTGTACACTTTAGTCTGTTCACTGAGTCTTTCCACTTCAGTCTTTCCAATATAGTCTGTCCACTTTAGTCTTTCCACTTTAGTCTTTCCACTATAGTCTCCACTTTATTCTGCTCACTACAGTCTTTCCACTATAGTCTTTCCACTATAGTCTGTCCACTTTAGTCTTTCTACTATTATCTGTCCATTTTAGTCTTTCCACTATAGTCTGTCCACTTTAGTCTTTCCACTATTCTCTGTCCACTTTAGTCTTTCCACTATAGTCTCCACTTTATTCTGTCCACTACAGTCTTTCCACTATTTTCTTTCCATTATAGTCTGTCCACTTTAGTCTTTCCACTATAGTCTTTCCATTATAGTCTGTCCACTTTAGTCTTTCCACTTTAGTCTTTCCACTATAGTCTCCACTTTATTCTGTCCACTACAGTCTTTCCAATTTAGTCTTTCCACTATTCTCTGTCCACTTTAGTCTTTCCACTATAGTCTCCACTTTATTCTGTCCACTACAGTCTTTCCACTATAGTCTTTCCACTATAGTCTGTCAACTTTAGTCTTTCCACTATTCTCTGTCCACTTTAGTCTTTCCACTACACTCTCCACTTTATTCTGTCCACTACAGTCTTTCCACTATAGTCTTTCCACTATAGTCTGTCCACTTTAGTCTTTCCACTTTCGTCTTTCCACTTTAGTCTGTCCACTTTAGTCTTTCCACTATAGTTTGTCCGCTTTAGTCTTTCCACTATTCTCTGTCCACTTTAGTCTTTCCACTTTAGTCTTTCCACTACAGTCTCCACTTTATTCTGTCCACTACAGTCTTTCCACTATAGTCTTTCCACTATAGTCTGTCCACTTTAGTCTTTCCACTTTAATCTTTCCACTTTAGTCTTTCCACTTTAGTCTTTCCACTTTATTCTGTCCACTTCAGTGTGTACACTTTAGTCTGTCCGCTAAGTCTTTCCACTTCAGTCTTTCCACTATAGTCTGTCCACTTTAGTATTTCCACTTTAGTCTTTCCACTATAGTCACCACTTTATTCTGTCCACTACAGTCTTTCCACTTTAGTTTTTCCAATACTCTCTGTCCACTTTAGTTTTTCCATTATAGTCTCCTCTTTATTCTGTCCACTACAGTCTTTCCACTATAGTCTGTCCACTTTAGTCTTTCCACTATAGTCTGTCCACTTTAGTCTTTCCACTATTCTCTGTCCACTTTAGTCTTTCCACTACAGTCTCCACTTTATTCTGTCCACTACAGTCTTTCCACTATAGTATTTCCACTATAGTTTGTCCACTTTAGTCTTTCCACTTTAGTTTTTCCACTTTAGTCTGTCCACTTTAGTCTTTCCACTATAGTCTATCCACTTTAGTCTTTCCACTTTAGTCTTTCCACTTTATTCTGTCCACTTTATTCTGTCCACTACAGTCTTTCCACTATAGTCTTTCCACTATAGTCTGTCTACTTTAGTCTTTCCACTTTAGTCTTTCCACTATAGTCTCCACTTTATTCTGTCCACTGCAGTCTTTCCACTTTAGTCTTTCCACTATTCTCTGTCCACTTTAGTCTTTCCACTTTAGTCTTTCCAATATAGTCTTCACTTTATACTGTCCACTTCAGTGTGTACACTTTAGTCTGTTCACTGAGTCTTTCCACTTCAGTCTTTCCAATATAGTCTGTCCACTTTAGTCTTTCCACTTTAGTCTTTCCACTATAGTCTCCACTTTATTCTGCTCACTACAGTCTTTCCACTATAGTCTTTCCACTATAGTCTGTCCACTTTAGTCTTTCTACTATTATCTGTCCATTTTAGTCTTTCCACTATAGTCTGTCCACTTTAGTCTTTCCACTATTCTCTGTCCACTTTAGTCTTTCCACTATAGTCTCCACTTTATTCTGTCCACTACAGTCTTTCCACTATTTTCTTTCCATTCTAGTCTGTCCACTTTAGTCTTTCCACTATAGTCTTTCCATTATAGTCCGTCCACTTTAGTCTTTCCACTTTAGTCTTTCCACTATAGTCTCCACTTTATTCTGTCCACTACAGTCTTTCCAATTTAGTCTTTCACTATTCTCTGTCCACTTTAGTCTTTCCACTATAGTCTCCACTTTATTCTGTCCGCTACAGTCTTTCCACTATAGTCTTTCCACTATAGTCTTTCCACTATAGTCTGTCAACTTTAGTCTTTCCACTATTCTCTGTCCACTTTAGTCTTTCCACTTTAGTCTTTCCACTTTAGTCTTTCCACTACAGTCTCCACTTTATTCTGTCCACTACAGTCTTTCCACTATAGTCTTTCCACTATAGTCTGTCCACTTTAGTCTTTCCACTTTAATCTTTCCACTTTAGTCTTTCCACTTTAGTCTTTCCACTTTATTCTGTCCACTTCAGTGTGTACACTTTAGTCTGTCCGCTGAGTCTTTCCACTTCAGTCTTTCCACTTTAGTCTTTCCACTATAGTCTGTCCACTTTAGTCTTTCCACTTTAGTCTTTCCACTATAGTCTCCACTTTATTCTGTCCACTACAGTCTTTCCACTATAGTCTCTGTCCACTTTAGTCTTTCCACTTTAGTCTTTCCAACATAGTCTTCACTTTATACTGTCCACTTCAGTGTGTACACTTTAGTCTGTTCACTGAGTCTTTCCACTTCAGTCTTTCCACTATAGTCTGTCCACTTTAGTCTTTCCACTTTAGTCTTTCCACTATAGTCTCCACTTTATTCTGCTCACTACAGTCTTTCCACTATAGTCTTTCCACTATAGTCTGTCCACTTTAGTCTTTCTACTATTATCTGTCCACTTTAGTCTTTCCACTATAGTCTCCACTTTATTCTGTCCACTACAGTCTTTCCAATTTAGTCTTTCCACTATTCTCTGTCCACTTTAGTCTTTCCACTATAGTCTCCACTTTATTCTGTCCACTACAGTCTTTCCACTATAGTCTTTCCACTATAGTCTGTCAACTTTAGTCTTTCCACTATTCTCTGTCCACTTTAGTCTTTCCACTATACTCTCCACTTTATTCTGTCCACTACAGTCTTTCCACTATAGTCTTTCCACTATAGTCTGTCCACTTTAGTCTTTCCACTTTCGTCTTTCCACTTTAGTCTGTCCACTTTAGTCTTTCCACTATAGTTTGTCCACTTTAGTCTTTCCACTATTCTCTGTCCACTTTAGTCTTTCCACTATAGTCTCCACTTTATTCTGTCCACTACAGTCTTTCCACTATAGTCTTTCCATTATAGTCTGTCCACTTTAGTCTTTCCACTTTAGTTTTTCCACTTTAGTCTGTCCACTTTCTTCTGTCAACTTCAGTGTGAACACTTTAGTCTTTCCACTGAGTCTTTCCAAGTCAGTCTTTCCACTTTAGTCTTTCCACTATAGTCTGTCCACTTTAGTCTTTCCACTATTCTCTGTCCACTTTAGTCTTTCCACTACAGTCTCCACTTTATTCTGTCCACTACAGTCTTTCCACTATAGTATTTCCACTATAGTTTGTCCACTTTAGTCTTTCCACTTTAGTTTTTCCACTTTAGTCTGTCCACTTTAGTCTTTCCACTATAGTCTATCCACTTTAGTCTTTCCACTTTAGTCTTTCCACTTTATTCTGTCCACTTTATTCTGTCCACTACAGTCTTTCCACTATAGTCTTTCCACTATAGTCTGTCTACTTTAGTCTTTCCACTTTAGTCTTTCCACTATAGTCTCCACTTTATTCTGTCCACTGCAGTCTTTCCACTTTAGTCTTTCCACTATTCTCTGTCCACTTTAGTCTTTCCACTTTAGTCTTTCCAATATAGTCTTCACTTTATACTGTCCACTTCAGTGTGTACACTTTAGTCTGTTCACTGAGTCTTTCCACTTCAGTCTTTCCAATATAGTCTGTCCACTTTAGTCTTTCCACTTTAGTCTTTCCACTATAGTCTCCACTTTATTCTGCTCACTACAGTCTTTCCACTATAGTCTTTCCACTATAGTCTGTCCACTTTAGTCTTTCTACTATTATCTGTCCATTTTAGTCTTTCCACTATAGTCTGTCCACTTTAGTCTTTCCACTATTCTCTGTCCACTTTAGTCTTTCCACTATAGTCTCCACTTTATTCTGTCCACTACAGTCTTTCCACTATTTTCTTTCCATTCTAGTCTGTCCACTTTAGTCTTTCCACTATAGTCTTTCCATTATAGTCTGTCCACTTTAGTCTTTCCACTTTAGTCTTTCCACTATAGTCTCCACTTTATTCTGTCCACTACAGTCTTTCCAATTTAGTCTTTCACTATTCTCTGTCCACTTTAGTCTTTCCACTATAGTCTCCACTTTATTCTGTCCGCTACAGTCTTTCCACTATAGTCTTTCCACTATAGTCTTTCCACTATAGTCTGTCAACTTTAGTCTTTCCACTATTCTCTGTCCACTTTAGTCTTTCCACTTTAGTCTTTCCACTTTAGTCTTTCCACTACAGTCTCCACTTTATTCTGTCCACTACAGTCTTTCCACTATAGTCTTTCCACTATAGTCTGTCCACTTTAGTCTTTCCACTTTAATCTTTCCACTTTAGTCTTTCCACTTTAGTCTTTCCACTTTATTCTGTCCACTTCAGTGTGTACACTTTAGTCTGTCCGCTGAGTCTTTCCACTTCAGTCTTTCCACTTTAGTCTTTCCACTATAGTCTGTCCACTTTAGTCTTTCCACTTTAGTCTTTCCACTATAGTCTCCACTTTATTCTGTCCACTACAGTCTTTCCACTATAGTCTCTGTCCACTTTAGTCTTTCCACTTTAGTCTTTCCAACATAGTCTTCACTTTATACTGTCCACTTCAGTGTGTACACTTTAGTCTGTTCACTGAGTCTTTCCACTTCAGTCTTTCCACTATAGTCTGTCCACTTTAGTCTTTCCACTTTAGTCTTTCCACTATAGTCTCCACTTTATTCTGCTCACTACAGTCTTTCCACTATAGTCTTTCCACTATAGTCTGTCCACTTTAGTCTTTCTACTATTATCTGTCCACTTTAGTCTTTCCACTATAGTCTCCACTTTATTCTGTCCACTACAGTCTTTCCAATTTAGTCTTTCCACTATTCTCTGTCCACTTTAGTCTTTCCACTATAGTCTCCACTTTATTCTGTCCACTACAGTCTTTCCACTATAGTCTTTCCACTATAGTCTGTCAACTTTAGTCTTTCCACTATTCTCTGTCCACTTTAGTCTTTCCACTATACTCTCCACTTTATTCTGTCCACTACAGTCTTTCCACTATAGTCTTTCCACTATAGTCTGTCCACTTTAGTCTTTCCACTTTCGTCTTTCCACTTTAGTCTGTCCACTTTAGTCTTTCCACTATAGTTTGTCCACTTTAGTCTTTCCACTATTCTCTGTCCACTTTAGTCTTTCCACTATAGTCTCCACTTTATTCTGTCCACTACAGTCTTTCCACTATAGTCTTTCCATTATAGTCTGTCCACTTTAGTCTTTCCACTTTAGTTTTTCCACTTTAGTCTGTCCACTTTCTTCTGTCAACTTCAGTGTGAACACTTTAGTCTTTCCACTGAGTCTTTCCAAGTCAGTCTTTCCACTTTAGTCTTTCCACTATAGTCTGTCCACTTTAGTCTTTCCACTATTCTCTGTCCACTTTAGTCTTTCCACTACAGTCTCCACTTTATTCTGTCCACTACAGTCTTTCCACTATAGTATTTCCACTATAGTTTGTCCACTTTAGTCTTTCCACTTTAGTTTTTCCACTTTAGTCTGTCCACTTTAGTCTTTCCACTATAGTCTATCCACTTTAGTCTTTCCACTTTAGTCTTTCCACTTTATTATGTCCACTTTATTCTGTCCACTACAGTCTTTCCACTATAGTCTTTCCACTATAGTCTGTCCACTTTAGTCTTTCCACTTTAGTCTTTCCACTATAGTCTCCACTTTATTCTGTCCACTACAATCTTTCCACTTTAGTCTTTCCACTATTCTCTGTCCACTTTAGTCTTTCCACTTTAGTCTTTCCAATATAGTCTTTACTTTATACTGTCCACTTCAGTGTGTACACTTTAGTCTGTTCACTGAGTCTTTCCACTTCAGTCTTTCCACTATAGTCTGTCCACTTTAGTCTTTCCACTTTAGTCTTTCCACTATATTCTCCACTTTATTCTGCTCACTACAGTCTTTCCACTATAGTCTTTCCACTATAGTCTGTCCACTTTAGTCTTTCCACTATTCTCTGTCCACTTTAGTCTTTCCACTACAGTCTCCACTTTATTCTGTCCACTACAGTCTTTCCACTATAGTATTTCCACTATAGTTTGTCCACTTTAGTCTTTCCACTTTAGTTTTTCCACTTTAGTCTGTCCACTTTAGTCTTTCCACTATAGTCTATCCACTTTAGTCTTTCCACTTTAGTCTTTCCACTTTATTATGTCCACTTTATTCTGTCCACTACAGTCTTTCCACTATAGTCTTTCCACTATAGTCTGTCCACTTTAGTCTTTCCACTTTAGTCTTTCCACTATAGTCTCCACTTTATTCTGTCCACTACAATCTTTCCACTTTAGTCTTTCCACTATTCTCTGTCCACTTTAGTCTTTCCACTTTAGTCTTTCCAATATAGTCTTTACTTTATACTGTCCACTTCAGTGTGTACACTTTAGTCTGTTCACTGAGTCTTTCCACTTCAGTCTTTCCACTATAGTCTGTCCACTTTAGTCTTTCCACTTTAGTCTTTCCACTATATTCTCCACTTTATTCTGCTCACTACAGTCTTTCCACTATAGTCTTTCCA
This sequence comes from Branchinecta sandiegonensis, assembly GCA_030848855.1. Taxonomy (NCBI): domain Eukaryota; kingdom Metazoa; phylum Arthropoda; class Branchiopoda; order Anostraca; family Branchinectidae; genus Branchinecta; species Branchinecta sandiegonensis. The sequence goes on from JAUPMV010000009.1 coordinate 21,646,124, forward strand.
CTATAGTCTGTCCACTTTAGTCTTTCTACTATTATCTGTCCACTTTAGTCTTTTCACTATAGTCTCCACTTTATTCTGTCCACTACAGTCTTTCCACTATAGTCTTTCCACTATAGTCTGTCCACTTTAGTCTTTCCACTTTAGTTTTTCCATTTTAGTCTTTCCACTATAGTCTGTCCACTTTAGTCTTTCCACTATTCTCTGTCCACTTTACTCTTTCCACTATAGTCTCCACTTTATTCTGTCCACTACAGTCTTTCCACTATAGTCTTTCCATTATAGTCTGTCCACTTTAGTTTTTCCACTTTAGTTTTTCCACTTTAGTCCGTCCACTTTAGACTTTCCACTATAGTCTATCCACTTTAGTCTTTCCACATTATTCTGTCAACTTCAGTGTGTACACTTTAGTCTTTCCACTGAGTCTTTCCACTTCAGTCTTTCCACTGTAGTCTGTCCACTTTAGTCTTTCCACTTTAGTCTTTCCACAATAGTCTCCACTTTATTCTGTCTACTACAGTCTTTCCAATTTAGTCTTTCCACTATTCTCTGTCCACTTTAGTCTTTCCACTATAGTCTCCACTTTATTCTGTCCACTATAGTCTTTCCACTATAGTCTTTCCACTGTAGTCTGTCCTCTTTAGTCCTTTCACTATTCTCTGTCCACTTGAGTCTTTCCACTATAGTCTCCACTTTATACTGTCCACTACAGTCTTTCCACTATAGTCTGTCCACTTTAGTCTTTCCACTTTAGTTTTTCCACTTTAGTCTGTCCTCTTCAGTCTTTCCACTATAGTCTGTCCACTTTAGTCTTTCCACTATAGTCTCCACTTTATTCTGTCCACTACAGTCTTTCCACTATAGTCTTTCCACTATAGTCTGTCCACTTTAGTCTTTCCAATTTAGTTTTTCCACTTTAGTCTCTCCACTATAGTCTGTCCACTTTAGTCTTTCCACTATTCTCTGTCCACTTTAGTCTTTCCACTATAGTCTCCACTTTATTCTGTGCACTACAGTCTTTCCACTTTAGACTTTCCACTATAGTCTATCCACTTTAGTCTTTCCACTTTAGTCTTTCCACTTTATTCTGTCAACTTCAGTGTGTACACTTTAGTCTTTCCACTTCAGTCTTTCCACTATAGTCTGTCCACTTTAGTCTTTCCACTTTAGTCTTTCCACTATAGTCTCCACTTTATTCTGTCCACTACAGTCTTTCCAATTTAGTCTTTCCACTATTCTCTGTCCACTTTAGTCTTTCCACTATAGTCTCCACTTTATTCTGTCCACTATAGTCTGTCCACTATAGTCTTTCCACTGTAGTCTGTCCTCTTTAGTCCTTCCACTATTCTCTGTCCACTTGAGTCTTTCCACTATAGTCTCCACTTTATTCTGTCCACTACAGTCTTTCCACTATAGTCTGTCCACTTTAGTCTTTCCACTTTAGTTTTTCCACTTTAGTCTGTCCACTTCAGTCTTTCCACTATAGTCTGTACACTTTAGTCTTTCCACTTTAGTCTTTCCACTATAGTCTCCACTTTATTCTGTCCACCACAGTCTTTCCACTATAGTCTTTCCACTATAGTCTGTCCACTTTAGTCTTTCCACTATTCTCTGTCCACTTTAGTCTTTCCACTATACTCTCCACTTTATTCTGTCCACTACAGTCTTTCCACTATAGTCTTTCCACTATATTCTGTCCACTATAGTCTTTCCACTTTAGTCTTTCCACTTTAGTCTGTCCACTTTAGTCTTTCCACTATTCTCTGTCCACTTTAGTCTTTCCACTTTAGTCTTTCCACTATAGTATCCACTTTATAATGTCCACTACAGTCTTTCCACTATAGTCTTTCCACTATAGTCTGTCCACTTTAGTCTTTCCACTTTAATCTTTCCACTTTAGTCTTTCCACCTTAGTCTTTCCACTTTATTCTGTCCACTTCAGTGTGTACACTTTAGTCTGTCCGCTGAGTCTTTCCACTTCAGTCTTTACACTATAGTCTGTCCACTTTAGTCTTTCCACTTTAGTCTTTCCACTATAGTCTCCACTTTATTCTGTCCACTACAGTCTTTCCAATTTAGTCTTTCCACTATTCTCTGTCCACTTTAGTCTTTCCACTATAGTCTCCACTTTATTCTGTCCACTATAGTCTTTCCACTATAGTCTTTCCACTGTAGTCTGTCCTCTTTAGTCCTTCCACTATTCTCTGTCCACTTGAGTCTTTCCACTATAGTCTGTCCACTTTAGTCTTTCCACTATAGTCTCCACTTTATTCTGTCCACTACAGTCTTTCCAATTTAGTCTTTCCACTATTCTCTGTCCACTTTAGTCTTTCCACTATAGTCTCCACTTTATTCTGTCCACTATAGTCTTTCCACTATAGTCTTTCCACTGTAGTCTGTCCTCTTTAGTCCTTCCACTATTCTCTGTCCACTTGAGTCTTTCCACTATAGTCTCCACTTTATACTGTCCACTAGAGTCTTTCCACTATAGTCTGTCCACTTTAGTCTTTCCACTTTAGTTTTTCCACTTTAGTCTGTCCTCTTCAGTCTTTCCACTATAGTCTGTCCACTTTAGTCTTTCCACTTTAGTCTTTCCACTATAGTCTCCACTTTATTCTGTCCACTAAGTCTTTCCACTATAGTCTTTACACTATAGTCTGTCCACTTTATTCTTTCCACTTTAGTCTTTCCACTATAGTCTCCACTTTATTCTGTCCACTACAGTCTTTCCACTTCAGTCTTTCCACTATAGTCTGTCCACTTTAGTCTTTCCACTTTAGTCTTTCCACTATAGTCTCCACTTTATTCTGTCCACTACATTCTTTCCACTTTCGTCTTTCCACTATTCTCTGTCCACTTTAGTCTTTCCACTATAGTCTTTCCACTATAGTCTGTCCACTTTAGTCTTTCCACTATTCTCTGTCCACTTTAGTCTTTCCACTATAGTCTCCACTTTATTCTGTCCTTACAGTCTTTAAACTATAGTCTTTCCATTATAGTCTGTCCACTTTAGTCTTTCCACTTTAGTTTTCCCACTTTAGTCTGTCCACTTTTGACTTTCCACTATAGTCTATCCACTTTAGTCTTTCCACTTTAGTCTTTCTACTTTATTCTGTCAACTTCAGTGTGTACACTTTAGTCTTTCCAATGAGTCTATCCACTTCAGTCTTTCCACTATAGTCTGTCCACTTTAGTCTTTCCACTTTAGTCTTTCCACTATAGTCTCCACTTTACTCTGTCCACTACAGTCTTTCCAATTTAGTCTTTCCACTATTCTCTGTCCACTTCAGTCTTTCCACTATAGTCTCCACTTTATTCTGTCCACTATAGTCTTTCCACTATAGTCTTTCCACTGTAGTCTGTCCTATTTAGTCCTTCCATTATTCTCTGTCCACTTGAGTCTTTCCACTATAGTCTCCACTTTATTCTGTCCACTACAGTATTTCCACTATAGTCTGTCCACTTTAGACTTTCCACTTTAGTTTTTCCACTTTAGTCTGTCCACTTAAGTCTTTCCACTAGAGTCTGTCCACTTTAGTCTTTCCACTTTAGTCTTTCCACTATAGTCTCCACTTTATTCTGTCCACTACAGTCTTTACACTATAGTCTTTCCACTATAGTCTGTCCACTTTAGTCTTTCCACTATTCTCTGTCCACTTTAGTCTTTTCACTATACTCTCCACTTTATTCTGTCCACTACAGTCTCCACTATAGTCTTTCCACTATAGTCTGTCCACTTTAGTCTTTCCACTTTAGTCTTTCCACTGTAGTCTCCACTTTATTCTGTCCACTTGAGTCTTTCCACTATAGTCTCCACTTTATTCTGTCCACTACAGTCTTTCCACTTTAGTCTTTCCAACACTCTCTGTCCACTTTAGTTTTTCCATTATAGTCTCCTCTTTATTCTGTCCACATTAGTCTTTCCACTATAGTCTTTCCACTATAGTCTGTCCACATTAGTCTTTCCACTATAGTCTGTCCACTTTAGTCTTTCCACTATTCTCTGTCCACTTTAGTCTTTCCACTACAGTCTCCACTTTATTCTGTCCACTACAGTCTTTCCACCTCCACTATAGTCTGTCCACTTTAGTCTTCCCACTTTAGTCTTTCCACTATAGTCTTTCCACTATAGTTTGTCCACTTTAGTCTTTCCACTTTAGTCTTTCCACTTTAGTCTGTCCACTTTAGTCTTTCCACTATAGTTTGTCCTCTTTAGTCTTTCCACTATTCTCTGTCCACTTTAGTCTTTCCACTTTAGTCTTTCCAAAATAGTCTCCACTTTATTCTGTCCACTACAGTCTTTCCACTATAGTCTTTCCACTATAGTCTGTCCACTTTAGTCTTTCCACTTTAATCTTTCCACTTTAGTCTTTCCACTTTAGTCTTTCCACTTTATTCTGTCCACTTCAGTGTGTACACTTTAGTCTGTCCGCTGAGTCTTTCCACTTCAGTCTTTCCACTATAGTCTGTCCACTTTAGTCTTTCCACTTTAGTCTTTCCAATACTCTCTGTCCACTTTAGTTTTTCCATTATAGTCTCCTCTTTATTCTGTCCACTACAGTCTTTCCACTATAGTCTTTCCACTATAGTCTGTCCACTTTAGTCTTTCCACTATAGTCTGTCCACTTTAGTCTTTCCACTATTCTCTGTCCACTTTAGTCTTTCCACTACAGTCTCCACTTTATTCTGTCCACTACAGTCTTTCCACTTCCACTATAGTCTGTCCACTTTAGTCTTCCCACTTTAGTCTTTCCACTATAGTCTCCACTTTATTCTGTCTACTACAGTCTTTCCACTTTAGTCTTTCCACTATTCTCTGTCCACTTTAGTCTTTCCACTTTAGTCTTTCCACTATAGTCTGTCCACTTCAGTGTGTACACTTTAGTATGTTCACTGAGTCTTTCCACTTCAGTCTTTCCACTATAGTCTGTCCACTTTAGTCTTTCCACTATAGTCTCCACTTTATTCTGCTCACTACAGTCTTTCCACTATAGTCTTTCCACTATAGTCTGTCCCCTTTAGTCTTTCTACTATTATCTGTCCACTTTAGTCTTTCCACTATAGTCTCCACTTTATTCTGTCCACTACAGTCTTTCCACTATAGTCTTTCCACTATAGTCTGTCCACTTTAGTCTTTCCACTTTAGTTTTTCCATTTTAGTGTTTCCACTATAGTCTGTCCACTTTAGTCTTTCCACTATTCTCTGTCCACTTTAATCTTTCCAATATAGTCTCCACTTTATTCTGTCCACTACAGTCTTTCCACTATAGTCTTTCCATTATAGTCTGTCCACTTTAGTCTTTCCACTTTAGTTTTTCCACTTTAGTCTGTCCACTTTAGACTTTCCACTATAGTCTATCCACTTTAGTCTTTCCACTTTATTCTGTCAACTTTAGTCTTTCCACTTTAGTCTTTCCACTATAGCCTCCACTTTATTCTGTCCACTACAGTCTTTCCACTTTAGTCTTTCCACTATTCTCTGTTCACTTTAGTCTTTCCACTTTAGTCTTTCCACTATAGTCTTCACTTTATACTGTCTACTTCAGTGTGTACACTTTAGTCTGTTCACTGAGTCTTTCCACTTCAGTCTTTCCACTATAGTCTGTCAACTTTAGTCTTTCCACTTTAGTCTTTCCACTATAGCCTCCACTTTATTCTGCTCACTACAGTCTTTCCACTACAGTCTTTCCACTATAGTCTGTCCACTTTAGTCTTTCTACTATTATCTGACCACTTTAGTCTTTCCACTCAAGTCTCCACTTTATTCTGTCCACTACAGTCTTTCCACTATAGTCTTTCCACTATAGTCTGTCCACTTTAGTCTTTCCACTTTAGTTTTTCCATTTTAGTCTTTCCACTATAGTCTGTCCACTTTAGTCTTTCCACTATTCTCTGTCCACTTTAGTCTTTCCACTATAGTCTCCACTTTATTCTGTCCACTACAGTCTTTCCACTATAGTCTTTCCATTATAGTCTGTCCACTTTAGTCTTTCCACTTTAGTTTTTCCACTTTAGTCTTTCCACTTTAGACTTTCCACTATAGTCTATCCACTTTTGTCTTTCCACTTTATTCTGTCAACTTCAGTGTGTACACTTTAGTCTTTCCACTGAGTCTTTCCACTTCAGTTTTTCCACTATAGTCTGTCCACTTTAGTCTTTCCACTATAGTCTTTCCATTGTAGTCTGTCCACTTTAGTCTTTCCACTTTAGTCTTTCCACTATAGTCTCCACTTTATTCTGTCCACTACAGTCTTTCCAATTTAGTCTTTCCACTATAGTCTCCACTTTATTCTGTCCACTACAGTCTTTCCACTATAGTCTTTCCACTATAGTCTGTCCACTTTAATCTTTCCACTATTCTCTGTCCACTTTAGTCTTTCCACTATACTCTCCACTTTATTCTGTCCACTACAGTCTTTCCACTGTAGTCTTTCCACTATAGTTTGTCCACTTTAGTCTTTCCACTTTAGTCTTTCCACTTTGGTCTGTCCACTTTAGTCTTTCCACTATAGTTTGTCCACTTTAGTCTTTCCACTATTCTCTGTCCACTTTAGTCTTTCCAGTTTAGACTTTCCACTATAGTCTCCACTTTATTCTGTCCACTACAGTCTTTCCACTATAGTCTTTCCACTATAGTCTGTCCACTTTAGTCTTTCCACTATAGTCTGTCCACTTTAGTCTTTCCACTATTCTCTGTCCACTTTAATCTTTCCACTACAGTCTCCACTTTATTCTGTCCACTACAGTCTTTCCACTATAGTATTTCCACTATAGTTTGTCCACTTTAGTCTTTCCACTTTAGTTTTTCCACTTTAGTCTGTCCACTTTAGTCTTTCCACTATAGTCTATCCACTTTAGTCTTTCCACTTTAGTCTTTCCACTTTTTTCTGTCCAATTAAGTGTGTACACTTTAGTCTGTCCACTGAGTCTTTCCACTTCAGTCTTTCCACTATAGTCTCCACTTTATTCTGTCCACTACAGTCTTTCCAATTTAGTCTTTCCACTATTCTCTGTCCACTTTAGTCTATCCACTATAGTCTCCACTTTATTCTGCCCACTACAGTCTTTCCACTATAGTCTTTCCACTATAATCTGTCCACTTTAGTCTTTCCACTATTCTCTGTCCACTTTATTCTTTCCACTATAGTCTCCACTTTATTCTGTCCACTACAGTCTTTCCACTATAGTCTTTCCACTATAGTCTGTCCACTTTAGTCTTTCCACTTTAGTTTTTCCAATTTAGTCTGTCCACTTCAGTCTTTCCACTATAGTCTGTCCACTTTAGTCTTTCCACTTTAGTCTTTCCACTATAGTCTCCACTTTATTCTGTCCACTACAGTCTTTCCACTATAGTCTTTCCACTATAGTCTGTCCACTTTAGTCTTTCCACTATTCTCTGTCCACTTTAGTCTGTCCACTATTCTCTGTCCCCTTTAGTCTTTCCACTATAGTCTCCACTTTCTTCTGTCCACTACAGTCTTTCCACTATAGTCTTTCCACTATAGTCTGTCCACTTTAGTCTTTCCACTTTAGTCTTTCCACTATAGTCTCCACTTTATTCTGTCCACTACAGTCTTTCCACTTTAGTCTTTCCACTATTCTCTGTCCACTTTAGTCTTTCCACTTTAGTCTTTCCACTATAGTCTTCACGTTATACTGTCCACTTCAGTGTGTACACTTTAGTCTGTTCACTGAGTCCTTCCACTTCAGTCTTTCCACTATAGTCTGTCCACTTTAGTCTTTCCACTTTAGTCTTTCCACTATAGTCTCCACTTTATTCTGCTCACTACAGTCTTTCCACTATAGTCTTTCCACTATAGTCTGTCCACTTTAGTCTTTCTACTATATCTGTCCACTTTAGTCTTTCCACCATAGTCTCCACTTTATTCTGTCCACTACAGTCTTTCCACTATAGTCTTTCCATTATAGTCTGTCCACTTTAGTTTTTCCACTTTAGTTTTTCCACTTTAGCCGTCCACTTTAGACTTTCCACTATAGTCTATCCACTTTAGTCTTTCCACATTATTCTGTCAACTTCAGTGTGTACACTTTAGTCTTTCCACTGAGTCTTTCCACTTCAGTCTTTCCACTGTAGTCTGTCCACTTTAGTCTTTCCACTTTAGTCTTTCCACAATAGTCTCCACTTTATTCTGTCCACTACAGTCTTTCCAATTTAGTCTTTCCACTATTCTCTGTCCACTTTAGTCTTTCCACTATAGTCTCCACTTTATTCTGTCCACTATAGTCTTTCCACTATAGTCTTTCCACTGTAGTCTGTCCTCTTTAGTCCTTTCACTATTCTCTGTCCACTTGAGTCTTTCCACTATAGTCTCCACTTTATACTGTCCACTACAGTCTTTCCACTATAGTCTGTCCACTTTAGTCTTTCCACTTTAGTCTTTCCACTATAGCCTCCACTTTATTCTGCTCACTACAGTCTTTCCACTATAGTCTTTCCACTATAGTCTGTCCACTTTAGTCTTTCTACTATTATCTGACCACTTTAGTCTTTCCACTCAAGTCTCCACTTTATTCTGTCCACTACAGTCTTTCCACTATAGTCTTTCCACTATAGTCTGTCCACTTTATTCTTTCCACTTTAGTTTTTCCATTTTAGTCTTTCCACTATAGTCTGTCCACTTTAGTCTTTCCACTATTCTCTGTCCACTTTAGTCTTTCCACTATAGTCTCCACTTTATTCTGTCCACTACAGTCTTTCCACTATAGTCTTTCCATTATAGTCTGTCCACTTTAGTCTTTCCACTTTAGTTTTTCCACTTTAGTCTTTCAACTTTAGACTTTCCACTATAGTCTATCCACTTTTGTCTTTCCACTTTATTCTGTCAACTTCAGTGTGTACACTTTAGTCTTTCCACTGAGTCTTTCCACTTCAGTTTTTCCACTATAGTCTGTCCACTTTAGTCTTTCCACTATAGTCTTTCCATTGTAGTCTGTCCACTTTAGTCTTTCCACTTTAGTCTTTCCACTATAGTCTCCACTTTATTCTGTCCACTACAGTCTTTCCAATTTAGTCTTTCCACTATAGTCTCCACTTTATTCTGTCCACTACAGTCTTTCCACTATAGTCTTTCCACTATAGTCTGTCCACTTTAATCTTTCCACTATTCTCTGTCCACTTTAGTCTTTCCACTATACTCTCCACTTTATTCTGTCCACTACAGTCTTTCCACTATAGTCTTTCCACTATAGTTTGTCCACTTTAGTCTTTCCACTTTAGTCTTTCCACTTTGGTCTGTCCACTTTAGTCTTTCCACTATAGTTTGTCCACTTTAGTCTTTCCACTATTCTCTGTCCACTTTAGTCTTTCCAGTTTAGACTTTCCACTATAGTCTCCACTTTATTCTGTCCACTACAGTCTTTCCACTATAGTCTTTCCACTATAGTCTGTCCACTTTAGTCTTTCCACTATAGTCTGTCCACTTTAGTCTTTCCACTATTCTCTGTCCACTTTAATCTTTCCACTACAGTCTCCACTTTATTCTGTCCACTACAGTCTTTCCACTATAGTATTTCCACTATAGTTTGTCCACTTTAGTCTTTCCACTTTAGTTTTTCCACTTTAGTCTGTCCACTTTAGTCTTTCCACTATAGTCTATCCACTTTAGTCTTTCCACTTTAGTCTTTCCACTTTAGTCTGTCCACTTTAGTCTTTCCACTATAGTTTGTCCACTTTAGTCTTTCCACTATTCTCTGTCCACTTTAGTCTTTCCACTTTAGTCTTTCTACTATAGTATCCACTTTATTCTGTCCACTACAGTCTTTCCACTATAGTCTTTCCACTATAGTCTGTCCACTTTAGTCTTTCCACTTTAATCTTTCCACTTTAGTCTTTCCACCTTAGTCTTTCCACTTTATTCTGTCCACTTCAGTGTGTACACTTTAGTCTGTCCGCTGAGTCTTTCCACTTCAGTCTTTACACTATAGTCTGTCCACCTTAGTCTTTCCAATTTAGTCTTTCCACTATAGTCTCCACTTTATTCTGTAAATTACAGTCTTTCCACTTTAGTCTTTCCAATACTCTCTGTCCACTTTAGTTTTTCCATTATAGTCTCCACTTTATTCTGTCCACTACAGTCTTTCCACTATAGTCTGTCCACTTTAGTCTTTTCACTATAGTCTGTCAGCTTTAGTCTTTCCACTATTCTCTTTCCACTTTAGTCTTTCCACTATAGTCTCCACTTTATTCTGTCCACTACAGTCTTTCCACTATAGTCTTTCCACTATAGTTTGTCCACTTTAGTCTTTCCACTTTAGTTTTTCCACTTTAGTCTGTCCACTTTACTCTTTCCACTATAGTCTATCCACTTTAGTCTTTCCACTTTAGTCTTTCCACTTTATTCTGTCCACTTCAGTGTGTACACTTTAGTCTGTCCACTGAGTCTTTCCACTTCAGTCTTTCCACTATAGTCTCCACTTTATTCTGTCCACTACAGTCTTTCCAATTTAGTCTTTCCACTATTCTCTGTCCACTTTAGTCTATCCACTATAGTCTCCACTTTATTCTGTCCACTACAGTCTTTCCACTATAGTCTTTCCACTATAATCTGTCCACTTTAGTCTTTCCACTTTAGTTTTTCCACTTTAGTCTGTCCACTTCAGTCTTTCCACTATAGTCTGTCCACTTTAGTCTTTCCACTTTAGTCTTTCCACTATTCTCTGTCCACTTTAGTCTTTCCACTATAGTCTCCACTTTATTCTGTCCATTACAGTCTTTCCACTATAGTCTTTCCACTATTCTCTGTCCACTTTAGTCTTTCCACTTTAGTCTTTCCACTATAGTCTTCACTTTATACTGTCCATTTCAGTGTGTACACTTTAGTCTGTTCACTGAGTCTTTCCACTTCAGTCTTTCCACTATAGTCTGTCCACTTTAGTCTTTCCACTTTAGTCTTTCCACTATAGTCTCCACTTTATTCTGCTCACTACAGTCTTTCCACTATAGTCTTTCCACTATAGTCTGTCAAATTTAGTCTTTCTACTATTATCTGTCCACTTTAGTCTTTCCACTATAGTCTCCACTTTATTCTGTCCACTACAGTCTTTCCACTATAGTCTTTCCACTAGAGTCTGTCCACTTTAGTCTTTCCACTTTAGTTTTTCCATTTTAGTCTTTCCACTATAGTCTGTCCACTTTAGTCTTTCCACTATTCTCTGTCCACTTTAGTCTTTCCACTATAGTCTCCACTTTATTCTGTCCACTACAGTCTTTCCACTATAGTCTTTCCATTATAGTCTGTCCACTTTAGTCTTTCCACTTTAGTTTTTCCACTTTAGTCTGTCCACTTTATTCTGTCAACTTCAGTGTGAACACTTTAGTCTTTCCACTGAGTCTTTCCACTTCAGTCTTTCCACTATAGTCTGTCCACTTTAGTCTTTCCACTATAGTCTTTCCATTATAGTCTGTCCACTTTAGTCTTTCCACTTTAGTCTTTCCACTATAGTCTCCACTTTATTCTGTCCACTACAGTCTTTCCAATTTAGTCTTTCCACTATTCTCTGTCCACTTTAGTCTTTCCACTATAGTCTCCACTTTATTCTGTCCACTAGAGTCTTTCCACTATAGTCTTTCCACTATAGTCTGTCAACTTTAGTCTTTCCACTATTCTCTGTCCACTTTAGTCTTTCCACTACACTCTCCACTTTATTCTGTCCACTACAGTCTTTCCACTATAGTCTTTCCACTATAGTCTGTCCACTTTAGTCTTTCCACTTTCGTCTTTCCACTTTAGTCTGTCCACTTTAGTCTTTCCACTATAGTTTGTCCGCTTTAGTCTTTCCACTATTCTCTGTCCACTTTAGTCTTTCCACTTTAGTCTTTCCACTACAGTCTCCACTTTATTCTGTCCACTACAGTCTTTCCACTATAGTCTTTCCACTATAGTCTGTCCACTTTAGTCTTTCCACTTTAATCTTTCCACTTTAGTCTTTCCACTTTAGTCTTTCCACTTTATTCTGTCCACTTCAGTGTGTACACTTTAGTCTGTCCGCTGAGTCTTTCCACTTCAGTCTTTCCACTATAGTCTATCCACTTTAGTATTTCCACTTTAGTCTTTCCACTATAGTCACCACTTTATTCTGTCCACTACAGTCTTTCCACTTTAGTTTTTCCAATACTCTCTGTCCACTTTAGTTTTTCCATTATAGTCTCCTCTTTATTCTGTCCACTACAGTCTTTCCACTATAGTCTTTCCACTATAGTCTGTCCACTTTAGTCTTTCCACTATAGTCTGTCCACTTTAGTCTTTCCACTATTCTCTGTCCACTTTAGTCTTTCCACTACAGTCTCCACTTTATTCTGTCCACTACAGTCTTTCCACTATAGTATTTCCACTATAGTTTGTCCACTTTAGTCTTTCCACTTTAGTTTTTCCACTTTAGTCTGTCCACTTTAGTCTTTCCACTATAGTCTATCCACTTTAGTCTTTCCACTTTAGTCTTTCCACTTTATTCTGTCCACTTTATTCTGTCCACTACAGTCTTTCCACTATAGTCTGTCCACTTTAGTCTTTCCACTTTAGTTTTTCCACTTTAGTCTGTCCACTTTATTCTGTCAACTTCAGTGTGAACACTTTAGTCTTTCCACTGAGTCTTTCCACTTCAGTCTTTCCACTATAGTCTGTCCACTTTAGTCTTTCCACTATAGTCTTTCCATTATAGTCTGTCCACTTTAGTCTTTCCACTTTAGTCTTTCCACTATAGTCTCCACTTTATTCTGTCCACTACAGTCTTTCCAATTTAGTCTTTCCACTATTCTCTGTCCACTTTAGTCTTTCCACTATAGTCTCCACTTTATTCTGTCCACTACAGTCTTTCCACTATAGTCTTTCCACTATAGTCTGTCAACTTTAGTCTTTCCACTATTCTCTGTCCACTTTAGTCTTTCCACTACACTCTCCACTTTATTCTGTCCACTACAGTCTTTCCACTATAGTCTTTCCACTATAGTCTGTCCACTTTAGTCTTTCCACTTTCGTCTTTCCACTTTAGTCTGTCCACTTTAGTCTTTCCACTATAGTTTGTCCGCTTTAGTCTTTCCACTATTCTCTGTCCACTTTAGTCTTTCCACTTTAGTCTTTCCACTACAGTCTCCACTTTATTCTGTCCACTACAGTCTTTCCACTATAGTCTTTCCACTATAGTCTGTCCACTTTAGTCTTTCCACTTTAATCTTTCCACTTTAGTCTTTCCACTTTAGTCTTTCCACTTTATTCTGTCCACTTCAGTGTGTACACTTTAGTCTGTCCGCTGAGTCTTTCCACTTCAGTCTTTCCACTATAGTCTGTCCACTTTAGTATTTCCACTTTAGTCTTTCCACTATAGTCACCACTTTATTCTGTCCACTACAGTCTTTCCACTTTAGTTTTTCCAATACTCTCTGTCCACTTTAGTTTTTCCATTATAGTCTCCTCTTTATTCTGTCCACTACAGTCTTTCCACTATAGTCTTTCCACTATAGTCTGTCCACTTTAGTCTTTCCACTATAGTCTGTCCACTTTAGTCTTTCCACTATTCTCTGTCCACTTTAGTCTTTCCACTACAGTCTCCACTTTATTCTGTCCACTACAGTCTTTCCACTATAGTATTTCCACTATAGTTTGTCCACTTTAGTCTTTCCACTTTAGTTTTTCCACTTTAGTCTGTCCACTTTAGGCTTTCCACTATAGTCTATCCACTTTAGTCTTTCCACTTTAGTCTTTCCACTTTATTCTGTCCACTTTAATCTGTCCACTACAGTCTTTCCACTATAGTCTTTCCACTATAGTCTGTCCACTTTAGTCTTTCCACTTTAGTCTTTCCACTATAGTCTCCACTTTATTCTGTCCACTGCAGTCTTTCCACTTTAGTCTTTCCACTATTCTCTGTCCACTTTAGTCTTTCCACTTTAGTCTTTCCAATATAGTCTTCACTTTATACTGTCCACTTCAGTGTGTACACTTTAGTCTGTTCACTGAGTCTTTCCACTTCAGTCTTTCCAATATAGTCTGTCCACTTTAGTCTTTCCACTTTAGTCTTTCCACTATAGTCTCCACTTTATTCTGCTCACTACAGTCTTTCCACTATAGTCTTTCCACTATAGTCTGTCCACTTTAGTCTTTCTACTATTATCTGTCCATTTTAGTCTTTCCACTATAGTCTGTCCACTTTAGTCTTTCCACTATTCTCTGTCCACTTTAGTCTTTCCACTATAGTCTCCACTTTATTCTGTCCACTACAGTCTTTCCACTATTTTCTTTCCATTATAGTCTGTCCACTTTAGTCTTTCCACTATAGTCTTTCCATTATAGTCTGTCCACTTTAGTCTTTCCACTTTAGTCTTTCCACTATAGTCTCCACTTTATTCTGTCCACTACAGTCTTTCCAATTTAGTCTTTCCACTATTCTCTGTCCACTTTAGTCTTTCCACTATAGTCTCCACTTTATTCTGTCCACTACAGTCTTTCCACTATAGTCTTTCCACTATAGTCTGTCAACTTTAGTCTTTCCACTATTCTCTGTCCACTTTAGTCTTTCCACTACACTCTCCACTTTATTCTGTCCACTACAGTCTTTCCACTATAGTCTTTCCACTATAGTCTGTCCACTTTAGTCTTTCCACTTTCGTCTTTCCACTTTAGTCTGTCCACTTTAGTCTTTCCACTATAGTTTGTCCGCTTTAGTCTTTCCACTATTCTCTGTCCACTTTAGTCTTTCCACTTTAGTCTTTCCACTACAGTCTCCACTTTATTCTGTCCACTACAGTCTTTCCACTATAGTCTTTCCACTATAGTCTGTCCACTTTAGTCTTTCCACTTTAATCTTTCCACTTTAGTCTTTCCACTTTAGTCTTTCCACTTTATTCTGTCCACTTCAGTGTGTACACTTTAGTCTGTCCGCTGAGTCTTTCCACTTCAGTCTTTCCACTATAGTCTGTCCACTTTAGTATTTCCACTTTAGTCTTTCCACTATAGTCACCACTTTATTCTGTCCACTACAGTCTTTCCACTTTAGTTTTTCCAATACTCTCTGTCCACTTTAGTTTTTCCATTATAGTCTCCTCTTTATTCTGTCCACTACAGTCTTTCCACTATAGTCTGTCCACTTTAGTCTTTCCACTATAGTCTGTCCACTTTAGTCTTTCCACTATTCTCTGTCCACTTTAGTCTTTCCACTACAGTCTCCACTTTATTCTGTCCACTACAGTCTTTCCACTATAGTATTTCCACTATAGTTTGTCCACTTTAGTCTTTCCACTTTAGTTTTTCTACTTTAGTCTGTCCACTTTAGTCTTTCCACTATAGTCTATCCACTTTAGTCTTTCCACTTTAGTCTTTCCACTTTATTCTGTCCACTTTATTCTGTCCACTACAGTCTTTCCACTATAGTCTTTCCACTATAGTCTGTCTACTTTAGTCTTTCCACTTTAGTCTTTCCACTATAGTCTCCACTTTATTCTGTCCACTGCAGTCTTTCCACTTTAGTCTTTCCACTATTCTCTGTCCACTTTAGTCTTTCCACTTTAGTCTTTCCAATATAGTCTTCACTTTATCCTGTCCACTTCAGTGTGTACACTTTAGTCTGTTCACTGAGTCTTTCCACTTCAGTCTTTCCAATATAGTCTGTCCACTTTAGTCTTTCCACTTTAGTCTTTCCACTATAGTCTCCACTTTATTCTGCTCACTACAGTCTTTCCACTATAGTCTTTCCACTATAGTCTGTCCACTTTAGTCTTTCTACTATTATCTGTCCATTTTAGTCTTTCCACTATAGTCTGTCCACTTTAGTCTTTCCACTATTCTCTGTCCACTTTAGTCTTTCCACTATAGTCTCCACTTTATTCTGTCCACTACAGTCTTTCCACTATTTTCTTTCCATTCTAGTCTGTCCACTTTAGTCTTTCCACTATAGTCTTTCCATTATAGTCTGTCCACTTTAGTCTTTCCACTTTAGTCTTTCCACTATAGTCTCCACTTTATTCTGTCCACTACAGTCTTTCCAATTTAGTCTTTCACTATTCTCTGTCCACTTTAGTCTTTCCACTATAGTCTCCACTTTATTCTGTCCGCTACAGTCTTTCCACTATAGTCTTTCCACTATAGTCTTTCCACTATAGTCTGTCAACTTTAGTCTTTCCACTATTCTCTGTCCACTTTAGTCTTTTCACTATACTCTCCACTTTATTCTGTCCACTACAGTCTTTCCACTATAGTCTTTCCACTATAGTCTGTCCACTATAGTCTTTCCACTTTCGTCTTTCCACTTTAGTCTGTCCACTTTAGTCTTTCCACTATAGTTTGTCCACTTTAGTCTTTCCACTATTCTCTGTCCACTTTAGTCTTTCCACTTTAGTCTTTCCACTACAGTCTCCACTTTATTCTGTCCACTACAGTCTTTCCACTATAGTCTTTCCACTATAGTCTGTCCACTTTAGTCTTTCCACTTTAATCTTTCCACTTTAGTCTTTCCACTTTAGTCTTTCCACTTTATTCTGTCCACTTCAGTGTGTACACTTTAGTCTGTCCGCTGAGTCTTTCCACTTCAGTCTTTCCACTTTAGTCTTTCCACTATAGTCTGTCCACTTTAGTCTTTCCACTTTAGTCTTTCCACTATAGTCTCCACTTTATTCTGTCCACTACAGTCTTTCCACTATAGTCTCTGTCCACTTTAGTCTTTCCACTTTAGTCTTTCCAACATAGTCTTCACTTTATACTGTCCACTTCAGTGTGTACACTTTAGTCTGTTCACTGAGTCTTTCCACTTCAGTCTTTCCACTATAGTCTGTCCACTTTAGTCTTTCCACTTTAGTCTTTCCACTATAGTCTCCACTTTATTCTGCTCACTACAGTCTTTCCACTATAGTCTTTCCACTATAGTCTGTCCACTTTAGTCTTTCTACTATTATCTGTCCACTTTAGTCTTTCCACTATAGTCTCCACTTTATTCTGTCCACTACAGTCTTTCCAATTTAGTCTTTCCACTATTATCTGTCCACTTTAGTCTTTCCACTATAGTCTCCACTTTATTCTGTCCACTACAGTCTTTCCACTATAGTCTTTCCACTATAGTCTGTCAACTTTAGTCTTTCCACTATTCTCTGTCCACTTTAGTCTTTCCACTATACTCTCCACTTTATTCTGTCCACTACAGTCTTTCCACTATAGTCTTTCCACTATAGCCTGTCCACTTTAGTCTTTCCACTTTCGTCTTTCCACTTTAGTCTGTCCACTTTAGTCTTTCCACAATAGTTTGTCCACTTTAGTCTTTCCACTATTCTCTGTCCACTTTAGTCTTTCCACTATAGTCTCCACTTTATTCTGTCCACTACAGTCTTTCCACTATAGTCTTTCCATTATAGTCTGTCCACTTTAGTCTTTCCACTTTAGTTTTTCCACTTTAGTCTGTCCACTTTCTTCTGTCAACTTCAGTGTGAACACTTTAGTCTTTCCACTGAGTCTTTCCAAGTCAGTCTTTCCACTTTAGTCTTTCCACTATAGTCTGTCCACTTTAGTCTTTCCACTATTCTCTGTCCACTTTAGTCTTTCCACTACAGTCTCCACTTTATTCTGTCCACTACAGTCTTTCCACTATAGTATTTCCACTATAGTTTGTCCACTTTAGTCTTTCCACTTTAGTTTTTCCACTTTAGTCTGTCCACTTTAGTCTTTCCACTATAGTCTATCCACTTTAGTCTTTCCACTTTAGTCTTTCCACTTTATTATGTCCACTTTATTCTGTCCACTACAGTCTTTCCACTATAGTCTTTCCACTATAGTCTGTCCACTTTAGTCTTTCCACTTTAGTCTTTCCACTATAGTCTCCACTTTATTCTGTCCACTACAGTCTTTCCACTTTAGTCTTTCCACTATTCTCTGTCCACTTTAGTCTTTCCACTTTAGTCTTTCCAATATAGTCTTTACTTTATACTGTCCACTTCAGTGTGTACACTTTAGTCTGTTCACTGAGTCTTTCCACTTCAGTCTTTCCACTATAGTCTGTCCACTTTAGTCTTTCCACTTTAGTCTTTCCACTATATTCTCCACTTTATTCTGCTCACTACAGTCTTTCCACTATAGTCTTTCCACTATAGTCTGTCCACTTTAGTCTTTCTACTATTATCTGTCCACTTTAGTCTTTTCACTATAGTCTCCACTTTATTCTGTCCACTACAGTCTTTCCACTATAGTCTTTCCACTATAGTCTGTCCACTTTAGTCTTTCCACTTTAGTTTTTCCATTTTAGTCTTTCCACTATAGTCTGTCCACTTTAGTCTTTCCACTATTCTCTGTCCACTTTACTCTTTCCACTATAGTCTCCACTTTATTCTGTCCACTACAGTCTTTCCACTATAGTCTTTCCATTATAGTCTGTCCACTTTAGTTTTTCCACTTTAGTTTTTCCACTTTAGTCCGTCCACTTTAGACTTTCCACTATAGTCTATCCACTTTAGTCTTTCCACATTATTCTGTCAACTTCAGTGTGTACACTTTAGTCTTTCCACTGAGTCTTTCCACTTCAGTCTTTCCACTGCAGTCTGTCCACTTTAGTCTTTCCACTTTAGTCTTTCCACAATAGTCTCCCCTTTATTCTGTCTACTACAGTCTTTCCAATTTAGTCTTTCCACTATTCTCTGTCCACTTTAGTCTTTCCACTATAGTCTCCACTTTATTCTGTCCACTATAGTCTTTCCACTATAGTCTTTCCACTGTAGTCTGTCCTCTTTAGTCCTTTCACTATTCTCTGTCCACTTGAGTCTTTCCACTATAGTCTCCACTTTATACTGTCCACTACAGTCTTTCCACTATAGTCTGTCCACTTTAGTCTTTCCACTTTAGTTTTTCCACTTTAGTCTGTCCTCTTCAGTCTTTCCACTATAGTCTGTCCACTTTAGTCTTTCCACTATAGTCTCCACTTTATTCTGTCCACTACAGTCTTTCCACTATAGTCTTTCCACTATAGTCTGTCCACTTTAGTCTTTCCAATTTAGTTTTTCCACTTTAGTCTCTCCACTATAGTCTGTCCACTTTAGTCTTTCCACTATTCTCTGTCCACTTTAGTCTTTCCACTATAGTCTCCACTTTATTCTGTGCACTACAGTCTTTCCACTTTAGACTTTCCACTATAGTCTATCCACTTTAGTCTTTCCACTTTAGTCTTTCCACTTTATTCTGTCAACTTCAGTGTGTACACTTTAGTCTTTCCACTTCAGTCTTTCCACTATAGTCTGTCCACTTTAGTCTTTCCACTTTAGTCTTTCCACTATAGTCTCCACTTTATTCTGTCCACTACAGTCTTTCCAATTTAGTCTTTCCACTATTCTCTGTCCACTTTAGTCTTTCCACTATAGTCTCCACTTTATTCTGTCCACTATAGTCTGTCCACTATAGTCTTTCCACTGTAGTCTGTCCTCTTTAGTCCTTCCACTATTCTCTGTCCACTTGAGTCTTTCCACTATAGTCTCCACTTTATTCTGTCCACTACAGTCTTTCCACTATAGTCTGTCCACTTTAGTCTTTCCACTTTAGTTTTTCCACTTTAGTCTGTCCACTTCAGTCTTTCCACTATAGTCTGTACACTTTAGTCTTTCCACTTTAGTCTTTCCACTATAGTCTCCACTTTATTCTGTCCACCACAGTCTTTCCACTATAGTCTTTCCACTATAGTCTGTCCACTTTAGTCTTTCCACTATTCTCTGTCCACTTTAGTCTTTCCACTATACTCTCCACTTTATTCTGTCCACTACAGTCTTTCCACTATAGTCTTTCCACTATATTCTGTCCACTATAGTCTTTCCACTTTAGTCTTTCCACTTTAGTCTGTCCACTTTAGTCTTTCCACTATTCTCTGTCCACTTTAGTCTTTCCACTTTAGTCTTTCCACTATAGTATCCACTTTATAATGTCCACTACAGTCTTTCCACTATAGTCTTTCCACTATAGTCTGTCCACTTTAGTCTTTCCACTTTAATCTTTCCACTTTAGTCTTTCCACCTTAGTCTTCCCACTTTATTCTGTCCACTTCAGTGTGTACACTTTAGTCTGTCCGCTGAGTCTTTCCACTTCAGTCTTTACACTATAGTCTGTCCACTTTAGTCTTTCCACTTTAGTCTTTCCACTATAGTCTCCACTTTATTCTGTCCACTACAGTCTTTCCAATTTAGTCTTTCCACTATTCTCTGTCCACTTTAGTCTTTCCACTATAGTCTCCACTTTATTCTGTCCACTATAGTCTTTCCACTATAGTCTTTCCACTGTAGTCTGTCCTCTTTAGTCCTTCCACTATTCTCTGTCCACTTGAGTCTTTCCACTATAGTCTGTCCACTTTAGTCTTTCCACTATAGTCTCCACTTTATTCTGTCCACTACAGTCTTTCCAATTTAGTCTTTCCACTATTCTCTGTCCACTTTAGTCTTTCCACTATAGTCTCCACTTTATTCTGTCCACTATAGTCTTTCCACTATAGTCTTTCCACTGTAGTCTGTCCTCTTTAGTCCTTCCACTATTCTCTGTCCACTTGAGTCTTTCCACTATAGTCTCCACTTTATACTGTCCACTAGAGTCTTTCCACTATAGTCTGTCCACTTTAGTCTTTCCACTTTAGTTTTTCCACTTTAGTGTGTCCTCTTCAGTCTTTCCACTATAGTCTGTCCACTTTAGTCTTTCCACTTTAGTCTTTCCACTATAGTCTCCACTTTATTCTGTCCACTAAGTCTTTCCACTATAGTCTTTACACTATAGTCTGTCCACTTTATTCTTTCCACTTTAGTCTTTCCACTATAGTCTCCACTTTATTCTGTCCACTACAGTCTTTCCACTTCAGTCTTTCCACTATAGTCTGTCCACTTTAGTCTTTCCACTTTAGTCTTTCCACTATAGTCTCCACTTTATTCTGTCCACTACATTCTTTCCACTTTCGTCTTTCCACTATTCTCTGTCCACTTTAGTCTTTCCACTATAGTCTTTCCACTATAGTCTGTCCACTTTAGTCTTTCCACTTTAGTTTTCCCACTTTAGTCTGTCCACTTTTGACTTTCCACTATAGTCTATCCACTTTAGTCTTTCCACTTTAGTCTTTCTACTTTATTCTGTCAACTTCAGTGTGTACACTTTAGTCTTTCCAATGAGTCTATCCACTTCAGTCTTTCCACTATAGTCTGTCCACTTTAGTCTTTCCACTTTAGTCTTTCCACTATAGTCTCCACTTTACTCTGTCCACTACAGTCTTTCCAATTTAGTCTTTCCACTATTCTCTGTCCACTTCAGTCTTTCCACTATAGTCTCCACTTTATTCTGTCCACTATAGTCTTTCCACTATAGTCTTTCCACTGTAGTCTGTCCTATTTAGTCCTTCCATTATTCTCTGTCCACTTGAGTCTTTCCACTATAGTCTCCACTTTATTCTGTCCACTACAGTATTTCCACTATAGTCTGTCCACTTTAGACTTTCCACTTTAGTTTTTCCACTTTAGTCTGTCCACTTAAGTCTTTCCACTATAGTCTGTCCACTTTAGTCTTTCCACTTTAGTCTTTCCACTATAGTCTCCACTTTATTCTGTCCACTACAGTCTTTACACTATAGTCTTTCCACTATAGTCTGTCCACTTTAGTCTTTCCACTATTCTCTGTCCACTTTAGTCTTTTCACTATACTCTCCACTTTATTCTGTCCACTACAGTCTCCACTATAGTCTTTCCACTATAGTCTGTTCACTTTAGTCTTTCCACTTTAGTCTTTCCACTGTAGTCTCCACTTTATTCTGTCCACTTGAGTCTTTCCACTATAGTCTCCACTTTATTCTGTCCACTACAGTCTTTCCACTTTAGTCTTTCCAACACTCTCTGTCCACTTTAGTTTTTCCATTATAGTCTCCTCTTTATTCTGTCCACATTAGTCTTTCCACTATAGTCTTTCCACTATAGTCTGTCCACATTAGTCTTTCCACTATAGTCTGTCCACTTTAGTCTTTCCACTATTCTCTGTCCACTTTAGTCTTTCCACTACAGTCTCCACTTTATTCTGTCCACTACAGTCTTTCCACCTCCACTATAATCTGTCCACTTTAGTCTTCCCACTTTAGTCTTTCCACTATAGTCTTTCCACTATAGTTTGTCCACTTTAGTCTTTCCACTTTAGTCTTTCCACTTTAGTCTGTCCACTTTAGTCTTTCCACTATAGTTTGTCCTCTTTAGTCTTTCCACTATTCTCTGTCCACTTTAGTCTTTCCACTTTAGTCTTTCCAAAATAGTCTCCACTTTATTCTGTCCACTACAGTCTTTCCACTATAGTCTTTCCACTATAGTCTGTCCACTTTAGTCTTTCCACTTTAATCTTTCCACTTTAGTCTTTCCACTTTAGTCTTTCCACTTTATTCTGTCCACTTCAGTGTGTACACTTTAGTCTGTCCGCTGAGTCTTTCCACTTCAGTCTTTCCACTATAGTCTGTCCACTTTAGTCTTTCCACTTTAGTCTTTCCAATACTCTCTGTCCACTTTAGTTTTTCCATTATAGTCTCCTCTTTATTCTGTCCACTACAGTCTTTCCACTATAGTCTTTCCACTATAGTCTGTCCACTTTAGTCTTTCCACTATAGTCTGTCCACTTTAGTCTTTCCACTATTCTCTGTCCACTTTAGTCTTTCCACTACAGTCTCCACTTTATTCTGTCCACTACAGTCTTTCCACTTCCACTATAGTCTGTCCACTTTAGTCTTCCCACTTTAGTCTTTCCACTATAGTCTCCACTTTATTCTGTCCACTACAGTCTTTCCACTTTAGTCTTTCCACTATTCTCTGTCCACTTTAGTCTTTCCACTTTAGTCTTTCCACTATAGTCTGTCCACTTCAGTGTGTACACTTTAGTATGTTCACTGAGTCTTTCCACTTCAGTCTTTCCACTATAGTCTGTCCACTTTAGTCTTTCCACTATAGTCTCCACTTTATTCTGCTCACTACAGTCTTTCCACTATAGTCTTTCCACTATAGTCTGTCCCCCTTAGTCTTTCTACTATTATCTGTCCACTTTAGTCTTTCCACTATAGTCTCCACTTTATTCTGTCCACTACAGTCTTTCCACTATAGTCTTTCCACTATAGTCTGTCCACTTTAGTCTTTCCACTTTAGTTTTTCCATTTTAGTGTTTCCACTATAGTCTGTCCACTTTAGTCTTTCCACTATTCTCTGTCCACTTTAATCTTTCCAATATAGTCTCCACTTTATTCTGTCCACTACAGTCTTTCCACTATAGTCTTTCCATTATAGTCTGTCCACTTTAGTCTTTCCACTTTAGTTTTTCCACTTTAGTCTGTCCACTTTAGACTTTCCACTATAGTCTATCCACTTTAGTCTTTCCACTTTATTCTGTCAACTTTAGTCTTTCCACTTTAGTCTTTCCACTATAGCCTCCACTTTATTCTGTCCACTACAGTCTTTCCACTTTAGTCTTTCCACTATTCTCTGTTCACTTTAGTCTTTCCACTTTAGTCTTTCCACTATAGTCTTCACTTTATACTGTCTACTTCAGTGTGTACACTTTAGTCTGTTCACTGAGTCTTTCCACTTCAGTCTTTCCACTATAGTCTGTCAACTTTAGTCTTTCCACTTTAGTCTTTCCACTATAGCCTCCACTTTATTCTGCTCACTACAGTCTTTCCACTACAGTCTTTCCACTATAGTCTGTCCACTTTAGTCTTTCTACTATTATCTGACCACTTTAGTCTTTCCACTCAAGTCTCCACTTTATTCTGTCCACTACAGTCTTTCCACTATAGTCTTTCCACTATAGTCTGTCCACTTTAGTCTTTCCACTTTAGTTTTTCCATTTTAGTCTTTCCACTATAGTCTGTCCACTTTAGTCTTTCCACTATTCTCTGTCCACTTTAGTCTTTCCACTATAGTCTCCACTTTATTCTGTCCACTACAGTCTTTCCACTATAGTCTTTCCATTATAGTCTGTCCACTTTAGTCTTTCCACTTTAGTTTTTCCACTTTAGTCTTTCCACTTTAGACTTTCCACTATAGTCTATCCACTTTTGTCTTTCCACTTTATTCTGTCAACTTCAGTGTGTACACTTTAGTCTTTCCACTGAGTCTTTCCACTTCAGTTTTTCCACTATAGTCTGTCCACTTTAGTCTTTCCACTATAGTCTTTCCATTGTAGTCTGTCCACTTTAGTCTTTCCACTTTAGTCTTTCCACTATAGTCTCCACTTTATTCTGTCCACTACAGTCTTTCCAATTTAGTCTTTCCACTATAGTCTCCACTTTATTCTGTCCACTACAGTCTTTCCACTATAGTCTTTCCACTATAGTCTGTCCACTTTAATCTTTCCACTATTCTCTGTCCACTTTAGTCTTTCCACTATACTCTCCACTTTATTCTGTCCACTACAGTCTTTCCACTATAGTCTTTCCACTATAGTTTGTCCACTTTAGTCTTTCCACTTTAGTCTTTCCACTTTGGTCTGTCCACTTTAGTCTTTCCACTATAGTTTGTCCACTTTAGTCTTTCCACTATTCTCTGTCCACTTTAGTCTTTCCAGTTTAGACTTTCCACTATAGTCTCCACTTTATTCTGTCCACTACAGTCTTTCCACTATAGTCTTTCCACTATAGTCTGTCCACTTTAGTCTTTCCACTATAGTCTGTCCACTTTAGTCTTTCCACTATTCTCTGTCCACTTTAATCTTTCCACTACAGTCTCCACTTTATTCTGTCCACTACAGTCTTTCCACTATAGTATTTCCACTATAGTTTGTCCACTTTAGTCTTTCCACTTTAGTTTTTCCACTTTAGTCTGTCCACTTTAGTCTTTCCACTATAGTCTATCCACTTTAGTCTTTCCACTTTAGTCTTTCCACATTTTTCTGTCCACTTAAGTGTGTACACTTTAGTCTGTCCACTGAGTCTTTCCACTTCAGTCTTTCCACTATAGTCTCCACTTTATTCTGTCCACTACAGTCTTTCCAATTTAGTCTTTCCACTATTCTCTGTCCACTTTAGTCTATCCACTATAGTCTCCACTTTATTCTGCCCACTACAGTCTTTCCACTATAGTCTTTCCACTATAATCTGTCCACTTTAGTCTTTCCACTATTCTCTGTCCACTTTATTCTTTCCACTATAGTCTCCACTTTATTCTGTCCACTACAGTCTTTCCACTATAGTCTTTCCACTATAGTCTGTCCACTTTAGTCTTTCCACTTTAGTTTTTCCAATTTAGTCTGTCCACTTCAGTCTTTCCACTATAGTCTGTCCACTTTAGTCTTTCCACTTTAGTCTTTCCACTATAGTCTCCACTTTATTCTGTCCACTACAGTCTTTCCACTATAGTCTTTCCACTATAGTCTGTCCACTTTAGTCTTTCCACTATTCTCTGTCCACTTTAGTCTGTCCACTATTCTCTGTCCCCTTTAGTCTTTCCACTATAGTCTCCACTTTCTTCTGTCCACTACAGTCTTTCCACTATAGTCTTTCCACTATAGTCTGTCCACTTTAGTCTTTCCACTTTAGTCTTTCCACTATAGTCTCCACTTTATTCTGTCCACTACAGTCTTTCCACTTTAGTCTTTCCACTATTCTCTGTCCACTTTAGTCTTTCCACTTTAGTCTTTCCACTATAGTCTTCACGTTATACTGTCCACTTCAGTGTGTACACTTTAGTCTGTTCACTGAGTCCTTCCACTTCAGTCTTTCCACTATAGTCTGTCCACTTTAGTCTTTCCACTTTAGTCTTTCCACTATAGTCTCCACTTTATTCTGCTCACTACAGTCTTTCCACTATAGTCTTTCCACTATAGTCTGTCCACTTTAGTCTTTCTACTATATCTGTCCACTTTAGTCTTTCCACCATAGTCTCCACTTTATTCTGTCCACTACAGTCTTTCCACTATAGTCTTTCCATTATAGTCTGTCCACTTTAGTTTTTCCACTTTAGTTTTTCCACTTTAGCCGTCCACTTTAGACTTTCCACTATAGTCTATCCACTTTAGTCTTTCCACATTATTCTGTCAACTTCAGTGTGTACACTTTAGTCTTTCCACTGAGTCTTTCCACTTCAGTCTTTCCACTGTAGTCTGTCCACTTTAGTCTTTCCACTTTAGTCTTTCCACAATAGTCTCCACTTTATTCTGTCCACTACAGTCTTTCCAATTTAGTCTTTCCACTATTCTCTGTCCACTTTAGTCTTTCCACTATAGTCTCCACTTTATTCTGTCCACTATAGTCTTTCCACTATAGTCTTTCCACTGTAGTCTGTCCTCTTTAGTCCTTTCACTATTCTCTGTCCACTTGAGTCTTTCCACTATAGTCTCCACTTTATACTGTCCACTACAGTCTTTCCACTATAGTCTGTCCACTTTAGTCTTTCCACTTTAGTCTTTCCACTATAGCCTCCACTTTATTCTGCTCACTACAGTCTTTCCACTATAGTCTTTCCACTATAGTCTGTCCACTTTAGTCTTTCTACTATTATCTGACCACTTTAGTCTTTCCACTCAAGTCTCCACTTTATTCTGTCCACTACAGTCTTTCCACTATAGTCTTTCCACTATAGTCTGTCCACTTTATTCTTTCCACTTTAGTTTTTCCATTTTAGTCTTTCCACTATAGTCTGTCCACTTTAGTCTTTCCACTATTCTCTGTCCACTTTAGTCTTTCCACTATAGTCTCCACTTTATTCTGTCCACTAC
This sequence comes from Branchinecta sandiegonensis, assembly GCA_030848855.1. Lineage (NCBI taxonomy): Eukaryota > Metazoa > Arthropoda > Branchiopoda > Anostraca > Branchinectidae > Branchinecta > Branchinecta sandiegonensis. The sequence continues at coordinate 21,672,799 of JAUPMV010000009.1, forward strand.
AGTCTTTCCACTATAGTCTTTCCATTATAGTCTGTCCACTTTAGTCTTTCCACTTTAGTTTTTCCACTTTAGTCTTTCCACTTTAGACTTTCCACTATAGTCTATCCACTTTTGTCTTTCCACTTTATTCTGTCAACTTCAGTGTGTACACTTTAGTCTTTCCACTGAGTCTTTCCACTTCAGTTTTTCCACTATAGTCTGTCCACTTTAGTCTTTCCACTATAGTCTTTCCATTGTAGTCTGTCCACTTTAGTCTTTCCACTTTAGTCTTTCCACTATAGTCTCCACTTTATTCTGTCCACTACAGTCTTTCCAATTTAGTCTTTCCACTATAGTCTCCACTTTATTCTGTCCACTACAGTCTTTCCACTATAGTCTTTCCACTATAGTCTGTCCACTTTAATCTTTCCACTATTCTCTGTCCACTTTAGTCTTTCCACTATACTCTCCACTTTATTCTGTCCACTACAGTCTTTCCACTATAGTCTTTCCACTATAGTTTGTCCACTTTAGTCTTTCCACTTTAGTCTTTCCACTTTGGTCTGTCCACTTTAGTCTTTCCACTATAGTTTGTCCACTTTAGTCTTTCCACTATTCTCTGTCCACTTTAGTCTTTCCAGTTTAGACTTTCCACTATAGTCTCCACTTTATTCTGTCCACTACAGTCTTTCCACTATAGTCTTTCCACTATAGTCTGTCCACTTTAGTCTTTCCACTATAGTCTGTCCACTTTAGTCTTTCCACTATTCTCTGTCCACTTTAATCTTTCCACTACAGTCTCCACTTTATTCTGTCCACTACAGTCTTTCCACTATAGTATTTCCACTATAGTTTGTCCACTTTAGTCTTTCCACTTTAGTTTTTCCACTTTAGTCTGTCCACTTTAGTCTTTCCACTATAGTCTATCCACTTTAGTCTTTCCACTTTAGTCTTTCCACTTTTTTCTGTCCACTTAAGTGTGTACACTTTAGTCTGTCCACTGAGTCTTTCCACTTCAGTCTTTCCACTATAGTCTCCACTTTATTCTGTCCACTACAGTCTTTCCAATTTAGTCTTTCCACTATTCTCTGTCCACTTTAGTCTATCCACTATAGTCTCCACTTTATTCTGCCCACTACAGTCTTTCCACTATAGTCTTTCCACTATAATCTGTCCACTTTAGTCTTTCCACTATTCTCTGTCCACTTTATTCTTTCCACTATAGTCTCCACTTTATTCTGTCCACTACAGTCTTTCCACTATAGTCTTTCCACTATAGTCTGTCCACTTTAGTCTTTCCACTTTAGTTTTTCCAATTTAGTCTGTCCACTTCAGTCTTTCCACTATAGTCTGTCCACTTTAGTCTTTCCACTTTAGTCTTTCCACTATAGTCTCCACTTTATTCTGTCCACTACAGTCTTTCCACTATAGTCTTTCCACTATAGTCTGTCCACTTTAGTCTTTCCACTATTCTCTGTCCACTTTAGTCTGTCCACTATTCTCTGTCCCCTTTAGTCTTTCCACTATAGTCTCCACTTTCTTCTGTCCACTACAGTCTTTCCACTATAGTCTTTCCACTATAGTCTGTCCACTTTAGTCTTTCCACTTTAGTCTTTCCACTATAGTCTCCACTTTATTCTGTCCACTACAGTCTTTCCACTTTAGTCTTTCCACTATTCTCTGTCCACTTTAGTCTTTCCACTTTAGTCTTTCCACTATAGTCTTCACGTTATACTGTCCACTTCAGTGTGTACACTTTAGTCTGTTCACTGAGTCCTTCCACTTCAGTCTTTCCACTATAGTCTGTCCACTTTAGTCTTTCCACTTTAGTCTTTCCACTATAGTCTCCACTTTATTCTGCTCACTACAGTCTTTCCACTATAGTCTTTCCACTATAGTCTGTCCACTTTAGTCTTTCTACTATATCTGTCCACTTTAGTCTTTCCACCATAGTCTCCACTTTATTCTGTCCACTACAGTCTTTCCACTATAGTCTTTCCATTATAGTCTGTCCACTTTAGTTTTTCCACTTTAGTTTTTCCACTTTAGTCCGTCCACTTTAGACTTTCCACTATAGTCTATCCACTTTAGTCTTTCCACATTATTCCTTCAACTTCAGTGTGTACACTTTAGTCTTTCCACTGAGTCTTTCCACTTCAGTCTTTCCACTGTAGTCTGTCCACTTTAGTCTTTCCACTTTAGTCTTTCCACAATAGTCTCCACTTTATTCTGTCCACTACAGTCTTTCCAATTTAGTCTTTCCACTATTCTCTGTCCACTTTAGTCTTTCCACTATAGTCTCCACTTTATTCTGTCCACTATAGTCTTTCCACTATAGTCTTTCCACTGTAGTCTGTCCTCTTTAGTCCTTTCACTATTCTCTGTCCACTTGAGTCTTTCCACTATAGTCTCCACTTTATACTGTCCACTACAGTCTCTCCACTATAGTCTGTCCACTTTAGTCTTTCCACTTTAGTTTTTCCACTTTAGTCTGTCCTCTTCAGTCTTTCCACTATAGTCTGTCCACTTTAGTCTTTCCACTATAGTCTCCACTTTATTCTGTCCACTACAGTCTTTCCACTATAGTCTTTCCACTATAGTCTGTCCACTTTAGTCTTTCCAATTTAGTTTTTCCACTTTAGTCTCTCCACTATAGTCTGTCCACTTTAGTCTTTCCACTATTCTCTGTCCACTTTAGTCTTTCCACTATAGTCTCCACTTTATTCTGTGCACTACAGTCTTTCCACTTTAGACTTTCCACTATAGTCTATCCACTTTAGTCTTTCCACTTTAGTCTTTCCACTTTATTCTGTCAACTTCAGTGTGTACACTTTAGTCTTTCCACTTCAGTCTTTCCACTATAGTCTGTCCACTTTAGTCTTTCCACTTTAGTCTTTCCACTATAGTCTCCACTTTATTCTGTCCACTACAGTCTTTCCAATTTAGTCTTTCCACTATTCTCTGTCCACTTTAGTCTTTCCACTATAGTCTCCACTTTATTCTGTCCACTATAGTCTTTCCACTATAGTCTTTCCACTGTAGTCTGTCCTCTTTAGTCCTTCCACTATTCTCTGTCCACTTGAGTCTTTCCACTATAGTCTCCACTTTATTCTGTCCACTACAGTCTTTCCACTATAGTCTGTCCACTTTAGTCTTTCCACTTTAGTTTTTCCACTTTAGTCTGTCCACTTCAGTCTTTCCACTGAAGTCTGTACACTTTAGTCTTTCCACTTTAGTCTTTCCACTATAGTCTCCACTTTATTCTGTCCACCACAGTCTTTCCACTATAGTCTTTCCACTATAGTCTGTCCACTTTAGTCTTTCCACTATTCTCTGTCCACTTTAGTCTTTCCACTATACTCTCCACTTTATTCTGTCCACTACAGTCTTTCCACTATAGTCTTTCCACTATATTCTGTCCACTATAGTCTTTCCACTTTAGTCTTTCCACTTTAGTCTGTCCACTTTAGTCTTTCCACTATAGTTTGTCCACTTTAGTCTTTCCACTATTCTCTGTCCACTTTAGTCTTTCCACTTTAGTCTTTCCACTATAGTATCCACTTTATAATGTCCACTACAGTCTTTCCACTATAGTCTTTCCACTATAGTCTGTCCACTTTAGTCTTTCCACTTTAATCTTTCCACTTTAGTCTTTCCACCTTAGTCTTTCCACTTTATTCTGTCCACTTCAGTGTGTACACTTTAGTCTGTCCGCTGAGTCTTTCCACTTCAGTCTTTACACTATAGTCTGTCCACTTTAGTCTTTCCACTTTAGTCTTTCCACTATAGTCTCCACTTTATTCTGTCCACTACAGTCTTTCCAATTTAGTCTTTCCACTATTCTCTGTCCACTTTAGTCTTTCCACTATAGTCTCCACTTTATTCTGTCCACTATAGTCTTTCCACTATAGTCTTTCCACTGTAGTCTGTCCTCTTTAGTCCTTCCACTATTCTCTGTCCACTTGAGTCTTTCCACTATAGTCTGTCCACTTTAGTCTTTCCACTATAGTCTCCACTTTATTCTGTCCACTACAGTCTTTCCAATTTAGTCTTTCCACTATTCTCTGTCCACTTTAGTCTTTCCACTATAGTCTCCACTTTATTCTGTCCACTATAGTCTTTCCACTATAGTCTTTCCACTGTAGTCTGTCCTCTTTAGTCCTTCCACTATTCTCTGTCCACTTGAGTCTTTCCACTATAGTCTCCACTTTATACTGTCCACTACAGTCTTTCCACTATAGTCTGTCCACTTTAGTCTTTCCACTTTAGTTTTTCCACTTTAGTCTGTCCTCTTCAGTCTTTCCACTATAGTCTGTCCACTTTAGTCTTTCCACTTTAGTCTTTCCACTATAGTCTCCACTTTATTCTGTCCACTAAGTCTTTCCACTATAGTCTTTACACTATAGTCTGTCCACTGTAGTCTGTCCTCTTTAGTCCTTCCACTATTCTCTGTCCACTTTAGTCTTTCCACTATAGTCTCCACTTTATTCTGTCCACTATAGTCTTTCCACTTTAATCTTTCCACTTTAGTCTTTCCACCTTAGTCTTTCCACTTTATTCTGTCCACTTCAGTGTGTACACTTTAGTCTGTCCGCTGAGTCTTTCCACTTCAGTCTTTACACTATAGTCTGTCCACTTTAGTCTTTCCACTTTAGTCTTTCCACTATAGTCTCCACTTTATTCTGTCCACTACAGTCTTTCCAATTTAGTCTTTCCACTATTCTCTGTCCACTTTAGTCTTTCCACTATAGTCTCCACTTTATTCTGTCCACTATAGTCTTTCCACTATAGTCTTTCCACTGTAGTCTGTCCTCTTTAGTCCTTCCACTATTCTCTGTCCACTTGAGTCTTTCCACTATAGTCTGTCCACTTTAGTCTTTCCACTATAGTCTCCACTTTATTCTGTCCACTACATTCTTTCCACTTTCGTCTTTCCACTATTCTCTGTCCACTTTAGTCTTTCCACTATAGTCTTTCCACTATAGTCTGTCCACTTTAGTCTTTCCACTATTCTCTGTCCACTTTAGTCTTTCCACTATAGTCTCCACTTTATTCTGTCCTTACAGTCTTTAAACTATAGTCTTTCCATTATAGTCTGTCCACTTTAGTCTTTCCACTTTAGTTTTCCCACTTTAGTCTGTCCACTTTTGACTTTCCACTATAGTCTATCCACTTTAGTCTTTCCACTTTAGTCTTTCTACTTTATTCTGTCAACTTCAGTGTGTACACTTTAGTCTTTCCAATGAGTCTATCCACTTCAGTCTTTCCACTATAGTCTGTCCACTTTAGTCTTTCCACTTTAGTCTTTCCACTATAGTCTCCACTTTACTCTGTCCACTACAGTCTTTCCAATTTAGTCTTTCCACTATTCTCTGTCCACTTCAGTCTTTCCACTATAGTCTCCACTTTATTCTGTCCACTAAAGTCTTTCCACTATAGTCTTTCCACTGTAGTCTGTCCTATTTAGTCCTTCCATTATTCTCTGTCCACTTGAGTCTTTCCACTATAGTCTCCACTTTATTCTGTCCACTACAGTATTTCCACTATAGTCTGTCCACTTTAGACTTTCCACTTTAGTTTTTCCACTTTAGTCTGTCCACTTAAGTCTTTCCACTATAGTCTGTCCACTTTAGTCTTTCCACTTTAGTCTTTCCACTATAGTCTCCACTTTATTCTGTCCACTACAGTCTTTACACTATAGTCTTTCCACTATAGTCTGTCCACTTTAGTCTTTCCACTATTCTCTGTCCACTTTAGTCTTTTCACTATACTCTCCACTTTATTCTGTCCACTACAGTCTCCACTATAGTCTTTCCACTATAGTCTGTCCACTTTAGTCTTTCCACTTTAGTCTTTCCACTGTAGTCTCCACTTTATTCTGTCCACTTGAGTCTTTCCACTATAGTCTCCACTTTATTCTGTCCACTACAGTCTTTCCACTTTAGTCTTTCCAACACTCTCTGTCCACTTTAGTTTTTCCATTATAGTCTCCTCTTTATTCTGTCCACATTAGTCTTTCCACTATAGTCTTTCCACTATAGTATGTCCACATTAGTCTTTCCACTATAGTCTGTCCACTTTAGTCTTTCCACTATTCTCTGTCCACTTTAGTCTTTCCACTACAGTCTCCACTTTATTCTGTCCACTACAGTCTTTCCACTTCCACTATAGTCTGTCCACTTTAGTCTTCCCACTTTAGTCTTTCCACTATAGTCTTTCCACTATAGTTTGTCCACTTTAGTCTTTCCACTTTAGTCTTTCCACTTTAGTCTGTCCACTTTAGTCTTTCCACTATAGTTTGTCCTCTTTAGTCTTTCCACTATTCTCTGTCCACTTTAGTCTTTCCACTTTAGTCTTTCCACAATAGTCTCCACTTTATTCTGTCCACTACAGTCTTTCCACTATAGTCTTTCCACTTTAGTCTGTCCACTTTAGTCTTTCCACTATAGTTTGTCCACTTTAGTCTTTCCACTATTCTCTGTCCACTTTAGTCTTTCCACTTTAGTCTTTCCACTATAGTCTCCACTTTATTCTGTCCACTACAGTCTTTCCACTATAGTCTTTCCACTATAGTCTGTCCACTTTAGTCTTTCCACTTTAATCTTTCCACTTTAGTCTTTCCACTTTAGTCTTTCCACTTTATTCTGTCCACTTCAGTGTGTACACTTTAGTCTGTCCGCTGAGTCTTTCCACTTCAGTCTTTCCACTATAGTCTGTCCACTTTAGTCTTTCCACTTTAGTCTTTCCAATACTCTCTGTCCACTTTAGTTTTTCCATTATAGTCTCCTCTTTATTCTGTCCACTACAGTCTTTCCACTATAGTTTGTCCACTTTAGTCTTTCCACTTTAATCTTTCCACTTTAGTCTTTCCACCTTAGTCTTTCCACTTTATTCTGTCCACTTCAGTGTGTACACTTTAGTCTGTCCGCTGAGTCTTTCCACTTCAGTCTTTACACTATAGTCTGTCCACTTTAGTCTTTCCACTTTAGTCTTTCCACTATAGTCTCCACTTTATTCTGTCCACTACAGTCTTTCCAATTTAGTCTTTCCACTATTCTCTGTCCACTTTAGTCTTTCCACTATAGTCTCCACTTTATTCTGTCCACTATAGTCTTTCCACTATAGTCTTTCCACTGTAGTCTGTCCTCTTTAGTCCTTCCACTATTCTCTGTCCACTTGAGTCTTTCCGTTATAGTCTGTCCACTTTAGTCTTTCCACTATAGTCTCCACTTTATTCTGTCCACTACAGTCTTTCAAATTTAGTCTTTCCACTATTCTCTGTCCACTTTAGTCTTTCCACTATAGTCTCCACTTTATTCTGTCCACTATAGTCTTTCCACTATAGTCTTTCCACTGTAGTCTGTCCTCTTTAGTCCTTCCACTATTCTCTGTCCACTTGAGTCTTTCCACTATAGTCTCCACTTTATACTGTCCACTACAGTCTTTCCACTATAGTCTGTCCACTTTAGTCTTTCCACTTTAGTTTTTCCACTTTAGTCTGTCCTCTTCAGTCTTTCCACTATAGTCTGTCCACTTTAGTCTTTCCACTTTAGTCTTTCCACTATAGTCTCCACTTTATTCTGTCCACTAAGTCTTTCCACTATAGTCTTTACACTATAGTCTGTCCACTGTAGTCTGTCCTCTTTAGTCCTTCCACTATTCTCTGTCCACTTTAGTCTTTCCACTATAGTCTCCACTTTATTCTGTCCACTATAGTCTTTCCACTTTAATCTTTCCACTTTAGTCTTTCCACCTTAGTCTTTCCACTTTATTCTGTCCACTTCAGTGTGTACACTTTAGTCTGTCCGCTGAGTCTTTCCACTTCAGTCTTTACACTATAGTCTGTCCACTTTAGTCTTTCCACTTTAGTCTTTCCACTATAGTCTCCACTTTATTCTGTCCACTACAGTCTTTCCAATTTAGTCTTTCCACTATTCTCTGTCCACTTTAGTCTTTCCACTATAGTCTCCACTTTATTCTGTCCACTATAGTCTTTCCACTATAGTCTTTCCACTGTAGTCTGTCCTCTTTAGTCCTTCCACTATTCTCTGTCCACTTGAGTCTTTCCACTATAGTCTGTCCACTTTAGTCTTTCCACTATAGTCTCCACTTTATTCTGTCCACTACATTCTTTCCACTTTCGTCTTTCCACTATTCTCTGTCCACTTTAGTCTTTCCACTATAGTCTTTCCACTATAGTCTGTCCACTTTAGTCTTTCCACTATTCTCTGTCCACTTTAGTCTTTCCACTATAGTCTCCACTTTATTCTGTCCTTACAGTCTTTAAACTATAGTCTTTCCATTATAGTCTGTCCACTTTAGTCTTTCCACTTTAGTTTTCCCACTTTAGTCTGTCCACTTTTGACTTTCCACTATAGTCTATCCACTTTAGTCTTTCCACTTTAGTCTTTCTACTTTATTCTGTCAACTTCAGTGTGTACACTTTAGTCTTTCCAATGAGTCTATCCACTTCAGTCTTTCCACTATAGTCTGTCCACTTTAGTCTTTCCACTTTAGTCTTTCCACTATAGTCTCCACTTTACTCTGTCCACTACAGTCTTTCCAATTTAGTCTTTCCACTATTCTCTGTCCACTTCAGTCTTTCCACTATAGTCTCCACTTTATTCTGTCCACTATAGTCTTTCCACTATAGTCTTTCCACTGTAGTCTGTCCTATTTAGTCCTTCCATTATTCTCTGTCCACTTGAGTCTTTCCACTATAGTCTCCACTTTATTCTGTCCACTACAGTATTTCCACTATAGTCTGTCCACTTTAGACTTTCCACTTTAGTTTTTCCACTTTAGTCTGTCCACTTAAGTCTTTCCACTATAGTCTGTCCACTTTAGTCTTTCCACTTTAGTCTTTCCACTATAGTCTCCACTTTATTCTGTCCACTACAGTCTTTACACTATAGTCTTTCCACTATAGTCTGTCCACTTTAGTCTTTCCACTATTCTCTGTCCACTTTAGTCTTTTCACTATACTCTCCACTTTATTCTGTCCACTACAGTCTCCACTATAGTCTTTCCACTATAGTCTGTCCACTTTAGTCTTTCCACTTTAGTCTTTCCACTGTAGTCTCCACTTTATTCTGTCCACTTGAGTCTTTCCACTATAGTCTCCACTTTATTCTGTCCACTACAGTCTTTCCACTTTAGTCTTTCCAACACTCTCTGTCCACTTTAGTTTTTCCATTATAGTCTCCTCTTTATTCTGTCCACATTAGTCTTTCCACTATAGTCTTTCCACTATAGTATGTCCACATTAGTCTTTCCACTATAGTCTGTCCACTTTAGTCTTTCCACTATTCTCTGTCCACTTTAGTCTTTCCACTACAGTCTCCACTTTATTCTGTCCACTACAGTCTTTCCACTTCCACTATAGTCTGTCCACTTTAGTCTTCCCACTTTAGTCTTTCCACTATAGTCTTTCCACTATAGTTTGTCCACTTTAGTCTTTCCACTTTAGTCTTTCCACTTTAGTCTGTCCACTTTAGTCTTTCCACTATAGTTTGTCCTCTTTACTCTTTCCACTATTCTCTGTCCACTTTAGTCTTTCCACTTTAGTCTTTCCACAATAGTCTCCACTTTATTCTGTCCACTACAGTCTTTCCACTATAGTCTTTCCACTTTAGTCTGTCCACTTTAGTCTTTCCACTATAGTTTGTCCACTTTAGTCTTTCCACTATTCTCTGTCCACTTTAGTCTTTCCACTTTAGTCTTTCCACTATAGTCTCCACTTTATTCTGTCCACTACAGTCTTTCCACTATAGTCTTTCCACTATAGTCTGTCCACTTTAGTCTTTCCACTTTAATCTTTCCACTTTAGTCTTTCCACTTTAGTCTTTCCACTTTATTCTGTCCACTTCAGTGTGTACACTTTAGTCTGTCCGCTGAGTCTTTCCACTTCAGTCTTTCCACTATAGTCTGTCCACTTTAGTCTTTCCACTTTAGTCTTTCCAATACTCTCTGTCCACTTTAGTTTTTCCATTATAGTCTCCTCTTTATTCTGTCCACTACAGTCTTTCCACTATAGTTTGTCCACTTTAGTCTTTCCACTATAGTCTGTCCACTTTAGTCTTTCCACTATTCTCTGTCCACTTTAGTCTTTCCACTACAGTCTCCACTTTATTCTGTCCATTACAGTCTTTCCACTATAGTTTGTCCACTTTAGTCTTTCCACTATAGTTTGTCCACTATAGTCTCCCACTTTAGTCTTTCCACTTTAGTCTTTCCAATACTCTCTGTCCACTTTTGTTTTTTTATTATAGTCGTCTCTTTATTCTGTCCACTACAGTCTTTCCACTATAGTCTTTCCACCATAGTCTGTCCACTTTAGTCTTTCCACTATAGTCTGTCCACTTTAGTCTTTCCACTATTCTCTGTCCACTTTAATCTTTCCACTACAGTCTCCACTTTATTCTGTCCACTACAGTCTTTCCACTATAGTATTTCCACTATAGTTTGTCCACTTTAGTCTTTCCACTTTCGTTTTTCCACTTTAGTCTGTCCACTTTAGTCTTTCCACTATAGTCTATCCACTTTAGTCCTTCCACTTTAGTCTTTCCACTTTTTTCTGTCCACTTAAGTGTGTACACTTTAGTCTGTCCACTGAGTCTTTCCACTTCAGTCTTTCCACTATAGTCTCCACTTTATTCTGTCCACTACAGTCTTTCCAATTTCTCCACTTTATTCTGTCCACTACAGTCTTTCCAATTTAGTCTTTCCACTATTCTCTGTCCACTTTAGTCTATCCACTATAGTCTCCACTTTATTCTGTCCACTACAGTCTTTCCACTATAGTCTTTCCACTATAATCTGTCCACTTTAGTCTTTACACTATTCTCTGTCCACTTTATTCTTTCCACTATAGTCTCCACTTTATTCTGTCCACTACAGTCTTTCCACTATAGTCTTTCCACTATAGTCTGTCCACTTTAGTCTTTCCACTTTAGTTTTTCCACTTTAGTCTGTCCACTTCAGTCTTTCCACTATAGTCTGTCCACTTTAGTCTTTCCACTTTAGTCTTTCCACTATAGTCTCCACTTTATTCTGTCCACTACAGTCTTTCCACTATAGTCTTTCCACTATAGTCTGTCCACTTTAGTCTTTCCACTATTCTCTGTCCACTTTAGTCTGTCCACTATTCTCTGTCCACTTTAGTCTTTCCACTATAGTCTCCACTTTCTTCTGTCCACTACAGTCTTTCCACTATAGTCTTTCCACTATAGATTTTCCACTATAGTCTGTCCACTTTAGTCTTTCCACTTTAGTCTTTCCACTATAGTCTCCACTTTATTCTGTCCACTACAGTCTTTCCACTTTAGTCTTTCCACTATTCTCTGTCCACTTTAGTCTTTCCACTTTAGTCTTTCCACTATAGTCTTCACGTTATACTGTCCACTTCAGTGTGTACACTTTAGTCTGTTCACTGAGTCTTTCCACTTCAGTCTTTCCACTATAGTCTGTCCACTTTAGTATTTCCACTTTAGTCTTTCCACTATAGTCTCCACTTTATTCTGCTCACTACAGTCTTTCCACTATAGTATTTTCACTATAGTCTGTCCACTTTAGTCTTTCTACTATATCTGTCCACTTTAGTCTTTCCACTATAGTCTCCACTTTATTTTGTCCACTACAGTCTTTCCAATATAGTCTTTCCACTATAGTCTGTCCACTTTAGTATTTCCACTTTAGTCTTTCCAATACTCTCTGTCCACTTTAGTTTTTCCATTATAGTCTCCTCTTTATTCTGTCCACTACAGTCTTTCCACTATAGTCTTTCCACTATAGTCTGTCCACTTTAGTCTTTAGTCTCTCCACAGACTAAAGTGGACAGAGAATAGTGGAAAGACTAAAGTGGACAGACTATATTGGAAAGACTATAGTGGAAAGACTGTAGTGGACAGAATAAAGTGGAGACTATAGTGGAAAGACTAAAGTGGAAAGACTAAAGTGGAAAGACTATAGTGGAAAGACTGAAGTGGACAGACTAAAGTGGAAAAACTAAAGTGGAAAGACTAAAGTGGACAGACTATAGTGGAAAGACTACAGTGGAAAGACTGTAGTGGCCAGAATAAAGTGGAGACTATAGTGGAAAAATAAAGTGGACAGAGAATAGTGGAAAGACTAAAGTGGACAGATTATAGTGGAAAGACTATAGTGGAAAGAGTCTTTCCACTTCAGTTTTTCCACTATAGTCTGTCCACTTTAGTCTTTCCACTATAGTCTTTCCATTATAGTCTGTCCACTTTAGTCTTTCCACTTTAGTCTTTCCACTATAGTCTCCACTTTATTCTGTCCACTACAGTCTTTCCAATTTAGTCTTTCCACTATAGTCTCCACTTTATTCTGTCCACTACAGTCTTTCCACTATAGTCTGTCCACTTTAGTCTTTCTACTATTCTCTGTCCACTTTAGTCTTTCCACTATACTCTCCACTTTATTCTGTCCACTACAGTCTTTCCACTATAGTCTTTCCACTATAGTTTGTCCACTTTAGTTTTTCCACTTTAGTCTTTCCATTTTAGTCTGTCCACTTTAGTCTTTCCACTATAGTTTGTCCACTTTAGTCTTTCCACTAATCTCTGTCCACTTTAGTCTTTCCACTTTAGTCTTTCCACTATAGTCTCCACTTTATTCTGTCCACTACAGTCTTTCCACTATAGTCTTTCCACTATAGTCTGTCCACTTTAGTCTTTCCACTTTAATCTTTCCACTTTAGTCTTTCCACTTTAGTCTTTCCACTTTATTCTGTCCACTTCAGTGTGTACACTTTAGTCTGTCCGCTGAGTCTTTCCACTTCAGTCTTTCCACTATAGTCTGTCCACTTTAGTCTTTCCACTTTAGTCTTTCCAATACTCTCTGTCCACTTTAGTTTTTCCATTATAGTCTCCTCTTTATTCTGTCCACTATAGTCTTTCCACTATAGTCTTTCCACTATAGTCTGTCCACTTTAGTCTTTCCACTATAGTCTGTCCACTTTAGTCTTTCCACTATTCTCTGTCCACTTTAGTCTTTCCACTACAGTCTCCACTTTATTCTGTCCACTACAGTCTTTCCACTATAATCTTTCCACTATAGTCTGCCCACTATAGTCTGTCCACTTTAGTCTTTCCACTTTAGTCTTTCCAATACTCTCTGTCCACTTTTGTTTTTCCATTATAGTCGCCTCTTTATTCTGTCCACTACAGTCTTTCCACTATAGTCTTTCCACCATAGTCTGTCCACTTTAGTCTTTCCTCTATAGTCTGTCCACTTTAGTCTTTCCACTATTCTCTGTCCACTTTAATCTTTCCACTACAGTCTCCACTTTATTCTGTCCACTACAGTCTTTCCACTATAGTATTTCCACTATAGTTTGTCCACTTTAGTCTTTCCACTTTCGTTTTTCCACTTTAGTCTGTCCACTTTAGTCTTTCCACTATAGTCTATCCACTTTAGTCTTTCCACTTTAGTCTTTCCACTTTTTTCTGTCCACTTAAGTGTGTACACTTTAGTCTGTCCACTGAGTCTTTCCACTTCAGTCTTTCCACTATAGTCTCCACTTTATTCTGTCCACTACAGTCTTTCCAATTTAGTCTTTCCACTATTCTCTGTCCACTTTAGTCTATCCACTATAGTCTCCACTTTATTCTGTCCACTACAGTCTTTCCACTATAGTCTTTCCACTATAATCTGTCCACTTTAGTCTTTACACTATTCTCTGTCCACTTTATTCTTTCCACTATAGTCTCCACTTTATTCTGTCCACTACAGTTTTTCCACTATAGTCTTTCCACTATAGTCTGTCCACTTTAGTCTTTCCACTATTCTCTGTCCACTTTAGTCTGTCCACTATTCTCTGTCCAGTTTAGTCTTTCCACTATAGTCTCCACTTTCTTCTGTCCACTACAGTCTTTCCACTATAGTCTTTCCACTATAGATTTTCCACTATAGTCTGTCCACTTTAGTCTTTCCACTTTAGTCTTTCCACTATAGTCTCCACTTTATTCTGTCCACTACAGTCTTTCCACTTTAGTCTTTCCACTATTCTCTGTCCACTTTAGTCTTTCCACTTTAGTCTTTCCACTATAGTCTTCACGTTATACTGTCCACTTCAGTGTGTACACTTTAGTCTGTTCACTGAGTCTTTCCACTTCAGTCTTTCCACTATAGTCTGTCCACTTTAGTATTTCCACTTTAGTCTTTCCACTATAGTCTCCACTTTATTCTGCTCACTACAGTCTTTCCACTATAGTATTTTCACTATAGTCTGTCCACTTTAGTCTTTCTACTATATCTGTCCACTTTAGTCTTTCCACTATAGTCTCCACTTTATTTTGTCCACTACAGTCTTTCCAATATAGTCTTTCCACTATAGTCTGTCCACTTTAGTATTTCCACTTTAGTCTTTCCAATACTCTCTGTCCACTTTAGTTTTTCCATTATAGTCTCCTCTTTATTCTGTCCACTACAGTCTTTCCACTATAGTCTTTCCACTATAGTCTGTCCACTTTAGTCTTTAGTCTCTCCACAGACTAAAGTGGACAGAGAATAGTGGAAAGACTAAAGTGGACAGACTATATTGGAAAGACTATAGTGGAAAGACTGTAGTGGACAGAATAAAGTGGAGACTATAGTGGAAAGACTAAAGTGGAAAGACTAAAGTGGAAAGACTATAGTGGAAAGACTGAAGTGGACAGACTAAAGTGGAAAAACTAAAGTGGAAAGACTAAAGTGGACAGACTATAGTGGAAAGACTATAGTGGAAAGACTGTAGTGGCCAGAATAAAGTGGAGACTATAGTGGAAAAATAAAGTGGACAGAGAATAGTGGAAAGACTAAAGTGGACAGATTATAGTGGAAAGACTATAGTGGAAAGAGTCTTTCCACTTCAGTTTTTCCACTATAGTCTGTCCACTTTAGTCTTTCCACTATAGTCTTTCCATTATAGTCTGTCCACTTTAGTCTTTCCACTTTAGTCTTTCCACTATAGTCTCCACTTTATTCTGTCCACTACAGTCTTTCCAATTTAGTCTTTCCACTATAGTCTCCACTTTATTCTGTCCACTACAGTCTTTCCACTATAGTCTGTCCACTTTAGTCTTTCTACTATTCTCTGTCCACTTTAGTCTTTCCACTATACTCTCCACTTTATTCTGTCCACTACAGTCTTTCCACTATAGTCTTTCCACTATAGTTTGTCCACTTTAGTTTTTCCACTTTA
The DNA here is from genome assembly GCA_030848855.1 of Branchinecta sandiegonensis. Classification (NCBI taxonomy): domain Eukaryota; kingdom Metazoa; phylum Arthropoda; class Branchiopoda; order Anostraca; family Branchinectidae; genus Branchinecta; species Branchinecta sandiegonensis. Next base: position 21,687,986 of record JAUPMV010000009.1, read on the forward strand.
GTCTTTCCACTTTAGTCTGTCCACTTTAGTCTTTCCACTATAGTTTGTCCACTTTAGTCTTTCCACTAATCTCTGTCCACTTTAGTCTTTCCACTTTAGTCTTTCCACTATAGTCTCCACTTTATTCTGTCCACTACAGTCTTTCCACTATAGTCTTTCCACTATAGTCTGTCCACTTTAGTCTTTCCACTTTAATCTTTCCACTTTAGTCTTTCCACTTTAGTCTTTCCACTTTATTCTGTCCACTTCAGTGTGTACACTTTAGTCTGTCCGCTGAGTCTTTCCACTTCAGTCTTTCCACTATAGTCTGTCCACTTTAGTCTTTCCACTTTAGTCTTTCCAATACTCTCTGTCCACTTTAGTTTTTCCATTATAGTCTCCTCTTTATTCTGTCCACTATAGTCTTTCCACTATAGTCTTTCCACTATAGTCTGTCCACTTTAGTCTTTCCACTATAGTCTGTCCACTTTAGTCTTTCCACTATTCTCTGTCCACTTTAGTCTTTCCACTACAGTCTCCACTTTATTCTGTCCACTACAGTCTTTCCACTATAATCTTTCCACTATAGTCTGCCCACTATAGTCTGTCCACTTTAGTCTTTCCACTTTAGTCTTTCCAATACTCTCTGTCCACTTTTGTTTTTCCATTATAGTCGCCTCTTTATTCTGTCCACTACAGTCTTTCCACTATAGTCTTTCCACCATAGTCTGTCCACTTTAGTCTTTCCTCTATAGTCTGTCCACTTTAGTCTTTCCACTATTCTCTGTCCACTTTAATCTTTCCACTACAGTCTCCACTTTATTCTGTCCACTACAGTCTTTCCACTATAGTATTTCCACTATAGTTTGTCCACTTTAGTCTTTCCACTTTCGTTTTTCCACTTTAGTCTGTCCACTTTAGTCTTTCCACTATAGTCTATCCACTTTAGTCTTTCCACTTTAGTCTTTCCACTTTTTTCTGTCCACTTAAGTGTGTACACTTTAGTCTGTCCACTGAGTCTTTCCACTTCAGTCTTTCCACTATAGTCTCCACTTTATTCTGTCCACTACAGTCTTTCCAATTTAGTCTTTCCACTATTCTCTGTCCACTTTAGTCTATCCACTATAGTCTCCACTTTATTCTGTCCACTACAGTCTTTCCACTATAGTCTTTCCACTATAATCTGTCCACTTTAGTCTTTACACTATTCTCTGTCCACTTTATTCTTTCCACTATAGTCTCCACTTTATTCTGTCCACTACAGTTTTTCCACTATAGTCTTTCCACTATAGTCTGTCCACTTTAGTCTTTCCACTTTAGTTTTTCCACTTTAGTCTGTCCACTTCAGTCTTTCCACTATAGTCTGTCCACTTTAGTCTTTCCACTTTAGTCTTTCCACTATAGTCTCCACTTTATTCTGTCCACTACAGTCTTTCCACTATAGTCTTTCCACTATAGTCTGTCCACTTTAGTCTTTCCACTATTCTCTGTCCACTTTAGTCTGTCCACTATTCTCTGTCCAGTTTAGTCTTTCCACTATAGTCTCCACTTTCTTCTGTCCACTACAGTCTTTCCACTATAGTCTTTCCACTATAGATTTTCCACTATAGTCTGTCCACTTTAGTCTTTCCACTTTAGTCTTTCCACTATAGTCTCCACTTTATTCTGTCCACTACAGTCTTTCCACTTTAGTCTTTCCACTATTCTCTGTCCACTTTAGTCTTTCCACTTTAGTCTTTCCACTATAGTCTTCACGTTATACTGTCCACTTCAGTGTGTACACTTTAGTTTGTTCACTGAGTCTTTCCACTTCAGTCTTTCCACTATAGTCTGTCCACTTTAGTCTTTCCACTTTAGTCTTTCCACTATAGTCTCCACTTTATTCTGCTCACTACAGTCTTTCCACTATAGTATTTCCACTATAGTCTGTCCACTTTAGTCTTTCTACTATATCTGTCCACTTTAGTCTTTCCACTATAGTCTCCACTTTATTCTGTCCACTACAGTCTTTCCAATATAGTCTTTCCACTATAGTCTGTCCACTTTAGTATTTCCACTTTAGTCTTTCCAATACTCTCTGTCCACTTTAGTTTTTCCATTATAGTCTCCTCTTTATTCTGTCCACTACAGTCTTTCCACTATAGTCTTTCCACTATAGTCTGTCCACTTTAGTCTTTCCACTATAGTCTGTCCACTTTAGTCTTTCCACTATTCTCTGTCCACTTTAATATTTCCACTACAGTCTCCACTTTATTCTGTCCACTACAGTCTTTCCACTATAGTATTTCCACTATAGTTTGTCCACTTTAGTCTTTCCACTTTAGTTTTTCCACTTTAGTCTGTCCACTTTAGTCTTTCCACTATTTTCTATCCACTTTAGTCTTTCCACTTTAGTCTTTCCACTTTTTTCTGTCCACTTCAGTGTGTACACTTTAGTCTGTCCACTGAGTCTTTCCACTTTAGTCTTTCCACTATAGTCTCCACTTTATTCTGTCCACTACAGTCTTTCCAATTTAGTCTTTCCACTATTCTCTGTCCACTTTAGTCTATCCACTATAGTCTCCACTTTATTCTGTCCACTACAGTCTTTCCACTATAGTCTTTCCACTATAATCTGTCCACTTTAGTCTTTCCACTATTCTCTGTCCACTTTATTCTTTCCACTATAGTCTCCAATTTATTCTGTCCACTACAGTCTTTCCACTATAGTCTTTCCACTATAGTCTTTCCACTATAGTCTGTCCACTTTAGTCTTTCTACTATTATCTGTCCACTTTAGTCTTTCCACTATAGTCTCCACTTTATTCTGTCCACTACAGTCTTTCCACTATCGTCTTTCCACTATAGTCTGTCCACTTTAGTCTTTCCACTTTAGTTTTTCCATTTTAGTGTTTCCACTATAGTCTGTCCACTTTAGTCTTTCCACTATTCTCTGTCCACTTTAGTCTTTCCAATATAGTCTCCACTTTATTCTGTCCACTACAGTCTTTCCACTATAGTCTTTCCATTATAGTCTGTCCACTTTAGTCTTTCCACTTTAGTTTTTCCACTTTAGTCTGTCCACTTTAGACTTTCCACTATAGTCTATCCACTTTAGTCTTTCCACTTTATTCTGTCAACTTCAGTGTGTACACTTTAGTCTTTCCACTGAGTCTTTCCACTTCAGTCTTTCCACTATTGTCTGTCCACTTTAGTCTTTCCACTATAGTCTCCACTTTATTCTGTCCACTACAGTCTTTCCAATTTTAGTCTTTCCACTATTCTCTGTCCACTTTAGTCTTTCCACTATAGTCTGTCCACTTTAGTCTTTCCACTATAGTCTTCACTTTCTTCTGTCCACTATAGTCTTTCCACTATAGTCTCCACTTTCTTCTGTCCACTACAGTCTTTCCACTATAGTCCTTCCACTATTATCTGTCCTCTTTAGTCTTTCCACTTTAGTCTTTCCACTATAGTCTCCACTTTATTCTGTCCCTTCAGTGTGTACACTTTAGTCTGTCCGCTGAGTCTTTCCACTTCAGTCTTTCCACTATAGTCTGTCCACTTAGTCTTTCCACTTTAGTCTTTCCAATACTCTCTGTCCACTTTAGTTTTTCCATTATAGTCTCCTCTTTATTCTGTCCACTACAGTCTTTCCTCTATAGTCTTTCCACTATAGTCTGTCCACTTTAGTCTTTCCACTATAGTCTGTCCACTTTAGTCTTTCCACTATTCTCTGTCCACTTTAGTCTTTCCACTACAGTCTCCACTTTATTCTGTCCACTACAGTCTTTCCACTATAATCTTTCCACTATAGTCTGTCCACTATAGTCTGTCCACTTTAGTCTTTCCACTTTAGTTTTTCCATTATAGTCGCCTCTTTATTCTGTCCACTACAGTCTTTCCACTATAGTCTTTCCACTATAGTCTGTCCACTTTAGTCTTTCCACTATAGTCTGTCCACTTTAGTCTTTCCACTATTCTCTGTCCACTTTAATCTTTCCACTACAGTCTCCACTTTATTCTGTCCAATACAGTCTTTCCACTATAGTTTGTCCACTTTAGTCTTTCCACTTTGTTTTTCCACTTTAGTCTGTCCACTTTAGTCTTTCCACTATAGTCTATCCACTTTAGTCTTTCCACTTTAGTCTTTCCACTTTTTTCTGTCCACTTAAGTGTGTACACTTTAGTCTGTCCACTGAGTCTTTCCACTTCAGTCTTTCCACTATAGTCTCCACTTTATTCTGTCCACTACAGTCTTTCCAATTTAGTCTTTCCACTATTCTCTGTCCACTTTAGTCTATCCACTATAGTCTCCACTTTATTCTGTCCACTACAGTCTTTCCACTATAATCTGTCCACTTTAGTCTTTCCACTATTCTCTGTCCACTTTATTCTTTCCACTATAGTCTCCACTTTATTCTGTCCACTAAAGTCTTTCCACTATAGTCTTTCCACTATAGTCTGTCCACTTTAGTCTTTCCACTTTAGTTTTTTTCCACTAAAGTGGAAAGACTAAATTGGACAAACTATAGTGGAAAGACTATAGTGGAAAGACTGTAGTGGACAGAATAAAGTGGAGACTATAGTGGAAAGACTAAAGTGGACAGAGAATAGTGGAAAGACTAAAGTGGACAGAGAATAGTGGAAAGACTAAAGAGGACAGACTATAGTGGAAAGACTATAGTGGAAAGACTGTAGTGGACAGAATAAAGTGGAGACTATAGTGGAAAGACTAAAGTGGAAAGACTAAAATGGACAGACTATAGTGGAAAGACTGAAGTGGACAGACTAAAGTGGAAAAACTAAAGTGGAAAGACTAAAGTGGACAGACTATAGTGTAAAGACTGTAGTGGACAGAAGAAAGTGGAGACTATAGTGGAAAGACTCAAGTGGACAGAGAATAGTGGAAGGACTAAAGAGGACAGACTACAGAGGAAAGACTATAGTGGAAAGACTATAATGGACAGAATAAAGTGGAGACTATAGTGGAAAGACTAAAGTGGACAGAGAATAGTGGAAAGACTAAATTGGAAAGACTGTAGTGGACAGAATAAAGTGGAGACTATAGTGGAAAGACTAAAGTGGACAGACTATAGTGGAAAGACTGAAGTGGAAAGACTCAGTGGAAAGACTAAATTGTACACACTGAAGTTGACAGAATAAAGTGGAACGACTAAAGTGGATAGACTATAGTGGAAAGTCTAAAGTGGACAGACTAAAGTGGAAAAACTAAAGTGGAAAGACTAAAGTGGACAGACTATAATGGAAAGACTATAGTGGAAAGACTGTAGTGGACAGAATAAAGTGGAGACTATATTGGAAAGACTAAAGTGGACAGAGAATAGTGGAAAGACTAAAGTGGACAGACTATAGTGGAAACACTAAAATGGAAAAACTAAAGTGGAAAGACTAAACTGGACAGACTATAGTGGAAAGACTATAGTGGAAAGACTGTAGTGGACAGAATAATGTGGAGACTTGAGTGGAAAGACTAAAGTGGTCAGATAATAGTAGAAAGACTAAAGTGGACTGACTATAGTGGAAAGACTATAGTGGAAAGACTGTAGTGAGCAGAATAAAGTGGAGGCTATAGTGGAAAGACTAAAGTGGAAAGACTAAAGTTGACAGACTATAGTGGAAAGACTGAAGTGGAAAGACTCAGTGAACAGACTAAAGTGTACACACTGTAGTTGACAGAATAAAGTGGAGACTATAGTGGAAAGACTAAAGTGGAAAGACTAAAGTGGACAGACTACAGTGGAAAGACTATAGTGGAAAGACTGTAGTGGACAGAATAAAGTGGAGACTATAGTGGAAAGACTAAAGTGGACAGAGAATAGTGGAAAGACTAAAGTGGACAGAGAATAGTGGAAAGACTAAAGAGGACAGACTATAGTGGAAAGACTATAGTGGAGAGACTGTAGTGGACAGAATAAAGTGGAGACTATAGTGGAAAGACTAAAGTGGAAAGACTAAAGTGGACAGACTATAGTGGAAAGACTGAAGTGGACAGACTAAAGTGGAAAAACTAAAGTGGAAAGACTAAAGTGGACAGACTATAGGGGAAAGACTGTAGTGGACAGAAGAAAGTGGAGACTATAGTGGAAAGACTCAAGTGGACAGCGAATAGTGGAAGGACTAAAGAGGACAGACTACAGTGGAAAGACTATAGTGGAAAGACTATAGTGGACAGAATAAAGTGGAGACCATAGTGGAAAGACTAAAGTGGACAGAGAATAGTGGAAAGACTAAATTGAAAAGACTGTAATGGACAGAATAAAGTGGAGACTATAGTGGAAAGACTAAAGTGGACAGACTATAGTGGAAAGACTGAAGTGGAAAGACTCAGTGGAAAGACTAAAGTGTACACACTGAAGTTGACAGAATAAAGTGGAAAGACTAAAGTGGATAGACTATAGTGGAAAGTCTAAAGTGGACAGACTAAAGTGGAAAAACTAAAGTGGAAAGACTAAAGTGGACAGACTATAATGGAAAGACTATAGTGGAAAGACTGTAGTGGACAGAATAAAGTGGAGACTATATTGGAAAGACTAAAGTGGACAGAGAATAGTGGAAAGACTAAAGTGGACAGACTATAGTGGAAACACTAAAATGGAAAAACTAAAGTGGAAAAACTAAAGTGGACAGACTATAGTGGAAAGACTATAGTGGAAAGACTGTAGTGGACAGAATAAATTGGAGACTATAGTGGAAAGAATAAAGTGGACAGATAATAGTGGAAAGACTAAAGTGGACAGATTATAGTGGAAAGACTATAGTGGAAAGACTGTAATGGACAGAATAAAGTGGAGACTATAGTGGAAAGACTGAAGTGGAAAGACTCAGTGGACAGACTAAAGTGTACACACTGAATCGGACAGAAAAAAGTGGAAAGAATAAAGTGGAAAGACTAAAGTGGATAGAATATAGTGGAAAGACTAAAGTGGAAAGACTAAAGTGGACAGACTATAGTGGAAAGACTGAAGTGGAAAGACTAAAGTGGACAGACTATAGTGGAAAGACTAAAGTGGACAGACTAAAGTGGAAAAACTAAAGTGGAAAGACTAAAGTGGACAAACTATAGTGGAAATACTACAGTGGAAAGACTAAAGTGGAAAGACTAAAGTGGACAGAGAATAGTGGAAAGACTAAAGTGGAAAGACTTTAGTGGACAGAATAAAGTGGAGACTATAGTGGAAAGACTAAAGTGGAAAGACTAAAGTGGACAGACTATAGTGGAAAGACTATAGTGGAAAGACTGTAGTGGACAGAATAAAGTGGAGACTATAGTGGAAAGACTAAAGTGGACAGAGAATAATGGAAAGACTAAAGTGGACAGAGAATAGTGGAAAGACTAAAGTGGACAGACTATAGTGGAAAGACTATAGTGGAAAGACTGTAGTGGACAGAATAAAGTGGAGACTATAGTGGAAAGACTAAAGTGGAAAGACTAAACGGGACAGACTATAGTGGAAAGACTGAAGTGGACAGACTAAAGTGGAAAAACTAAAGTGGAAAGACTAAAGTGGACAGACTATAGTGGAAAGACTATAGTGGAAAGACTGTAGTGGACAGAATAAATTGGAGACTATAGTGGAAAGAATAAAGTGGACAGAGAATAGTGGAAAGACTAAAGTGGACAGATTATAGTGGAAAGACTATAGTGGAAAGACTGTAGTGGACAGAATAAAGTGGAGACTATAGTGGAAAGACTGAAGTGGAAAGACTCAGTGGACAGACTAAAGTGTACACGCTGAAGTGGACAGAAAAAAGTGGAAAGACTAAAGTGGAAAGACTAAAGTGGATAGAATATAGTGGAAAGACTAAAGTGGACAGACTAAAGTGGAAAAACTAAAGTGGAAAGACTAAAGTGGACAAACTATAGTGGAAATACTATGGTGGAAAGACTGTAGTGGACAGAATAAAGTGGAGACTGTAGTGGAAATATTAAAGTGGACAGAGAACAGTGGAAAGACTAAAGTGGACAGACTATAGTGGAAAGACTAAAGTGGACAGACTATAGTGGAAAGACTATAGTGGAAAGACTGTAGTGGACAGAATAAAGAGGAGACTATAATGGAAAAACTAAAGTGGACAGAGAGTATTGGAAAGACTAAAGTGGAAAGACTAAAGTGGACAGACTATAGTGGAAAGACTATATTGGAAAGACTGTAGTGGACAGAATAAAGTGGAGACTATGGTGGAAAGACTAAAGTGGACAGATATAGTAGAAAGACTAAAGTGGACAGACTATAGTGGAAAGACTATAGTGGAAAGACTGTAGTGAGCAGTATAAAGTGGAGACTATAGTGGAAAGACTAAAGTGGAAAGACTAAAGTGGACAGACTATAGTGGAAAGACTGAAGTGGAAAGACTCAGTGAACAGACTAAAGTGTACACACTGAAGTGGACAGTATAACGTGAAGACTATAGTGGAAAGACTAAAGTGGAAAGACTAAAGTGGACAGAGAATAGTGGAAAGACTAAAGTGGAAAGACTGTAGTGGACAGAATAAAGTGGAGACTATAGTGGAAAGACTAAAGTGGAAAGACTAAAGTGGACAGACTATAGTGGAAAGACTATAGTGGAAAGACTGTAGTGGACAGAAGAAAGTGGAGACTATAGTGGAAAGACTAAAGTGGACAGAGAATAGTGGACAGACTAAAGTGGACAGAGAATAGTGGAAAGACTAAAGTCGACAGACTATGGTGGAAAGACTATAGTGGAAAGACTGTAGTGGACAGAATAAAGTGGAGACTATAGTGGAAAGACTAAAGTGGAAAGACTAAAGTGGACAGACTATAGTGGAAAGACTGAAGTGGACAGACTAAAGTGGAAAAACTAAAGTGGAAAGACTAAAGTGGACAGACTATAGTGGAAAGACTATAGTGGAAAGACTGTAGTGGACAGAATAAAGTGGAGACTATAGTGGAAAGAATAAAGTGGACAGAGAATAGTGGAAAGACTAAAGTGGACAGATTATAGTGGAAAGACTATAGTGGAAAGACTGTAGTGGACAGAATAAAGTGGAGACTATAGTGGATAGACTAAAGTGGACAGAGAATAGTGGAAAGACTAAATTGGAAAGACTGTAGTGGACAGAATAAAGTGGAGACTATAGTGGAAAGACTGAAGTGGAAAGACTCAGTGGACAGACTAAAGTGTACACACTTAAGTGGACAGAAAAAAGTGGAAAGACTAAAGTGGAAAGACTAAAGTGGATAGACTATAGTGGAAAGACTAAAGTGGACAGACTAAAGTGGAAAAACTAAAGTGGAAAGACTAAAGTGGACAAACTATAGTGGAAATACTATAGTGGAAAGACTGTAGTGGACAGAATAAAGTGGAGACTGTAGTGGAAAGATTAAAGTGGACAGAGAATAGTGGAAAGACTAAAGTGGACAGACTATAGTGGAAAGACTAAAGTTGACAGACTATAGTGGAAAGACTATAGTGGAAAGACTGTAGTGGGCAGAATAAAGAGGCGACTATAATGGAAAAACTAAAGTGGACAGAGAGTATTGGAAAGACTAAAGTGGAAAGACTAAAGTGGACAGACTATAGTGGATAGACTATAGTGGAAAGATTATAGTGGAAAGACTGTAGTGGACAGAATAAAGTGGAGACTGTAGTGGAAAGACTAAAGTGGACAGAGAATAGTGGAAAGACTAAAGTGGACAGACTATAGTGGAAAGACTAAAGTGGACAGACTATAGTGGAAAGACCATAGTGGAAAGACTGTAGTGGACAGAATAAAGAGGAGACTATAATGGAAAAACTAAAGTGGACAGAGAGTATTGGAAAGACTAAAGTGGAAAGACTAAAGTGAACAGACTATAGTGGAAAGACTGAAGTGGAAATACTCAGCGGACAGACTAAAGTGTACACACTGAAGTGGACAGAATAAAGTGGAAAGACTAATGTGGAAAGACTAAATTGGAAAGATTAAAGTGGAAAGACAAAAGTGGACAGACTATAGTGGAAAGACTATAGTGGAAAGACTGTAGTGGACAGAATAAAGTGGAGACTATAGTGGAAAGACTAAAGTGGAAAGACTAAAGTGGACAGAGAATAGTGGAAAGACTAAAGTGGACAAACTATAGTGGAAAGACTGAAGTGGACAGACTAAAGTGGAAAGACTAAAGTGGAAAGACTAAAGTGGACAAACTATAGTGGAAAGACTATAGTGGAAAGACTGTAGTGGACAGAATAAAGTGGAGAGTATAGTGGAAAGACTAAAGTGGACAGAGAATAGTGGAAAGACTAAAGTGGACAGACTATAGTGGAAAGACTATAGTGGAAAGACTGTAGTGGACAGAATAAAGTGGAGACTATAGTGGAAAGACTAAATTGGAAAGACTGTAGTGGACAGAATAAAGTGGAGACTATAGTGGAAAGACTAAAGTGGAAAGACTAAAGTGGACAGACTATAATGGAAAGACTATAGTGGAAAGACTAAAGTGGACAGACTATTGTGGAAAAACTGAAGTGGAAAGACTCAGTGGAAAGACTAAAGTGTACACACTGAAGTTGACAGAATAAAGTGGAAAGACTAAAGTGGATAGACTATAGTGGAAAGTCTAAAGTGGACAGAATAAAGTGGAAAAACTAAAGTGGAAAGACTAAAGTGGACAGACTATAATGGAAAGACTATAGTGGAAAGACTGTAGTGGACAGAATAAAGAGGAGACTATAGTGGAAAGACTAAAGTGGACAGAGAATAGTGGAAAGACTAAAGTGGACAGACTATAGTGGAAAGACTAAAATGGAAAAACTAAAGTGGAAAGAATAAAGTGGACAGACTATAGTGGAAAGACTATAGTGGAAAGACTGTAGTGGACAGAATAAAGTGGAGACTTGAGTGGAAAGACTAAAGTGGTCAGATAATAGTAGAAAGACTAAAGTGGACAGACTATAGTGGAAAGACTGTAGTGAGCAGAATAAAGTGGAGGCTATAGTGGAAAGACTAAAGTGGAAAGACTAAAGTTGACAGACTATAGTGGAAAGACTGAAGTGGAAAGACTCAGTGAACAGACTAAAGTGTACACACTGAAGTGGACAGTATAAAGTGAAGACTATGGTGGAAAGACTAAAGTGGAAAGACTAAAGTGGACAGAGAATAGTGGAAAGACTAAAGTGGAAAGACTGTAGTGGACAGAATAAAGTGGAGACTATAGTGGAAAGACTAAAGTGGAAAGACTAAAGTTGACAGAATAAAGTGGAAAGACTAAAGTGGATAGACTATAGTGGAAAGTCTAAAGTGGACAGACTAAAGTGGAAAAACTAAAGTGGAAAGACTAAAGTGGACAGACTATAATGGAAAGACTATAGTGGAAAGACTGTAGTGGACAGAATAAAGTGGAGACTATATTGGAAAGATTAACGTGGACAGAGAATAGTGGAAAGACTAAAGTGGACAGACTATAGTGGAAACACTAAAATGGAAAAACTAAAGTGGAAAGACTAAAGTGGACAGACTATAGTGGAAAGACTATAGTGGAAAGAGTGTAGTGGACAGAATAAAGTGGAGACTATAGTGGAAAGTCTAAAGTGGACAGATAATAGTAGAAAGACTAAAGTGGACAGACTATAGTGGAAAGACTATAGTGGAAAGACTGTAGTGAGCAGAATAAAGTGGAGACTATAGTGGAAAGACTAAAGAGGAAAGACTAAAGTGGACAGACTATAGTGGAAAGACTGAAGTGGAAAGACTCAGTGAACATACTAAAGTGTACACACTGAAGTGGACAGACTATAGTGGAAAGACTAAAGTGGAAAGACTAAAGTGGACAGAGAATAGTGGAAAGACTAAAGTGGAAAGACTGTAGTGGACAGAATAAAGTGGAGACTATAGTGGAAAGACTAAAGTGGGAAGACTAAAGTGGACAGACTATAGTGGAAGTGGAAAGACTGTAGTGGACAGAATAAAGTGGAGACTGTAGTGGAAAGACTAAAGTGGACAGAGAATAGTGGAAAGACTAAAGTGGACAGACTATAGTGGAAAGACTAAAGTGGACAGACTATAGTGGAAAGACTATAGTGGAAAGACTGTAGTGGACAGAATAAAGAGGAGACTATAATGGAAAAACTAAAGTGGACAGAGAGTATTGGAAAGACTAAAGTGGAAAGACTAAAGTGGACAGACTATAGTGGAAAGACTGAAGTGGAAAGACTCAGCGGACAGACTAAAGTGTACACACTGAAGTGGACAGAATAAAGTGGAAAGACTAAAGTGGAAAGACTAAAGTGGAAAGATTAAAGTGGAAAGACTAAAGTGGACAGACTATAGTGGAAAGACTATAGTGGAAAGACTGTAGTGGACAGAATAAAGTGGAGACTATAGTGGAAAGACTAAAGTGGAAAGACTAAAGTGGACAGAGAATAGTGGAAAGACTAAAGAGGACAAACTATAGTGGAAAGACTAAAGTGGACAGACTAAAGTGGAAAGACTAAAGTGGAAAGACTAAAGTGGACAAACTATGGTGGAAAGACTATAGTGGAAAGACTGTAGTGGACAGAATAAAGTGGAGACTATAGTGGAAAGACTAAAGTGGACAGAGAATAGTGGAAAGACTAAAGTGGACAGACTATAGTGGAAAGACTAAAATGGAAAAACTAAAGTGGAAAGACTAAAGTGGACAGACTATAGTGGAAAGACTATAGTGGAAAGACTGTAGTGGACAGAATAAAGTGGAGACTTGAGTGGTCAGATAATAGTAGAAAGACTAAAGTGGACAGACTATGGAAAGACTATAGTGGAAAGACTGTAGTGAGCAGAATAAAGTGGAGGCTATAGTGGAAAGACTAAAGTGGAAAGACTAAAGTTGACAGAATATAGTGGAAAGACTGAAGTGGAAAGACTCAGTGAACAGACTAAAGTGTACACACTGAAGTGGACAGTATAAAGTGAAGACTATAGTGGAAAGACTAAAGTGGACAGAGAATAGTGGAAAGACTAAAGTGGAAAGACTGTAGTGGACAGAATAAAGTGGAGACTATAGTGGAAAGACTAAAGTGGAAAGACTAAAGTGGACAGACTACAGTGGAAAGACTATAGTGGAAAGACTGTAGTGGACAGAATAAAGTGGAGACTATAGTGGAAAGACTAAAGTGGACAGAGAATAGTGGAAAGACTAAAGTGCACAGAGAATAGTGGAAAGACTAAAGAGGACAGACTATAGTGGAAAGACTATAGTGGAAGGACTGTAGTGGACAGAATAAAGTGGAGACTATAGTGGAAAGACGAAAGTGGAAAGACTAAAGTGGACAGACTATAGTGGAAAGACTGAAGTGGACAGACTAAAGTGGAAAAACTAAAGTGGAAAGACTAAAGTGGACAGACTATGGTGGTAAGACTATAGCGGAAAGACTGTAGTGGACAGAATAAAGTGGAGACTATAGTGGAAAGAATAAAGTGGACAGAGAATTGTGGAAAGACTAAAGTGGACAGATTATAGTGGAAAGACTATAGTGGAAAGATTGTAGTGGACAGAATAAAGTGGAGACTATAGTGGATAGACTAAAGTGGACAGAGAATAGTGGAAAGACTAAATTGGAAAGACTGTAGTGGACAGAATAAAGTGGAGACTATAGTGGAAAGACTGAAGTGGAAAGACTCAGTGGACAGACTAAAGTGGACACACTGAAGTGGACAGAATAAAGTGGAAAGACTAAAGTGGAAAGACTAAAGTGGATAGACTATAGTGGAAAGACTAAAGTGGACAGACTAAAGTGGAAAAACTAAAGTGGAAAGACTAAATTGGACAAACTATAGTGGAAAGACTATAGTGGAAAGACTGTAGTGGACAGAATAAAGTGGAGACTATAGTGGAAAGACTAAAGTGGACAGAGAATAGTGGAAAGACTAAAGTGGACAGACTATAGTGAAAAGACTAAAGTGGACAGACTATAGTGGAAAGACTATAGTGGAAAGACTGTAGTGGACAGAATAAAGTGGAGACTATAGTGGAAAGACTAAAGTGGACAGATAATAGTAGAAAGACTAGAGTGGACAGACTATAGTGGAAAGACTGTAGTGAGCAGAATAAAGTGGAGACTATAGTGGAAAGACTAAAGTGGAAAGACTAAAGTGGACAGACTATAGTGGAAAGACTGAAGTGGAAAGACTCAGTGAACATACTAAAGTGTACACACTGAAGTGGACAGACTATAGTGGAAAGACTAAAGTGGAAAGACTAAAGTGGACAGAGAATAGTGGAAAGACTAAAGTGGAAAGACTGTAGTGGACAGAATAAAGTGGAGACTATAGTGGAAAGACTAAAGTGGGAAGACTAAAGTGGACAGACTATAGTGGAAAGACTATAGTGGAAAGACTGTAGTGGACAGAATAAAGTGGAGACTGTAGTGGAAAGACTAAAGTGGACAGAGAATAGTGGAAAGACTAAAGTGGACAGACTATAGTGGAAAGACTGAAGTGGACAGACTAAAGTGGAAAAACTAAAGTGGAAAGACTAAAGTGGACAGACTATAGTGGAAAGACTATAGTGGAAAGACTGTAGTGGACAGAATAAATTGGAGACTATAGTGGAAAGAATAAACTGGACAGAGAATAGTGGAAAGACTAAAGTGGACAGATTATAGTGGAAAGACTATAGTGGAAAGACTGTAGTGGACAGAATAAAGTGGAGACTATAGTGGAAAGACTGAAGTGGAAAGACTCAGTGGACAGACTAAAGTGTACACGCTGAAGTGGACAGAAAAAAGTGGAAAGACTAAAGTGGAAAGACTAAAGTGGATAGAATATAGTGGAAAGACTAAAGTGGACAGACTAAAGTGGAAAAACTAAAGAGGAAAGACTAAAGTGGACAAACTATAGTGGAAATACTATAGTGGAAAGACTGTAGTGGACAGAATAAAGTGGAGACTGTAGTGGAAATATTAAAGTGGACAGAGAATAGTGGAAAGACTAAAGTGGACAGACTATAGTGGAAAGACTAAAGTGGACAGACTATAGTGGAAAGACTATAGTGGAAAGACTGTAGTGGACAGAATAAAGAGGAGACTATAATGGAAAAACTAAAGTGGACAGAGAGTATTGGAAAGACTAAAGTGGAAAGACTAAAGTAGACAGACTTAGTGGAAAGACTATATTGGAAAGACTGTAGTGGACAGAATAAAGTGGAGACTATGGTGGAAAGACTAAAGTGGACAGATATAGTAGAAAGACTAAAGTGGACAGACTATAGTGGAAAGACTATAGTGGAAAGACTGTAGTGAGCAGAATAAAGTGGAGACTATAGTGGAAAGACTAAAGTGGAAAGACTAAAGTGGACAGACTATAGTGGAAAGACTGAAGTGGAAAGACTCAGTGAACAGACTAAAGTGTACACACTGAAGTGGACAGTATAACGTGAAGACTATAGTGGAAAGACTAAAGTGGAAAGACTAAAGTGGACAGAGAATAGTGGAAAGACTAAAGTGGAAAGACTGTAGTGGACAGAATAAAGTGGAGACTATAGTGGAAAGACTAAAGTGGAAAGACTAAAGTGGACAGACTATAGTGGAAAGACTGTAGTGGACAGAAGAAAGTGGAGACTATAGTGGAAAGACTAAAGTGGACAGAGAATAGTGGACAGACTAAAGTGGACAGAGAATAGTGGAAAGACTAAAGTGGACAGACTATAGTGGAAAGACTATAGTGGAAAGACTGTAGTGGACAGAATAAAGTGGAGACTATAGTGGAAAGACTAAAGTGGAAAGACTAAAGTGGACAGACTATAGTGGAAAGACTGAAGTGGACAGACTAAAGTGGAAAAACTAAAGTGGAAAGACTAAAGTGGACAGACTATAGTGGAAAGACTATAGTGGAAAGACTGTAGTGGACAGAATAAAGTGGAGACTATAGTGGAAAGAAGAAAGTGGACAGAGAATATTGGAAAGACTAAAGTGGACAGATTATAGTGGAAAGACTATAGTGGAAAGACTGTAGTGGACAGAATAAAGTGGAGACTATAGTGGATAGACTAAAGTGGACAGAGAATAGTGGAAAGACTAAATTGGAAAGACTCAGTGAACATACTAAAGTGTACACACTGAAGTGGACAGACTATAGTGGAAAGACTAAAGTGGAAAGACTAAAGTGGACAGAGAATAGTGGAAAGACTAAAGTGGAAAGACTGTAGTGGACAGAATAAAGTGGAGACTATAGTGGAAAGACTAAAGTGGGAAGACTAAAGTGGACAGACTATAGTGGAAGTGGAAAGACTGTAGTGGACAGAATAAAGTGGAGACTGTAGTGGAAAGACTAAAGTGGACAGAGAATAGTGGAAAGACTAAAGTGGACAGACTGTAGTGGAAAGACTAAAGTGGACAGACTATAGTGGAAAGACTATAGTGGAAAGACTGTAGTGGACAGAATAAAGAGGAGACTATAATGGAAAAACTAAAGTGGACAGAGAGTATTGGAAAGACTAAAGTGGAAAGACTAAAGTGGACAGACTATAGTGGAAAGACTGAAGTGGAAAGACTCAGCGGACAGACTAAAGTGTACACACTGAAGTGGACAGAATAAAGTGGAAAGACTAAAGTGGAAAGACTAAAGTGGAAAGATTAAAGTGGAAAGACTAAAGTGGACAGACTATAGTGGAAAGACTATAGTGGAAAGACTGTAGTGGACAGAATAAAGTGGAGACTATAGTGGTAAGACTAAAGTGGAAAGACTAAAGTGGACAGAGAATAGTGGAAAGACTAAAGAGGACAAACTATAGTGGAAAGACTAAAGTGGACAGACTAAAGTGGAAAGACTAAAGTGGAAAGACTAAAGTGGACAAACTATGGTGGAAAGACTATAGTGGAAAGACTGTCGTGGACAGAATAAAGTGGAGAGTATAGTGGAAAGACTAAAGTGGACAGAGAATAGTGGAAAGACTAAAGTGGACAGACTATAGTAGAAAGACTATAGTGGAAAGACTGTAGTGGACAGAATAAAGTGGAGACTATAGTGGAAAGACTAAATTGGAAAGACTGTAGTGGACAGAATAAAGTGGAGAATATAGTGGAAAGACTAAAGTGGAAAGACTAAAGTGGACAGACTATAATGGAAAGACTATAGTGGAAAGACTAAAGTGGACAGACTATAGTGGAAAAACTGAAGTGGAAAGACTCAGTGGAAAGACTAAAGTGCACACACTGAAGTTGACAGAATAAAGTGGAAAGACTAAAGTGGATAGACTATAGTGGAAAGTCTAAAGTGGACAGACTAAAGTGGAAAAACTAAAGTGGAAAGACTAAAGTGGACAGACTATAATGGAAAGACTACAGTGGAAAGACTGTAGTGGACAGAATAAAGTGGAGACTATAGTGGAAAGACTAAAGTGGACAGAGAATAGTGGAAAGACTAAAGTGGACAGACTATAGTGGAAAGACTAAAATGGAAAAACTAATGTGGAAAGACTAAAGTGGACAGACTATAGTGGAAAGACTATAGTGGAAAGACTGTAGTGGACAGAATAAAGTGGAGACTTGAGTGGAAAGACTAAAGTGGTCAGATAATAGTAGAAAGACTAAAGTGGACAGACTATAGTGGAAAGACTATAGTGGAAAGACTGTAGTGAGCAGAATAAAGTGGAGGCTATAGTGGAAAGACTAAAGTGGAAAGACTAAAGTTGACAGAATATAGTGGAAAGACTGAAGTGGAAAGACTCAGTGAACAGACTAAAGTGTACACACTGAAGTGGACAGTATAAAGTCAAGACTATAGTGGAAAGACTAAAGTGGACAGAGAATAGTGGAAAGACTAAAGTGGAAAGACTGTAGTGGACAGAATAAAGTGGAGACTATAGTGGAAAGACTAAAGTGGAAAGACTAAAGTGGACAGACTACAGTGGAAAGACTATAGTGGAAAGACTGTAGTGGACAGAATAAAGTGGAGACTATAGTGGAAAGACTAAAGTGGACAGAGAATAGTGGAAAGACTAAAGTGGACAGAGAATAGTGGAAAGACTAAAGAGGACAGACTATAGTGGAAAGACTGTAGTGGACAGAATAAAGTGGAGACTATAGTGGAAAGACTAAAGTGGAAAGACTAAAGTGGACAGACTATAGTGAAAAGACTAAAGTGGACAGACTATAGTGGAAAGACTATAGTGGAAAGACTGTAGTGGACAGAATAAAGTGGAGACTATAGTGGAAAGACTAAAGTGGACAGATAATAGTAGAAAGACTAGAGTGGACAGACTATAGTGGAAAGACTATAGTGGAAAGACTGTAGTGAGCAGAATAAAGTGGAGACTATAGTGGAAAGACTAAAGTGGAAAGACTAAAGTGGACAGACTATAGTGGAAAGACTGAAGTGGAAAGACTCAGTGAACATACTAAAGTGTACACACTGAAGTG
Source organism: Branchinecta sandiegonensis (assembly GCA_030848855.1). Lineage (NCBI taxonomy): Eukaryota > Metazoa > Arthropoda > Branchiopoda > Anostraca > Branchinectidae > Branchinecta > Branchinecta sandiegonensis. The sequence continues at coordinate 21,706,301 of JAUPMV010000009.1, forward strand.
GACAGACTATAGTGGAAAGACTAAAGTGGAAAGACTAAAGTGGACAGAGAATAGTGGAAAGACTAAAGTGGAAAGACTGTAGTGGACAGAATAAAGTGGAGACTATAGTGGAAAGACTAAAGTGGGAAGACTAAAGTGGACAGACTATAGTGGAAAGACTATAGTGGAAAGACTGTAGTGGACAGAATAAAGTGGAGACTGTAGTGGAAAGACTAAAGTGGACAGAGAATAGTGGAAAGACTAAAGTGGACAGACTATAGTGGAAAGACTGAAGTGGACAGACTAAAGTGGAAAAACTAAAGTGGAAAGACTAAAGTGGACAGACTATAGTGGAAAGACTATAGTGGAAAGACTGTAGTGGACAGAATAAATTGGAGACTATAGTGGAAAGAATAAACTGGACAGAGAATAGTGGAAAGACTAAAGTGGACAGATTATAGTGGAAAGACTATAGTGGAAAGACTGTAGTGGACAGAATAAAGTGGAGACTATAGTGGAAAGACTGAAGTGGAAAGACTCAGTGGACAGACTAAAGTGTACACGCTGAAGTGGACAGAAAAAAGTGGAAAGACTAAAGTGGAAAGACTAAAGTGGATAGAATATAGTGGAAAGACTAAAGTGGACAGACTAAAGTGGAAAAACTAAAGAGGAAAGACTAAAGTGGACAAACTATAGTGGAAATACTATAGTGGAAAGACTGTAGTGGACAGAATAAAGTGGAGACTATAGTGGAAATATTAAAGTGGACAGAGAATAGTGGAAAGACTAAAGTGGACAGACTATAGTGGAAAGACTAAAGTGGACAGACTATAGTGGAAAGACTATAGTGGAAAGACTGTAGTGGACAGAATAAAGAGGAGACTATAATGGAAAAACTAAAGTGGACAGAGAGTATTGGAAAGACTAAAGTGGAAAGACTAAAGTGGACAGACTATAGTGGAAAGACTATATTGGAAAGACTGCAGTGGACAGAATAAAGTGGAGACTATGGTGGAAAGACTAAAGTGGACAGATATAGTAGAAAGACTAAAGTGGACAGACTATAGTGGAAAGACTATAGTGGAAAGACTGTAGTGAGCAGAATAAAGTGGAGACTATAGTGGAAAGACTAAAGTGGAAAGACTAAAGTGGACAGACTATAGTGGAAGGACTGAAGTGGAAAGACTCAGTGAACAGACTAAAGTGTACACACTGAAGTGGACAGTATAACGTGAAGACTATAGTGGAAAGACTAAAGTGGAAAGACTAAAGTGGACAGAGAATAGTGGAAAGACTAAAGTGGAAAGACTGTAGTGGACAGAATAAAGTGGAGACTATAGTGGAAAGACTAAAGTGGAAAGACTAAAGTGGACAGACTATAGTGGAAAGACTATAGTGGAAAGACTGTAGTGGACAGAAGAAAGTGGAGACTATAGTGGAAAGACTAAAGTGGACAGAGAATCGTGGACAGACTAAAGTGGACAGAGAATAGTGGAAAGACTAAAGTGGACAGACTATAGTGGAAAGACTATAGTGGAAAGACTGTAGTGGACAGAATAAAGTGGAGACTATAGTGGAAAGACTAAAGTGGAAAGACTAAAGTGGACAGACTATAGTGGAAAGACTGAAGTGGACAGACTAAAGTGGAAAAACTAAAGTGGAAAGACTAAAGTGGACAGACTATAGTGGAAAGACTATAGTGGAAAGACTGTAGTGGACAGAATAAAGTGGAGACTATAGTGGAAAGAATAAAGTGGACAGAGAATAGTGGAAAGACTAAAGTGGACAGATTATAGTGGAAAGACTATAGTGGAAAGACTGTAGTGGACAGAATAAAGTGGAGACTATAGTGGATAGACTAAAGTGGACAGAGAATAGTGGAAAGACTAAATTGGAAAGACTGTAGTGGACAGAATAAAGTGGAGACTATAGTGGAAAGACTGAAGTGGAAAGACTCAGTGGACAGACTAAAGTGTACACACTTAAGTGGACAGAAAAAAGTGGAAAGACTAAAGTGGAAAGACTAAAGTGGATAGACTATAGTGGAAAGACTAAAGTGGACAGACTAAAGTGGAAAAACTAAAGTGGAAAGACTAAAGTGGACAAACTATAGTGGAAATACTATAGTGGAAAGACTGTAGTGGACAGAATAAAGTGGAGACTGTAGTGGAAAGATTAAAGTGGACAGAGAATAGTGGAAAGACTAAAGTGGACAGACTATAGTGGAAAGACTAAAGTGGACAGACTATAGTGGAAAGACTATAGTGGAAAGACTGTAGTGGGCAGAATAAAGAGGCGACTATAATGGAAAAACTAAAGTGGACAGAGAGTATTGGAAAGACTAAAGTGGAAAGACTAAAGTGGACAGACTATAGTGGATAGACTATAGTGGAAAGATTATAGTGGAAAGACTGTAGTGGACAGAATAAAGTGGAGACTGTAGTGGAAAGACTAAAGTGGACAGAGAATAGTGGAAAGACTAAAGTGGACAGACTATAGTGGAAAGACTAAAGTGGACAGACTATAGTGGAAAGACTATAGTGGAAAGACTGTAGTGGACAGAATAAAGAGGAGACTATAATGGAAAAACTAAAGTGGACAGAGAGTATTGGAAAGACTAAAGTGGAAACACTAAAGTGAACAGACTATAGTGGAAAGACTGAAGTGGAAAGACTCAGCGGACAGACTAAAGTGTACACACTGAAGTGGACAGAATAAAGTGGAAAGACTGAAGTGGAAAGACTAAAGTGGAAAGATTAAAGTGGAAAGACTAAAGTGGACAGACTATAGTGGAAAGACTATAGTGGAAAGACTGTAGTGGACAGAATAAAGTGGAGACTATAGTGGAAAGACACTACTACACCACTATAGTCTATCCACTTTAGTCTTTCCACTTTATTCTGTCAACTTCAGTGTGTGCACTTTAGTCTTTCCACTGAGTCTTTCCACTTCAGTTTTTCCACTATAGTCTGTCCACTTTAGTCTTTCCACTATAGTCTTTCCATTATAGTCTGTCCACTTTAGTCTTTCCACTTTAGTCTTTCCACTATATTCTCCACTTTATTCTGTCCACTACAGTCTTTCCAATTTAGTCTTTCCACTATAGTCTCCACTTTATTCTGTCCACTACAGTCTTTCCACTATAGTCTTTCTACTATAGTCTGTCCACTTTAGTCTTTCCACTATTCTCTGTCCACTTTAGTCTTTCCACTATACTCTCCACTTTATTCTGTCCACGACAGTCTTTCCACTATAGTCTTTCCACCATAGTTTGTCCACTTTAGTCTTTCCACTTTAGTCTTTCCACTTTAGTCTGTCCACTTCAGTCTTTCCACTATAGTTTGTCCTCTTTAGTCTTTCCACTATTCTCTGTCCACTTTAGTCTTCCCACTTTAGTCTTTCCACTATAGTCTCCACTTTATTCTGTCCACTACAGTCTTTCCACTATAGTCTTTCCACTATAGTCTGTCCACTTTAGTCTTTCCACTTTAATCTTTCCACTTTAGTCTTTCCACTTTAGTCTTTCCACTTTATTCTGTCCACTTCAGTGTGTACACTTTAGTCTGTCCGCTGAGTCTTTCCACTTCAGTCTTTCCACTATAGTCTGTCCACTTTAGTCTTTCCACTTTAGTCTTTCCAATACTCTCTGTCCACTTTAGTTTTTCCATTATAGTCTCCTCTTTATTCTGTCCACTACAGTCTTTCCACTATAGTCTTTCCACTATAGTCTGTCCACTTTAGTCTTTCCACTATAGTCTGTCCACTTTAGTCTTTCCACTATTCTCTGTCCACTTTAGTCTTTCCACTACAGTCTCCACTTTATTCTGTCCACTACAGTCTTTCCACTTCCACTATAGTCTGTCCACTTTAGTCTTCCCACTTTAGTCTTTCCACTATAGTCTCCACTTTATTCTGTCCACTACAGTCTTTCCACTTTAGTCTTTCCACTTTAGTCTTTCCACTATAGTCTGTCCACTTCAGTGTGTACACTTTAGTATGTTCACTGAGTCTTTCCAATTTAGTCTTTCCACTATTCTCTGTCCACTTTAGTCTATCCACTATAGTCTCCACTTTATTCTGTCCACTACAGTCTTTCCACTATAGTCTTTCCACTATAATCTGTCCACTTTAGTCTTTCCAATATTCTCTGTCCACTTTCTTCTTTCCACTATAGTCTCCACTTTATTCTGTCCACTACAGTCTTTCCACTATAGTCTTTCCACTATAGTCTGTCCACTTTAGTCTTTCCACTTTAGTTTTTCCACTTTAGTCTGTCCACTTCAGTCTTTCCATTATAGTCTGTCCACTTTAGTCTTTCCACTATAGTCTCCACTTTATTCTGTCCACTACAGTCACTATAGTCTGTCCACTTTAGTCATTCCACTATTCTCTGTCCACTTTAGTCTGTCCACTATTCTCTGTCCACTTTAGTCTTTCCACTATAGTCTCCACTTTCTTCTGTCCACTACAGTCTTTCCACTATAGTCTTTCCACTATAGTCTGTCCACTTTAGTCTTTCCACTTTAGTCTTTCCACTATAGTCTCCACTTTATTCTGTCCACTACAGTCTTTCCACTTTAGTCTTTCCACTATTCTCTGTCCACTTTAGTCTTTCCACTTTAGTCTTTCCACTATAGTCTTCACGTTATACTGTCCACTTCAGTGTGTACACTTTAGTCTGTTCACTGAGTCTTTCCACTTCAGTCTTTCCACTATAGTCTGTCCACTTTAGTCTTTCCACTTTAGTCTTTCCACTATAGTCTCCACTTTATTCTGCTCACTACAGTCTTTCCACTATAGTCTTTCCACTATAGTCTGTCCACTTTAGTCTTTCTACTATATCTGTCCACTTTAGTCTTTCCACCATAGTCTCCACTTTATTCTGTCCACTACAGTCTTTCCAATATAGTCTTTCCACTATAGTCTGTCCACTTTAGTCTTTCCACTTTAGTCTTTCCAATACTCTCTGTCCACTTTAGTTTTTCCATTATAGTCTCCTCTTTATTCTGTCCACTACAGTCTTTCCACTATAGTCTTTCCACTATAGTCTGTCCACTTTAGTCTTTCCACTATAGTCTGTCCACTTTAGTCTTTCCACTATTCTCTGTCCACTTTAATATTTCCACTACAGTCTCCACTTTATTCTGTCCACTACAGTCTTTCCACTATAGTATTTCCACTATAGTTTGTCCACTTTAGTCTTTCCTCTTTAGTTTTTCCACTTTAGTCTGTCCACTTTAGTCTTTCCACTATATTCTATCCACTTTAGTCTTTCCACTTTAGTCTTTCCACTTTTTTCTGTCCACTTCAGCGTGTACACTTTAGTCTGTCCACTGAGTCTTTCCACTTCAGTCTTTCCACTATAGTCTCCACTTTATTCTGTCCACTACAGTCTTTCCACTATAGTCTTTCCACTATAATCTGTCCACTTTAGTCTTTCCACTATTCTCTGTCCAGTTTATTCTTTCCACTATAGTCTCCAATTTATTCTGTCCACTACAGTCTTTCCACTATAGTCTTTCCACTATAGTCTGTCCACTTTAGTCTTTCCACTTTAGTTTTTCCACTTTAGTCTGTCCACTTCAGTCTTTCCACTATAGTCTGTCCACTTTAGTCTTTCCACTATTCTCTGTCCACTTTAGTCTTTCCACTACAGTCTCCACTTTATTCTGTCCACTACAGTCTTTCCACTATAGTCTTTCCACTATAGTCTCCACTTTATTCTGTCCACTACAGTCTTTCCACTTTAGTCTTTCCACTATTCTCTGTCCACTTTAGTCTTTCCACTTTAGTCTTTCCACTATAGTCTGTCCACTTCAGTGTGTACACTTTAGTATGTTCACTGAGTCTTTCCACTTCAGTCTTTCCACTATAGTCTGTCCACTTTAGTCTTTCCACTTTAGTCTTTCCACTATAGTCTCCACTTTATTCTGCTCACTACAGTCTTTCCCCTATAGTCTTTCCACTATAGTCTGTCCACTCTAGTCTTTCTACTATTATCTGTCCACTTTAGTCTTTCCACTATAGTCTCCACTTTATTCTGTCCACTACAGTCTTTCCACTATACTCTTTCCACTATAGTCTGTCCACTTTAGTCTTTTCACTATAGTCTGTCCACTTTAGTCTTTCCACTATTCTCTGTCCACTTTAGTCTTTCCACTATAGTCTCCACTTTATTCTGTCCACTACAGTCTTTCCACTATAGTCTTTCCACTATAGTTTGTCCAATTTAGTCTTTCCACTTTAGTTTTTCCATTTTAGTCTGTCCACTTTAGTCTTTCCACTATAGTCTATCCACTTTAGTCTTTCCACTTTAGTCTTTCCACTTTATTCTGTCCACTTCAGTGTGTACACTTTAGTCTGTCCACTGAGTCTTTCCACTTCAGTCTTTCCACTATAGTCTCCACTTTATTCTGTCCACTACAGTCTTTCCAATTTAGTCTTTCCACTATTCTCTGTCCACTTTAGTCTATCCACTATAGTCTCCACTTCATTCTGTCCACTACAATCTTTCCACTATAGTCTTTCCACTATAATCTGTCCACTTTAGTCTTTCCACAATTCTCTGTCCACTTTATTCTTTCCACTATAATCTCCACTTTATTCTGTCCACTACAGTCTTTCCACTATAGTCTTACCACCATAGTCTGTCCACTTTAGTCTTTCCACTTTAGTTTTTCCACTTTAGTCTGTCCACTTCAGTCTTTCCACTATAGTCTGTCCACTTTAGTCTTTCCACTCCTAGTCTTTCCACTATAGTCTCCACTTTATTCTGTCCACTACAGTCTTTCCACTATAGTCTTTCCACTATAGTCTGTCCTCTTTAGTCTTTCCACTATTCTCTGTGCACTTTAGTCTTTCCACTATTCTCTGTCCACTTTAGTCTTTCCACTATAGTCTCCACTTTATTCTGTCCACTACAGTCTTTCGACTATAGTCTTTCCACTGTAGTCTGTCCACTTTAGTCTTTCCACTTTAGTCTTTCCACTATAGTCTCCACTTTATTCTGTCCACTACAGTCTTTCCACTTTAGTCTTTCCACTATTCTCTGTCCACTTTAGTCTTTCCACTATAGTCGTCACTTTATACTGTCCACTTCAGTGTGTACACTTTAGTCTGTTCACTGAGTCTTTCCACTTCAGTCTTTCCACTATATTCTGTCAACTTTAGTCTTTCCACTTTAGTCTTTCCACTGCCTTCTCCACTGTTCACTGAGTCTTTCCACTTCAGTCTTTCCACTATAGTCTTTCCACTATAGTCTGTCCACTTTAGTCTTTCTACTATTATCTGACCACTTTAGTCTTTCCACTCAAGTCTCCACTTTATTCTGTCCACTACAGTCTTTCCACTATAGTCTTTCCACTATAGTCTGTCCACTTTAGTCTTTCCACTTTAGTTTTTCCATGTTAGTCTTTCCAATATAGTCTGTCCACTTTAGTCTTTCCACTATTCTCTGTCCACTTTAGTCTTTCCACTATAGTCTCCACTTTATTCTGTCCACTACAGTCTTTCCACTATAGTCTTTCCATTATAGTCTGTCCACTTTAGTCTTTCCACTTTAGTTTTTCCACTTTAGTCTGTCCACTTTAGACTTTCCACTATAGTCTATCCACTTTAGTCTTTCCACTTTATTCTGTCAACTTCAGTGTGTACACTTTAGTCTTTCCACTGAGTCTTTCCACTTCAGTTTTTCCACTATAGTCTGTCCACTTTAGTCTTTCCACTATAGTCTTTCCATTATAGTCTGTCCACTTTAGTCTTTCCACTTTAGTCTTTCCACTATATTCTCCACTTTATTCTGTCCACTACAGTCTTTCCAATTTAGTCTTTCCACTATAGTCTCCACTTTATTCTGTCCACTACAGTCTTTCCACTATAGTCTTTCTACTATAGTCTGTCCACTTTAGTCTTTCCACTATTCTCTGTCCACTTTAGTCTTTCCACTATACTCTCCACTTTATTCTGTCCACGACAGTCTTTCCACTATAGTATTTCCACCATAGTTTGTCCACTTTAGTCTTTCCACTTTTGTCTTTCCACTTTAGTCTGTCCACTTTAGTCTTTCCACTATAGTTTGTCCTCTTTAGTCTTTCCACTATTCTCTGTCCACTTTAGTCTTTCCACTTTAGTCTTTCCACTATAGTCTCCACTTTACTCTGTCCACTACAGTCTTTCCACTATAGTCTTTCCACTATAGTCTGTCCACTTTAGTCTTTCCACTTTAATCTTTCCACTTTAGTCTTTCCACTTTAGTCTTTCCACTTTATTCTGTCCACTTCAGTGTGTACACTTTAGTCTGTCCGCTGAGTCTTTCCACTTCAGTCTTTCCACTATAGTCTGTCCACTTTAGTCTTTCCACTTTAGTCTTTCCAATACTCTCTGTCCACTTTAGTTTTTCCATTATAGTCTCCTCTTTATTCTGTCCACTACAGTCTTTCCACTATAGTCTTTCCACTATAGTCTGTCCACTATTCTCCGTCCACTTTAGTCTTTCCACTACAGTCTCCACTTTATTCTGTCCACTACAGTCTTTCCACTTCCACTATAGTCTGTCCACTTTAGTCTTCCCACTTTAGTCTTTCCACTATAGTCTCCACTTTATTCTGTCCACTACAGTCTTTCCACTATTCTCTGTCCACTTTAGTCTTTCCACTTTAGTCTTTCCACTATAGTCTGTCCACTTCAGTGTGTACACTTTAGTATGTTCACTGAGTCTTTCCACTTCAGTCTTTCCACTATAGTCTGTCCACTTTAGTCTTTCCTCTTTAGTCTTTCCACTATAGTCTCCACTTTATTCTGCTCACTACAGTATTTCCACTATAGTCTTTCCACTATAGTCTGTCCACTTTAGTCTTTCTACTATTATCTGTCCACTTTAGTCTTTCCACTATAGTCTCCACTTTATTCTGTCCACTACAGTCTTTCCACTATAGTCTTTCCACTATAGTCTGTCCACTTTAGTCTTTCCACTTTAGTTTTTCCATTTTAGTGTTTCCACTATAGTCTGTCCACTTTAGTCTTTCCACTATTCTCTGTCCACGTTAATCTTTCCAATATAGTCTCCACTTTATTCTGTCCACTACAGTCTTTCCACTATAGTCTTTCCATTATAGTCTGTCCACTTTAGTTTTTCCACTTTAGTCTGTCCACTTTAGACTTTCCACTATAGTCTATCCACTTTAGTCTTTCCACTTTATTCTGTCAACTTTAGTCTTTCCACTATAGTCTTTCCACTATAGTCTGTCCACTTTAGTCTTTCTACTATATCTGTCCACTTTAGTCTTTCCACCATAGTCTCCACTTTATTCTGTCCACTACAGTCTTTCCAATATAGTCTTTCCACTTTAGTCTTTCCACTATATTCTATCCACTTTAGTCTTTCCACTTTATTCTTTCCACTTTTTTCTGTCCACTTCAGTGTGTACACTTTAGTCTGTCCACTGAGTCTTTCCACTTCAGTCTTTCCACTATAGTCTCCACTTTATTCTGTCCATTACAGTCTTTCCACTATAGTCTTTCCACTATAATCTGTCCACTTTAGTCTTTCCACTATTATCTGTCCACTTTATTCTTTCCACTATAGTCTCCAATTTATTCTGTCCACTACAGTCTTTCCACTATAGTCTTTCCACTATAGTCTGTCCACTTTAGTCTTTCCACTTTAGTTTTTCCATTTTAGTGTTTCCACTATAGTCTGTCCACTTTAGTCTTTCCACTATTCTCTGTCCACTTTAGTCTTTCCAATATAGTCTCCACTTTATTCTGTCCACTACAGTCTTTCCACTATAGTCTTTCCATTATAGTCTGTCCACTTTAGTCTTTCCACTTTAGTTTTTCCACTTTAGTCTGTCCACTTTAGACTTTCCACTATAGTCTATCCACTTTAGTCTTTCCACTTTATTCTGTCAACTTCAGTGTGTACACTTTAGTCTTTCCACTGAGTCTTTCCACTTCAGTCTTTCCACTATAGTCTGTCCACTTTAGTCTTTCCACTATAGTCTCCACTTTATTCTGTCCACTACAGTCTTTTCAATTTAGTCTTTCCACTATTCTCTGTCCACTTTAGTCTTTCCACTATAGTCTCCACTTTATTCTGTCCACTATAGTCTTTCCACTATAGTCTTTCCACTGTAGTCTGTCCTCTTTAGTCCTTCCACTATTCTCTGTCCACTTGAGTCTTTCCACTATAGTCTCCACTTTCTTCTGTCCACTACAGTCTTTCCACTATAGTCTGTCCACTTCAGTCTTTCCACTATAGTCTGTCCACTTTAGTCTTTCCACTTTAGTCTTTCCACTATAGTCTCCACTTTATTCTGTCCACTACAGTCTCTCCACTATAGTCTTTCCACTATAGTCTGTCCTCTTTAGTCTTTCCACTATTCTCTGTCCACTTTAGTCTTTCCACTATTCTCTGTCCACTTTAGTCTTTCCACTATAGTCTCCACTTTATTCTGTCCACTACAGTCTTTCCACTATAGTCTTTCCACTGTAGTCTGTCCACTTTAGTCTTTCCACTTTAGTCTTTCCACTATAGTCTCCACTTTATTCTGTCCACTACAGTCTTTCCACTTTAGTCTTTCCACTATTCTCTGTCCCCTTTAGTCTTTCCACTTTAGTCTTTCCACTATAGTCTTCACTTTATACTCTCCACTTCAGTGTGTACACTTTAGTCTGTTCACTGAGTCTTTCCACTTCAGTCTTTCCACTATAGTCTGTCAACTTTAGTCTTTCCACTTTAGTTTTTCCATTTTAGTGTTTCCACTATAGTCTGTCCACTTTAGTCTTTCCACTATTCTCTGTCCACTTTAGTCTTTCCACTATAGTCTCCACTTTATTCTGTCCACTACAGTCTTTTCAATTTAGTCTTTCCACTATTCTCTGTCCACTTTAGTCTTTCCACTATAGTCTCCACTTTATTCTGTCCACTATAGTCTTTCCACTATAGTCTTTCCACTGTAGTCTGTCCTCTTTAGTCCTTCCACTATTCTCTGTCCACTTGAGTCTTTCCACTATAGTCTCCACTTTCTTCTGTCCACTACAGTCTTTCCACTATAGTCTGTCCACTTCAGTCTTTCCACTATAGTCTGTCCACTTTAGTCTTTCCACTTTAGTCTTTCCACTATAGTCTCCACTTTATTCTGTCCACTACAGTCTCTCCACTATAGTCTTTCCACTATAGTCTGTCCTCTTTAGTCTTTCCACTATTCTCTGTCCACTTTAGTCTTTCCACTATTCTCTGTCCACTTTAGTCTTTCCACTATAGTCTCCACTTTATTCTGTCCACTACAGTCTTTCCACTATAGTCTTTCCACTGTAGTCTGTCCACTTTAGTCTTTCCACTTTAGTCTTTCCACTATAGTCTCCACTTTATTCTGTCCACTACAGTCTTTCCACTTTAGTCTTTCCACTATTCTCTGTCCCCTTTAGTCTTTCCACTTTAGTCTTTCCACTATAGTCTTCACTTTATACTCTCCACTTCAGTGTGTACACTTTAGTCTGTTCACTGAGTCTTTCCACTTCAGTCTTTCCACTATAGTCTGTCAACTTTAGTCTTTCCACTTTAGTTTTTCCATTTTAGTGTTTGCACTATAGTCTGTCCACTTTAGTCTTTCCACTATTCTCTGTCCACTTTAGTCTTTCCACTATAGTCTCCACTTTATTCTGTCCACTACAGTCTTTCCACTATAGTCTTTCCACTGTAGTCTGTCCACTTTAGTCTTTCCACTTTAGTCTTTCCACTCAAGTCTCCACTTTATTCTGTCCACTACAGTCTTTCCACTATAGTCTTTCCACTATAGTCTTTCCATTATAGTCTGTCCACTTTAGTCTTTCCACTTTAGTTTTTCCACTTTAGTCTGTCCACTTTAGACTTTCCACTATAGTCTATCCACTTTAGTCTTTCCACTTTATTCTGTCAACTTCAGTGTGTACAATTTAGTCTTTCCACTGAGTCTTTCCACTTCAGTCTTTCCACTATAGTCTGTCCACTTTAGTCTTTCCACTATAGTCTCCACTTTATTCTGTCCACTACAGTCTTTCCAATTTAGTCTTTCCACTATTCTCTGTCCACTTTAGTCTTTCCACTATAGTCTCCACTTTATTCTGTCCATTATAGTCTTTCCACTGTAGTCTGTCCTCTTTAGTCCTTCCACTTTAGTTTTTCCACTTTAGTCTGTCCACTTCAGTCTTTCCACTATAGTCTGTCCACTTTAGTCTTTCCACTTTAGTCTTTCCACTATAGTCTCCACTTTATTCTGTCCACTACAGTCTTTCCACTATAGTCTTTCCACTATAGTCTGTCCTCTTTAGTCTTTCCACTATTCTCTGTCCACTTTAGTCTTTCCACTATTCTCTGTCCACTTTAGTCTTTCCACTATAGTCTCCACTTTATTCTGTCCACTACAGTCTTTCCACTATAGTCTTTCCACTATAGTTTGTCCAATTTAGTCTTTCCACTTTAGTGGAAAAAAGAAAGACTAAAGTGGACAGACTATAGTGGAAAGACTATAGTGGAAAGACTTTAGTGGACAGAATAAAGTGGAGACTATAGTGGAAAGAATAAAGTGGACAGAGAATAGTGGAAAGACTAAAGTGGACAGATTATAGTGGAAAGACTATAGTGGAAAGACTGTAGTGGACAGAATAAAGTGGAGACTATAGTGGATAGACTAAAGTGGACAGAGAATAGTGGAAAGACTAAATTGGAAAGACTGTAGTGGACAGAATAAAGTGGAGACTATAGTGGAAAGACTGAAGTGGAAAGACTCAGTGGACAGACTAAAGTGTACACACTTAAGTGGACAGAAAAAAGTGGAAAGACTAAAGTGGAAAGACTAAAGTGGATAGACTATAGTGGAAAGACTAAAGTGGACAGACTAAAAGTGGAAAGACTAAAGTGGACAAACTATAGTGGAAATACTATAGTGGAAAGTCTGTAGTGGACAGAATAAAGTGGAGACTGTAGTGGAAAGATTAAAGTGGACAGAGAATAGTGGAAAGACTAAAGTGGACAGACTATAGTGGAAAGACTAAAGTGGACAGACTATAGTGGAAAGACTATAGTGGAAAGACTATAGTGGACAGAATAAAGAGGCGACTATAATGGAAAAACTAAAGTGGACAGAGAGTATTGGAAAGACTAAAGTGGAAAGACTAAAGTGGACAGACTATAGTGGACAGACTATAGTGGAAAGATTATAGTGGAAAGACTGTAGTGGACAGAATAAAGTGGAGACTGTAGTGGAAAGACTAAAGTGGACAGAGAATAGTGGAAAGACTAAAGTGGACAGACTATAGTGGAAATACTAAAGTGGACAGACTATAGTGGAAAGACTATAGTGGAAAGACTGTAGTGGACAGAATAAAGAGGAGACTATAATGGAAAAACTAAAGTGGACAGAGAGTATTGGAAAGACTAAAGTGGAAATACTAAAGTGGACAGACTATAGTGGAAAGACTATATTGGAAAGACTGTAGTGGACAGAATAAAGTGGAGACTATAGTGGAAAGACTAAAGTGGACAGATATAGTAGAAAGACTAAATTGGACAGACTATAGTGGAAATACTATAGTGGAAAGACTGTAGTGAGCAGAATAAAGTGGAGACTATAGTGGAAAGACTAAAGTGGAAAGACTAAAGTGGACAGACTATAGTGGAAAGACTGAAGTGGAAAGACTCAGTGAACAGACTAAAGTGTACACACTGAAGTGGACAGTATAACGTGAAGACTATAGTGGAAAGACTAAAGTGGAAAGACTAAAGTGGACAGAGAATAGTGGAAAGACTAAAGTGGAAAGACTGTAGTGGACAGAATAAAGTGGAGACTATAGTGGAAAGACTAAAGTGGAAAGACTAAAGTGGACAGACTATAGTGGAAAATCTATAGTGGAAAGACTATAGTGGAAAGACTGTAGTGGACAGAAGAAAGTGGAGACTATAGTGGAAAGACTAAAGTGGACAGAGAATAGTGGACCGACTAAAGTGGACAGAGAATAGTGGAAAGACTAAAGTGGACAGACTATAGTGGAAAGACTATAGTGGAAAGACTGTAGTGGACAGAATAAAGTGGAGACTATAGTGGAAAGACTAAAGTGGAAAGACTAAAGTGGACAGACTATAGTGGAAAGACTGAAGTGGACAGACTAAAGTGGAAAAACTAAAGTGGAAAGACTAAAGTGGACAGACTATAGTGGAAAGACTATAGTGGAAAGACTGTAGTGGACAGAATAAAGTGGAGACTATAGTGGAAAGAATAAAGTGGACAGAGAATAGTGTAAAGACTAAAGTGGACAGATTATAGTGGAAAAACTATAGTGGAAAGACTGTAGTGGACAGAATAAAGTGGAGACTATAGTGGATAGACTAAAGTGGACAGAGAATAGTGGAAAGACTAAATTGGAAAGACTGTAGTGGACAGAATAAAGTGGAGACTATAGTGGAAAGACTGAAGTGGAAAGACTCAGTGGACAGACTAAAGTGTACACACTTAAGTGGACAGAAAAAAGTGGAAAGACTAAAGTGGAAAGACTAAAGTGGATAGACTATAGTGGAAAGACTAAAGTGGACAGACTAAAGTGGAAAAACGAAAGTGGAAAGACTAAAGTGGACAAACTATAGTGGAAATACTATAGTGGAAAGACTGTAGTGGACAGAATAAAGTGGAGACTGTAGTGGAAAGATTAAAGTGGACAGAGAATAGTGGAAAGACTAAAGTGGACAGACTATAGTGGAAAGACTAAAGTGGACAGACTATGGTGGAAAGACTATAGTGGAAAGACTGTAGTGGACAGAATAAAGAGGCGACTATAATGGAAAAACAAAAGTGGACAGAGAGTATTGGAAAGACTAAAGTGGAAAGACTAAAGTGGACAGACTATAGTGGACAGACTATAGTGGAAAGATTATAGTGGAAAGACTGTAGTGGACAGAATAAAGTGGAGACTGTAGTGGAAAGACTAAAGTGGACAGAGAATAGTGGAAAGACTAAAGTGGACGGACTATAGTGGAAAGACTAAAGTGGACAGACTATAGTGGAAAGACTGTAGTGGACAGAATAAAGAGGAGACTATAATGGAAAAACTAAAGTGGACAGAGAGTATTGGAAAGACTAAAGTGGAAAGACTAAAGTGGACAGACTATAGTGGAAAGACTGAAGTGGAAAGACTCAGCGGACAGACTAAAGTGTACACACTGAAGTGGACAGAATAAAGTGGAAAGACTACAGTGGAAAGACTAAAGTGGAAAGATTAAAGTGGAAAGACTAAAGTGGACAGACTATAGTGGAAAGACTATAGTGGAAAGACTGTAGTGGACAGAATAAAGTGGAGACTACAGTGGAAAGACTAAAGTGGAAAGACTAAAGTGGACAGAGAATAGTGGAAAGACTAAAGTGGACAAACTATAGTGGAAAGACTAAAGTGGACAGACTAAAGTGGAAAGACTAAAGTGGAAAGACTAAAGTGGACAAACTATAGTGGAAAGACTATAGTGGAAAGACTGTAGTGGACAGAATAAAATGGAGAGTATAGTGGAAAGACTAAAGTGGACAGAGAATAGTGGAAAGACTAAAGTGGACAGACTATAGTGGAAAGACTATAGTGGAAAGACTGTAGTGGACAGAATAAAGTGGAGACTATAGTGGAAAGACTAAATTGGAAAGACTGTAGCGGACAGAATAAAGTGGAGACTATAGTGGAAAGACTAAAGTGGAAAGACTAAAGTGGACAGACTATAATGGAAAGACTATAGTGGAAAGACTAAAGTGGACAGACTATAGTGGAAAAACTGAAGTGGAAAGACTCTTTCCACTATAGTCTTTCCACTATAATCTGTCCACTTTAGTCTTTCCACTATTCTCTGTCCACTTTATTTTTCCACTATAGTCTCCACTTTATTCTGTCCACTACAGTCTTTCCACTATAGTCTTTCCACTATAGTCTGTCCACTTTAGTCTTTCCACTTTAGTTTTTCAACTTTAGTCTGTCCACTTCAGTCTTTCCACTATAGTCTTTCCACTTTAGTCTTTCCACTTTAGTCTTTCCACTATAGTCTCCACTTTATTCTGTCCACTACAGTCTTTCCACTATAGTCTTTCCACTATAGTCTGTCCACTTTAGTCTTTCCACTATTCTCTGTCCACTTTAGTCTGTGGAGAGACTAAAGACTAAAGTGGACAGACTATAGTGGAAAGACTATAGTGGAAAGACTGTAGTGGACAGAATAAAGAGGAGACTATAATGGAAAAACTAAAGTGGACAGAGAGTATTGGAAAGACTAAAGTGGAAATACTAAAGTGGACAGACTATAGTGGAAAGACTATATTGGAAAGACTGTAGTGGACAAAATAAAGTGGAGACTATAGTGGAAAGACTAAAGTGGACAGATATAGTAGAAAGACTAAAGTGGACAGACTATAGTGGAAAGACTGTAGTGAGCAGAATAAAGTGGAGACTATAGTGGAAAGACTAAAGTGGAAATACTAAAGTGGACAGACTATAGTGGAAAGACTGAAGTGGAAAGACTCAGTGAACAGACTAAAGTGTACACACTGAAGTGGACAGTATAACGTGAAGACTATAGTGGAAAGACTAAAGTGGAAAGACTAAAGTGGACAGAGAATAGTGGAAAGACTAAAGTGGAAAGACTGTAGTGGACAGAATAAAGTGGAGACTATAGTGGAAAGACTAAAGTGGAAAGACTAAAGTGGACAGACTATAGTGGAAAATCTATAGTGGAAAGACTATAGTGGAAAGACTGTAGTGGACAGAAGAAAGTGGAGACTATAGTGGAAAGACTAAAGTGGACAGAGAATGGTGGACAGACTAAAGTGGACAGAGAATAGTGGAAAGACTAAAGTGGACAGACTATAGTGGAAAGACTATAGTGGAAAGACTGTAGTGGACAG
Source organism: Branchinecta sandiegonensis (assembly GCA_030848855.1). NCBI lineage: Eukaryota > Metazoa > Arthropoda > Branchiopoda > Anostraca > Branchinectidae > Branchinecta > Branchinecta sandiegonensis. The sequence goes on from JAUPMV010000009.1 coordinate 21,723,184, forward strand.
AATAAAGTGGAGACTATAGTGGAAAGACTAAAGTGGAAAGACTAAAGTGGACAGACTATAGTGGAAAGACTGAAGTGGACAGACTAAAGTGGAAAAACTAAAGTGGAAAGACTAAAGTGGACAGACTATAGTGGAAAGACTATAGTGGAAAGACTGTAGTGGACAGAATAAAGTGGAGACTATAGTGGAAAGAATAAAGTGGACAGAGAATAGTGTAAAGACTAAAGTGGACAGATTATAGTGGAAAGACTATAGTGGAAAGACTGTAGTGGACAGAATAAAGTGGAGACTATAGTGGAAAGATTAAAGTGGACAGAGAATAGTGGAAAGACTAAAGTGGACAGACTATAGTGGAAAGACTAAAGTGGACAGACTATGGTGGAAAGACTATAGTGGAAAGACTGTAGTGGACAGAATAAAGAGGCGACTATAATGGAAAAACAAAAGTGGACAGAGAGTATTGACTAAACTAAAGACTAAAGTGGACAGACTATAGTGGAAAGACTGAAGTGGAAAGACTCAGTGGAAAGACTAAAGTGTACACACTGAAGTTGACAGAATAAAGTGGAAAGACTAAAGTGGATAGACTATAGTGGAAAGTCTAAAGTGGACAGACTAAAGTGGAAAAACTAAACTGGAAAGACTAAAGTGGACAGACTATAATGGAAAGACTATAGTGGAAAGACTGTAGTGGACAGAATAAAGTGGAGACTATATTGGAAAGACTAAAGTGGACAGAGAATAGTGGAAAGACTAAAGTGGACAGACTATAGTGGAAAGACTATAGTGGAAAGACTGTAGTGGACAGAATAAAGTGGAGACTTGAGTGGAAAGACTAAAGTGGTCAAATAATAGTAGAAAGACTAAAGTGGACTGACTATAGTGGAAAGACTATAGTGGAAAGACTGTAGTGAGCAGAATAAAGTGGAGGCTATAGTGGAAAGACTAAAGTGGAAAGACAAAAGTTGACAGACTATAGTGGAAAGACTGAAGTGGAAAGACTCAGTGAACAGACTAAAGTGTACACACTGAAGTGGACAGTATAAAGTGAAGACTATAGTGGAAAGACTAAAGTGGAAAGACTAAAGTAGACAGAGAATAGTGGAAAGACTAAAGTGGAAAGACTGTAGTGGACAGAATAAAGTGGAGACTATAGTGGAAAGACTAAAGTGGAAAGACTAAAGTGGACAGACTACAGTGGAAAGACTATAGTGGAAAGACTGTAGGGGACAGAATAAAGTGGAGACTATAGTGGAAAGACTAAAGTGGACAGAGAATAGTGGAAAGACTAAAGTGGACAGAGAATAGTGGAAAGACTAAAGAGGACAGACTATAGTGGAAAGACTATAGTGGAAAGACTGTAGTGGACAGAATAAAGTGGAGACTATAGTGGAAAGACTAAAGTGGACAGACTATAGTGGAAAGACTGAAGTGGACAGACTAAAGTGGAAAAACTAAAGTGGAAAGACTAAAGTGAACAAACTATAGTGGAAAGACTGTGTTGGACAGAAGAAAGTGGAGACTATAGTGGAAAGACTCAAGTGGACAGAGAATAGTGGAAGGACTAAAGAGGACAGACTACAGTGGAAAGACTATAGTGGAAAGACTATAGTGGACAGAATAAAGTGGAGACTATAGTGGAAAGACTAAAGCGGACAGAGAATAGTGGAAAGACTAAATTGAAAAGACTGTAGTGGACAGAATAAAGTGGAGACTATAGTGGAAAGACTAAAGTGGACAGACTATAGTGGAAAGACTGAAGTGGAAAGACTCAGTGGAAAGACTAAAGTGTACACACTGAAGTTGACAGAATAAAGTGGAAAGACTAAAGTGGATAGACTATAGTGGAAAGTCTAAACTGGACAGACTAAAGTGGAAAAACTAAAGTGGAAAGACTAAAGTGGACAGACTATAATGGAAAGACTATAGTGGAAAGACTGTAGTGGACAGAATAAAGTGGAGACTATATTGGAAAGACTAAAGTGGACAGAGAATAGTGGAAAGACTAAAGTGGACAGACTATAGTGGAAACACTAAAATGGAAAAACTAAAGTGGAAAGACTAAAGTGGACAGACTATAGTGGAAAGACTATAGTGGAAAGACTGTAGTGGACAGAATAAATTGGAGACTATAGTGGAAAGAATAAAGTGGACAGATAATAGTGGAAAGACTAAAGTGGACAGATTATAGTGGAAAGACTATAGTGGAAAGACTGTAATGGACAGAATAAAGTGGAGACTATAGTGGAAAGACTGAAGTGGAAAGACTCAGTGGACAGACTAAAGTGTACACACTGAAGTGGACAGAAAAAAGTGGAAAGACTAAAGTGGAAAGACTAAAGTGGATAGAATATAGTGGAAAGACTAAAGTGGAAAGACTAAAGTGGACAGACTATAGTGGAAAGACTGAAGTGGACAGACTAAAGTGGACAGACTATAGTGGAAAGACTGAAGTGGACAGACTAAAGTGGAAAAACTAAAGTGGAAAGACTAAAGTGGACAGACTATAGTGGAAAGACTAAAGTGGACAGACTAAAGTGGAAAAACTAAAGTGGAAAGACTAAAGTGGACAAACTATAGTGGAAATACTATAGTGGAAAGACTAAAGTGGAAAGACTAAAGTGGACAGAGAATAGTGGAAAGACTAAAGTGGAAAGACTTTAGTGGACAGAATAAAGTGGAGACTATAGTGGAAAGACTAAAGTGGAAAGACTAAAGTGGACAGACTATAGTGGAAAGACTATAGTGGAAAGACTGTAGTGGACAGAATAAAGTGGAGACTATAGTGGAAAGACTAAAGTGGACAGAGAATAGTGGAACGACTAAAGTGGACAGAGAATAGTGGAAAGGCTAAAGTGGACAGACTATAGTGGAAAGACTATAGTGGAAAGACTGTAGTGGACAGAATAAAGTGGAGACTATCGTGGAAAGACTAAAGTGGAAAGACTAAAGTGGACAGACTATAGTGGAAAGACTGAAGTGGACAGACTAAAGTGGAAAAACTAAAGTGGAAAGACTAAAGTGGACAGACTATAGTGGAAAGACTATAGTGGAAAGACTGTAGTGGACAGAATAAATTGGAGACTATAGTGGAAAGAATAAAGTGGACAGAGAATAGTGGAAAGACTAAAGTGGACAGATTATAGTGGAAAGACTATAGTGGAAAGACTGTAGTGGACAGAATAAAGTGGAGACTATAGTGGAAAGACTGAAGTGGAAAGACTCAGTGGACAGACTAAAGTGTACACGCTGAAGTGGACAGAAAAAAGTGGAAAGACTAAAGTGGAAAGACTAAAGTGGATAGAATATAGTGGAAAGACTAAAGTGGACAGACTAAAGTGGAAAAACTAAAGTGGTAAGACGAAAGTGGACAAACTATAGTGGAAATACTATAGTGGAAAGACTGTAGTGGACAGAATAAAGTGGAGACTGTAGTGGAAATATTAAAGTGGACAGAGAATAGTGGAAAGACTAAAGTGGACAGACTATAGTGGAAAGACTAAAGTGGACAGACTATAGTGGAAAGACTATAGTGGAAAGACTGTAGTGGACAGAATAAAGAGGAGACTATAATGGAAAAACTAAAGTGGACAGAGAGTATTGGAAAGACTAAAGTGGAAAGACTAAAGTGGACAGACTATAGTGGAAAGACTATATTGGAAAGACTGTAGTGGACAGAATAAAGTGGAGACTATGGTGGAAAGACTAAAGTGGACAGATATAGTAGAAAGACTAAAGTGGACAGACTATAGTGGAAAGACTATAGTGGAAAGACTGTAGTGAGCAGAATAAAGTGGAGACTATAGTGGAAAGACTAAAGTGGAAAGACTAAAGTGGACAGACTATGGTGGAAAGACTAAAGTGGAAAGACTCAGTGAACAGACTAAAGTGTACACACTGAAGTGGACAGTATAACGTGAAGACTATAGTGGAAAGACTAAAGTGGACAGAGAATAGTGGAAAGACTAAAGTGGAAATACTGTAGTGGACAGAATAAAGTGGAGACTATAGTGGAAAGACTAAAGTGGAAAGACTAAAGTGGACAGACTATAGTAGAAAGACTATAGTGGAAAGACTGTAGTGGACAGAAGAAAGTGGAGACTATAGTGGAAAGACTAAAGTGGACAGAGAATAGTGGACAGACTAAAGTGGACAGAGAATAGTGGAAAGACTAAAGTGGACAGACTATAGTGGAAAGACTATAGTGGAAAGACTGTAGTGGACAGAATAAAGTGGAGACTATAGTGGAAAGAATAAAGTGGACAGAGAATAGTGGAAAGACTAAAGTGGACAGATTATACTGGAAAGACTATAGTGGAAAGACTGTAGTGGACAGAATAAAGTGGAGACTATAGTGGATAGACTAAAGTGGACAGAGAATAGTGGAAAGACTAAATTGGAAAGACTGTAGTGGACAGAATAAAGTGGAGACTATAGTGGAAAGACTGAAGTGGAAAGACTCAGTGGACAGACTAAAGTGTACACACTTAAGTGGACAGAAAAAAGTGGAAAGACTAAAGTGGAAAGACTAAAGTGGATAGACTATAGTGGAAAGACTAAAGTGGACAGACTAAAGTGGAAAAACTAAAGTGGAAAGACTAAAGTGGACAAACTATAGTGGAAATACTATAGTGGAAAGACTGTAGTGGACAGAATAAAGTGGAGACTGTAGTGGAAAGATTAAAGTGGACAGAGAATAGTGGAAAGACTAAAGTGGACAGACTATAGTGGAAAGACTAAAGTGGACAGACTATAGTGGAAAGACTATAGTGGAAAGACTGTAGTGGACAGAATAAAGTGGAGACTATAGTGGAAAGTCTAAAGTGGAAAGACTAAAGTGGACAGAGAATAGTGGAAAGACTAAAGTGGACAAACTATAGTGGAAAGACTAAAGTGGACAGACTAAAGTGGAAAGACTAAAGTGGAAAGACTAAAGTGGACAAACTATAGTGGAAAGACTATAGTGGAAAGACTGTAGTGGACAGAATAAAGTGGAGAGTATAGTGGAAAGACTAAAGTGGACAGAGAATAGTGGAAAGATTAAAGTGGACAGACTATAGTGGAAAGACTATAGGAAAGACTGTAGTGGACAGAATAAAGTGGAGACTATAGTGGAAAGACTAAATTGGAAAGACTGTAGTGGACAGAATAAAGTGGAGACTATAGTGGAAAGACTAAAGTGGAAAGACTAAAGTGGACAGACTATAATGGAAAGACTATAGTGGAAAGACTAAAGTGGACAGACTATAGTGGAAAAACTGAAGTGGAAAGACTCAGTGGAAAGACTAAAGTGTACACACTGAAGTTGACAGAATAAAGTGGAAAGACTAAAGTGGATAGACTATAGTGGAAAGTCTAAAGTGGAAAGACTAAAGTGGAAAAACTAAAGTGGAAAGACTAAAGTGGACAGACTATAATGGAAAGACTATAGTGGAAAGACTGTAGTGGACAGAATAAAGTGGAGACTATAGTGGAAAGACTAAAGTGGACAGAGAATAGTGGAAAGACTAAAGTGGACAGACTATAGTGGAAAGACTAAAATGGAAAAACTAAAGTGGAAAGACTAAAGTGGACAGACTATAGTGGAAAGACTATAGTGGAAAGACTGTAGTGGACAGAATAAAGTGGAGACTTGAGTGGAAAGACTAAAGTGGTCAGATAATAGTAGAAAGACTAAAGTGGACAGACTATAGTGGAAAGACTATAGTGGAAAGACTGTAGTGAGCAGAATAAAGTGGAGGCTATAGTGGAAAGACTAAAGTGGAAAGACTAAAGTTGACAGACTCTAGTGGAAAGACTGAAGTGGAAAGACTCAGTGAACAGACTAAAGTGTACACACTGAAGTGGACAGTATAAAGTGAAGACTATAGTGGAAAGACTAAAGTGGAAAGACTAAAGTGAACAGAGAATAGTGGAAAGACTAAAGTGGAAAGACTGTAGTGGACAGAATAAAGTGGAGGCTATAGTGGAAAGACTAAAGTGGAAAGACTAAAGTTGACAGAATAAAGTGGAAAGACTAAAGTGGATAGACTATAGTGGAAAGTCTAAAGTGGACAGACTAAAGTGGAAAAACTAAAGTGGAAAGACTAAAGTGGACAGACTATAATGGAAAGACTATAGTGGAAAGACTGTAGTGGACAGAATAAAGTGGAGACTATATTGGAAAGATTAAAGTGGACAGAGAATAGTGGAAAGACTAAAGTGGACAGACTATAGTGGAAACACTAAAATGGAAAAACTAAAGTGGAAAGACTAAAGTGGACAGACTAAAGTGGAAAGACTAAAGTGGATAGAATATAGTGGAAAGACTAAAGTGGAAAGACTAAAGTGGACAGACTATAGTGGAAAGACTGAAGTGGACAGACTAAAGTGGACAGACTATAGTGGAAAGACTGAAGTGGACAGACTAAAGTGGAAAAACTAAAGTGTAAAGACTAAAGTGGACAGACTATAGTGGAAAGACTAAAGTGGACAGACTAAAGTGGAAAAACTAAAGTGGAAAGACTAAAGTGGACAAACTATAGTGGAAATACTATAGTGGAAAGACTAAAGTGGAAAGACTAAAGTGGACAGAGAATAGTGGAAAGACTAAAGTGGAAAGACTTTAGTGGACAGAATAAAGTGGAGACTATAGTGGAAAGACTAAAGTGGAAAGACTAAAGTGGACAGACTATAGTGGAAAGACTATAGTGGAAAGACTGTAGTGGACAGAATAAAGTGGAGACTATAGTGGAAAGACTAAAGTGGACAGAGAATAGTGGAACGACTAAAGTGGACAGAGAATAGTGGAAAGACTAAAGTGGACAGACTATAGTGGAAAGACTATAGTGGAAAGACTGTAGTGGACAGAATAAAGTGGAGACTATCGTGGAAAGACTAAAGTGGAAAGACTAAAGTGGACAGACTATAGTGGAAAGACTGAAGTGGACAGACTAAAGTGGAAAAACTAAAGTGGAAAGACTAAAGTGGACAGACTATAGTGGAAAGACTATAGTGGAAAGACTGTAGTGGACAGAATAAATTGGAGACTATAGTGGAAAGAATAAAGTGGACAGAGAATAGTGGAAAGACTAAAGTGGACAGATTATAGTGGAAAGACTATAGTGGAAAGACTGTAGTGGACAGAATAAAGTGGAGACTATAGTGGAAAGACTGAAGTGGAAAGACTCAGTGGACAGACTAAAGTGTACACGCTGAAGTGGACAGAAAAAAGTGGAAAGACTAAAGTGGAAAGACTAACGTGGATAGAATATAGTGGAAAGACTAAAGTGGACAGACTAAAGTGGAAAAACTAAAGTGGAAAGACTAAAGTGGACAAACTATAGTGGAAATACTATAGTGGAAAGACTGTAGTGGACAGAATAAAGTGGAGACTGTAGTGGAAATATTAAAGTGGACAGAGAATAGTGGAAAGACTAAAGTGGACAGACTATAGTGGAAAGACTAAAGTGGACAGACTATAGTGGAAAGACTATAGTGGAAAGACTGTAGTGGACAGAATAAAGAGGAGACTATAATGGAAAAACTAAAGTGGACAGAGAGTATTGGAAAGACTAAAGTGGAAAGACTAAAGTGGACAGACTATAGTGGAAAGACTATATTGGAAAGACTGTAGTGGACAGAATAAAGTGGAGACTATGGTGGAAGGACTAAAGTGGACAGATATAGTAGAAAGACTAAAGTGGACAGACTATAGTGGAAAGACTATAGTGGAAAGACTGTAGTGAGCAGAATAAAGTGGAGACTATAGTGGAAAGACTAAAGTGGAAAGACTAAAGTGGACAGACTATAGTGGAAAGACTGAAGTGGAAAGACTCAGTGAACAGACTAAAGTGTACACACTGAAGTGGACAGTATAACGTGAAGACTATAGTGGAAAGACTAAAGTGGAAAGACTAAAGTGGACAGAGAATAGTGGAAAGACTAAAGTGGAAAGACTGTAGTGGACAGAATAAAGTGGAGACTATAGTGGAAAGACTAAAGTGGAAAGACTAAAGTGGACAGACTATAGTGGAAAGACTATAGTGGAAAGACTGTAGTGGACAGAAGAAAGTGGAGACTATAGTGGAAAGACTAAAGTGGACAGAGAATAGTGGACAGACTAAAGTGGACAGAGAATAGTGGAAAGACTAAAGTGGACAGACTATAGTGGAAAGACTATAGTGGAAAGACTGTAGTGGACAGAATAAAGTGGAGACTATAGTGGAAAGACTAAAGTGGAAAGACTAAAGTGGACAGACTATAGTGGAAAGACTGAAGTGGACAGACTAAAGTGGAAAAACTAAAGTGGAAAGACTAAAGTGGACAGACTATAGTGGAAAGACTATAGTGGAAAGACTGTAGTGGACAGAATAAAGTGGAGACTATAGTGGAAAGAATAAAGTGGACAGAGAATAGTGGAAAGACTAAAGTGGACAGATTATAGTGGAAAGACTATAGTGGAAAGACTGTAGTGGACAGAATAAAGTGGAGACTATAGTGGATAGACTAAAGTGGACAGAGAATAGTGGAAAGACTAAATTGGAAAGACTGTAGTGGACAGAATAAAGTGGAGACTATAGTGGAAAGACTGAAGTGGAAAGACTCAGTGGACAGACTAAAGTGTACACACTTAAGTGGACAGAAAAAAGTGGAAAGACTAAAGTGGAAAGACTAAAGTGGATAGACTATAGTGGAAAGACTAAAGTGGACAGATTAAAGTGGAAAAACTAAAGTGGAAAGACTAAAGTGGACAAACTATAGTGGAAATACTATAGTGGAAAGACTGTAGTGGACAGAATAAAGTGGAGACTATAGTGGATAGACTAAAGTGGACAGACTATAGTGGAAAGACTATAGTGGAAAGACTGTAGTGGACAGAATAAAGTGGAGACTATAGTGGAAAGACTGAAGTGGAAAGACTCAGTGGACAGACTAAAGTGTACACACTTAAGTGGACAGAAAAAAGTGGAAAGACTAAAGTGGAAAGACTAAAGTGGATAGACTATAGTGGAAAGACTAAAGTGGACAGATTAAAGTGGAAAAACTAAAGTGGAAAGACTAAAGTGGACAAACTATAGTGGAAATACTATAGTGGAAAGACTGTAGTGGACAGAATAAAGTGGAGACTGTAGTGGAAAGTCTAAAGTGGAAAGACTAAAGTGGACAGAGAATAGTGGAAAGACTAAAGTGGACAAACTATAGTGGAAAGACTAAAGTGGACAGACTAAAGTGGAAAGACTAAAGTGGAAAGACTAAAGTGGACAAACTATAGTGGAAAGACTATAGTGGAAAGACTGTAGTGGACAGAATAAAGTGGAGAGTATAGTGAAAAGACTAAAGTGGACAGAGAATAGTGGAAAGATTAAAGTGGACAGACTATAGTGGAAAGACTATAGTGGAAAGACTGTAGTGGACAGAATAAAGTGGAGACTATAGTGGAAAGACTAAATTGGAAAGACTGTAGTGGACAGAATAAAGTGGAGACTATAGTGGAAAGACTAAAGTGGAAAGACTAAAGTGGACAGACTATGATGGAAAGACTATAGTGGAAAGACTAAAGTGGACAGACTATAGTGGAAAAACTGAAGTGGAAAGACTCAGTGGAAAGACTAAAGTGTACACACTGAAGTTGACAGAATAAAGTGGAAAGACTAAAGTGGATAGACTATAGTGGAAAGTCTAAAGTGGAAAGACTAAAGTGGAAAAACTAAAGTGGAAAGACTAAAGTGGACAGACTATAATGGAAAGACTATAGTGGAAAGACTTTAGTGGACAGAATAAAGTGGAGACTATAGTGGAAAGAATAAAGTGGACAGAGAATAGTGGAAAGACTAAAGTGGACAGACTATAGTGGAAAGACTATAGTGAAAAGACTGTAGTGAGCAGAATAAAGTGGAGGCTATAGTGGAAAGACTAAAGTGGAAAGACTAAAGTTGACAGACTATAGTGGAAAGACTGAAGTGGAAAGACTCAGTGAACAGACTAAAGTGTACACACTGAAGTGGACAGTATAAAGTGAAGACTATAGTGGAAAGACTAAAGTGGAAAGACTAAAGTGAACAGAGAATAGTGGAAAGACTAAAGTGGACAGATTATAGTGGAAAGACTATAGTGGAAAGACTGTAGTGGACAGAATAAAGTGGAGACTATAGTGGATAGACTAAAGTGGACAGAGAATAGTGGAAAGACTAAATTGGAAAGACTGTAGTGGACAGAATAAAGTGGAGACTATAGTGGAAAGACTGAAGTGGAAAGACTCAGTGGACAGACTAAAGTGTACACACTTAAGTGGACAGAAAAAAGTGGAAAGACTAAAGTGGAAAGACTAAAGTGGATAGACTATAGTGGAAAGACTAAAGTGGACAGATTAAAGTGGAAAAACTAAAGTGGAAAGACTAAAGTGGACAAACTATAGTGGAAATACTATAGTGGAAAGACTGTAGTGGACAGAATAAAGTGGAGACTATAGTGGATAGACTAAAGTGGACAGACTATAGTGGAAAGACTATAGTGGAAAGACTGTAGTGGACAGAATAAAGTGGAGACTATAGTGGAAAGACTGAAGTGGAAAGACTCAGTGGACAGACTAAAGTGTACACACTTAAGTGGACAGAAAAAAGTGGAAAGACTAAAGTGGAAAGACTAAAGTGGATAGACTATAGTGGAAAGACTAAAGTGGACAGATTAAAGTGGAAAAACTAAAGTGGAAAGACTAAAGTGGACAAACTATAGTGGAAATACTATAGTGGAAAGACTGTAGTGGACAGAATAAAGTGGAGACTGTAGTGGAAAGTCTAAAGTGGAAAGACTAAAGTGGACAGAGAATAGTGGAAAGACTAAAGTGGACAAACTATAGTGGAAAGACTAAAGTGGACAGACTAAAGTGGAAAGACTAAAGTGGAAAGACTAAAGTGGACAAACTATAGTGGAAAGACTATAGTGGAAAGACTGTAGTGGACAGAATAAAGTGGAGAGTATAGTGAAAAGACTAAAGTGGACAGAGAATAGTGGAAAGATTAAAGTGGACAGACTATAGTGGAAAGACTATAGTGGAAAGACTGTAGTGGACAGAATAAAGTGGAGACTATAGTGGAAAGACTAAATTGGAAAGACTGTAGTGGACAGAATAAAGTGGAGACTATAGTGGAAAGACTAAAGTGGAAAGACTAAAGTGGACAGACTATGATGGAAAGACTATAGTGGAAAGACTAAAGTGGACAGACTATAGTGGAAAAACTGAAGTGGAAAGACTCAGTGGAAAGACTAAAGTGTACACACTGAAGTTGACAGAATAAAGTGGAAAGACTAAAGTGGATAGACTATAGTGGAAAGTCTAAAGTGGAAAGACTAAAGTGGAAAAACTAAAGTGGAAAGACTAAAGTGGACAGACTATAATGGAAAGACTATAGTGGAAAGACTTTAGTGGACAGAATAAAGTGGAGACTATAGTGGAAAGAATAAAGTGGACAGAGAATAGTGGAAAGACTAAAGTGGACAGACTATAGTGGAAAGACTATAGTGAAAAGACTGTAGTGAGCAGAATAAAGTGGAGGCTATAGTGGAAAGACTAAAGTGGAAAGACTAAAGTTGACAGACTATAGTGGAAAGACTGAAGTGGAAAGACTCAGTGAACAGACTAAAGTGTACACACTGAAGTGGACAGTATAAAGTGAAGACTATAGTGGAAAGACTAAAGTGGAAAGACTAAAGTGAACAGAGAATAGTGGAAAGACTAAAGTGGAAAGACTGTAGTGGACAGAATAGAGTGGAGGCTATAGTGGAAAGACTAAAGTGGAAAGACTAAAGTTGACAGAATAAAGTGGAAAGACTAAAGTGGATAGACTATAGTGGAAAGTCTAAAGTGGACAGACTAAAGTGGAAAAACTAAAGTGGAAAGACTAAAGTGGACAGACTATAATGGAAAGACTATAGTGGAAAGACTGTAGTGGACAGAATAAAGTGGAGACTATATTGGAAAGATTAAAGTGGACAGAGAATAGTGGAAAGACTAAAGTGGACAGACTATAGTGGAAACACTAAAATGGAAAAACTAAAGTGGAAAGACTAAAGTGGACAGACTATAGTGGAAAGACTATAGTGGAAAGACTGTAGTGGACAGAATAAAGTGGAGACTATAGTGGAAAGACTAAAGTGGACAGATAATAGTAGAAAGACTAAAGTGGACAGACTATAGTGGAAAGACTATAGTGGAAAGACTGTAGTGAGCAGAATAAAGTGGAGACTATAGTGGAAAGACTAAAGTGGACAGACTATAGTGGAAAGACTGAAGTGGAAAGACTCAGTGAACATACTAAAGTGTACACACTGAAGTGGACAGACTATAGTGGAAAGACTAAAGTGGACAGAGAATAGTGGAAAGACTAAAGTGGAAAGACTGTAGTGGACAGAATAAAGTGGAGACTATAGTGGAAAGACTAAAGTGGGAAGACTAAAGTGGACAGACTATAGTGGAAGTGGAAAGACTGTAGTGGACAGAATAAAGTGGAGACTGTAGTGGAAAGACTAAAGTGGACAGAGAATAGTGGAAAGACTAAAGTGGACAGACTATAGTGGAAAGACTAAAGTGGACAGACTATAGTGGAAAGACTATAGTGGAAAGACTGTAGTGGACAGAATAAAGAGGAGACTATAATGGAAAAACTAAAGTGGACAGAGAGTATTGGAAAGACTAAAGTGGAAAGACTAAAGTGGACAGACTATAGTGGAAAGACTGAAGTGGAAAGACTCAGCGGACAGACTAAAGTGTACACACTGAAGTGGACAGAATAAAGTGGAAAGACTAAAGTGGAAAGACTAAAGTGGAAAGATTAAAGTGGAAAGACTAAAGTGGACAGACTATAGTGGAAAGACTATAGTGGAAAGACTGTAGTGGACAGAATAAAGTGGAGACTATAGTGGAAAGACTAAAGTGGAAAGACTAAAGTGGACAGAGAATAGTGGAAAGACTAAAGAGGACAAACTATAGTGGAAAGACTAAAGTGGACAGACTAAAGTGGAAAGACTAAAGTGGAAAGACTAAAGTGGACAAACTATAGTGGAAAGACTATAGTGGAAAGACTAAAGTGGGAAGACTAAAGTGGACAGACTATAGTGGAAGTGGAAAGACTGTAGTGGACAGAATAAAGTGGAGACTGTAGTGGAAAGACTAAAGTGGACAGAGAATAGTGGAAAGACTAAAGTGGACAGACTATAGTGGAAAGACTAATGTGGACAGACTATAGTGGAAAGACTATATTGGAAAGACTAATGTGGACAGAATAAAGAGGAGACTATAATGGAAAAACTAAAGTGGACAGAGAGTGTTGGAAAGACTAAAGTGGAAAGATTGTAGTGGACAGAATAAAGTGGAGACTATAGTGGAAAGACTCAAGTGGACAGAGAATAGTGGAAGGACTAAAGAGGACAGACTAGAGTGGAAAGACTATAGTGGAAAGACTATAGTGGACAGAGAATAGTGGAAAGACGAAAGTGGAAAGACTGTAGTGGACAGAATAAAGTGGAGACTATAGTGGAAAGACTAAAGTGGAAAGACTAAAGTGGACAGACTATAGTGGAAAGACTATAGTGGAAAGACTGTAGTGGACAGAATAAAGTGGACAGACTATAGTGGAAAGACTGAAGTGGAAAGACTCATTGGAAAGACTAAAGTGTACACACTGAAGTTGACAGAATAAAGTAGAAAGACTAAAGTGGATAGACTATAGTGGAAAGACAAAAGTGGATAGACTATAGTGGAAAGACTAAAGTGGACAGACTAAAATGGAAAAACTAAAGTGGAAAGACTAAAGTGGACAAACTATAGTGGAAATACTATAGTGGAAAGACTGTAGTGGACAGAATAAAGTGGAGACTGTAGTGGAAAGACTAAAGTGGACAGAGAATAGTGGAAAGACTATAGTGGACAGAATAAAGTGGAGACTATAGTGGAAAGACTAAAGTGGAAAGACTAAAGTGGACAGACTATAGTGGAAAGACTATAGTGGAAAGACTGTAGTGGACAGAATAAAGTGGAGAGTATAGTGAAAAGACTAAAGTGGACAGAGAATAGTGGAAAGACTAAAGTGGACAGACTATAGTGGAAAGACTATAGTGTAAAGACTGTAGTGGACAGAATAAAGTGGAGACTATAGTGGAAAGACTAAAGTGGAAAGACTAAAGTGGACAGACTATAGTGGAAAGACTTAAGTGGACAGACTAAAGTGGAAAAACTAAAGTGGAAAGTCTAAAGTGGACAGACTATAGTGGAAATACTGTAGTGGACAGAATAAAGTGGAGACTATAGTGGAAAGACTCAAGTGGACAGAGAATAATGGAAGGACTAAATAGGACAGACTACAGTGGAAAGACTATAGTGGAAAGACTATAGTGGACAGAATAAAGTGGAGACTATAGTGGAAAGACTGAAGTGGACAGAGAATAGTGGAAAGACTAAATTGGAAAGACTGTAGTGGACAGAGTAAAATGGAGACTATAGTGGAAAGACTAAAGTGGAAAGACTAAAGTGGACAGACTATAGTGGAAAGACTGAAGTGGATAGACTCATTGGAAAGACTAAAGTGTACACACTGAAGTTGACAGAATAAAGTAGAAAGACTAAAGTGGAAAGACTAAAGTGGAAAGACTAAAGTGGACAGACTATAATGGAAAGACTATAGTTTAAAGACTGTAACGACAGAATAAAGTGGAGACTATAGTGGAAAGACTAAATTGGACAGAGAATAGTGGAAAGACTAAAGTGGACAGACTATAGTGGAAAGACTATAGTGGAAAGACTAAAGTGGACAGAGAATAGTGGAAAGACGAAAGTGGAAAGAATGTAGTGGACAGAATAAAGTGGAGACTATAGTGGAAAGACTAAAGTGGAAAGACTAAAGTGGACAGACTATAGTGGAAAGACTGAAGTGGAAAGACTGTAGTGGACAGAATAAAGTGGAGACTATAGTGGAAAGACTAAAGTGGAAAGAATAAAGTGGACAGACTATAGTGTAAAGACTATAGTGGAAAGACTTAGTGGACAGAATAAAGTGGAGACTATAGTGGAAAGACTAAAGTGGAAAGACTAAAGTGGACAGACTATAGTGGAAAGACTGAAGAGGACAGACTAAAGTGGAAAAACTAAAGTGGAAAGACTAAAGTGGACAGACTATAGTGGAAAGACTGTAGTGGACAGTATAAAGTGGAGACTATAGTGGAAAGACTCAAGTGGACAGAGAATAGTGGAAGGACTAAAGAGGACAGACTACAGTGGAAAGACTATAGTGGAAAGACTATAGTGGACAGAATAAAGTGGAGACTATAGTGGAAAGACTAAAGTGGACAGAGAATAGTGGAAAGACTAAATTGGAAAGACTGTAGTGGACAGAATAAAGTGGAGACTATAGTGGAAAGACTAAAGTGGACAGACTATAGTGGAAAGACTCAAGTGGACAGAGAATAGTGGAAGGACTAAAGAGGACAGACTACAGTGGAAAGACTATAGTGGAAAGACTATAGTGGACAGAATAAAGTGGAGACTATAGTGGAAAGACTAAAGTGGACAGAGAATAGTGGAAAGACTAAATTGGAAAGACTGTAGTGGACAGAATAAAGTGGAGACTATAGTGGAAAGACTAAAGTGGAAAGACTAAAGTGGACAGACTATAGTGTAAAGACTGAAGTGGAAAGACTCAGCGGACAGACTAAAGTGTACACACTGAAGTGGACAGAATAAAGTGGAAAGACTAAGGTGGAAAGACTAAAGTGGAAAGATTAAAGTGGAAAGACTAAAGTGGACAGACTATAGTGGAAAGACTATAGTGGAAAGACTGTAGTGGACATTATAAAGTGGATACTATAGTGGAAAGACTAAAGTGGAAAGACTAAAGTGGACAGAGAATAGTGGAAAGACTAAAGTGGACAAACTATAGTGGAAAGACTAAAGTGGACAGACTAAAGTGGAAAGACTAAAGTGGAAAGACTATAGTGGACAGAATATAGTGGAAAGACTATAGTGGAAAGACTGTAGTGGACAGAATAAAGTGGAGAGTATAGTGGAAAGACTAAAGTGGACAGAGAATAGTGGAAAGACTAAAGTGGACAGATTATAGTGGAAAGACTATAGTGGAAAGACTGTGGTGGACAGAATAAAGTGGAGACTATAGTGGAAAGACTAAAGTGGAAAGACTAAAGTGTACAGACTATAGTGGAAAGACTGAAGTGGACAGACTAAAGTGGAAAAACTAAAGTGGAAAGACTAAAGTGGACAGACTATAGTGGAAAGACTGTAGTGGACAGAATAAAGTGGAGACTATAGTGGAAATACTCAAGTGGACAGAGAATAGTGGAAGGACTAAAGAGGACAGACTACAGTGGAAAGACTATAGTGGAAAGACTATAGTGGACAGAATAAAGTGGAGACTATAGTGGAAAGACTAAAGTGGACAGAGAATAGTGGAAAGACTAAATTGGAAAGACTGTAGTGGACAGAATAAAGTGGAGACTATAGTGGAAAGACTAAAGTGGAAAGACTAAAGTGGACAGACTATAGTGGAAAGACTGAAGTGGACAGACTAAAGTGGAAAAACTAAAGTGGAAAGACTAAAGTGGACAGACTATAGTGGAAAGACTATAGTGGAAAGACTGTAGTGGACAGAATAAAGTGGAGACTATAGTGGAAAGAATAAAGTGGACAGAGAATAGTGGAAAGACTAAAGTGGACAGATTATAGTGGAAAGACTATAGTGGAAAGACTGTAGTGGACAGAATAAAGTGGAGACTATAGTGGATAGACTAAAGTGGACAGAGAATAGTGGAAAGACTAAATTGGAAAGACTGTAGTTGACAGAATAAAGTGGAGACTATAGTGGAAAGACTGAAGTGGAAAGACTCAGTGGACAGACTAAAGTGTACACACTTAAGTGGACAGAAAAAAGTGGAAAGACTAAAGT
The DNA here is from genome assembly GCA_030848855.1 of Branchinecta sandiegonensis. Classification (NCBI taxonomy): domain Eukaryota; kingdom Metazoa; phylum Arthropoda; class Branchiopoda; order Anostraca; family Branchinectidae; genus Branchinecta; species Branchinecta sandiegonensis. The sequence continues at coordinate 21,740,112 of JAUPMV010000009.1, forward strand.
GGAAAGACTAAAGTGGATAGACTATAGTGGAAAGACTAAAGTGGACAGATTAAAGTGGAAAAACTAAAGTGGAAAGACTAAAGTGGACAAACTATAGTGGAAATACTATAGTGGAAAGACTGTAGTGGACAGAATAAAGTGGAGACTGTAGTGGAAAGATTAAAGTGGACAGAGAATAGTGGAAAGACTAAAGTGGACAGACTATAGTGGAAAGACTAAAGTGGACAGACTATAGTGGAAAGACTATAGTGGAAAGACTGTAGTGGACAGAATAAAGTGGAGACTATAGTGGAAAGTCTAAAGTGGAAAGACTAAAGTGGACAGAGAATAGTGGAAAGACTAAAGTGGACAAACTATAGTGGAAAGACTAAAGTGGACAGACTAAAGTGGAAAGACTAAAGTGGAAAGACTAAAGTGGACAAACTATAGTGGAAAGACTATAGTGGAAAGACTGTAGTGGACAGAATAAAGTGGAGAGTATAGTGAAAAGACTAAAGTGGACAGAGAATAGTGGAAAGATTAAAGTGGACAGACTATAGTGGAAAGACTATAGTGGAAAGACTGTAGTGGACAGAATAAAGTGGAGACTATAGTGGAAAGACTAAATTGGAAAGACTGTAGTGGACAGAATAAAGTGGAGACTATAGTGGAAAGACTAAAGTGGAAAGACTAAAGTGGACAGACTATGATGGAAAGACTATAGTGGAAAGACTAAAGTGGACAGACTATAGTGGAAAAACTGAAGTGGAAAGACTCAGTGGAAAGACTAAAGTGTACACACTGAAGTTGACAGAATAAAGTGGAAAGACTAAAGTGGATAGACTATAGTGGAAAGTCTAAAGTGGAAAGACTAAAGTGGAAAAACTAAAGTGGAAAGACTAAAGTGGACAGACTATAATGGAAAGACTATAGTGGAAAGACTGTAGTGGACAGAATAAAGTGGAGACTATAGTGGAAAGAATAAAGTGGACAGAGAATAGTGGAAAGACTAAAGTGGACAGACTATAGTGGAAAGACTATAGTGAAAAGACTGTAGTGAGCAGAATAAAGTGGAGGCTATAGTGGAAAGACTAAAGTGGAAAGACTAAAGTTGACAGACTATAGTGGAAAGACTGAAGTGGAAAGACTCAGTGAACAGACTAAAGTGTACACACTGAAGTGGACAGTATAAAGTGAAGACTATAGTGGAAAGACTAAAGTGGAAAGACTAAAGTGAACAGAGAATAGTGGAAAGACTAAAGTGGAAAGACTGTAGTGGACAGAATAGAGTGGAGGCTATAGTGGAAAGACTAAAGTGGAAAGACTAAAGTTGACAGAATAAAGTGGAAAGACTAAAGTGGATAGACTATAGTGGAAAGTCTAAAGTGGACAGACTAAAGTGGAAAAACTAAAGTGGAAAGACTAAAGTGGACAGACTATAATGGAAAGACTATAGTGGAAAGACTGTAGTGGACAGAATAAAGTGGAGACTATATTGGAAAGATTAAAGTGGACAGAGAATAGTGGAAAGACTAAAGTGGACAGACTATAGTGGAAACACTAAAATGGAAAAACTAAAGTGGAAAGACTAAAGTGGACAGACTATAGTGGAAAGACTATAGTGGAAAGACTGTAGTGGACAGAATAAAGTGGAGACTATAGTGGAAAGACTAAAGCGGACAGATAATAGTAGAAAGACTAAAGTGGACAGACTATAGTGGAAAGACTATAGTGGAAAGACTGTAGTGAGCAGAATAAAGTGGAGACTATAGTGGAAAGACTAAAGTGGACAGACTATAGTGGAAAGACTGAAGTGGAAAGACTCAGTGAACATACTAAAGTGTACACACTGAAGTTGACAGACTATAGTGGAAAGACTAAAGTGGACAGAGAATAGTGGAAAGACTAAAGTGGAAAGACTGTAGTGGACAGAATAAAGTGGAGACTATAGTGGAAAGACTAAAGTGGGAAGACTAAAGTGGACAGACTATAGTGGAAGTGGAAAGACTGTAGTGGACAGAATAAAGTGGAGACTGTAGTGGAAAGACTAAAGTGGACAGAGAATAGTGGAAAGACTAAAGTGGACAGACTATAGTGGAAAGACTAAAGTGGACAGACTATAGTGGAAAGACTATAGTGGAAAGACTGTAGTGGACAGAATAAAGAGGAGACTATAATGGAAAAACTAAAGTGGACAGAGAGTATTGGAAAGACTAAAGTGGAAAGACTAAAGTGGACAGACTATAGTGGAAAGACTGAAGTGGAAAGACTGTAGTGGACAGAATAAAGTGGAGACTATAGTGGAAAGACTAAAGTGGAAAGAATAAAGTGGACAGACTATAGTGTAAAGACTATAGTGGAAAGACTTAGTGGACAGAATAAAGTGGAGACTATAGTGGAAAGACTAAAGTGGAAAGACTAAAGTGGACAGACTATAGTGGAAAGACTGAAGAGGACAGACTAAAGTGGAAAAACTAAAGTGGAAAGACTAAAGTGGACAGACTATAGTGGAAAGACTGTAGTGGACAGTATAAAGTGGAGACTATAGTGGAAAGACTCAAGTGGACAGAGAATAGTGGAAGGACTAAAGAGGACAGACTACAGTGGAAAGACTATAGTGGAAAGACTATAGTGGACAGAATAAAGTGGAGACTATAGTGGAAAGACTAAAGTGGACAGAGAATAGTGGAAAGACTAAATTGGAAAGACTGTAGTGGACAGAATAAAGTGGAGACTATAGTGGAAAGACTAAAGTGGACAGACTATAGTGGAAAGACTCAAGTGGACAGAGAATAGTGGAAGGACTAAAGAGGACAGACTACAGTGGAAAGACTATAGTGGAAAGACTATAGTGGACAGAATAAAGTGGAGACTATAGTGGAAAGACTAAAGTGGACAGAGAATAGTGGAAAGACTAAATTGGAAAGACTGTAGTGGACAGAATAAAGTGGAGACTATAGTGGAAAGACTAAAGTGGAAAGACTAAAGTGGACAGACTATAGTGTAAAGACTGAAGTGGAAAGACTCAGCGGACAGACTAAAGTGTACACACTGAAGTGGACAGAATAAAGTGGAAAGACTAAGGTGGAAAGACTAAAGTGGAAAGATTAAAGTGGAAAGACTAAAGTGGACAGACTATAGTGGAAAGACTATAGTGGAAAGACTGTAGTGGACATTATAAAGTGGATACTATAGTGGAAAGACTAAAGTGGAAAGACTAAAGTGGACAGAGAATAGTGGAAAGACTAAAGTGGACAAACTATAGTGGAAAGACTAAAGTGGACAGACTAAAGTGGAAAGACTAAAGTGGAAAGACTATAGTGGACAGAATATAGTGGAAAGACTATAGTGGAAAGACTGTAGTGGACAGAATAAAGTGGAGAGTATAGTGGAAAGACTAAAGTGGACAGAGAATAGTGGAAAGACTAAAGTGGACAGATTATAGTGGAAAGACTATAGTGGAAAGACTGTGGTGGACAGAATAAAGTGGAGACTATAGTGGAAAGACTAAAGTGGAAAGACTAAAGTGTACAGACTATAGTGGAAAGACTGAAGTGGACAGACTAAAGTGGAAAAACTAAAGTGGAAAGACTAAAGTGGACAGACTATAGTGGAAAGACTGTAGTGGACAGAATAAAGTGGAGACTATAGTGGAAATACTCAAGTGGACAGAGAATAGTGGAAGGACTAAAGAGGACAGACTACAGTGGAAAGACTATAGTGGAAAGACTATAGTGGACAGAATAAAGTGGAGACTATAGTGGAAAGACTAAAGTGGACAGAGAATAGTGGAAAGACTAAATTGGAAAGACTGTAGTGGACAGAATAAAGTGGAGACTATAGTGGAAAGACTAAAGTGGAAAGACTAAAGTGGACAGACTATAGTGGAAAGACTGAAGTGGACAGACTAAAGTGGAAAAACTAAAGTGGAAAGACTAAAGTGGACAGACTATAGTGGAAAGACTATAGTGGAAAGACTGTAGTGGACAGAATAAAGTGGAGACTATAGTGGAAAGAATAAAGTGGACAGAGAATAGTGGAAAGACTAAAGTGGACAGATTATAGTGGAAAGACTATAGTGGAAAGACTGTAGTGGACAGAATAAAGTGGAGACTATAGTGGATAGACTAAAGTGGACAGAGAATAGTGGAAAGACTAAATTGGAAAGACTGTAGTGGACAGAATAAAGTGGAGACTATAGTGGAAAGACTGAAGTGGAAAGACTCAGTGGACAGACTAAAGTGTACACACTTAAGTGGACAGAAAAAAGTGGAAAGACTAAAGTGGAAAGACTAAAGTGGATAGACTATAGTGGAAAGACTAAAGTGGACAGATTAAAGTGGAAAAACTAAAGTGGAAAGACTAAAGTGGACAAACTATAGTGGAAATACTATAGTGGAAAGACTGTAGTGGACAGAATAAAGTGGAGACTGTAGTGGAAAGATTAAAGTGGACAGAGAATAGTGGAAAGACTAAAGTGGACAGACTATAGTGGAAAGACTAAAGTGGACAGACTATAGTGGAAAGACTATAGTGGAAAGACTGTAGTGGACAGAATAAAGTGGAGACTATAGTGGAAAGTCTAAAGTGGAAAGACTAAAGTGGACAGAGAATAGTGGAAAGACTAAAGTGGACAAACTATAGTGGAAAGACTAAAGTGGACAGACTAAAGTGGAAAGACTAAAGTGGAAAGACTAAAGTGGACAAACTATAGTGGAAAGACTATAGTGGAAAGACTGTAGTGGACAGAATAAAGTAGAGAGTATAGTGAAAAGACTAAAGTGGACAGAGAATAGTGGAAAGATTAAAGTGGACAGACTATAGTGGAAAGACTATAGTGGAAAGACTGTAGTGGACAGAATAAAGTGGAGACTATAGTGGAAAGACTAAATTGGAAAGACTGTAGTGGACAGAATAAAGTGGAGACTATAGTGGAAAGACTAAAGTGGAAAGACTAAAGTGGACAGACTATGATGGAAAGACTATAGTGGAAAGACTAAAGTGGACAGACTATAGTGGAAAAACTGAAGTGGAAAGACTCAGTGGAAAGACTAAAGTGTACACACTGAAGTTGACAGAATAAAGTGGAAAGACTAAAGTGGATAGACTATAGTGGAAAGTCTAAAGTGGAAAGACTAAAGTGGAAAAACTAAAGTGGAAAGACTAAAGTGGACAGACTATAATGGAAAGACTATAGTGGAAAGACTGTAGTGGATAGAATAAAGTGGAGACTATAGTGGAAAGAATAAAGTGGACAGAGAATAGTGGAAAGACTAAAGTGGACAGACTATAGTGGAAAGACTATAGTGAAAAGACTGTAGTGAGCAGAATAAAGTGGAGGCTATAGTGGAAAGACTAAAGTGGAAAGACTAAAGTTGACAGACTATAGTGGAAAGACTGAAGTGGAAAGACTCAGTGAACAGACTAAAGTGTACACACTGAAGTGGACAGTATAAAGTGAAGACTATAGTGGAAAGACTAAAGTGGAAAGACTAAAGTGAACAGAGAATAGTGGAAAGACTAAAGTGGAAAGACTGTAATGGACAGAATAGAGTGGAGGCTATAGTGGAAAGACTAAAGTGGAAAGACTAAAGTTGACAGAATAAAGTGGAAAGACTAAAGTGGATAGACTATAGTGGAAAGTCTAAAGTGGACAGACTAAAGTGGAAAAACTAAAGTGGAAAGACTAAAGTGGACAGACTATAATGGAAAGACTATAGTGGAAAGACTGTAGTGGACAGAATAAAGTGGAGACTATATTGGAAAGATTAAAGTGGACAGAGAATAGTGGAAAGACTAAAGTGGACAGACTATAGTGGAAACACTAAAATGGAAAAACTAAAGTGGAAAGACTAAAGTGGACAGACTATAGTGGAAAGACTATAGTGGAAAGACTGTAGTGGACAGAATAAAGTGGAGACTATAGTGGAAAGACTAAAGTGGACAGATAATAGTAGAAAGACTAAAGTGGACAGACTATAGTGGAAAGACTATAGTGGAAAGACTGTAGTGAGCAGAATAAAGTGGAGACTATAGTGGAAAGACTAAAGTGGACAGACTATAGTGGAAAGACTGAAGTGGAAAGACTCAGTGAACATACTAAAGTGTACACACTGAAGTGGACAGACTATAGTGGAAAGACTAAAGTGGACAGAGAATAGTGGAAAGACTAAAGTGGAAAGACTGTAGTGGACAGAATAAAGTGGAGACTATAGTGGAAAGACTAAAGTGGGAAGACTAAAGTGGACAGACTATAGTGGAAGTGGAAAGACTGTAGTGGACAGAATAAAGTGGAGACTGTAGTGGAAAGACTAAAGTGGACAGAGAATAGTGGAAAGACTAAAGTGGACAGACTATAGTGGAAAGACTAAAGTGGACAGACTATAGTGGAAAGACTATAGTGGAAAGACTGTAGTGGACAGAATAAAGAGGAGACTATAATGGAAAAACTAAAGTGGACAGAGAGTATTGGAAAGACTAAAGTGGAAAGACTAAAGTGGACAGACTATAGTGGAAAGACTGAAGTGGAAAGACTCAGCGGACAGACTAAAGTGTACACACTGAAGTGGACAGAATAAAGTGGAAAGACTAAAGTGGAAAGACTAAAGTGGAAAGATTAAAGTGGAAAGACTAAAGTGGACAGACTATAGTGGAAAGACTATAGTGGAAAGACTGTAGTGGACAGAATAAAGTGGAGACTATAGTGGAAAGACTAAAGTGGAAAGACTAAAGTGGACAGAGAATAGTGGAAAGACTAAAGAGGACAAACTATAGTGGAAAGACTAAAGTGGACAGACTAAAGTGGAAAGACTAAAGTGGAAAGACTAAAGTGGACAAACTATAGTGGAAAGACTATAGTGGAAAGACTAAAGTGGGAAGACTAAAGTGGACAGACTATAGTGGAAGTGGAAAGACTGTAGTGGACAGAATAAAGTGGAGACTGTAGTGGAAAGACTAAAGTGGACAGAGAATAGTGGAAAGACTAAAGTGGACAGACTATAGTGGAAAGACTAATGTGGACAGACTATAGTGGAAAGACTATATTGGAAAGACTAATGTGGACAGAATAAAGAGGAGACTATAATGGAAAAACTAAAGTGGACAGAGAGTGTTGGAAAGACTAAAGTGGAAAGATTGTAGTGGACAGAATAAAGTGGAGACTATAGTGGAAAGACTCAAGTGGACAGAGAATAGTGGAAGGACTAAAGAGGACAGACTAGAGTGGAAAGACTATAGTGGAAAGACTATAGTGGACAGAGAATAGTGGAAAGACGAAAGTGGAAAGACTGTAGTGGACAGAATAAAGTGGAGACTATAGTGGAAAGACTAAAGTGGAAAGACTAAAGTGGACAGACTATAGTGGAAAGACTATAGTGGAAAGACTGTAGTGGACAGAATAAAGTGGACAGACTATAGTGGAAAGACTGAAGTGGAAAGACTCATTGGAAAGACTAAAGTGTACACACTGAAGTTGACAGAATAAAGTAGAAAGACTAAAGTGGATAGACTATAGTGGAAAGACAAAAGTGGAAAAACTAAAGTGGAAAGTCTAAAGTGGACAGACTATAGTGGAAATACTGTAGTGGACAGAATAAAGTGGAGACTATAGTGGAAAGACTAAAGTGGAAAGACTAAAGTGGACAGACTATAGTGGAAAGACTATAGTGGAAAGACTGTAGTGGACAGAATAAAGTGGAGAGTATAGTGAAAAGACTAAAGTGGACAGAGAATAGTGGAAAGACTAAAGTGGACAGACTATAGTGGAAAGACTATAGTGTAAAGACTGTAGTGGACAGAATAAAGTGGAGACTATAGTGGAAAGACTAAAGTGGAAAGACTAAAGTGGACAGACTATAGTGGAAAGACTTAAGTGGACAGACTAAAGTGGAAAAACTATAGTGGAAAGTCTAAAGTGGACAGACTATAGTGGAAATACTGTAGTGGACAGAATAAAGTGGAGACTATAGTGGAAAGACTCAAGTGGACAGAGAATAATGGAAGGACTAAATAGGACAGACTACAGTGGAAAGACTATAGTGGAAAGACTATAGTGGACAGAATAAAGTGGAGACTATAGTGGAAAGACTGAAGTGGACAGAGAATAGTGGAAAGACTAAATTGGAAAGACTGTAGTGGACAGAGTAAAATGGAGACTATAGTGGAAAGACTAAAGTGGAAAGACTAAAGTGGACAGACTATAGTGGAAAGACTGAAGTGGATAGACTCATTGGAAAGACTAAAGTGTACACACTGAAGTTGACAGAATAAAGTAGAAAGACTAAAGTGGAAAGACTAAAGTGGAAAGACTAAAGTGGACAGACTATAATGGAAAAACTATAGTTTAAAGACTGTAACGACAGAATAAAGTGGAGACTATAGTGGAAAGACTAAATTGGACAGAGAATAGTGGAAAGACTAAAGTGGACAGACTATAGTGGAAAGACTATAGTGGAAAGACTAAAGTGGACAGAGAATAGTGGAAAGACGAAAGTGGAAAGAATGTAGTGGACAGAATAAAGTGGAGACTATAGTGGAAAGACTAAAGTGGAAAGACTAAAGTGGACAGACTATAGTGGAAAGACTGAAGTGGAAAGACTGTAGTGGACAGAATAAAGTGGAGACTATAGTGGAAAGACTAAAGTGGAAAGAATAAAGTGGACAGACTATAGTGTAAAGACTATAGTGGAAAGACTTAGTGGACAGAATAAAGTGGAGACTATAGTGGAAAGACTAAAGTGGAAAGACTAAAGTGGACAGACTATAGTGGAAAGACTGAAGAGGACAGACTAAAGTGGAAAAACTAAAGTGGAAAGACTAAAGTGGACAGACTATAGTGGAAAGACTGTAGTGGACAGTATAAAGTGGAGACTATAGTGGAAAGACTCAAGTGGACAGAGAATAGTGGAAGGACTAAAGAGGACAGACTACAGTGGAAAGACTATAGTGGAAAGACTATAGTGGACAGAATAAAGTGGAGACTATAGTGGAAAGACTAAAGTGGACAGAGAATAGTGGAAAGACTAAATTGGAAAGACTGTAGTGGACAGAATAAAGTGGAGACTATAGTGGAAAGACTCAAGTGGACAGAGAATAGTGGAAGGACTAAAGAGGACAGACTACAGTGGAAAGACTATAGTGGAAAGACTATAGTGGACAGAATAAAGTGGAGACTATAGTGGAAAGACTAAAGTGGACAGAGAATAGTGGAAAGACTAAATTGGAAAGACTGTAGTGGACAGAATAAAGTGGAGACTATAGTGGAAAGACTAAAGTGGAAAGACTAAAGTGGACAGACTATAGTGTAAAGACTGAAGTGGAAAAACTCAGCGGACAGACTAAAGTGTACACACTGAAGTGGACAGAATAAAGTGGAAAGACTAAGGTGGAAAGACTAAAGTGGAAAGATTAAAGTGGAAAGACTAAAGTGGACAGACTATAGTGGAAAGACTATAGTGGAAAGACTGTAGTGGACATTATAAAGTGGATACTATAGTGGAAAGACTAAAGTGGAAAGACTAAAGTGGACAGAGAATAGTGGAAAGACTAAAGTGGACAAACTATAGTGGAAAGACTAAAGTGGACAGACTAAAGTGGAAAGACTAAAGTGGAAAGACTATAGTGGACAGAATATAGTGGAAAGACTATAGTGGAAAGACTGTAGTGGACAGAATAAAGTGGAGAGTATAGTGGAAAGACTAAAGTGGACAGAGAATAGTGGAAAGACTAAAGTGGACAGATTATAGTGGAAAGACTATAGTGGAAAGACTGTGGTGGACAGAATAAAGTGGAGACTATAGTGGAAAGACTAAAGTGGAAAGACTAAAGTGTACAGACTATAGTGGAAAGACTGAAGTGGACAGACTAAAGTGGAAAAACTAAAGTGGAAAGACTAAAGTGGACAGACTATAGTGGAAAGACTGTAGTGGACAGAATAAAGTGGAGACTATAGTGGAAATACTCAAGTGGACAGAGAATAGTGGAAGGACTAAAGAGGACAGACTACAGTGGAAAGACTATAGTGGAAAGACTATAGTGGACAGAATAAAGTGGAGACTATAGTGGAAAGACTAAAGTGGACAGAGAATAGTGGAAAGACTAAATTGGAAAGACTGTAGTGGACAGAATAAAGTGGAGACTATAGTGGAAAGACTAAAGTGGAAAGACTAAAGTGGACAGACTATAGTGGAAAGACTGAAGTGGAAAGACTAAAGTGTACACACTGAAGTTGACAGAATAAAGTGGAAAGACTAAAGTGGATAGACTATAGTGGAAAGTCTAAAGTGGAAAGACTGTAGTGCACAGAATAAAGTGGAGACTATAGTGGAAAGACTAAAGTGGACAGAGAATAGTGGAAAGACTAAAGTGGACAGACTATAGTGGAAAGACTAAAGTGGAAAAACTAAATTGGAAAGACTAAAGTGGACAGACTATAATGGAAAGACTATAGTGGAAAGACTGAAGTGGAAAGACTCAGTGGAAAGACTAAAGTGTACACACTGAAGTTGACAGAATAATGTGGAAAGACTAGAGTGGATAGACTATAGTGGAAAGTCTAAAGTGGACGGACTAAAGTGGAAAAACTAAAGTGGAAAAACTAAAGTGGACAGACTATAATGGAAAGACTATAGTGGAAAGACTGTAGTGGACAGAATAAAGTGGAGACTATAGTGGAAAGAGTAAAGTGGACAGAGAATAGTGGAAAGACTAAAGTGGACAGACTATAGTGGAAAGACTAAAATGGAAAAACTAAAGTGGAAAGACTAAAGTGGACAGACTATAGTGGAAAGACTATAGTGGAAAGACTGTAGTGGACAGAATAAAGTGGAGACTATAGTGAAAAGACTAAAGTGGACAGATAATAGTAGAAAGACTAAAGTGGACAGACTATAGTGGAAAGACTATAGTGGAAAGACTGTAGTGAGCAGAATAAAGTGGAGAATATGGTGGAAAGACTAAAGTGGAAAGACTAAAGTGGACAGACTATAGTGGAAAGACTGAAGTGGAAAGACTCAGTGAACAGACTAAAGTGTACACACTGAAGTGGACAGTATAAAGTAAAGACTATATTGGAAAGACTAAAGTGGAAAGACTAAAGTGGACAGAGAATAGTGGAAAGACTAAAGTGGAAAGACTGTAGTGGACAGAATAAAGTGGAGACTATAGTGGAAAGACTAAAGTGGAAAGACTAAAGTGGACAGACTATAGTGGAAAGACTATAGTGGAAAGACTGTAGTGGACAAAATAAAGTGGACATAATAAAGTGGAAAGACTAAAGTGGAAAGACTAAAGTGGATAGACTATAGTGGAAAGACTAAAGTGGACAGACTAAAGTGGAAAAACTAAAGTGGAAAGACTAAAGTGGACAAACTATAGTGGAAATACTATAGTGGAAAGACTGTAGTGGACAGAATAAAGTGGAGACTGTAGTGGAAAGACTAAAGTGGACAGAGAATAGTGGAAAGACTAAAGTGGACAGACTATAGTGGAAAGACTAAAGTGGAAAGACTGACTTGGAAAGACTCAGTGGAAAGACTAAAGTGTTCACACTGAAGTTGACAGAAGAAAGTGGACATACTAAAGTGGAAAAACTAAAGTGGAAAGACTAAATTGGACAGACTATAATGGAAAGACTATAGTGGAAAGACTGTAGTGGACAGAATAAAGTGGAGACTATAGTGGAAAGAATAAAGTGGACAGAGAATAGTGGAAAGACTAAAGTGGACAAACTATAGTGGAAAGACTAAAGTGGACAGACTAAAGTGGAAAGACGAAAGTGGAAAGACTAAAGTGGACAGACTATAGTGGAAAGACTATAGTGGAAAGACTGTAGTGGACAGAATAAAGTGGAGAGTATAGTGGAAAGACTAAAGTGGACAGAGAATAGTGGAAAGACTAAAGTTGACAGACTATAGTGGAAAGACTATAGTGGAAAGACTGTAGTGGACAGAATAAAGTGGAGACTATAGTGGAAAGACTAAAGTGGACAGAGAATAGTGGAAAGACTAAATTGGAAAGACTGTAGTGGACAGAATAAAGTGGAGACTATAGTGGAAAGACTAAAGTGGACAGATAATAGTAGAAAGACTAAAGTGGACAGACTATAGTGGAAAGACTATAGTGGAAAGACTGTAGTGAGCAGAATAAAGTGGAGACTATAGTGGAAAGACTAAAGTGGACAGACTATAGTGGAAAGAATGAAGTGGAAAGACTCAGTGAACATACTAAAGTGTACACACTGAAGTGGACAGACTATAGTGGAAAGACTAAAGTGGACAGAGAATAGTGGAAAGACTAAAGTGGAAAGACTGTAGTGGACAGAATAAAGTGGAGACTATAGTGGAAAGACTAAAGTGGGAAGACTAAAGTAGACAGACTATAGTGGAAGTGGAAAGACTGTAGTGGACAGAATAAAGTGGAGACTGTAGTGGAAAGACTAAAGTGGACAGAGAATAGTGGAAAGACTAAAGTGGACAGACTATAGTGGAAAGACTAAAGTGGACAGACTATAGTGGAAAGACTATAGTGGAAAGACTGAAGTGGAAAGACTCAGCGGACAGACTAAAGTGTACACACTGAAGTGGACAGAATAAAGTGGAAAGACTAAAGTGGAAAGACTAAAGTGGAAAGATTAAAGTGGAAAGACTAAAGTGGACAGACTATAGTGGAAAGACTATAGTGGAAAGACTGTAGTGGACAGAATAAAGTGGAGACTATAGTGGAAAGACTAAAGTGGAAAGACTAAAGTGGACAGAGAATACTGGAAAGACTAAAGAGGACAAACTATAGTGGAAAGACTAAAGTGGACAGACTAAAGTGGAAAGACTAAAGTGGAAAGACTAAAGTGGACAAACTATAGTGGAAAGACTATAGTGGAAAGACTAAAGTGGGAAGACTAAAGTGGACAGACTATAGTGGAAGTGGAAAGACTGTAGTGGACAGAATAAAGTGGAGACTGTAGTGGAAAGACTAAAGTGGACAGAGAATAGTGGAAAGACTAAAGTGGACAGACTATAGTGGAAAGACTAATGTGGACAGACTATAGTGGAAAGACTATAGTGGAAAGACTAATGTGGACAGAATAAAGAGGAGACTATAATGGAAAAACTAAAGTGGACAGAGAGTGTTGGAAAGACTAAAGTGGAAAGACTGTAGTGGACAGAATAAAGTGGAGACTATAGTGGAAAGACTCAAGTGGACAGAGAATAGTGGAAGGACTAAAGAGGACAGACTAGAGTGGAAAGACTATAGTGGAAAGACTATAGTGGACAGAGAATAGTGGAAAGACGAAAGTGGAAAGACTGTAGTGGACAGAATAAAGTGGAGACTATAGTGGAAAGACTAAAGTGGAAAGACTAAAGTGGACAGACTATAGTGGAAAGACTATAGTGGAAAGACTGTAGTGGACAGAATAAAGTGGACAGACTATAGTGGAAAGACTGAAGTGGAAAGACTCATTGGAAAGACTAAAGTATACACACTGAAGTTGACAGAATAAAGTAGAAAGACTAAAGTGGATAGACTATAGTGGAAAGACAAAAGTGGATAGACTATAGTGGAAAGACTAAAGTGGACAGACTAAAGTGGAAAAACTAAAGTGGAAAGACTAAAGTGGACAAACTATAGTGGAAATACTATAGTGGAAAGACTGTAGTGGACAGAATAAAGTGGAGACTGTAGTGGAAAGACTAAAGTGGACAGAGAATAGTGGAAAGACTAAAGTGGACAGAATAAAGTGGAGACTATAGTGGAAAGACTAAAGTGGAAAGACTAAAGTGGACAGACTATAGTGGAAAGACTATAGTGGAAAGACTGTAGTGGACAGAATAAAGTGGAGAGTATAGTGAAAAGACTAAAGTGGACAGAGAATAGTGGAAAGACTAAAGTGGACAGACTATAGTGGAAAGACTATAGTGTAAAGACTGTAGTGGACAGAATAAAGTGGAGACTATAGTGGAAAGACTAAAGTGGAAAGACTAAAGTGGACAGACTATAGTGGAAAGACTTAAGTGGACAGACTAAAGTGGAAAAACTAAAGTGGAAAGTCTAAAGTGGACAGACTATAGTGGAAATACTGTAGTGGACAGAATAAAGTGGAGACTATATTGGAAAGACTCAAGTGGACAGAGAATAATGGAAGGACTAAATAGGACAGACTACAGTGGAAAGACTATAGTGGAAAGACTATAGTGGACAGAATAAAGTGGAGACTATAGTGGAAAGACTGAAGTGGACAGAGAATAGTGGAAAGACTAAATTGGAAAGACTGTAGTGGACAGAGTAAAGTGGAGACTATAGTGGGAAGACTAAAGTGGACAGACTATAGTGGAAAGACTGAAGTGGATAGACTCATTGGAAAGACTAAAGTGTACACACTGAAGTTGACAGAATAAAGTAGAAAGACTAAAGTGGAAAGACTAAAGTGGATAGACTATAGTGGAAAGTCAAAAGTGGACAGACTAAAGTGGAAAAACTAAAGTGGAAAGACTAAAGTGGACAGACTATAATGGAAAGACTATAGTTTAAAGACTGTAAGGACAGAATAAAGTGGAGACTATAGTGGAAAGACTAAAGTGGACAGAGAATAGTGGAAAGACTAAAGTGGACAGACTATAGTGGAAAGACTATAGTGGAAAGACTAAAGTGGACAGAGAATAGTGGAAAGACGAAAGTGGAAAGAATGTAGTGGACAGAATAAAGTGGAGACTATAGTGGAAAGACTAAAGTGGAAAGACTAAAGTGGACAGACTATAGTGGAAAGACTGAAGTGGAAAGACTGTAGTGGACAGAATAAAGTGGAGACTATAGTGGAAAGACTAAAGTGGAAAGAATAAAGTGGACAGACTATAGTGTAAAGACTATAGTGGAAAGACTTAGTGGACAGAATAAAGTGGAGACTATAGTGGAAAGACTAAAGTGGAAAGACTAAAGTGGACAGACTATAGTGGAAAGACTGAAGAGGACAGACTAAAGTGGAAAAACTAAAGTGGAAAGACTAAAGTGGACAGACTATAGTGGAAAGACTGTAGTGGACAGTATAAAGTGGAGACTATAGTGGAAAGACTCAAGTGGACAGAGAATAGTGGAAGGACTAAAGAGGACAGACTACAGTGGAAAGACTATAGTGGAAAGACTATAGTGGACAGAATAAAGTGGAGACTATAGTGGAAAGACTAAAGTGGACAGAGAATAGTGGAAAGACTAAATTGGAAAGACTGTAGTGGACAGAATAAAGTGGAGACTATAGTGGAAAGACTAAAGTGGACAGACTATAGTGGAAAGACTCAAGTGGACAGAGAATAGTGGAAGGACTAAAGAGGACAGACTACAGTGGAAAGACTATAGTGGAAAGACTATAGTGGACAGAATAAAGTGGAGACTATAGTGGAAAGACTAAAGTGGACAGAGAATAGTGGAAAGACTAAATTGGAAAGACTGTAGTGGACAGAATAAAGTGGAGACTATAGTGGAAAGACTAAAGTGGACAGACTATAGTGTAAAGACTGAAGTGGAAAGACTCAGCGGACAGACTAAAGTGTACACACTGAAGTGGACAGAATAAAGTGGAAAGACTAAGGTGGAAAGACTAAAGTGGAAAGATTAAAGTGGAAAGACTAAAGTGGACAGACTATAGTGGAAAGACTATAGTGGAAAGACTGTAGTGGACATTATAAAGTGGATACTATAGTGGAAAGACTAAAGTGGAATGACTAAAGTGGACAGAGAATAGTGGAAAGACTAAAGTGGACAAACTATAGTGGAAAGACTAAAGTGGACAGACTAAAGTGGAAAGACTAAAGTGGAAAGACTATAGTGGACAGAATATAGTGGAAAGACTATAGTGGAAAGACTGTAGTGGACAGAATAAAGTGGAGAGTATAGTGGAAAGACTAAAGTGGACAGAGAATAGTGGAAAAACTAAAGTGGACAGACTATAGTGGAAAGACTATAGTGGAAAGACTGTGGTGGACAGAATAAAGTGGAGACTATAGTGGAAAGACTAAAGTGGAAAGACTAAAGTGTACAGACTATAGTGGAAAGACTGAAGTGGACAGAGTAAAGTGGAAAAACTAAAGTGGAAAGACTAAAGTGGACAGACTATAGTGGAAAGACTGTAGTGGACAGAATAAAGTGGAGACTATAGTGGAAAGACTCAAGTGGACAGAGAATAGTGGAAGGACTAAAGAGGACAGACTACAGTGGAAAGACTATAGTGGAAAGACTATAGTGGACAGAATAAAGTGGAGACTATAGTGGAAAGACTAAAGTGGACAGAGAATAGTGGAAAGACTAAATTGGAAAGACTGTAGTGGACAGAATAAAGTGGAGACTATAGTGGAAAGACTAAAGTGGAAAGACTAAAGTGGACAGACTATAGTGGAAAGACTGAAGTGGAAAGACTAAAGTGTACACACTGAAGTTGACAGAATAAAGTGGGAAGAATAAAGTGGAAAGACTAAAGTGGATAGACTATAGTGGAAAGTCTAAAGTGGAAAGACTGTAGTGCACAGAATAAAGTGGAGACTCTAGTGGAAAGACTAAAGTGGACAGAGAATAGTGGAAAGACTAAAGTGGACAGACTATAGTGGAAAGACTAAAGTGGAAAAACTAAATTGGAAATACTAAAGTGGACAGACTATAGTGGAAAGACTATAGTGGAAAGACTGTAGTGGACAGAATAAAGTGGAGACTATAGTGGAAAGACTAAAGTGGAAAGACTAAAGTGGACAGACTATAGTGGAAAGACTGAAGAGGACAGACTAAAGTGGAAAAACTAAAGTGGAAAGACTAAAGTGGACAGACTATAGTGGAAAGACTGTAGTGGACAGTATAAAGTGGAGACTATAGTGGAAAGACTCAAGTGGACAGAGAATAGTGGAAGGACTAAAGAGGACAGACTACAGTGGAAAGACTATAGTGGAAAGACTATAGTGGACAGAATAAAGTGGAGACTATAGTGGAAAGACTAAAGTGGACAGAGAATAGTGGAAAGACTAAATTGGAAAGACTGTAGTGGACAGAATAAAGTGGAGACTATTGTGGAAAGACTAAAGTGGAAAGACTAAAGTGGAGAGACTACAGTGGAAAGACTGAAGTGGAAAGACTCAGTGGAAAGACTAAAGTGTACACACTGAAGTTGACAGAATAATGTGGAAAGACTAAAGTGGATAGACTATAGTGGAAAGTCTAAAGTGGACGGACTAAAGTGGAAAAACTAAAGTGGAAAAACTAAAGTGGACAGACTATAATGGAAAGACTATAGTGGAAAGACTGTAGTGGACAGAATAAAGTGGAGACTATAGTGGAAAGAGTAAAGTGGACAGAGAATAGTGGAAAGACTAAAGTGGACAGACTATAGTGGAAAGACTAAAATGGAAAAACTAAAGTGGAAAGACTAAAGTGGACAGACTATAGTGGAAAGACTATAGTGGAAAGACTGTAGTGGACAGAATAAAGTGGAGACTATAGTGAAAAGACTAAAGTGGACAGATAATAGTAGAAAGACTAAAGTGGACAGACTATAGTGGAAAGACTGTAGTGAGCAGAATAAAGTGGAAAATATAACGGAAAGACTAAAGTGGAAAGACTAAAGTGGACAGACTATAGTGGAAAGACTGAAGTGGAAAGACTCAGTGAACAGACTAAAGTGTACACACTGAAGTGGACAGTATAAAGTAAAGACTATATTGGAAAGACTAAAGTGGAAAGACTAAAGTGGACAGAGAATAGTGGAAACACTAAAGTGGAAAGACTGTAGTGGACAGAATAAAGTGGAGACTATAGTGGAAAGACTAAAGTGGAAAGACTAAAGTGGACAGACTATAGTGGAAAGACTATAGTGGAAATACTGTAGTGGACAGAATAAAGTGGACATAATAAAGTGGAAAGACTAAAGTGGAAAGACTAAAGTGGATAGACTATAGTGGAAAGACTAAAGTGGACAGACTAAAGTGGAAAAACTAAAGTGGAAAGACTAAAGTGGACAAACTATAGTGGAAATACTATAGTGGAAAGACTGTAGTGGACAGAATAAAGTGGAGACTGAAGTGGAAAGACTAAAGTGGACAGAGAATAGTGGAAAGACTAAAGTGGACAGACTATAGTGGAAAGACTAAAGTGGAAAGACTGACTTGGAAAGACTCAGTGGAAAGACTAAAGTGTTCACACTGAAGTTGACAGAAGAAAGTGGACAGACTAAAGTGGGAAAACTAAAGTGGAAAGACTAAAGTGGACAGACTATAATGGAAAGACTATAGTGAAAAGACTGTAGTGGACAGAATAAAGTGGAGACTATAGTGGAAAGACTAAAGTGGACAGAGAATAGTGGAAAGACTAAAGTGGACAAACTATAGTGGAAAGACTAAAGTGGACAGACTAAAGTGGAAAGACGAAAGTGGAAAGACTAAAGTGGACAGACTATAGTGGAAAGACTATAGTGGAAAGACTGTAGTGGACAGAATAAAGTGGAGAGTATAGTGGAAAGACTAAAGTGGACAGAGAATAGTGGAAAGACTAAAGTTGACAGACTATAGTGGAAAGACTATAGTGGAAAGACTATAGTGGAAAGACTGTAGTGAGCAGAATAAAGTGGAGACTATAGTGGAAAGACTAAAGTGGAAAGACTAAAGTGAACAGACTATAGTGGAAAGACTGAAGTGGAAAGACTCAGTGAACAGACTAAAGTGTACACACTGAAGTGGACAGTATAAAGTGGAGACTATAGTGGAAAGACTAAAGTGGACAGAGAATAGTGGAAAGACTAAATTGGAAAGACTGTAGTGGACAGAATAAAGTGGAGACTATAGTGGAAAGACTAAAGTGGACAGATAATAGTAGAAAGACTAAAGTGGACAGACTATAGTGGAAAGACTATAGTGGAAAGACTATAGTGGAAAGACTGTAGTGAGCAGAATAAAGTGGAGACTATAGTGGAAAGACTAAAGTGGAAAGACTAAAGTGAACAGACTATAGTGGAAAGACTGAAGTGGAAAGACTCAGTGAACAGACTAAAGTGTACACACTGAAGTGGACAGTATAAAGTGAAGACTATGTTGGAAAGACTAAAGTGGAAAGACTAAAGTGGACAGAGACTATAGTGGAAAGACTGTAGTGGACAGAATAAAGTGGAGACTATAGTGGAAAGACTAAAGTGGAAAGACTAAAGTGGACAGACTATAGTGGAAAGACTAAAGTGGAAAGACTGAAGTGGAAAGACTCAGCGGACAGACTAAAGTGTACACACTGAAGTGGACAGAATAAAGTGGAAAGACTAAAGTGGAAAGACTAAAGTGGAAAGATTAAAGTGGAAAGACTAAAGTGGACAGACTATAGTGGAAAGACTATAGTGGAAAGACTGTAGTGGACAGAATAAAGTGGAGACTGTAGTGGACAGAGAATAGTGGAAAGACTAAAGTGGACAGAGGCGAAAGCCTTTATACTGCAGTTATATTATATTATTATTATGTAGTGGAAAGACTAAAGTGGACAGAGAATAGTGGAAAGACTAAAGTGGACAAACTATAGTGGAAAGACTAAAGTGGACAGACTAAAGTGGAAAGACAAAAGTGGTAAGACTATAGTGGACAGACTATAGTGGAAAGACTATAGTGGAAAGACTGTAGTGGACAGAATAAAGTGGAGAGTATAGTGAAAAGACTAAAGTGGACAGAGAATAGTGGAAAGACTAAAGTTGACAGACTATGGTGGAAAGACTATAGTGGAAAGACTGTAGTGGACAGAATAAAGTGGAGACTATAGTGGAAAGACTAAAGTGGACAGAGAATAGTGAAAAGACTAAATTGGAAAGACTGTAGTGGACAGAATAAAGTGGAGACTATAGTGGAAAGACTAAAGTGGAAAGACTAAAGTGGACAGACTATAATGGAAAGACTATAGTGGAAAGACTAAAGTGGACAGACTATAATGGAAAGAAAATAGTGGAAAGACTGTAGTGGACAGAATAAAGTGGAGACTATAGTGGAAAGACTAAAGTGGACAGAGAATAGTGGAAAGACTAAAGTGGACAGACTATAGTGGAAAGACTAAAATGGACAGATAATAGTAGAAAGACTAAAGTGGACAGACTATAGTGGAAAGACTACAGTGGAAAGACTGTAGTGAGCGAGAATAAAGTGGAGACTATAGTGGAAAGACTAAAGTGGAAAGACTAAAGTGGACAGACTATAGTGGAAAGACTGAAGTGGAAAGACTCAGTGAACAGACTAAAGTGTACACACTGAAGTGGACAGTATAAAGTGAAGACTATTTTGGAAAGACTAAAGTGGAAAGACTAAAGTGGACAGAGAATAGTGGAAAGACTAAAGTGGAAAGACTGCAGTGGACAGAATAAAGTGGAGACTATAGTGGAAAGACTAAAGTGGAAAGACTAAAGTGGACAGACTATAGTGGAAAGACTATAGTGGAAAGACTGTAGTGGACAGAATAAAGTGGACAGAATAAAGTGGAAAGACTAAAGTGGAAAGACTAAAGTGGATAGACTATAGTGGAAAGACTAAAGTGGACAGACTAAAGTGGAAAAACTAAAGTGGAAAGACTAAAGTGGACAAACTATAGTGGAAATACTATAATGGAAAGACTGTAGTGGACAGAATAAAGTGGAGACTGTAGTGGAAAGACTAAAGTGGACAGAGAATAGTGGAAAGACTAAAGTGGACAGTCTATAGTGGAAAGACTAAAGTGGACAGACTATAGTGGAAAGACTATAGTGGAAAGACTGTAGTGGACAGAATAAAGAGGAGACTATAATGGAAAAACTAAAGTGGACAGAGAGTATTGGAAAAACTAAAGTGGAAAGACTGTAGTGGACAGAATAAAGTGGTGACTATAGTGGAAAGACTAAAGTGGAAATACTAAAGTGGACAGACTATAGTGGAAAGACTGAAGTGGAAAGACTCAGCGGACAGACTAAAGTGTACACACTGAAGTGGACACAATAAAGTGGAAAGACTAAAGTGGAAAGACTAAAGTGGAAAGATTAAAGTGGAAAGACTAAAGTGGACAGACTATAGTGGAAAGACTATAGTGGAAAGACTGTAGTGGACAGAATAAAGTGGAGACTGTAGTGGAAAGACTAAAGTGGAAAGACTAAAGTGGACAGAGAATAGTGGAAAGACTAAAGTGGACAAACTATAGTGGAAAGACTAAAGTGGACAGACTAAAGTGGAAAGACGAAAGTGGAAAGACTAAAGTGGACAGACTATAGTGGAAAGACTATAGTGGAAAGACTGTAGTGGACAGAATAAAGTGGAGAGTATAGTGGAAAGACTAAAGTGGACAGAGAATAGTGGAAAGACTAAAGTTGACAGACTATAGTGGAAAGACTATAGTGGAAAGACTGTAGTGGACAGAATAAAGTGGAGACTATAGTGGAAAGACTAAAGTGGACAGAGAATAGTGGAAAAACTAAATTGGAAAGACTGTAGTGGACAGAATAAAGTGGAGACTATAGTGGAAAGACTAAAGTGGAAAGACTAAAGTGGACAGACTATAATGGAAAGACTATAGTGGAAAGACTAAAGTGGACAGACTATAGTGGAAAGACTAAAGTGGAAAGACTCAGTGGAAAGACTAAAGTGTTCACACTGAAGTTGACAGAATAAAGTGGACAGACTAAAGTGGAAAAACTAAAGTGGAAAGACTAAAGTGGACAGACTATAATGGAAAGACTATAGTGGAAAGACTGTAGTGGACAGAATAAAGTGGAGACTATAGTGGAAAGACTAAAGTGGACAGACTATAGTGGAAAGACTATAGTGGAAAGACTGTAATGGACAGAATAAAGTGGAGACTATAGTGGAAAGACTAAAGTGGACAGAGAATAGTAGAAAGACTAAAATGGAAAAACTAAAGTGGAAAGACTAAAGTGGACAGACTCTAGTGGAAAGACTATAGTGGAAAGACTGTAGTGGACAGAATAAAGTGGAGACTATAGTGGAAAGACTAAAGTGGACAGATAATAGTAGAAAGACTAAAGTGGACAGACTATAGTGGAAAGACTATAGTGGAAAGACTGTAGTGAGCAGAATAAAGTGGAGACTATAGTGGAAAGACTAAAGTGGAAAGACTAAAGTGGACAGACTATAGTGGAAAGACTGAAGTGGAAAGACTCATTGAACAGACTAAAGTGTACACACTGAAATGGACAGTATAAAGTGAAGACTATAGTGGAAAGACTAAAGTGGAAAGACTAAAGTGGACAGAGAATAGTGGAAAGACTATAGTGGAAAGACTGTAATGGACAGAATAAAGTGGAGACTATAGTGGAAAGACTAAAGTGGACAGAGAATAGTGGAAAGACTAAAGTGGACAGAGAATAGTGGAAAGACTAAAGTGGACAGACTATAGTGGAAAAAATATAGTGGAAAGACTGTAGTGGACAGAATAAAGTGGAGACTATAGTGGAAAGACTAAAGTGGAAAGACTAAAGTGGACAGACTATAGTGGAAAGACTGAAGTGGACAGACTAAAGTGGAAAAACTAAAGTGGAAAGACTAAAGTGGACAGACTATAGTGGTAAGACTATAGTGGAAAGACTGTAGTGGACAGAATAAAGTGGAGACTATAGTGGAAAGAATAAAGTGGACAGAGAATAGTGGAAAGACTAAAGTGGACAGATTATAGTGGAAAGACTATAGTGGACAGACTATAGTGGAAAGACTGTAGTGGACAGAATAAAGTGGAGACTATAATGGAAAAACTAAAGTGGACAGAGAGTATTGGAAAGACTAAAGTGGAAAGACTGTAATTTACAGAATAAAGTAGAGACTATAGTGGAAAGACTAAATTGGAAAGACTAAAGTGGACAGACTATAGTGGAAAGACTATAGTGGAAAGACTGTAGTGGACAGAATAAAGTGGATACTATAGTAGAAAGACTAAAGTGGAAAGACTAAAGTGGACAGAGAATAGTGGAAAGACTAAAGTGGACAAACTATAGTGGAAAGACTAAAGTGGACAGAGAATAGTGGAAAGACTAAAGTGGAAAGACTGTAGTGGACAGAATAAAGTGGAGACTATAGTGGAAAGACTCAAGTGGACAGAGAATAGTGGAAGGACTAAAGAGGACAGACTACAGTGGAAAGACTATAGTGGAAAGACTATAGTGGACAGAATAAAGTGGAGACTATAGTGGAAAGACTAAAGTGGACAGAGAATAGTGGAAAGACTAAATTGGAAAGACTGTAGTGGACAGAATAAAGTGGAGACTATAGTGGAAAGACTAAAGTGGAAAGACTAAATTGGACAGACTATAGTGGAAAGACTGAAGTGGAAAGACTAAAGTGTACACACTGAAGTTGACAGAATAAAGTGGAAAGACTAAAGTGGAAAGACTAAAGTGGATAGACTATAGTGGAAAGACTGTAGTGGACAGAATAAAGTGGAGACTATAGTGGAAAGACTAAAGTGGAAAGACTAAAGTGGACAGACTATAGTGGAAAGACTATAGTGGAAAGACTGTAATGGACAGAATAAAGTGGAGACTATAGTGGAAAGACTAAAGTGGACAGACTATAGTGGAAAGACTATAGTGGAAAGACTGTAATGGACAGAATAAAGTGGAGACTATAGTGGAAAGACTAAAGTGGACAGAGAATAGTAGAAAGACTAAAATGGAAAAACTAAAGTGGAAAGACTAAAGTGGACAGACTATAGTGGAAAGACTATAGTGGAAAGACTGTAGTGGACAGAATAAAGTGGAGACTATAGTGGAAAGACTAAAGTGGACAGATAATAGTAGAAAGACTAAAGTGGACAGACTATAGTGGAAAGACTATAGTGGAAAGACTGTAGTGAGCAGAATAAAGTGGAGACTATAGTGGAATGACTAAAGTGGAAAGACTAAAGTGGACAGACTATAGTGGAAAGACTGAAGTGGAAAGACTCAGTGAACAGACTAAAGTGTACACACTGAAGTGGACAGTACAAAGTGAAGACTATAGTGGAAAGACTAAAGTGGACAGAGAATAGTGGAAAGACTAAAGTGGAAAGACTGTAGTGGACAGAATAAAGTGGAGACTATAGTGGAAAGACTAAAGTGGAAAGACTAAAGTGGACAGACTATAGTGGAAAGACTATAGTGGAAAGACTGTAGTGGACAGAATAAAGTGGACAGAATAAAGTGGAAAGACTAAAGTGGAAAGACTAAAGTGGATAGACTATAGTGGAAAGACTAAAGTGGACAGACTAAAGCGGAAAAACTAAAGTGGAAAGACTAAAGTGGACAAACTATAGTGGAAAGACTAAAGTGGACAGACTAAAGTGGAAAGACGAAAGTGGAAAGACTAAAGTGGACAGACTATAGTGGAAAGACTATAGTGGAAAGACTGTAGTGGACAGAATAAAGTGGAGAGTATAGTGGAAAGACTAAAGTGGACAGAGAATAGTGGAAAGACTAAAGTTGACAGACTATAGTGGAAAGATTATAGTGGAAAGACTGTAGTGGACAGAATAAAGTGGAGACTATAGTGGAAAGACTAAAGTGGACAGGGAATAGTGGAAAGACTAAAGTGGACAGACTATAGTGGAAAGACTAAAATGGAAAAACTAAAGTGGAAAGACTAAAGTGGACAGACTATAGTGGAAAGACTAAAGTGGAAAGACTAAAGTGGAAAAACTAAAGTGGAAAGACTAAAGTGGACAAACTATAGTGAGAATACTATAGTGGAAAGACTGTAGTGGACAGAATAAAGTGGAGACTGTAGTGGAAAGACTAAAGTGGACAGAGAATAGTGGAAAGACTAAAGTGGACAGACTATGGTGGAAAGACTAAAGTGGACAGACTATAGTGGAAAGACTATAGTGGAAAGAAGATAGTGGAAAGACTGTAGTGGACAGAATAAAGAGGAGACTATAATGGAAAAACTAAAGTGGACAGAGAGGATTGGAAAGACTAAACTGGAAAGACTGTCGTGGACAGAATAAAGTGGAGACTATAGTGGAACGACTAAAGTGGAAATACTAAAGTGGACAGACTATAGTGGAAAGACTGAAGTTGAAAGACTCAGCGGACAGACTAAAGTGTACACACTGAAGTGGACAGAATAAAGTGGAAAGACTAAAGTGGAAAGACTAAAGTAGAAAAATTAAAGTGGAAAGACTAAAGTGGACAGACTATAGTAGAAAGACTATAGTGGAAAGACTGTAGTGGACAGAATAAAGTGGAGACTATAGTGGAAAGACTAAAGTGGAAAGACTAAAGTGGACAGACTATAGTGGAAAGACTATAGTGGAAAGACTGTAGTGGACAGAATAAAGTGGACAGAATAAAGTGGAAAGACTAAAGTGGAAAGAATAAAGTGGATAGACTATAGTGGAAAGACTAAAGTGGACAGACTAAAGTGGAAAAACTAAAGTGGAAAGACTAAAGTGGACAAACTATAGTGGAAAGACTAAAGTGGACAGACTAAAGTGGAAAGACGAAAGTGGAAAGACTAAAGTGGACAGACTATAGTGGAAAGACTATAGTGGAAAGACTGTAGTGGACAGAATAAAGTGGAGAGTATAGTGGAAAGACTAAAGTGGACAGAGAATAGTGGAAAGACTAAAGTTGACAGACTATAGTGGAAAGACTATAGTGGAAAGACTGTAGTGGACAGAATAAAGTGGAGAGAATAGTGGAAAGACTAAAGTGGACAGGGAATAGTGGAAAGACTAAAGTGGACAGACTATAGTTGAAAGACTAAAATGGAAAAACTAAAGTGGAAAGACTAAAGTGGACAGACTATAGTGGAAAGACTAAAGTGGACAGACTAAAGTGGAAAAACTAAAGTGGAAAGACTAAAGTGGACAGACTATAGTGGAAAGACTATAGTGGAAAGACTGTAATGGACAGAATAAAGTGGAGACTATAGTGGAAAGACTAAAGTGGACAGAGAATAGTGGAAAGACTAAAGTGGACAGAGAATAGTGGAAAGACTAAAGTGGACAGACTATAGTGGAAAAAATATAGTGGAAAGACTGTAGTGGACAGAATAAAGTGGAGACTATAGTGGAAAGACTAAAGTGGAAAGACTAAAGTGGACAGACTATAGTGGAAAGACTGAAGTGGACAGACTAAAGTGGAAAAACTAAAGTGGAAAGACTAAAGTGGACAGACTATAGTGGTAAGACTATAGTGGAAAGACTGTAGTGGACAGAATAAAGTGGAGACTATAGTGGAAAGAATAAAGTGGACAGAGAATAGTGGAAAGACTAAAGTGGACAGATTATAGTGGAAAGACTATAGTGGAAAGACTGTAGTGGACAGAATAAAGTGGAGACTATAGTGGATAGACTAAAGTGGACAGAGAATAGTGGAAAGACTAAATTGGAAAGACTGTAGTTGACAGAATAAAGTGGAGACTATAGTGGAAAGACTGAAGTGGAAAGACTCAGCGGACAGACTAAAGTGTACACACTGAAGTGGACAGAATAAAGTGGAAAGACTAAAGTGGATAGACTATAGTGGAAAGACTAAAGTGGACAGACTAAAGTGGAAAAACTAAAGTGGAAAGACTAAAGTGGACAGAGAATAGTGGAAAGACTAAAGTGGACAGACTATAGTGAAAAGACTAAAGTGGACAGACTATAGTGGAAAGACTATAGTGGAAAGACTGTAGTGGACAGAATAAAGTGGAGACTATAGTGGAAAGACTAAAGTGGACAGAGAATAGTGGAAAGACTAAAGTGGACAGACTATAGTGAAAAGACTAAAGTGGACAGACTATAGTGGAAAGACTATAGTGGAAAGACTGTAGTGGACAGAATAAAGTGGAGACTATAATGGAAAAACTAAAGTGGACAGAGAGTATTGGAAAGACTAAAATGGAAAAACTAAAGTGGAAAGACTATAGTGGAAAGACTGTAGTGGACAGAATAAAGTGGACAGAATAAAGTGGAAAGACTAAAGTGGAAAGACTAAAGTGGATAGACTATAGTGGAAAGACTAAAGTGGACAGACTAAAGTGGAAAAACTAAAGTGGAAAGACTAAAGTGGACAAACTATAGTGGAAAGATTAAAGTGGACAGACTAAAGTGGAAAGACGAAAGTGGAAAGACTAAAGTGGACAGACTATAGTGGAAAGACTATAGTGGAAAGACTGTAGTGGATAGAATAAAGTGGAGAGTATAGTGGAAAGACTAAAGTGGACAGAGAATAGTGGAAAGACTAAAGTTGACAGACTATAGTGGAAAGACTATAGTGGAAAGACTGTAGTGGACAGAATAAAGTGGAGACTATAGTGGAAAGACTAAAGTGGACAGGGAATAGTGGAAAGACTAAAGTGGACAGACTATAGTGGAAAGACTAAAATGGAAAAACTAAAGTGGAAAGACTAAAGTGGACAGACTATAGTGGAAAGACTAAAGTGGACAGACTAAAGTGGAAAAACTAAAGTGGAAAGACTAAAGTGGACAAACTATAGTGGGAATACTATAGTGGAAAGACTGTAGTGGACAGAATAAAGTGGAGACTGTAGTGGAAAGACTAAAGTGGACAGAGAATAGTGGAAAGACTAAAGTGGACAGACTATAGTGGAAAGACTAAAGTGGACAGACTATAGTGGAAAGACTATAGTGGAAAGAAGATAGTGGAAAGACTGTAGTGGACAGAATAAAGAGGAGACTATAATGGAAAACTAAAGTGGACAGAGAGGATTGGAAAGACTAAAGTGGAAAGACTGTAGTGGACAGAATAAAGTGGAGACTGTAGTGGAACGACTAAAGTGGAAATACTAAAGTGGACAGACTATAGTGGAAAGACTGAAGTTGAAAGACTCAGCGGACAGACTAAAGTGTACACACTGAAGTGGACAGAATAAAGTGGAAAGACTAAAGTGGAAAGACTAAAGTGGAAAGATTAAAGTGGAAAGACTAAAGTGGACAGACTATAGTGGAAAGACTATAGTGGAAAGACTGTAGTGGACAGAATAAAGTGGAGACTATAGTGGAAAGACTAAAGTGGACAGAGAATAGTGGAAAGACTAAAGTGGACAAACTATAGTGGAAAGACTAAAGTGGACAGACTAAAGTGGAAGGACGAAAGTGGAAAGACTAAAGTGGACAGACTGTAGTGGAAAGACTATAGTGGAAAGACTGTAGTAGACAGAATAAAGTGGAGAGTATAGTGGAAAGACTGAAGTGGACAGAGAATAGTGGAAAGACTAAAGTGGACAGACTATAGTGGAAAGACTAAAATGGAAAAACTAAAGTGGAAAGACTAAAGTGGACAGACTCTAGTGGAAAGACTATAGTGGAAAGACTGTAGTGGACAGAATAAAGTGGAGACTATAGTGGAAAGACTAAAGTGGACAGAGAATAGTGGAAAGACTAAAATGGAAAAGCTAAAGTGGAAAGACTAAAGTGGACAGACTATAGTGGAAAGACTATAGTGGAAAGACTGTAGTGGACAGAATAAAGTGGAGACTATAGTGGAAAGACTAAAGTGGACAGATAATAGTAGAAAGACTAAAGTGGACAGACTATAGTGGAAAGACTATAGTGGAAAGACTGTAGTGAGCAGAATAAAGTGGAGACTATAGTGGAATGACTAAAGTGGAAAGACTAAAGTGGACAGACTATAGTGGAAAGACTGAAGTGGAAAGACTCAGTGAACAGACTAAAGTGTACACACTGAAGTGGACAGTATAAAGTGAAGACTATAGTGGAAAGACTAAAGTGGAAAGACTAAAGTGGACAGAGAATAGTGGAAAGACTAAAGTGGAAAGACTGTAGTGGACAGAATAAAGTGGAGACTATAGTGGAAAGACTAAAGTGGAAAGACTAAAGTGGACAGACTATAGTGGAAAGACTATAGTGGAAAGACTGTAGTGGACAGAATAAAGTGGACAGAATAAAGTGGAAAGACTAAAGTGGAAAGACTAAAGTGGATAGACTATAGTGGAAAGACTAAAGTGGACGGACTAAAGTGGAAAAACTAAAGTGGAAAGACTAAAGTGGACAAACTATAGTGGAAAGACTAAAGTGGACAGACTAAAGTGGAAAGACGAAAGTGGAAAGACTAAAGTGGACAGACTATAGTGGAAAGACTATAGTGGAAAGACTGTAGTGGACAGAATAAAGTGGAGAGTATAGTGGAAAGACTAAAGTGGACAGAGAATAGTGGAAAGACTAAAGTTGACAGACTATAGTGGAAAGACTATAGTGGAAAGACTGTAGTGGACAGAATAAAGTGGAGACTATAGTGGAAAGACTAAAGTGGACAGGGAATAGTGGAAAGACTAAAGTGGACAGACTATAGTGGAAAGACTAAAATGGAAAAACTAAAGTGGAAAGACTAAAGTGGACAGACTATAGTGGAAAGACTAAAGTGGACAGACTAAAGTGGAAAAACTAAAGTGGAAAGACTAAAGTGGACAAACTATAGTGGGAATACTATAGTGGAAAGACTGTAGTGGACAGAATAAAGTGGAGACTGTAGTGGAAAGACTAAAGTGGACAGAGAATAGTGGAAAGACTAAAGTGGACAGACTATAGTGGAAAGACTAAAGTGGACAGACTATAGTGGAAAGACTATAGTGGAAAGAAGATAGTGGAAAGACTGTAGTGGACAGAATAAAGAGGAGACTATAATGGAAAAACTAAAGTGGACAGAGAGGATTGGAAAGACTAAAGTGGAAAGACTGTAGTGGACAGAATAAAGTGGAGACTAAAGTGGAACGACTAAAGTGGAAATACTAAAGTGGACAGACTATAGTGGAAAGACTGAAGTTGAAAGACTCAGCGGACAGACTAAAGTGTACACACTGAAGTGGACAGAATAAAGTGGAAAGACTAAAGTGGAAAGACTAAAGTGGAAAGATTAAAGTGGAAAGACTAAAGTGGACAGACTATAGTGGAAAGACTATAGTGGAAAGACTGTAGTGGACAGAATAAAGTGGAGACTATAGTGGAAAGACTAAAGTGGAAAGACTAAAGTGGACAGAGAATAGTGGAAAGACTAAAGTGGACAAACTATAGTGGAAAGACTAAAGTGGACAGACTATAGTGGAAAGACTGAAGTGGACAGACTATTGAAAGACTAAAGTGGACAGACTATAGTGGTAAGACTATAGTGGAAAGACTCTAGTGGACAGAATAAAGTGGAGACTATAGTGGAAAGAATAAAGTGGTCAGAGAATAGTGGAAAGACTAAAGTGGACAGATTATAGTGGAAAGACTATAGTGGAAAGACTGTAGTGGACAGAATAAAGTGGAGACTATACTGGATAGACTAAAGTGGACAGAGAATAGTGGAAAGACTAAATTGGAAAGACTGTAGTGGACAGAATAAAGTGGAGACTATAGTGGAAAGACTGAAGTGGAAAGACTCAGTGGACAGACTAAAGTGTACACACTGAAGTGGACAGAATAAAGTGGAAAGACTAAAGTGGAAAGACTAAAGTGGATAGACTATAGTGGAAAGACTAAAGTGGACAGACTGAAGTGGAAAAACTAAAGTGGACAGAGAATAGTGGAAAGACTAAAGTGGACAAACTATAGTGGAAAGACTAAAGTCCACAGACTATAGTGGAAAGACTGAAGTGGACAGACTAAAGTGGAAAAACTAAAGTGGAAAGACTAAAGTGGACAGACTATAGTGGTAAGACTATAGTGGAAAGACTGTAGTGGACAGAATAAAGTGGAGACTATAGTGGAAAGAATAAAGTGGACAGAGAATAGTGGAAAGACTAAAGTGGACAGATTATAGTGGAAAGACTATAGTGGAAAGACTGTAGTGGACAGAATAAAGTGGAGACTATAGTGGATAGACTAAAGTGGACAGAGAATAGTGGAAAGACTAAATTGGAAAGACTGTAGTGGACAGAATAAAGTGGAGACTATAGTGGAAAGACTGAAGTGGAAAGACTCAGTGGACAGACTAAAGTGTACACACTGAAGTGGACAGAATAAAGTGGAAAGACTAAAGTGGAAAGACTAAAGTGGATAGACTATAGTGGAAAGACTAAAGTGGACAGACTAAAGTGGAAAAACTAAAGTGGAAAGACTAAAGTGGACAAACTATAGTGGAAAGACTATAGTGGAAAGACTGTAGTGGACAGAATAAAGTGGAGACTATAGTGGAAAGACTAAAGTGGAAAGACTAAAGTGGACAGAGAATAGTGGAAAGACTAAAGTGGACAAACTATAGTGGAAAGACTAAAGTGGACAGACTATAGTGGAAAGACTGATGTGGACAGACTATTGAAAGACTAAAGTGGACAGACTATAGTGGTAAGACTATAGTGGAAAGACTCTAGTGGACAGAATAAAGTGGAGACTATAGTGGAAAGAATAAAGTGGACAGAGAATAGTGGAAAGACTAAAGTGGACAGATTATAGTGGAAAGACTATAGTGGAAAGACTGTAGTGGACAGAATAAAGTGGAGACTATAGTGGATAGACTAAAGTGGACAGAGAATAGTGGAAAGACTAAATTGGAAAGACTGTAGTGGACAGAATAAAGTGGAGACTATAGTGGAAAGACTGAAGTGGAAAGACTCAGTGGACAGACTAAAGTGTACACACTGAAGTGGACAGAATAAAGTGGAAAGACTAAAGTGGAAAGACTAAAGTGGATAGACTATAGTGGAAAGACTAAAGTGGACAGACTGAAGTGGAAAAACTAAAGTGGACAGAGAATAGTGGAAAGACTAAAGTGGACAAACTATAGTGGAAAGACTAAAGTCCACAGACTATAGTGGAAAGACTGAAGTGGACAGACTAAAGTGGAAAAACTAAAGTGGAAAGACTAAAGTGGACAGACTATAGTGGTAAGACTATAGTGGAAAGACTGTAGTGGACAGAATAAAGTGGAGACTATAGTGGAAAGAATAAAGTGGACAGAGAATAGTGGAAAGACTAAAGTGGACAGATTATAGTGGAAAGACTATAGTGGAAAGACTGTAGTGGACAGAATAAAGTGGAGACTATAGTGGATAGACTAAAGTGGACAGAGAATAGTGGAAAGACTAAATTGGAAAGACTGTAGTGGACAGAATAAAGTGGAGACTATAGTGGAAAGACTGAAGTGGAAAGACTCAGTGGACAGACTAAAGTGTACACACTGAAGTGGACAGAATAAAGTGGAAAGACTAAAGTGGAAAGACTAAAGTGGATAGACTATAGTGGAAAGACTAAAGTGGACAGACTAAAGTGGAAAAACTAAAGTGGAAAGACTAAAGTGGACAAACTATAGTGGAAAGACTATAGTGGAAAGACTGTAGTGGACAAAATAAAGTGGAGACTATAGTGGAAAGACTAAAGTGGACAGAGAATAGTGGAAAGACTAAAATGGAAAAACTAAAGTGGAAAGACTAAAGTGGACAGACTCTAGTGGAAAGACTATAGTGGAAAGACTGTAGTGGACAGAATAAAGTGGAGACTATAGTGGAAAGACTAAAGTGGACAGAGAATAGTGGAAAGACTAAAATGGAAAAACTAAAGTGGAAAGACTAAAGTGGACAGACTATAGTGGAAAGACTATAGTGGAAAGACTGTAGTGGACAGAATAAAGTGGAGACTATAGTGGAAAGACTAAAGTGGACAGATAATAGTAGAAAGACTAAAGTGGACAGACTATAGTGGAAAGACTATAGTGGAAAGACTGTAGTGAGCAGAATAAAGTGGAGACTATAGTGGAATGACTAAAGTGGAAAGACTAAAGTGGACAGACTATAGTGGAAAGACTGAAGTGGAAAGACTCAGTGAACAGACTAAAGTGTACACACTGAAGTGGACAGTATAAAGTGAAGACTATAGTGGAAAGACTAAAGTGGAAAGACTAAAGTGGACAGAGAATAGTGGAAAGACTAAAGTGGAAAGACTGTAGTGGACAGAATAAAGTGGAGACTATAGTGGAAAGACTAAAGTGGAAAGACTAAAGTGGACAGACTATAGTGGAAAGACTATAGTGGAAAGACTGTAGTGGACAGAATAAAGTGGACAGAATAAAGTGGAAAGACTAAAGTGGAAAGACTAAAGTGGATAGACTATAGTGGAAAGACTAAAGTGGACAGACTAAAGTGGAAAAACTAAAGTGGAAAGACTAAAGTGGACAAACTATAGTGGAAAGACTAAAGTGGACAGACTAAAGTGGAAAGACGAAAGTGGAAAGACTAAAGTGGACAGACTATAGTGGAAAGACTGTAGTGGACAGAATAAAGTGGAGAGTATAGTGGAAAGACTAAAGTGGACAGAGAATAGTGGAAAGACTAAAGTTGACAGACTATAGTGGAAAGACTATAGTTGAAAGACTGTAGTGGACAGAATGAAGTGGAGACTATAGTGGAAAGACTAAAGTGGACAGGGAATAGTGGAAAGACTAAAGTGGACAGACTATAGTGGAAAGACTAAAATGGAAAAACTAAAGTGGAAAGACTAAAGTGGACAGACTATAGTGGAAAGACTAAAGTGGACAGACTAAAGTGGAAAAACTAAAGTGGAAAGACTAAAGTGGACAAACTATAGTGGGAATACTATAGTGGAAAGACTGTAGTGGACAGAATAAAGTGGAGACTGTAGTGGAAAGACTAAAGTGGACAGAGAATAGTGGAAAGACTAAAGTGGACAGACTATAGTGGAAAGACTAAAGTGGACAGACTATAGTGGAAAGACTATAGTGGAAAGAAGATAGTGGAAAGACTGTAGTGGACAGAATAAAGAGGAGACTATAATGGAAAAACTAAAGTGGACAGAGAGGATTGGAAAGACTAAAGTGGAAAGACTGTAGTGGACAGAATAAAGTGGAGACTATAGTGGAACGACTAAAGTGGAAATACTAAAGTGGACAGACTATAGTGGAAAGACTGAAGTTGAAAGACTCAGCGGACAGACTAAAGTGTACACACTGAAGTGGACAGAATAAAGTGGAAAGACTAAAGTGGAAAGACAAAAGTGGAAAGATTAAAGTGGAAAGACTAAAGTGGACAGACTATAGTGGAAAGACTATAGTGGAAAGACTGTAGTGGTCAGAATAAAGTGGATACTATAGTGGAAAGACTAAAGTGGAAAGACTAAAGTGGACAGAGAATAGTGGAAAGACTAAAGTGGACAAACTATAGTGGAAAGACTAAAGTGGACAGACTATAGTGGAAAGACTGAAGTGGACAGACTAAAGTGGAAAAACTAAAGTGGAAAGACTAAAGTGGACAGACTATAGTGGTAATTCTATAGTGGAAAGACTGTAGTGGACAGAATAAAGTGGAGACTATAGTGGAAAGAATAAAGTGGACAGAGAATAGTGGAAAGACTAAAGTGGACAGATTATAGTGGAAAGACTATAGTGGAAAGACTGTAGTGGACAGAATAAAGTGGAGACTATAGTGGATAGACTAAAGTGGACAGAGAATAGTGGAAAGACTAAATTGGAAAGACTGTAGTGGACAGAATAAAGTGGAGACTATAGTGGAAAGACTGAAGTGGAAAGACTCAGTGGACAGACTAAAGTGTACACACTGAAGTGGACAGAATAAAGTGGAAAGACTAAAGTGGAAAGACTAAAGTGGATAGACTATAGTGGAAAGACTAAAGTGGACAGACTGAAGTGGAAAAACTAAAGTGGACAGAGAATAGTGGAAAGACTAAAGTGGACAAACTATAGTGGAAAGACTAAAGTGGACAGACTATAGTGGAAAGACTGAAGTGGACAGACTAAAGTGGAAAAACTAAAGTGGAAAGACTAAAGTGGACAGACTATAGTGGTAAGACTATAGTGGAAAGACTGTAGTGGACAGAATAAAGTGGAGACTATAGTGGAAAGAATAAAGTGGACAGAGAATAGTGGAAAGACTAAATTGGAAAGACTGTAGTGGACAGAATAAAGTGGAGACTATAGTGGAAAGACTGAAGTGGAAAGACTCAGTGGACAGACTAAAGTGTACACACTGAAGTGGACAGAATAAAGTGGAAAGACTAAAGTGGAAAGACTAAAGTGGAAAGATTAAAGTGGAAAGACTAAAGTGGACAGACTATAGTGGAAAGACTATAGTGGAAAGACTGTAGTGTACAGAATAAAGTGGAGACTATAGTGGAAAGACTAAAGTGGAAAGACTAAAGTGGACAGAGAATAGTGGAAAGACTAAAGTGGACAAACTATAGTGGAAAGACTAAAGTGGACAGACTAAAGTGGAAAGACGAAAGTGGAAAGACTAAAGTGGACAGACTAAAGTGGACAGACTATAGTGGAAAGACTAAAGTGGACAGACTAAAGTGGAAAAACTAAAGTGGAAAGACTAAAGTGGACAAACTATAGTGGGAATACTATAGTGGAAAGACTGTAGTGGACAGAATAAAGTGGAGACTGTAGTGGAAAGACTAAAGTGGACAGAGAATAGTGGAAAGACTAAAATGGACAGACTATAGTGGAAAGACTAAAGTGGACAGACTATAGTGGAAAGACCATAGTGGAAAGAAGATAGTGGAAAGACTGTAGTGGACAGAATAAAGAGGAGACTATAATGGAAAAACTAAAGTGGACAGAGAGGATTGGAAAGACTAAAGTGGAAAGACTGTAGTGGACAGAATTAAGTGGAGACTATAGTGGAATGACTAAAGTGGAAATACTAAAGTGGACAGACTATAGTGGAAAGACTGAAGTTGAAAGACTCAGCGGACAGACTAAAGTGTACACACTGAAGTGGACAGAATAAAGTGGAAAGACTAAAGTGGAAAGACTAAAGTGGAAAGATTAAAGTGGAAAGACTAAAGTGGACAGACTATAGTGGAAAGACTATAGTGGAAAGACTGTAGTGTACAGAATAAAGTGGAGACTATAGTGGAAAGACTAAAGTGGAAAGACTAAAGTGGACAGAGAATAGTGGAAAGACTAAAGTGGACAAACTATAGTGGAAAGACTAAAGTGGACAGACTAAAGTGGAAAGACGAAAGTGGAAAGACTAAAGTGGACAGACTATAGTGGAAAGACTATAGTGGAAAGACTGTAGTAGACAGAATAAAGTGGAGAGTATAGTGGAAAGACTGAAGTGGACAGAGAATAGTGGAAAGACTAAAGTGGACAGACTATAGTGGAAAGACTAAAATGGAAAAACTAAAGTGGAAAGACTATAGTGGAAAGACTATAGTGGAAAGACTGTAGTGAGCAGAATAAAGTGGAGACTATAGTGGAAAGACTAAAGTGGACAGAGAATAGTGGAAAGACTAAATTGGAAAGACTGTAGTGGACAGAATAAAGTGGAGACTATAGTGGAACGACTAAAGTGGAAATACTAAAGTGGACAGACTATAGTGGAAAGACTGAAGTTGAAAGACTCAGCGGACAGACTAAAGTGTACACACTGAAGTGGACAGAATAAAGTGGAAAGACTAAAGTGGAAAGACTAAAGTGGAAAGATTAAAGTGGAAAGACTAAAGTGGACAGACTATAGTGGAAAGACTATAGTGGAAAGACTGTAGTGGACAGAATAAAGTGGAGACTATAGTGGAAAGACTAAAGTGGAAAGACTAAAGTGGACAGAGAATAGTGGAAAGACAAAAGTGGACAAACTATAGTGGAAAGACTAAAGTGGACAGACTAAAGTGGAAAGACGAAAGTGGAAAGACTAAAGTGGACAGACTATAGTGGAAAGACTATAGTGGAAAGACTGTAGTAGACAGAATAAAGTGGAGAGTATATGGAAAGACTGAAGTGGACAGAGAATAGTGGAAAGACTAAAGTGGACAGACTATAGTGGAAAGACTAAAATGGAAAAACTAAAGTGGAAAGACTAAAGTGGACAGACTCTAGTGGAAAGACTATAGTGGAAAGACTGTAGTGGACAGAATAAAGTGGAGACTATAGTGGAAAGACTAAAGTGGACAGAGAATAGTGGAAAGACTAAAATGGAAAAACTAAAGTGGAAAGACTATAGTGGAAAGACTGTAGTGAGCAGAATAAAGTGGAGACTATAGTGGAATGACTAAAGTGGAAAGACTAAAGTGGACAGACTACAGTGGAAAGACTGAAGTGGAAAGACTCAGTGAACAGACTAAAGTGTACACACTGAAGTGGACAGTATAAAGTGAAGACTATAGTGGAAAGACTAAAGTGGAAAGACTAAAGTGGACAGAGAATAGTGGAAAGACTAAATTGGAAAGACTGTAGTGGACAGAATAAAGTGGAGACTATAGTGGAAAGACTAAAGTGGAAAGACTAAAGTGGACAGACTATAATGGAAAGACTATAGTGGAAAGACTAAAGTGGACAGACTATAGTGGAAAGACTGAAGTGGAAAGACTCAGTGGAAAGACTAAAGTGTTCACACTGAAGTTGACAGAATAAAGTGGACAGACTAAAGTGGAAAAACTAAAGTGGAAAGACTAAAGTGGACAGACTATAATGGAAAGACTATAGTGGAAAGACTGTAGTGGACAGAAGAAAGTGGAGACTATAGTGGAAAGACTAAAGTGGACAGAGAATAGTGGAAAGACTAAAGTGGACAGACTATAGTGGAAAGACTAAAATGGAAAAACTAAAGTGGAAAGACTAAAGTGGACAGACTCTAGTGGAAAGACTATAGTGGAAAGACTGTAGTGGACAGAATAAAGTGGAGACTATAGTGGAAAGACTAAAGTGGACAGATAATAGTAGAAAGACTAAAGTGGACAGACTATAGTGGAAAGACTATAGTGGTAAGACTGTAGTGAGCAGAATAAAGTGGAGACTATAGTGGAAAGACTAAAGTGGAAAGACTAAAGTGGACAGACTATAGTGGAAAGACTATAGTGGAAAGACTGTAATGGACAGAATAAAGTGGAGACTATAGTGGAAAGACTAAAGTGGACAGAGAATAGTGGAAAGACTAAAGTGGACAGAGAATAGTGGAAAGACTAAAGTGGACAGACTATAGTGGAAAGACTATAGTGGAAAGACTGTAGTGGACAGAAAAAAGTGGAGACTATAGTGGAAAGACTAAAGTGGAAAGACTAAAGTGGACAGACTAAAGTGGACAGACTATAGTGGAAAGACTGAAGTGGACAGACTAAAGTGGAAAAAGTAAAGTGGAAGGACTAAAGTGGACAGACTATAGTGGTAAGACTATAGTTGAAAGACGGTAGTGGACAGAATAAAGTGGAGACTATAGTGGAAAGAATAAAGTGGACAGAGAATAGTGGAAAGACTAAAGTGGACAGATTATAGTGGAAAGACTATAGTGGAAAGACTGTAGTGAACAGAATAAAGTGGAGACTATAGTGGATAGACTAAAGTTGACAGAGAATAGTGGAAAGACTAAATTGGAAAGACTGTAGTGGACAGAATAAAGTGGAGACTATAGTGGAAAGACTGAAGTGGAAAGACTCAGTGGACAGACTAAAGTGTACACACTGAAGTGGACAGAATAAAGTGGAAAGACTAAAGTGGAAAGACTAAAGTGGATAGACTATAGTGGAAAGACTATAGTGGAAAGACTGTAGTAGACAGAATAAAGTGGAGAGTATAGTGGAAAGACTAAAGTGGACAGAGAATAGTGGAAAGACTAAAGTGGACAGACTAAAGTGGAAAAACTAAAGTGGAAAGACTAAAGTGGACAAACTATAGTGGGAATACTATAGTGGAAAGACTGTAGTGGACAGAATAAAGTGGAGACTGTAGTGGAAAGACTAAAGTGGACAGAGAATAGTGGAAAGACTAAAGTGGACAGACTATAGTGGAAAGACTAAAGTGGACAGACTATAGTGGAAAGACTATAGTGGAAAGAAGATAGTGGAAAGACTGTAGTGGACAGAATAAAGAGGAGACTATAATGGAAAAACTAAAGTGGACAGAGAGGATTGGAAAGACTAAAGTGGAAAGACTGTAGTGGACAGAATAAAGTGGAGACTATAGTGGAAAGACTAAAGTGGACAGATAATAGTAAAAAGACTAAAGTGGACAGACTATAGTGGAAAGACTATAGTGGAAAGACTGTAGTGAGCAGAATAAAGTGGAGACTATAGTGGAATGACTAAAGTGGAAAGACTAAAGTGGAAAGACTATAGTGGAAAGACTGAAGTGGAAAGACTCAGTGAACAGACTAAAGTGTACACACTGAAGTGGACAGTATAAAGTGAAGACTATAGTGGAAAGACTAAAGTGGAAAGACTAAAGTGGACAGAGAATAGTGGAAAGACTAAAGTGGAAAGACTGTAGTGGACAGAATAAAGTGGAGACTATAGTGGAAAGACTAAAGTGGAAAGACTAAAGTGGACAGACTATAGTGGAAAGACTATAGTGGAAAGACTGTAGTGGACAGAATAAAGTGGACAGAATAAAGTGGAAAAACTAAAGTGGAAAGACTAAAGTGGAAAAACTATAGTGGAAAGACTAAAGTGGACAGACTAAAGTGGAAAGACGAAAGTGGAAAGACTAAAGTGGATAGACTATAGTGGAAAGACTATAATGGAAAGACTGTAGTGGACAGAATAAAGTGGAGAGTATAGTGGAAAGACTAAAGTGGACAGAGAATAGTGGAAAGACTAAAGTTGACAGACTATAGTGGAAAGACTATAGTGGAAAGACTGTATTGGACAGAATAAAGTGGAGACTATAGTGGAAGACTAAAGTGGACAGGGAATAGTGGAAAGACTAAAGTGGACAGACTATAGTGGAAAGACTAAAATG
Source organism: Branchinecta sandiegonensis (assembly GCA_030848855.1). Lineage (NCBI taxonomy): Eukaryota > Metazoa > Arthropoda > Branchiopoda > Anostraca > Branchinectidae > Branchinecta > Branchinecta sandiegonensis. Next base: position 21,779,680 of record JAUPMV010000009.1, read on the forward strand.
GAAAAACTAAAGTGGAAAGACTAAAGTGGACAGACTATAGTGGAAAGACTAAAGTGGACAGACTAAAGTGGAAAAACTAAAGTGGAAAGACTAAAGTGGACAAACTATAGTGGGAATACTATAGTGGAAAGACTGTAGTGGACAGAATAAAGTGGAGACTGTAGTTGAAAGACTAAAGTGGACAGAGAATAGTGGAAAGACTAAAGTGGACAGACTATAGTGGAAAGACTAAAGTGGACAGACTATAGTGGAAAGACTATAGTGGAAAGAAGATAGTGGAAAGACTGTAGTGGACAGAATAAAGAGGAGACTATAATGGAAAAACTAAAGTGGACAGAGAGGATTGGAAAGACTAAAGTGGAAAGACTGTAGTGGACAGAATAAAGTGGAGACTATAGTGGAACGACTAAAGTGGAAATACTAAAGTGGACAGACTATAGTGGAAAGACTGAAGTTGAAAGACTCAGCGGACAGACTAAAGTGTACACACTGAAGTGGACAGAATAAAGTGGAAAGACTAAAGTGGAAAGACTAAAGTGGAAAGATTAAAGTGGAAAGACTAAAGTGGACAGACTATAGTGGAAAGACTATAGTGGAAAGACTGTAGTGGACAGAATAAAGTGGAGACTATAGTGGAAAGACTAAAGTGGAAAGACTAAAGTGGACAGAGAATAGTGGAAAGACTAAAGTGGACAAACTATAGTGGAAAGACTAAAGTGGACAGACTAAAGTGGAAAGACGAAAGTGGAAAGACTAAAGTGGACAGATAATAGTAGAAAGACTAAAGTGGACAGACTATAGTGGAAAGACTATAGTGGAAAGACTGTAGTGAGCAGAATAAAGTGGAGACTATAGTGGAAAGACTAAAGTGGACAGAGAATAGTGGAAAGACTAAATTGGAAAGACTGTAGTGGACAGAATAAAGTGGAGACTATAGTGGAACGACTAAAGTGGAAATACTAAAGTGGACAGACTATAGTGGAAAGACTGAAGTTGAAAGACTCAGCGGACAGACTAAAGTGTACACACTGAAGTGGACAGAATAAAGTGGAAAGACTAAAGTGGAAAGACTAAAGTGGAAAGATTAAAGTGGAAAGACTAAAGTGGACAGACTATAATGGAAAGACTATAGTGGAAAGACTAAAGTGGACAGACTGTAGTAGACAGAATAAAGTGGAGAGTATAGTGGAAAGACTGAAGTGGACAGAGAATAGTGGAAAGAATAAAGTGGACAGACTATAGTGGAAAGACTAAAATGGAAAAACTAAAGTGGAAAGACTAAAGTGGACAGACTCTAGTGGAAAGACTATAGTGGAAAGACTGTAGTGGACAGAATAAAGTGGAGACTATAGTGGAAAGACTAAAGTGGACAGATAATAGTAGAAAGACTAAAGTGGACAGACTATAGTGGAAAGACCATAGTGGACAGACTATAGTGGAAAGACTATAGTGGAAAGACTAAAGTGGACAGATAATAGTAGAAAGACTAAAGTGGACAGACTATAGTGGAAAGACTATAGTGGAAAGACTGTAGTGAGCAGAATAAAGTGGAGACTATAGTGGAAAGACTAAAGTGGACAGATAATAGTAGAAAGACTAAAGTGGACAGACTATAGTGGAAAGACTATAGTGGAAAGACTGTAGTGGACAGAATAAAGTGGAGACTATAGTGGAAAGACTGAAGTGGAAAGACTAAAGTGGACAGACTATAATGGAAAGACTATAGTGGAAAGACTAAAGTGGACAGACTATAGTGGAAAGACTGAAGTGGAAAGACTCAGTGGAAAGACTAAAGTGTTCACACTGAAGTTGACAGAATAAAGTGGACAGACTAAAGTGGAAAAACTAAAGTGGAAAGACTAAAGTGGACAGACTATAGTGGACAGAGAATAGTGGAAAGACTAAAGTGGACAGACTATAGTGGAAAGACTAAAATGGAAAAACTAAAGTGGAAAGACTAAAGTGGACAGACTCTAGTGAAAAGACTATAGTGGAAAGACTGTAGTGGACAGAATAAAGTGGAGACTATAGTGGAAAGACTAAAGTGGACAGATAATAGTAGAAAGACTAAAGTGGACAGACTATAGTGGAAAGACTATAGTGGAAAGACAGACTGTAGTGAGCAGAATAAAGTGGAGACTATAGTGGAAAGACTAAAGTGGAAAGACTAAAGTGGACAGACTATACACACTGAAGTGGACAGTATAAAGTGAAGACTATAGTGGAAAGACTAAAGTGGAAAGACTAAAGTGGACAGAGAATAGTGGAAAGACTAAAGTGGAAAGACTGTAGTGGACAGAATAAAGTGGAGACTATAGTGGAAAGACTAAAGTGGAAAGACTAAAGTGGACAGACTATAGTGGAAAGACTATAGTGGAAAGACTGTAGTGGACAGAATAAAGTGGACAGAATAAAGTGGAAAGACTAAAGTGGAAAGACTAAAGTGGATAGACTATAGTGGAAAGACTGTAGTGGACAGAAAAAAGTGGAGACTATAGTGGAAAGACTAAAGTGGAAAGACTAAAGTGGACAGACTAAAGTGGACAGACTATAGTGGAAAGACTGAAGTGGACAGACTAAAGTGGAAAAACTAAAGTGGAAAGACTAAAGTGGACAGACTATAGTGGTAAGACTATAGTTGAAAGACTGTAGTGGACAGAATAAAGTGGAGACTATAGTGGAAAGAATAAAGTGGACAGAGAATAGTGGAAAGACTAAAGTGGACAGATTATAGTGGAAAGACTATAGTGGAAAGACTGCAGTGGACAGAATAAAGTGGAGACTATAGTGGATAGACTAAAGTGGACAGAGAATAGTGGAAAGACTAAATTGGAAAGACTGTAGTGGACAGAATAAAGTGGAGACTATAGTGGAAAGACTGAAGTTTAAAGACTCAGTGGACAGACTAAAGTGTACACACTGAAGTGGACAGAATAAAGTGGAAAGACTAAAGTGGAAAGACTAAAGTGGATAGACTATAGTGGAAAGACTAAAGTGGACAGACTAAAGTGGAAAAACTAAAGTGGAAAGACTAAAGTGGACAAACTATAGTGGAAAGACTATAGTGGAAAGACTGTAGTGGACAGAATAAAGTGGAGACTATAGTGGAAAGACTAAAGTGGACAGAGAATAGTGGAAAGACTAAAGTGGACAGACTATAGTGAAAAGACTAAAGTGGACAGACTATAGTGGAAAGACTATAGTGGAAAGACTGTAGTGGACAGAATAAAGTGGAGACTATAATGGAAAAACTAAAGTGGACAGAGAGTATTGGAAAGACTAAAGTGGAAAGACTGTAATTTACAGAAGAAAGTGGAGACTATAGTGGAAAGACTAAAGTGGAAAGACTAAAGTGGACAGACTATAGTGTAAAGACTGAAGTGGAAAGACTCAGCGGACAGACTAAAGTGTACACACTGAAGTGGACAGAATAAAGTGGAAAGACTAAGGTGGAAAGACTAAAGTGAGACTAAAGTGGACAGACTATAGTGGAAAGACTATAGTGGAAAGACTGTAGTGGACAGAATAAAGTGGATACTATAGTGGAAAGACTAAAGTGGAAAGACTATAGTGGAAAGACTATAGTGGAAAGACTATAGTGGAAAGACTGTAGTGGACAGAATAAAGTGGAGAGTATAGTGGAAAGACTAAAGTGGACAGAGAATAGTGGAAAGACTAAAGTGGACAGACTATAGTGGAAAGACTATAGTGGAAAGACTGTAGTGGACAGAATAAAGTGGAGACTATAGTGGAAAGACTAAAGTGGAAAGACTAAAGTGTACAGACTATAGTGGAAAGACTGAAGTGGACAGACTAAAGTGGAAAAACTAAAGTGGAAAGACTAAAGTGGACAGACTATAGTGGAAAGACTGTAGTGGACAGAATAAAGTGGAGACTATAGTGGAAAGACTCAAGTGGACAGAGAATAGTGGAAGGACTAAAGAGGACAGACTACAGTGGAAAGACTATAGTGGAAAGACTAGAGTGGACAGAATAAAGTGGAGACTATAGTGGAAAGACTAAAGTGGACAGAGAATAGTGGAAAGACTAAATTGGAAAGACTGTAGTGGACAGAATAAAGTGGAGACTATAGTGGAAAGACTAAAGTGGAAAGACTAAAGTGGACAGACTATAGTGGAAAGACTGAAGTGGAAAGACTAAAGTGTACACACTGAAGTTGACAGAATAAAGTGGAAAGATTAAAGTGGAAAGACTAAAGTGGATAGACTATAGTGGAAAGTCTAAAGTGGAAAGACTGTAGTGCACAGAATAAAGTGGAGACTATAGTGGAACGACTAAAGTGGAAATACTAAAGTGGACAGACTATAGTGGAAAGACTGAAGTTGAAAGACTCAGCGGACAGACTAAAGTGTACACACTGAAGTGGACAGAATAAAGTGGAAAGACTAAAGTGGAAAGACTAAAGTGGAAAGATTAAAGTGGAAAGACTAAAGTGGACAGACTATAGTGGAAAGACTATAGTGGAAAGACTGTAGTGGACAGAATAAAGTGGAGACTATAGTGGAAAGACTAAAGTGGAAAGACTAAAGTGGACAGAGAAAAGTGGAAAGACTAAAGTGGACAAACTGTAGTGGAAAGACTAAAGTGGACAGACTAAAGTGGAAAGACGAAAGTGGAAAGACTAAAGTGGACAGACTATAGTGGAAAGACTATAGTGGAAAGACTGTAGTAGACAGAATAAAGTGGAGAGTATAGTGGAAAGACTAAAGTGGACAGAGAATAGTGGAAAGACTAAAGTGGACAGACTATAGTGGAAAGACTAAAATGGAAAAACTAAAGTGGAAAGACTAAAGTGGACAGACTCTAGTGGAAAGACTATAGTGGAAAGACTGTAGTGGACAGAATAAAGTGGAGACTATAGTGGAAAGACTAAAGTGGACAGATAATAGTAGAAAGACTAAAGTGGACAGACTATAGTGGAAAGACTATAGTGGAAAGACTGTAGTGAGCAGAATAAAATGGAGACTATAGTGGAAAGACTAAAGTGGACAGAGAATAGTGGAAAGACTAAACTGGAAAGACTGTAGTGGACAGAATAAAGTGGAGACTATAGTGGAAAGACTAAAGTGGAAAGACTAAAGTGGACAGACTATAATGGAAAGACTATAGTGGAAAGACTAAAGTGGACAGACTATAGTGGAAAGACTGAAGTGGAAAGACTCAGTGGAAAGACTAAAGTGTTCACACTGAAGTTGACAGAATAAAGTGGACATACTAAAGTGGAAAAACTAAAGTGGAAAGACTAAAGTGGACAGACTATAATGGAAAGACTATAGTGGAAAGACTGTAGTGGACAGAAGAAAGTGGAGACTATAGTGGAAAGACTAAAGTGGACAGAGAATAGTGGAAAGACTAAAGTGGACAGACTATAGTGGAAAGACTAAAATGGAAAAACTAAAGTGGAAAGACTAAAGTGGACAGACTCTAGTGGAAAGACTTTAGTGGAAAGACTGTAGTGGACAGAATAAAGTGGAGACTATAGTGGAAAGACTAAAGTGGACAGATAATAGTAGAAAGACTAAAGTGGACAGACTATAGTGGAAAGACTATAGTGGAAAGACTGTAGTGAGCAGAATAAAGTGGAGACTATAGTGGAAAGACTAAAGTGGAAAGACTAAAGTGGACAGACTATAGTGGAAAGACTGAAGTGGAAAGACTCAGTGAACAGACTAAAGTGTACACACTGAAGTTGACAGTATAAAGTGAAGACTATAGTGGAAAGACTAAAGTGGAAAGACTAAAGTGGACAGAGAATAGTGAAAAGACTAAAGTGGAAAGACTGTAGTTGACAGAATAAAGTGGAGACTAAAGTGGAAAAACTAAAGTGGAAAGACTAAAGTGGACAAACTATAGTGGAAAGACTATAGTGGAAAGACTGTAGTGGACAGAATAAAGTGGAGACTATAGTGGAAAGACTAAAGTGGACAGAGAATAGTGGAAAGACTAAAGTGGACAGACTATAGTGAAAAGACTAAAGTGGACAGACTATAGTGGAAAGACTATAGTGGAAAGACTGTAGTGGACAGAATAAAGTGGAGACTATAATGGAAAAACTAAAGTGGACAGAGAGTATTGGAAAGACTAAAGTGGAAAGACTGTAATTTACAGAAGAAAGTGGAGACTATAGTGGAAAGACTAAAGTGGAAAGACTAAAGTGGACAGACTATAGTGTAAAGACTGAAGTGGAAAGACTCAGCGGACAGACTAAAGTGTACACACTGAAGTGGACAGAATAAAGTGGAAAGACTAAGGTGGAAAGACTAAAGTGAGACTAAAGTGGACAGACTATAGTGGAAAGACTATAGTGGAAAGACTGTAGTGGACAGAATAAAGTGGATACTATAGTGGAAAGACTAAAGTGGAAAGACTATAGTGGAAAGACTTTAGTGGAAAGACTATAGTGGAAAGACTGTAGTGGACAGAATAAAGTGGAGAGTATAGTGGAAAGACTAAAGTGGACAGAGAATAGTGGAAAGACTAAAGTGGACAGACTATAGTGGAAAGACTAAAATGGAAAAACTAAAGTGGAAAGACTAAAGTGGACAGACTCTAGTGGAAAGACTTTAGTGGAAAGACTGTAGTGGACAGAATAAAGTGGAGACTATAGTGGAAAGACTAAAGTGGACAGATAATAGTAGAAAGACTAAAGTGGACAGACTATAGTGGAAAGACTATAGTGGAAAGACTGTAGTGAGCAGAATAAAGTGGAGACTATAGTGGAAAGACTAAAGTGGAAAGACTAAAGTGGACAGACTATAGTGGAAAGACTGAAGTGGAAAGACTCAGTGAACAGACTAAAGTGTACACACTGAAGTTGACAGTATAAAGTGAAGACTATAGTGGAAAGACTAAAGTGGAAAGACTAAAGTGGACAGAGAATAGTGAAAAGACTAAAGTGGAAAGACTGTAGTTGACAGAATAAAGTGGAGACTATAGTGGAAAGACTAAAGTGGAAAGACTAAAGTGGACAGACTATAGTGGAAAGACTATAGTGGAAAGACTGTAATGGACAGAATAAAGTGGAGACTATAGTGGAAAGACTAAAGTGGACAGAGAATAGTGGAAAGACTAAAGTGGACAGAGAATAGTGGAAAGACTAAAGTGGACAGACTATAGTGGAAAGACTATAGTGGAAAGACTGTAGTGGACAGAAAAAAGTGGAGACTATAGTGGAAAGACTAAAGTGGAAAGACTAAAGTGGACAGACTAAAGTGGACAGACTATAGTGGAAAGACTGAAGTGGACGGACTAAAGTGGAAAAACTAAAGTGGAAAGACTAAAGTGGACAGACTATAGTGGTAAGACTATAGTTGAAAGACTGTAGTGGACAGAATAAAGTGGAGACTATAGTGGAAAGAATAAAGTGGACAGAGAATAGTGGAAAGAGTAAAGTGGACAGATTATAGTGGAAAGACTATAGTGGAAAGACTGTAGTGGACAGAATAAAGTGGACACTATAGTGGATAGACTAAAGTGGACAGAGAATAGTGGAAAGACTAAATTGGAAAGACTGTAGTGGACAGAATAAAGTGGAGACTATAGTGGAAAGACTGAAGTGGAAAGACTCAGTGGACAGACTAAAGTGTACACACTGAAGTGGACAGAATAAAGTGGAAAGACTAAAGTGGAAAGACTAAAGTGGACAAACTATAGTGGAAAGACTATAGTGGAAAGACTGTAGTGGACAGAATAAAGTGGAGACTATAGTGGAAAGACTAAAGTGGACAGATAATAGTAGAAAGACTAAAGTGGACAGACTATAGTGGAAAGACTATAGTGGAAAGACTGTAGTGGACAGAATAAAGTGGAGACTATAGTGGAAAGACTAAAGTGGACAGATAATAGTAGAAGGACTAAAGTGGACAGACTATAGTGGAAAGACTATAGTGGAAAGACTGTAGTGAGCAGAATAAAGTGGAGACTATAGTGGAAAGACTAAAGTGGACAGAGAATAGTGGAAAGACTAAATTGGAAAGACTGTAGTGGACAGAATAAAGTGGAGACTATAGTGGAAAGACTAAAGTGGAAAGACTAAAGTGGACAGACTATAATGGAAAGACTATAGTGGAAAGACTCTAATGGACAGAATAAAGTGGAGACTGTAGTGTAAAGACTAAAGTGGACAGAGAATAGTGGAAAGACTAAAGTGGACAGAGAATAGTGGAAAGACTAAATTGGAAAGACTGAAGTGGAAAGACTCAGTGGACAGACTAAAGTGTACACACTGAAGTGGACAGAATAAAGTGGAAAGACTAAAGTGGAAAGACTAAAGTGGAAAGACTATAGTGGAAAGACTAAAGTGGACAGACTAAAGTGGAAAAACTAAAGTGGAAAGACTAAAGTGGACAAACTATAGTGGAAAGACTATAGTGGAAAGACTGTAGTGGACAGAATAAAGTGGAGACTATAGTGGAAAGACTAAAGTGGACAGAGAATAGTGGAAAGACTAAAGTGGACAGACTATAGTGAAAAGACTAAAGTGGACAGACTATAGTGGAAAGACTATAGTGGAAAGACTGTAGTGGACAGAATAAAGTGGAGACTATAATGGAAAAACTAAAGTGGATAGAGAGTATTGGAAAGACTAAAGTGGAAAGACTGTAATTTACAGAATAAAGTGGAGACTATAGTGGAAAGACCAAAGTGGAAAGACTAAAGTGGACAGACTATAGTGTAAAGACTGAAGTGGAAAGACTCAGCGGACAGACTAAAGTGCACACACTGAAGTGGACAGAATAAAGTGGAAAGACTAAGGTGGAAAGACTAAAGTGAGACTAAAGTGGACAGACTATAGTGGAAAGACTATAGTGGAAAGACTGTAGTGGACAGAATAAAGTGGATACTATAGTGGAAAGACTAAAGTGGAAAGACTAAAGTGGACAGAGAATAGTGGAAAGACTAAAGTGGACAAACTATAGTGGAAAGACTAAAGTGGACAGACTAAAGTGGAAAGACTAAAGTGGAAAGACTATAGTGGAAAGACTATAGTGGAAAGACTATAGTGGAAAGACTGTAGTGGACAGAATAAAGTGGAGAGTATAGTGGAAAGACTAAAGTGGACAGAGAATAGTGGTTAGGTTAGGTTATAGTCTGTCCACTTTAGTCTTTCCACTATTCTCTGTCCACTTTAGTCTTTCCACTATTCTCTGTCCACTTTAGTCTTTCCACTATAGTCTTCACTTTATTCTGTCCATTACAGTCTTTCCACTATAGTCTTTCCACTATAGTCTGTCCACTTTAGTCTTTCCACTTTAGTCTTTCCACTATTGTCTCCACTTTATTCTGTCAACTACAGTCTTTCCACTTTAGTCTTTCCACTATTCTCTGTCCACTTTAGTCTTTCCACTTTAGTCTTTCCACTATAGTCTTCACTTTATACTGTCCACTTCAGTGTGTACACTTTAGTCTGTTCACTGAGTCTTTCCACTTCAGTCTTTCCACTATAGTCTGTCCACTTTAGTCTTTCCACTTTAGTCTTTCCACTATAGTCTCCACTTTATTCTGCACACTACAGTCTTTCCACTATAGTCTTTCCACTATAGTCTGTCCACTTTAGTCTTTCTACTATTATCTGTCCACTTTAGTCTTTCCACTATAGTCTCCACTTTATTCTGTCCACTACAGTCTTTCCACTATAGTCTTTCCACTAGAGTCTGTCCACTTTAGTCTTTCCACTTTAGTTTTTCCATTTTAGTCTTTCCACTATAGTCTGTCCACTTTAGTCTTTCCACTATTCTCTGTCCACTTTAGTCTTTCCACTATAGTCTCCACTTTCTTCTGTCCACTACAGTCTTTCCACTATAGTCTTTCCATTATAGTCTGTCCACTCTAGTCTTTCCACTTTAGTTTTTCCACTTTAGTCTGTCCACTTTATTCTGTCAACTTCAGTGTGAACACTTTAGTCTTTCCACTGAGTCTTTCCACTTCAGTCTTTCCACTATAGTCTGTCCACTTTAGTCTTTCAACTATAGTCTTTCCATTATAGTCTGTCCACTTTAGTCTTTCCACTTTAGTCTTTCCACTATAGTCTCCACTTTATTCTGTCCACTACAGTCTTTCCAATTTAGTCTTTCCACTATTCTCTGTCCACTTTAGTCTTTCCACTATAGTCTCCACTTTATTCTGCTCACTACAGTCTTTCCACTATAGTCTTTCCACTATAGTCTGTCCACTTTAGTCTTTCTACTATTATCTGTCCACTTTAGTCTTTCCACTGTAGTCTCCACTTTATTCTGTCCACTACAGTCTTTCCACTATAGTCTTTCCACTAGAGTCTGTCCACTTTAGTCTTTCCACTTTAGTTTTTGCATTTTAGTCTTTCCACTATAGTCTGTCCACTTTAGTCTTTCCACTATTCTCTGTCCACTTTAGTCTTTCCACTATACTCTCCACTTTATTCTGTCTACTACAGTCTTTCCACTATAGTCTTTCCACTATAGTCTGTCCACTTTAGTCTTTCCAGTTTCGTCTTTCCACTTTAGTCTGTCCACTTTAGTCTTTCCACTATAGTTTGTCCACTTTAGTCTTTCCACTTTTCTCTGTCCACTTTAGTCTTTCCACTTTAGTCTTTCCACTATAGTCTCCACTTTATTCTGTCCACTACAGTCTTTCCACTATAGTCTTTCCACTATAGTCTGTCCACTTTAGTCCTTCCACTTTAATGTTTCCACTTTAGTCTTTCCACTTTAGTCTTTCCACTTTATTCTGTCCACTTCAGTGTGTACACTTTAGTCTGTCCGCTGAGTCTTTCAACTTCAGTCTTTCCACTATAGTCTGTCCACTTTAGTATTTCCACTTTAGTCGTTCCACTATAGTCTCCACTTTATTCTGTGTACTACAGTCTTTCCACTTTAGACTTTCCACTATAGTCTATCCACTTTAGTCTTTCCACTTTAGTCTTTCCACTTTATTCTGTCAACTTCAGTGTGTACACTTTAGTCTTTCCACTTCAGTCTTTCCACTATAGTCTGTCCACTTTAGTCTTTCCACTTTAGTCTTTCCACTATAGTCTCCACTTTATTCTGTCCACTACAGTCTTTCCAATTTAGTCTTTCCACTATTCTCTGTCCACTTTAGTCTTTCCACTATAGTCTCCACTTTATTCTGTCCACTCTAGTCTTTCCACTATAGTCTTTCCACTGTAGTCTGTCCTCTTTAGTCCTTCCACTATTCTCTGTCCACTTGAGTCTTTCCACTATAGTCTCCACTTTATTCTGTCCACTACAGTCTTTCCACTATAGTCTGTCCACTTTAGTCTTTCCACCTTAGTTTTTCCACTTTAGTCTGTCCACTTCAGTCTTTCCACTATAGTCTGTACACTTTAGTCTTTCCACTATAGTCTCCACTTTATTCTGTCCACTACAGTCCTTCCACTATAGTCTTTCCACTATAGTCTGTCCACTTTAGTCTTTCCACTATTCTCTGTCCACTTTAGTCTTTCCACTATACTCTCCACTTTATTCTGTCCACTACAGTCTTTCCACTATAGTCTTTCCACTATAGTCTTTCCACTATAGTCTTTCCACTTTAGTCTTTCCACTTTAGTCTGCCCACTTTAGTCTTTCCACTATAGTTTGTCCACTTTAGTCTTTCCACTATTCTCTGTCCACTTTAGTCTTTCCACTTTAGTCTTTCCACTTTAGTCTTTCCACTATAGTATCCACTTTATTCTGTCCACTACAGTCTTTCCACTATAGTCTTTCCACTATAGTCTGTCCACTTTAGTCTCACTTTAGTCTTTCCACCTTAGTCTTTCCACTTTATTCTGTCCACTTCAGTGTGTACACTTTAGTCTGTCCGCTGAGTCTTTCCACTTCAGTCTTTACACTATAGTCTGTCCACTTTAGTCTTTCCACTTTAGTCTTTCCACTATAGTCTCCACTTTCTTCTGTAAATTACAGTCTTTCCACTTTAGTCTTTCCAATACTCTCTGTCCACTTTAGTTTTTCCATTATAGTCTCCACTTTATTCTGTCCACTACAGTCTTTCCACTATAGTCTTTCCACTATAGTCTGTCCACTTTAGTCTTTTCACTATAGTCTGTCCACTTTAGTCTTTCCACTATTCTCTGTCCACTTTAGTCTTTCCACTATAGTCTCCACTTTATTCTGTCCACTACAGTCTTTCCACTATAGTCTTTCCACTATAGTTTGTCCACTTTAGTCTTTCCACTTTAGTTTTTCCACTTTAGTCTGTCCACTTTAGTCTTTCCACTATAGTCTATCCACTTTAGTCTTTCCACTTTAGTCTTTCCACTTTATTCTGTCCACTTCAGTGTGTACACTTTAGTCTGTCCACTGAGTCTTTCCACTTCAGTCTTTCCACTATAGTCTCCACTTTATTCTGTCCACTACAGTCTTTCCAATTTAGTCTTTCCACTATTCTCTGTCCACTTTAGTCTATCCACTATAGTCTACACTTTATTCTGTCCACTACAGTCTTTCCACTATAGTCTTTCCACTATAATCTGTCCACTTTAGTCTTTCCACTATTCTCTGTCCATTTTATTCTTTCCACTATAGTCTCCACTTTATTCTGTCCACTACAGTCTTTCAACTATAGTCTTACCACTATAGTCTGTCCACTTTAGTCTTTCCACTTTAGTTTTTCCACTTTAGTCTGTCCACTTCAGTCTTTCCACTATAGTCTGTCCACTTTAGTCTGTCCACTTTAGTCTTTCCACTTTAGTCTTTCCACTATAGTCTCCACTTTATTCTGTCCACTACAGTCTTTCCACTATAGTCTTTCCACTATAGTCTGTCCACTTTAGTCCTTCCACTTTAATGTTTCCACTTTAGTCTTTCCACTTTAGTCTTTCCACTTTATTCTGTCCACTTCAGTGTGTACACTTTAGTCTGTCCGCTGAGTCTTTCAACTTCAGTCTTTCCACTATAGTCTGTCCACTTTAGTATTTCCACTTTAGTCGTTCCACTATAGTCTCCACTTTATTCTGTGTACTACAGTCTTTCCACTTTAGACTTTCCACTATAGTCTATCCACTTTAGTCTTTCCACTTTAGTCTTTCCACTTTATTCTGTCAACTTCAGTGTGTACACTTTAGTCTTTCCACTTCAGTCTTTCCACTATAGTCTGTCCACTTTAGTCTTTCCACTTTAGTCTTTCCACTATAGTCTCCACTTTATTCTGTCCACTACAGTCTTTCCAATTTAGTCTTTCCACTATTCTCTGTCCACTTTAGTCTTTCCACTATAGTCTCCACTTTATTCTGTCCACTCTAGTCTTTCCACTAGTCTTTCCACTGTAGTCTGTCCTCTTTAGTCCTTCCACTATTCTCTGTCCACTTGAGTCTTTCCACTATAGTCTGTCCACTTTAGTCTTTTCACTATAGTCTGTCCACTTTAGTCTTTCCACTAATCTCTGTCCACTTTAGTCTTTCCACTATAGTCTCCACTTTATTCTGTCCACTACAGTCTTTCCACTATAGTCTTTCCACTATAGTTTGTCCACTTTAGTCTTTCCACTTTAGTTTTTCCACTTTAGTCTGTCCACTTTAGTCTTTCCACTATAGTCTATCCACTTTAGTCTTTCCACTTTAGTCTTTCCACTTTATTCTGTCCACTTCAGTGTGTACACTTTAGTCTGTCCACTGAGTCTTTCCACTTCAGTCTTTCCACTATAGTCTCCACTTTATTCTGTCCACTACAGTCTTTCCAATTTAGTCTTTCCACTATTCTCTGTCCACTTTAGTCTATCCACTATAGTCTCCACTTTATTCTGTCCACTACAGTCTTTCCACTATAGTCTTTCCACTATAATCTGTCCACTTTAGTCTTTCCACTATTCTCTGTCCATTTTATTCTTTCCACTATAGTCTCCACTTTATTCTGTCCACTACAGTCTTTCAACTATAGTCTTACCACTATAGTCTGTCCACTTTAGTCTTTCCACTTTAGTTTTTCCACTTTAGTCTGTCCACTTCAGTCTTTCCACTATAGTCTGTCCACTTTAGTCTGTCCACTTTAGTCTTTCCACTTTAGTCTTTCCACTATAGTCTCCACTTTATTCTGTCCACTACAGTCTTTCCACTATAGTCTTTCCACTATAGTCTGTCCACTTTAGTCCTTCCACTTTAATGTTTCCACTTTAGTCTTTCCACTTTAGTCTTTCCACTTTATTCTGTCCACTTCAGTGTGTACACTTTAGTCTGTCCGCTGAGTCTTTCAACTTCAGTCTTTCCACTATAGTCTGTCCACTTTAGTATTTCCACTTTAGTCGTTCCACTATAGTCTCCACTTTATTCTGTGTACTACAGTCTTTCCACTTTAGACTTTCCACTATAGTCTATCCACTTTAGTCTTTCCACTTTAGTCTTTCCACTTTATTCTGTCAACTTCAGTGTGTACACTTTAGTCTTTCCACTTCAGTCTTTCCACTATAGTCTGTCCACTTTAGTCTTTCCACTTTAGTCTTTCCACTATAGTCTCCACTTTATTCTGTCCACTACAGTCTTTCCAATTTAGTCTTTCCACTATTCTCTGTCCACTTTAGTCTTTCCACTATAGTCTCCACTTTATTCTGTCCACTCTAGTCTTTCCACTATAGTCTTTCCACTGTAGTCTGTCCTCTTTAGTCCTTCCACTATTCTCTGTCCACTTGAGTCTTTCCACTATAGTCTCCACTTTATTCTGTCCACTACAGTCTTTCCACTATAGTCTGTCCACTTTAGTCTTTCCACCTTAGTTTTTCCACTTTAGTCTGTCCACTTCAGTCTTTCCACTATAGTCTGTACACTTTAGTCTTTCCACTATAGTCTCCACTTTATTCTGTCCACTACAGTCCTTCCACTATAGTCTTTCCACTATAGTCTGTCCACTTTAGTCTTTCCACTATTCTCTGTCCACTTTAGTCTTTCCACTATACTCTCCACTTTATTCTGTCCACTACAGTCTTTCCACTATAGTCTTTCCACTATAGTCTTTCCACTATAGTCTTTCCACTTTAGTCTTTCCACTTTAGTCTGCCCACTTTAGTCTTTCCACTATAGTTTGTCCACTTTAGTCTTTCCACTATTCTCTGTCCACTTTAGTCTTTCCACTTTAGTCTTTCCACTTTAGTCTTTCCACTATAGTATCCACTTTATTCTGTCCACTACAGTCTTTCCACTATAGTCTTTCCACTATAGTCTGTCCACTTTAGTCTCACTTTAGTCTTTCCACCTTAGTCTTTCCACTTTATTCTGTCCACTTCAGTGTGTACACTTTAGTCTGTCCGCTGAGTCTTTCCACTTCAGTCTTTACACTATAGTCTGTCCACTTTAGTCTTTCCACTTTAGTCTTTCCACTATAGTCTCCACTTTCTTCTGTAAATTACAGTCTTTCCACTTTAGTCTTTCCAATACTCTCTGTCCACTTTAGTTTTTCCATTATAGTCTCCACTTTATTCTGTCCACTACAGTCTTTCCACTATAGTCTTTCCACTATAGTCTGTCCACTTTAGTCTTTTCACTATAGTCTGTCCACTTTAGTCTTTCCACTATTCTCTGTCCACTTTAGTCTTTCCACTATAGTCTCCACTTTATTCTGTCCACTACAGTCTTTCCACTATAGTCTTTCCACTATAGTTTGTCCACTTTAGTCTTTCCACTTTAGTTTTTCCACTTTAGTCTGTCCACTTTAGTCTTTCCACTATAGTCTATCCACTTTAGTCTTTCCACTTTAGTCTTTCCACTTTATTCTGTCCACTTCAGTGTGTACACTTTAGTCTGTCCACTGAGTCTTTCCACTTCAGTCTTTCCACTATAGTCTCCACTTTATTCTGTCCACTACAGTCTTTCCAATTTAGTCTTTCCACTATTCTCTGTCCACTTTAGTCTATCCACTATAGTCTCCACTTTATTCTGTCCACTACAGTCTTTCCACTATAGTCTTTCCACTATAATCTGTCCACTTTAGTCTTTCCACTATTCTCTGTCCATTTTATTCTTTCCACTATAGTCTCCACTTTATTCTGTCCACTACAGTCTTTCAACTATAGTCTTACCACTATAGTCTGTCCACTTTAGTCTTTCCACTTTAGTTTTTCCACTTTAGTCTGTCCACTTCAGTCTTTCCACTATAGTCTGTCCACTTTAGTCTGTCCACTTTAGACTTTCCACTTTAGTCTTTCCACTATAGTCTCCACTTTTTTCTGTCCACTACAGTCTTTCCACTATAGTCTTTCCACTATAGTCTGTCCACTTTAGTCTTTCCACTATTCTCTGTCCACTTTAGTCTTTCCACTATTCTCTGTCCACTTTAGTCTTTCCACTATAGTCTCCACTTTATTCTGTCCATTACAGTCTTTCCACTATAGTCTTTCCACTATAGTCTGTCCACTTTAGTCTTTCCACTTTAGTCTTTCCACTATATTCTCCACTTTATTCTGTCAACTACAGTCTTTCCACTTTAGTCTTTCCACTATTCTCTGTCCACTTTAGTCTTTCCACTTTAGTCTTTCCACTATAGTCTTCACTTTATACTGTCCACTTCAGTGTGTACACTTTAGTCTGTTCACTGAGTCTTTCCACTTCAGTCTTTCCACTATAGTCTGTCCACTTTAGTCTTTCCACTTTAGTCTTTCCACTATAGTCTCCACTTTATTCTGCTCACTACAGTCTTTCCACTATAGTCTTTCCACTATAGTCTGTCCACTTTAGTCTTTCTACTATTATCTGTCCACTTTAGTCTTTCCACTATAGTCTCCACTTTCTTCTGTCCACTACAGTCTTTCCACTATAGTCTTTCCACTAGAGTCTGTCCACTTTAGTCTTTCCACTTTAGTTTTTCCATTTTAGTCTTTCCACTATAGTCTGTCCACTTTAGTCTTTTCACTATTCTCTGTCCACTTTAGTCTTTCCACTATAGTCTCCACTTTCTTCTGTCCACTACAGTCTTTCCACTATAGTCTTTCCATTATAGTCTGTCCACTTTAGTCTTTCCACTTTAGTTTTTCCACTTTAGTCTGTCCACTTTATTCTGTCAACTTCAGTGTGAACACTTTAGTCTTTCCACTGAGTCTTTCCACTTCAGTCTTTCCACTATAGTCTGTCCACTTTAGTCTTTCCACTATAGTCTTTCCATTATAGTCTGTCCACTTTAGTCTTTCCACTTCAGTCTTTCCACTATAGTCTCCACTTTATTCTGTCCACTACAGTCTTTCCAATTTAGTCTTTCCACTATTCTCTGTCCACTTTAGTCTTTCCACTATAGTCTCCACTTTATTCTGCTCACTACAGTCTTTCCACTATAGTCTTTCCACTATAGTCTGTCCACTTTAGTCTTTCTACTATTATCTGTCCACTTTAATCTTTCCACTATAGTCTCCACTTTATTCTGTCCACTACAGTCTTTCCACTATAGTCTTTCCACTAGAGTCTGTCCACTTTAGTCTTTCCACTTTAGTTTTTCCATTTTAGTCTTTCCACTATAGTCTGTCCACTTTAGTCTTTCCACTATTCTCTGTCCACTTCAGTCTTTCCACTATACTCTCCACTTTATTCTGTTTACTACAGTCTTTCCACTATAGTCTTTCCACTATAGTCTGTCCACTTTAGTCTTTCCACTTTCGTCTTTCCACTTTAGTCTGTCCACTTTAGTCTTTCCACTATAGTCTGTCCACTTTAGTCTTTCCACTATTCTCTGTCCACTTTAGTCTTTCCACTTTAGTCTTTCCACTATAGTCTCCACTTTATTCTGTCCACTACAGTCTTTCCACTATAGTCTTTCCACTATAGTCTGTCCACTTTAGTCTTTCCACTTTAATCTTTCCACTTTAGTCTTTCCACTTTAGTCTTTCCACTTTATTCTGTCCACTTCAGTGTGTACACTTTAGTCTGTCCGCTGAGTCTTTCAACTTCAGTCTTTCCACTATAGTCTGTCCACTTTAGTATTTCCACTTTAGTCGTTCCACTATAGTCTCCACTTTATTCTGTCCACTACAGTCTTTCCACTTTAGTCTTTCCAATCCTCTCTGTCCACTTTAGTTTTTCCATTATAGTCTCCTCTTTATTCTGTCCACTACAGTCTTTCCACTATCTTCTTTCCACTATAGTCTTTCCACTATAGTCTGTCCACTTTAGTCTTTCCACTATAGTCTGTCCACTTTAGTCTTTCCACTATTCTCTGTCCACTTTAGTCTTTCCACTACAGTCTCCACTTTATTCTGTCCACTACAGTCTTTCCACTATAGTATTCCCACTATAGTTTGTCCACTTTAGTCTTTCCACTTTAGTTTTTCCACTTTAGTCTGTCCACTTTAGTCTTTCCACTATAGTCTGTCCACTTTAGTCTTTCCACTTTAGTTTTTCCATTTTAGTCTTTCCACTATAGTCTGTCCACTTTAGTCTTTCCACTATTCCCTGTCCACTTTAGTCTTTCCACTACAGTCTCCACTTTATTCTGTCCACTACAGTCTTTCCACTATAGTCTTTCCACTATAGTCTGTCCACTTTAGTCTTTCCACTTTAATCTTTCCACTTTAGTCTTTCCACTTTAGTCTTTCCACTTTATTCTGTCCACTTCAGTGTGTACACTTTAGTCTGTCCGCTGAGTCTTTCAACTTCAGTCTTTCCACTATAGTCTGTCCACTTTAGTATTTCCACTTTAGTCGTTCCACTATAGTCTCCACTTTATTCTGTCCACTACAGTCTTTCCACTTTAGTCTTTCCAATCCTCTCTGTCCACTTTAGTTTTTCCATTATAGTCTCCTCTTTATTCTGTCCACTACAGTCTTTCCACTATCTTCTTTCCACTATAGTCTTTCCACTATAGTCTGTCCACTTTATTCTGTCCACTACAGTCTTTCCACTATAGTCTTTCCACTATAGTCTGTCAACTTTAGTCTTTCCACTATTCTCTGTCCACTTTAGTCTTTCCACTATACTCTCCACTTTATTCTGTCCACTACAGTCTTTCCATTATAGTCTTTCCACTATAGTCTGTCCACTTTAGTCTTTCCACTTTCGTCTTTCCACTTTAGTCTGTCCACTTTAGTCTTTCCACTATAGTTTTTCCACTTTAGTCTTTCCACTTTAGTTTTTCCACTTTAGTCCGTCCACTTTAGTCTTTCCACTATAGTCTATCCACTTTAGTCTTTCCACTTTAGTCTTTCCACTTTATTCTGTCCACTTTATTCTGTCCACTACAGTCTTTCCACTATAGTCTTTCCACTATAGTCTGTCCACTTTAGTCTTTCCACTTTAGTCCTTCCACTATAGTCTCCACTTTATTCTGTCCACTACAGTCTTTCCACTTTAGTCTTTCCACTATTCTCTGTCCACTTTAGTCTTTCCACTTTAGTCTTTCCACTATAGTCTTCACTTTATACTGTCCACTTCAGTGTGTACACTTTAGTCTGTTCACTGAGTCTTTCCACTTCAGTCTTTCCACTATAGTCTGTCCACTTTAGTCTTTCCACTTTAGTCATTCCACTATAGTCTCCACTTTATTCTGCTCACTACAGTCTTTCCACTACAGTCTTTCCACTATAGTCTGTCCACTTTAGTCTTTCTACTATTATCTGTCCACTTTAGTCTTTCCACTATAGTCTCCACTTTATTCTGTCCACTACAGTCTTTCCACTTTAGTCTTTCCAATCCTCTCTGTCCACTTTAGTTTTTCCATTATAGTCTCCTCTTTATTCTGTCCACTACAGTCTTTCCACTATCTTCTTTCCACTATAGTCTTTCCACTATAGTCTGTCCACTTTAGTCTTTCCACTATAGTCTGTCCACTTTAGTCTTTCCACTATT
The DNA here is from genome assembly GCA_030848855.1 of Branchinecta sandiegonensis. Lineage (NCBI taxonomy): Eukaryota > Metazoa > Arthropoda > Branchiopoda > Anostraca > Branchinectidae > Branchinecta > Branchinecta sandiegonensis. The sequence goes on from JAUPMV010000009.1 coordinate 21,799,448, forward strand.
CTCTGTCCACTTTAGTCTTTCCACTACAGTCTCCACTTTATTCTGTCTACTACAGTCTTTCCACTATAGTATTCCCACTATAGTTTGTCCACTTTAGTCTTTCCACTTTAGTTTTTCCACTTTAGTCTGTCCACTTTAGTCTTTCCACTATTCTCTGTCCACTTTAGTCTTTCCACTATACTCTCCACTTTATTCTGTCTACTACAGTCTTTCCACTATAGTCTTTCCACTATAGTCTATCCACTTTAGTCTTTCCACTTTAGTCTTTCCACTTTATTCTGTCCACTTCAGTGTGTACACTTTAGTCTGTCCACTGAGTCTTTCCACTTCAGTCTTTCCACTATAGTCTCCACTTTATTCTGTCCACGACAGTCTTTCCAATTTAGTCTTTCCACTATTCTCTGTCAACTTTAGTCTATCCACTATGGTCTCCTCTTTATTCTGTTCACTACAGTCTTTCCACTATAGTCTTTCCACTATAATCTGTCCACTTTAGTCTTTCCACTATTCTCTGTCCACTTTATTCTTTCCACTATAGTCTCCACTTTATTCTGTCCACTACAGTCTTTCAACTATAGTCTTACCACTATAGTCTGTCCACTTTAGTCTTTCCACTTTAGTTTTTCCACTTTAGTCTGTCCACTTCAGTCTTTCCACTATAGTCTGTCCACTTTAGTCTGTCCACTTTAGTCTTTCCACTTTAGTCTTTCCACTATAGTCTCCACTTTTTTCTGTCCACTACAGTCTTTCCACTATAGTCTTTCCACTATAGTCTGTCCACTTTAGTCTTTCCACTATTCTCTGTCCACTTTAGTCTTTCCACTATTCTCTGTCCACTTTAGTCTTTCCACTATAGTCTCCACTTTATTCGGTCCATTACAGTCTTTCCACTATAGTCTTTCCACTATAGTCTGTCCACTTTAGTCTTTCCACTTTAGTCTTTCCACTATAGTCTCCACTTTATTCTGTCAACTACAGTCTTTCCACTTTAGTCTTTCCACTATTCTCTGTCCACTTTAGTCTTTCCACTATAGTCTTCACTTTATACTGTCCACTTCAGTGTGTACACTTTAGTCTGTTCACTGAGTCTTTCCACTTCAGTCTTTCCACTATAGTCTGTCCACTTTAGTCTTTCCACTTTAGTCTTTCCACTATAGTCTCCACTTTATTCTGCTCACTACAGTCTTTCCACTATAGTCTTTCCACTATAGTCTGTCCACTTTAGTCTTTCTACTATTATCTGTCCACTTTAGTCTTTCCACTATAGTCTCCACTTTATTCTGTCCACTACAGTCTTTCCACTATAGTCTTTCCACTAGAGTCTGTCCACTTTAGTCTTTCCACTTTAGTTTTTCCATTTTAGTCTTTCCACTATAGTCTGTCCACTTTAGTCTTTCCACTATTCTCTGTCCACTTTAGTCTTTCCACTATAGTCTCCACTTTCTTCTGTCCACTACAGTCTTTCCACTATAGTCTTTCCATTATAGTCTGTCCACTTTAGTCTTTCCACTTTAGTTTTTCCACTTTAGTCTGTCCACTTTATTCTGTCAACTTCAGTGTGAACACTTTAGTCTTTCCACTATAGTCTGTCCACTTTAGTCTTTCCACTATAGTCTTTCCATTATAGTCTGTCCACTTTAGTCTTTCCACTTTAGTCTTTCCACTATAGTCTCCACTTTATTCTGTCCACTACAGTCTTTCCAATTTAGTCTTTCCACTATTCTCTGTCCACTTTAGTCTTTCCACTATAGTCTCCACTTTATTCTGCTCACTACAGTCTTTCCACTATAGTCTTTTCACTATAGTCTGTCCACTTTAGTCTTTCTACTATTATCTGTCCACTTTAGTCTTTCCACTATAGTCTCCACTTTATTCTGTCCACTACAGTCTTTCCACTATAGTCTTTCCACTAGAGTCTGTCCACTTTAGTCTTTCCACTATAGTCTTTCCATTATAGTCTGTCCACTTTAGTCTTTCCACTTTAGTTTTTCCACTTTAGTCTGTCCACTTTATTCTGTCAACTTCAGTGTGACCACTTCAGTCTTTCCACTATAGTCTGTCCACTTTAGTCTTTCCACTATAGTCTTTCCATTATAGTCTGTCCACTTTAGTCTTTCCACTTTAGTCTTTCCACTATAGTCTCCACTTTATTCTGTCCACTACAGTCTTTCCAATTTAGTCTTTCCACTATTCTCTGTCCACTTTAGTCTTTCCACTATAGTCTCCACTTTATTCTGCTCACTACAGTCTTTCCACTATAGTCTTTTCACTATAGTCTGTCCACTTTAGTCTTTCTACTATTATCTGTCCACTTTAGTCTTTCCACTATAGTCTCCACTTTATTCTGTCCACTACAGTCTTTCCACTATAGTCTTTCCACTAGAGTCTGTCCACTTTAGTCTTTCCACTTTAGTTTTTCCATTTTAGTCTTTCCACTATAGTCTGTCCACTTTAGTCTTTCCACTATTCTCTGTCCACTTCAGTCTTTCCACTATACTCTCCACTTTATTCTGTCTACTACAGTCTTTCCACTATAGTCTTTCCACTATAGTCTGTCCACTTTAGTCTTTCCACTTTCGTCTTTCCACTTTAGTCTGTCCACTTTAGTCTTTCCACTATAGTTTGTCCACTTTAGTCTTTCCACTATTCTCTGTCCACTTTAGTCTTTCCACTTTAGTCTTTCCACTATAGTCTCCACTTTATTCTGTCCACTACAGTCTTTCCACTATAGTCTTTCCACTATAGTCTGTCCACTTTAGTCTTTCCACTTTAATCTTTCCACTTTAATCTTCCCACTTTAGTCTTTCCACTTTATTCTGTCCACTTCAGTGTGTACACTTTAGTCTGTCCGCTGAGTCTTTCAACTTCAGTCTTTCCACTATAGTCTGTCCACTTTAGTATTTCCACTTTAGTCGTTCCACTATAGTCTCCACTTTATTCTGTCCACTACAGTCTTTCCACTTTAGTCTTTCCAATCCTCTCTGTCCACTTTAGTTTTTCCATTATAGTCTCCTCTTTATTCTGTCCACTACAGTCTTTCCACTATCTTCTTTCCACTATAGTCTTTCCACTATAGTCAGTCCACTTTAGTCTTTCCACTATAGTCTGTCCATTTTAGTCTTTCCACTATTCTCTGTCCACTTTAGTCTTTCCACTACAGTCTCCACTTTATTCTGTCCACTACAGTCTTTCCACTATAGTATTCCCACTATAGTTTGTCCACTTTAGTCTTTCCACTTTAGTTTTTCCACTTTAGTCTGTCCACTTTAGTCTTTCCACTATAGTCTGTCCACTTTAGTCTTTCCACTTTAGTTTTTCCATTTTAGTCTTTCCACTATAGTCTGTCCACTATAGTCAGTCCACTTTAGTCTTTCCACTTTAGTTTTTCCATTTTAGTCTTTCCACTATAGTCTTTCCACTATAGTCAGTCCACTTTAGTCTTTCCACTATAGTCTGTCCATTTTAGTCTTTCCACTATTCTCTGTCCACTTTAGTCTTTCCACTACAGTCTCCACTTTATTCTGTCCACTACAGTCTTTCCACTATAGTATTCCCACTATAGTTTGTCCACTTTAGTCTTTCCACTTTAGTTTTTCCACTTGAGTCTGTCCACTTTAGTCTTTCCACTATAGTCTGTCCACTTTAGTCTTTCCACTTTAGTTTTTCCATTTTAGTCTTTCCACTATAGTCTGTCCACTTTAGTCTTTCCACTATTCCCTGTCCACTTTAGTCTTTCCACTATAGTCTCCACTTTATTCTGTCCACTACAGTCTTTCCACTTTCGTCTTTCCACTTTAGTCTGTCCACTTTAGTCTTTCCACTATAGTTTGTCCACTTTAGTCTTTCCACTTTAGTTTTTCCACTTTAGTCTGTCCACTTTAGTCTTTCCACTATAGTCTATCCACTTTAGTCTTTCCACTTTAGTCTTTCCACTTTATTCTGTCCACTTTATTCTGTCCACTACAGTCTTTCCACTATAGTCTTTCCACTATAGTCTGTCCACTTTAGTCTTTCCACTTTAGTCTTTCCACTATAGTCTCCACTTTATTCTGTCCACTACAGTCTTTCCACTTTAGTCTTTCCACTATTCTCTGTCCACTTTAGTCTTTCCACTTTAGTCTTTCCACTATAGTCTTCACTTTATACTGTCCACTTCAGTGTGTACACTTTAGTCTGTTCACTGAGTCTTTCCACTTCAGTCTTTCCACTATAGTCTGTCCACTTTAGTCTTTCCACTTTAGTCATTCCACTATAGTCTCCACTTTATTCTGCTCACTACAGTCTTTCCACTATAGTCTGTCCACTTTAGTCTTTCTACTATTATCTGTCCACTTTAGTCTTTCCACTATAGTCTCCACTTTATTCTGTCCACTACAGTCTTTCCACTATAGTCTTTCCACTATAGTCTGTCCACTTTAGTCTTTCCACTTTAGTTTTTCCATTTTAGTCTTTCCACTATTCTCTGTCCACTTTAGTCTTTCCACTATAGTCTCCACTTTATTCTGTCCACTACAGTCTTTCCACTATAGTCTTTCCACTAGAGTCTGTCCACTTTAGTCTTTCCACTTTAGTTTTTCCATTTTAGTCTTTCCACTATAGTCTGTCCACTTTAGTCTTTCCACTATTCTCTTTCCACTTCAGTCTTTCCACTATACTCTCCACTTTATTCTGTCTACTACAGTCTTTCCACTATAGTCTTTCCACTATAGTCTGTCCACTTTAGTCTTTCCACTTTCGTCTTTCCACTTTAGTCTGTCCACTTTAGTCTTTCCACTATAGTTTGTCCACTTTAGTCTTTCCACTATTCTCTGTCCACTTTAGTCTTTCCACTTTAGTCTTTCCACTATAGTCTCCACTTTATTCTGTCCACTACAGTCTTTCCACTATAGTCTTTCCACTATAGTCTGTCCACTTTAGTCTTTCCACTTTAATCTTTCCACTTTAGTCTTTCCACTTTAGTCTTTCCACTTTTTTCTGTCCACTTCAGTGTGTACACTTTAGTCTGTCCGCTGAGTCTTTCAACTTCAGTCTTTCCACTATAGTCTGTCCACTTTAGTATTTCCACTTTAGTCGTTCCACTATACTCTCCACTTTATTCTGTCCACTACAGTCTTTCCACTATAGTCTTTCCACTATAGTCTGTCCACTTTAGTCTTTCCACTTTCGTCTTTCCACTTTAGTCTGTCCACTTTAGTCTTTCCACTATAGTTTGTCCACTTTAGTCTTTCCACTTTAGTTTTTCCACTTTAGTCTGTCCACTTTAGTCTTTCCACTATAGTCTATCCACTTTAGTCTTTCCACTTTAGTCTTTCCACTTTATTCTGTCCACTTTTTTCTGTCCACTACAGTCTTTCCACTATAGTCTTTCCACTTTAGTTTTTCCATTTTAGTCTTTCCAATACTCTCTGTCCACTTTAGTTTTTCCATTATAGTCTCCACTTTATTCTGTCCACTACAGTCTTTCCACTATAGTCTTTCCACTATAGTCTGTCCACTTTAGTCTTTTCACTATAGTCTGTCCACTTTAGTCTTTCCACTATTCTCTGTCCACTTTAGTCTTTCCACTATAGTCTCCACTTTAGTCTGTCCACTACAGTCTTTCCACTATAGTCTTTCCACTATAGTTTGTCCACTTTAGTCTTTCCACTTTAGTTTTTCCACTTTGGTCTGTCCACTTTAGTCTTTCCACTATAGTCTATCCACTTTAGTCTTTCCACTTTAGTCTTTCCACTTTATTCTGTCCACTTCAGTGTGTACACTTTAGTCTGTCCACTGAGTCTTTCCACTTCAGTCTTTCCACTATAGTCTCCACTTTATTCTGTCCACTACAGTCTTTCCAATTTAGTCTTTCCACTATTCTCTGTCCACTTTAGTCTATCCACTATAGTCTCCACTTTATTCTGTCCACTACAGTCTTTCCACTATAGTCTTTCCACTATAATCTGTCCACTTTAGTCTTTCCACTATTCTCTGTCCACTTTATTCTTTCCACTATAGTCTCCACTTTATTCTGTCCACTACAGTCTTTCCACTATAGTCTTACCACTATAGTCTGTCCACTTTAGTCTTTCCACTTTAGTTTTTCCACTTTAGTCTGTCCACTTCAGTCTTTCCACTATAGTCTGTCCACTTTAGTCTTTCCACTATAGTTTGTCCACTTTAGTCTTTCCACTATTCTCTGTCCACTTTAGTTTTTCCACTTTAGTCTGTCCACTTTAGTCTTTCCACTATAGTCTATCCACTTTAGTCTTTCCACTTTATTCTGTCCACTTCAGTGTGTACACTTTAGTCTGTCCACTGAGTCTTTCCACTTCAGTCTTTCCACTATAGTCTCCACTTTATTCTGTCCACTACAGTCTTTCCAATTTAGTCTTTCCACTATTCTCTGTCCACTTTAGTCTATCCACTATAGTCTCCACTTTATTCTGTCCACTACAGTCTTTCCACTATAGTCTTTCCACTATAATCTGTCCACTTTAGTCTTTCCACTATTCTCTGTCCACTTTATTCTTTCCACTATAGTCTCCACTTTATTCTGTCCACTACAGTCTTTCCACTATAGTCTTACCACTATAGTCTGTCCACTTTAGTCTTTCCACTTTAGTTTTTCCACTTTAGTCTGTCCACTTCAGTCTTTCCACTATAGTCTGTCCACTTTAGTCTTTCCACTATAGTTTGTCCACTTTAGTCTTTCCACTATTCTCTGTCCACTTTAGTCTTTCCACTATAGTCTCCACTTTAGTCTGTCCACTACAGTCTTTCCACTATAGTCTTTCCACTATAGTTTGTCCACTACAGTCTTTCCACTATAGTCTTTCCACTATAGTCTGTCCACTTTAGTCTTTCCACTTTAATCTTTCCACTTTAGTCTTTCCACTTTAGTCTTTCAACTTTATTCTGTCCACTTCAGTGTGTACACTTTAGTCTGTCCGCTGAGTCTTTCAACTTCAGTCTTTCCACTATAGTCTCCACTTTATTCTGTCCACTACAGTCTTTCCAATTTAGTCTTTCCACTATTCTCTGTCCACTTTAGTCTATCCACTATAGTCTCCACTTTATTCTATATAGTCTATCCACTATAGTCTCCACTTTATTCTGTCCACTACAGTCTTTCCACTATAGTCTTTCCACTACAATCTGTCCACTTTAGTCTTTCCACTATTCTCTGTCCACTTTATTCTTTCCACTATAGTCTCCACTTTATTCTGTCCACTACAGTCTTTCCACTATAGTCTTACCACTATAGTCTGTCCACTTTAGTCTTTCCACTTTAGTTTTTCCACTTTAGTCTGTCCACTTCAGTCTTTCCACTACAGTCTGTCCACTTTAGTCTTTCCACTATAGTTTGTCCACTTTAGTCTTTCCACTATTCTCTGTCCACTTTAGTTTTTCCACTTTAGTCTGTCCACTTTAGTCTTTCCACTATAGTCTATCCACTTTAGTCTTTCCACTTTAGTCTTTCCACTTTATTCTGTCCACTTCAGTGTGTACACTTTAGTCTGTCCACTGAGTCTTTCCACTTCAGTCTTTCCACTATAGTCTCCACTTTATTCTGTCCACTACAGTCTTTCCAATTTAGTCTTTCCACTATTCTCTGTCCACTTTAGTCTATCCACTATAGTCTCCACTTGATTCTGCCCACTACAGTCTTTCCACTATAGTCTTTCCACTATAATCTGTCCACTTTAGTCTTTCCACTATTCTCTGTCCACTTTATTCTTTCCACTATAGTCTCCACTTTATTCTGTCCACTACAGTCTTTCCACTATAGTCTTACCACTATAGTCTGTCCACTTTAGTCTTTCCACTATAGTCTGTCCACTTTAGTATTTCCACTTTAGTCGTTCCACTATAGTCTCCACTTTATTCTGTCCACTACAGTCTTTCCACTTTAGTCTTTCCAATCCTCTCTGTCCACTTTAGTTTTTCCATTATAGTCTCCTCTTTATTCTGTCCACTACAGTCTTTCCACTATCTTCTTTCCACTATAGTCTTTCCACTATAGTCAGTCCACTTTAGTTTTTCCACTATAGTCTGTCCATTTTAGTCTTTCCACTATTCTCTGTCCACTTTAGTCTTTCCACTTTAGTTTTTCCACTTTAGTCTGTCCACTTTAGTCTTTCCACTATAGTCTGTCCACTTTAGTCTTTCCACTTTAGTTTTTCCATTTTAGTCTTTCCAGTATAGTCTGTCCACTATAGTCAGTCCACTTTAGTCTTTCCACTTTAGTTTTTCCATTTTAGTCTTTCCACTATAGTCTTTCCACTATAGTCAGTCCACTTTAGTCTTTCCACTATAGTCTGTCCATTTTAGTCTTTCCACTATTCTCTGTCCACTTTAGTCTTTCCACTACAGTCTCCACTTTATTCTGTCCACTACAGTCTTTCCACTATAGTATTCCCACTATAGTTTGTCCACTTTAGTCTTTCCACTTTAGTTTTTCCACTTTAGTCTGTCCACTTTAGTCTTTCCACTATAGTCTGTCCACTTTAGTCTTTCCACTTTAGTTTTTCCATTTTAGTCTTTCCACTATAGTCTGTCCACTTTAGTCTTTCCACTATTCCCTGTCCACTTTAGTCTTTCCACTATAGTCTCCACTTTATTCTGTCCACTACAGTCTTTCCACTTTCGTCTTTCCACTTTAGTCTGTCCACTTTAGTCTTTCCACTATAGTTTGTCCACTTTAGTCTTTCCACTTTAGTTTTTCCACTTTAGTCTGTCCACTTTAGTCTTTCCACTATAGTCTATCCACTTTAGTCTTTCCACTTTAGTCTTTCCACTTTATTCTGTCCACTTTATTCTGTCCACTACAGTCTTTCCACTATAGTCTTTCCACTATAGTCTGTCCACTTTAGTCTTTCCACTTTAGTCTTTCCACTATAGTCTCCACTTTATTCTGTCCACTACAGTCTTTCCACTTTAGTCTTTCCACTATTCTCTGTCCACTTTAGTCTTTCCACTTTAGTCTTTCCACTATAGTCTTCACTTTATACTGTCCACTTCAGTGTGTACACTTTAGTCTGTTCACTGAGTCTTTCCACTTCAGTCTTTCCACTATAGTCTGTCCACTTTAGTCTTTCCACTTTAGTCATTCCACTATAGTCTCCACTTTATTCTGCTCACTACAGTCTTTCCACTATAGTCTGTCCACTTTAGTCTTTCTACTATTATCTGTCCACTTTAGTCTTTCCACTATAGTCTCCACTTTATTCTGTCCACTACAGTCTTTCCACTATAGTCTTTCCACTATAGTCTGTCCACTTTAGTCTTTCCACTTTAGTTTTTCCATTTTAGTCTTTCCACTATTCTCTGTCCACTTTAGTCTTTCCACTATAGTCTCCACTTTATTCTGTCCACTACAGTCTTTCCACTATAGTCTTTCCACTAGAGTCTGTCCACTTTAGTCTTTCCACTTTAGTTTTTCCATTTTAGTCTTTCCACTATAGTCTGTCCACTTTAGTCTTTCCACTATTCTCTTTCCACTTCAGTCTTTCCACTATACTCTCCACTTTATTCTGTCTACTACAGTCTTTCCACTATAGTCTTTCCACTATAGTCTGTCCACTTTAGTCTTTCCACTTTCGTCTTTCCACTTTAGTCTGTCCACTTTAGTCTTTCCACTATAGTTTGTCCACTTTAGTCTTTCCACTATTCTCTGTCCACTTTAGTCTTTCCACTTTAGTCTTTCCACTATAGTCTCCACTTTATTCTGTCCACTACAGTCTTTCCACTATAGTCTTTCCACTATAGTCTGTCCACTTTAGTCTTTCCACTTTAATCTTTCCACTTTAGTCTTTCCACTTTAGTCTTTCCACTTTTTTCTGTCCACTTCAGTGTGTACACTTTAGTCTGTCCGCTGAGTCTTTCAACTTCAGTCTTTCCACTATAGTCTGTCCACTTTAGTATTTCCACTTTAGTCGTTCCACTATACTCTCCACTTTATTCTGTCCACTACAGTCTTTCCACTATAGTCTTTCCACTATAGTCTGTCCACTTTAGTCTTTCCACTTTCGTCTTTCCACTTTAGTCTGTCCACTTTAGTCTTTCCATTATAGTTTGTCCACTTTAGTCTTTCCACTTTAGTTTTTCCACTTTAGTCTGTCCACTTTAGTCTTTCCACTATAGTCTATCCACTTTAGTCTTTCCACTTTAGTCTTTCCACTTTATTCTGTCCACTTTTTTCTGTCCACTACAGTCTTTCCACTATAGTCTTTCCACTTTAGTTTTTCCATTTTAGTCTTTCCAATACTCTCTGTCCACTTTAGTTTTTCCATTATAGTCTCCACTTTATTCTGTCCACTACAGTCTTTCCACTATAGTCTTTCCACTATAGTCTGTCCACTTTAGTCTTTTCACTATAGTCTGTCCACTTTAGTCTTTCCACTATTCTCTGTCCACTTTAGTCTTTCCACTATAGTCTCCACTTTAGTCTGTCCACTACAGTCTTTCCACTATAGTCTTTCCACTATAGTTTGTCCACTTTAGTCTTTCCACTTTAGTTTTTCCACTTTGGTCTGTCCACTTTAGTCTTTCCACTATAGTCTATCCACTTTAGTCTTTCCACTTTAGTCTTTCCACTTTATTCTGTCCACTTCAGTGTGTACACTTTAGTCTGTCCACTGAGTCTTTCCACTTCAGTCTTTCCACTATAGTCTCCACTTTATTCTGTCCACTACAGTCTTTCCAATTTAGTCTTTCCACTATTCTCTGTCCACTTTAGTCTATCCACTATAGTCTCCACTTTATTCTGTCCACTACAGTCTTTCCACTATAGTCTTTCCACTATAATCTGTCCACTTTAGTCTTTCCACTATTCTCTGTCCACTTTTTTCTTTCCACTATAGTCTCCACTTTATTCTGTCCACTACAGTCTTTCCACTATAGTCTTACCACTATAGTCTGTCCACTTTAGTCTTTCCACTTTAGTTTTTCCACTTTAGTCTGTCCACTTCAGTCTTTCCACTATAGTCTGTCCACTTTAGTCTTTCCACTATAGTTTGTCCACTTTAGTCTTTCCACTATTCTCTGTCCACTTTAGTTTTTCCACTTTAGTCTGTCCACTTTAGTCTTTCCACTATAGTCTATCCACTTTAGTCTTTCCACTTTATTCTGTCCACTTCAGTGTGTACACTTTAGTCTGTCCACTGAGTCTTTCCACTTCAGTCTTTCCACTATAGTCTCCACTTTATTCTGTCCACTACAGTCTTTCCAATTTAGTCTTTCCACTATTCTCTGTCCACTTTAGTCTATCCACTATAGTCTCCACTTTATTCTGTCCACTACAGTCTTTCCACTATAGTCTTTCCACTATAATCTGTCCACTTTAGTCTTTCCACTATTCTCTGTCCACTTTATTCTTTCCACTATAGTCTCCACTTTATTCTGTCCACTACAGTCTTTCCACTATAGTCTTACCACTATAGTCTGTCCACTTTAGTCTTTCCACTTTAGTTTTTCCACTTTAGTCTGTCCACTTCAGTCTTTCCACTATAGTCTGTCCACTTTAGTCTTTCCACTATAGTTTGTCCACTTTAGTCTTTCCACTATTCTCTGTCCACTTTAGTCTTTCCACTATAGTCTCCACTTTAGTCTGTCCACTACAGTCTTTCCACTATAGTCTTTCCACTATAGTTTGTCCACTACAGTCTTTCCACTATAGTCTTTCCACTATAGTCTGTCCACTTTAGTCTTTCCACTTTAATCTTTCCACTTTAGTCTTTCCACTTTAGTCTTTCAACTTTATTCTGTCCACTTCAGTGTGTACACTTTAGTCTGTCCGCTGAGTCTTTCAACTTCAGTCTTTCCACTATAGTCTCCACTTTATTCTGTCCACTACAGTCTTTCCAATTTAGTCTTTCCACTATTCTCTGTCCACTTTAGTCTATCCACTATAGTCTCCACTTTATTCTATATAGTCTATCTACTATAGTCTCCACTTTATTCTGTCCACTACAGTCTTTCCACTATAGTCTTTCCACTACAATCTGTCCACTTTAGTCTTTCCACTATTCTCTGTCCACTTTATTCTTTCCACTATAGTCTCCACTTTATTCTGTCCACTACAGTCTTTCCACTATAGTCTTACCACTATAGTCTGTCCACTTTAGTCTTTCCACTTTAGTTTTTCCACTTTAGTCTGTCCACTTCAGTCTTTCCACTACAGTCTGTCCACTTTAGTCTTTCCACTATAGTTTGTCCACTTTAGTCTTTCCACTATTCTCTGTCCACTTTAGTTTTTCCACTTTAGTCTGTCCACTTTAGTCTTTCCACTATAGTCTATCCACTTTAGTCTTTCCACTTTAGTCTTTCCACTTTATTCTGTCCACTTCAGTGTGTACACTTTAGTCTGTCCACTGAGTCTTTCCACTTCAGTCTTTCCACTATAGTCTCCACTTTATTCTGTCCACTACAGTCTTTCCAATTTAGTCTTTCCACTATTCTCTGTCCACTTTAGTCTATCCACTATAGTCTCCACTTGATTCTGCCCACTACAGTCTTTCCACTATAGTCTTTCCACTATAATCTGTCCACTTTAGTCTTTCCACTATTCTCTGTCCACTTTATTCTTTCCACTATAGTCTCCACTTTATTCTGTCCACTACAGTCTTTCCACTATAGTCTTACCACTATAGTCTGTCCACTTTAGTCTTTCCACTTTAGTTTTTCCACTTTAGTCTGTCCACTTCAGTCTTTCCACTATAGTCTGTCCACTTTAGTCTTTCCACTATAGTTTGTCCACTTTAGTCTTTCCACTATTCTCTGTCCACTTTAGTCTTTCCACTTTAGTCTTTCCACTATAGTCTCCACTTTATTCTGTCCACTACAGTCTTTCCACTATAGTTTTTCCACTATAGTCTGTCCACTTTAGTCTTTCCACTTTAATCTTTCCACTTTAGTCTTTCCACTTTAGTCTTTCCACTTTATTCTGTCCACTTCAGTGTGTACACTTTAGTCTGTCCGCTGAGTCTTTCAACTTCAGTCTTTCCACTATAGTCTGTCCACTTTAGTATTTCCACTTTAGTCGTTCCACTATAGTCTCCACTTTATTCTGTCCACTACAGTCTTTCCACTTTAGTCTTTCCAATCCTCTCTGTCCACTTTAGTTTTTTCCATTATAGTCTCCTCTTTATTCTGTCCACTACAGTCTTTCCACTATCTTCTTTCCACTATAGTCTTTCCACTATAGTCTGTCCACTTTAGTCTTTCCACTATAGTCTGTCCACTTTAGTCTTTCCACTATTCTCTGTCCACTTCAGTCTTTCCACTACAGTCTCCACTTTATTCTGTCCACTACAGTCTTTCCACTATAGTATTCCCACTATAGTTTGTCCACTTTAGTCTTTCCACTTTAGTTTTTCCACTTTAGTCTGTCCACTTTAGTCTTTCCACTATAGTCTGTCCACTTTAGTCTTTCCACTTTAGTTTTTCCATTTTAGTCTTTCCACTATAGTCTGTCAACTTTAGTCTTTCCACTATTCTCTGTCCACTTTAGTCTTTCCACTATACTCTCCACTGTATTCTGTCCACTACAGTCTTTCCACTATAGTCTTTCCACTATAGTCTGTCCACTTTAGTCTTTCCACTTTCGTCTTTCCACTTTAGTCTGTCCACTTTAGTCTTTCCACTATAGTTTGACCACTTTAGTCTTTCCACTTTAGTTTTTCCACTTTAGTCTGTCCACTTCAGTCTTTCCACTATAGTCTATCCACTTTAGTCTTTCCACTTTAGTCTTTCCACTTTATTCTGTCCACTTTATTATGTCCACTACAGTCTTTCCACTATAGTCTTTCCACTATAGTCTGTCCACTTTAGTCTTTCCACTTTAGTCTTTCCACTATAGTCTCCACTTTATTCTGTCCACTACAGTCTTTCCACTTTAGTCTTTCCACTATTCTCTGTCCACTTTAGTCTTTCCACTTTAGTCTTTCCACTATAGTCTTCACTTTATACTGTCCACTTCAGTGTGTACACTTTAGTCTGTTCACTGAGTCTTTCCACTTCAGTCTTTCCACTATAGTCTGTCCACTTTAGTCTTTCCACTTTAGTCATTCCACTATAGTCTCCACTTTATTCTGCTCACTACAGTCTTTCCACTATAGTCTTTCCACTATAGTCTGTCCACTTTAGTCTTTCTACTATTATCTGTCCACTTTAGTCTTTCCACTATAGTCTCCACTTTATTCTGTCCACTACAGTCTTTCCACTATAGTCTTTCCACTATAGTCTGTCCACTTTAGTCTTTCCACTTTAGTTTTTCCATTTTAGTCTTTCCACTATTCTCTGTCCACTTTAGTCTTTCCACTATAGTCTCCACTTTATTCTGTCCACTACAGTCTTTCCACTATAGTCTTTCCACTAGAGTCTTTCCACTATAGTCTGTCCACTTTAGTCTTTCTACTATTATCTGTCCACTTTAGTCTTTCCACTATAGTCTCCACTTTATTCTGTCCACTACAGTCTTTCCACTATAGTCTTTCCACTATAGTCTGTCCACTTTAGTCTTTCCACTTTAGTTTTTCCATTTTAGTCTTTCCACTATTCTCTGTCCACTTTAGTCTTTCCACTATAGTCTCCACTTTATTCTGTCCACTACAGTCTTTCCACTATAGTCTTTCCACTAGAGTCTGTCCACTTTAGTCTTTCCACTTTAGTTTTTCCATTTTAGTCTTTCCACTATAGTCTGTCCACTTTAGTCTTTCCACTAATCTCTGTCCACTTCAGTCTTTCCACTATACTCTCCACTTTATTCTGTCTACTACAGTCTTTCCACTATAGTCTTTCCACTATAGTCTGTCCACTTTAGTCTTTCCACTTTCGTCTTTCCACTTTAGTCTGTCCACTTTAGTCTTTCCACTATAGTTTGTCCACTTTAGTCTTTCCACTATTCTCTGTCCACTTTAGTCTTTCCACTTTAATCTTTCCACTATAGTCTCCACTTTATTCTGTCCACTACAGTCTTTCCACTATAGTCTTTCCACTATAGTCTGTCCACTTTAGTCTTTCCACTTTAATCTTTCCACTTTAGTCTTTCCACTTTAGTCTTTCCACTTTATTCTGTCCACTTCAGTGTGTACACTTTAGTCTGTCCGCTGAGTCTTTCAACTTCAGTCTTTCCACTATAGTCTGTCCACTTTAGTATTTCCACTTTAGTCGTTCCACTATAGTCTCCACTTTATTCTGTCCACTACAGTCTTTCCACTTTAGTCTTTCCAATCCTCTCTGTCCACTTTAGTTTTTCCATTATAGTCTCCTCTTTATTCTGTCCACTACAGTCTTTCCACTATCTTCTTTCCACTATAGTCTTTCCACTATAGTCTGTCCACTTTAGTCTTTCCACTATAGTCTGTCCACTTTAGTCTTTCCACTATTCTCTGTCCACTTTAGTCTTTCCACTACAGTCTCCACTTTATTCTGTCCACTACAGTCTTTCCACTATAGTATTCCCACTATAGTTTGTCCACTTTAGTCTTTCCACTTTAGTTTTTCCACTTTAGTCTGTCCACTTTAGTCTTTCCACTATAGTCTGTCCACTTTAGTCTTTCCACTTTAGTTTTTCCATTTTAGTCTTTCCACTATAGTCTGTCCACTTTAGTCTTTCCACTATTCCCTGTCCACTTTAGTCTTTCCACTATAGTCTCCACTTTATTCTGTCCACTACAGTCTTTCCACTATAGTCTTTCCACTATAGTCTGTCAAGTTTAGTCTTTCCACTATTCTCTGTCCACTTTAGTCTTTCCACTATACCCTCCACTTTATTCTGTCCACTACAGTCTTTCCACTATAGTCTTTCCACTATAGTCTGTCCACTTTAGTCTTTCCACTTTCGTCTTTCCACTTTAGTCTGTCCACTTTAGTCTTTCCACTATAGTTTGTCCACTTTAGTCTTTCCACTTTAGTTTTTCCACTTTAGTCTGTCCACTTTAGTCTTTCCACTATAGTCTATCCACTTTAGTCTTTCCACTTTAGTCTTTCCACTTTATTCTGTCCACTTTATTCTGTCCACTACAGTCTTTCCACTATAGTCTTTCCACTTTAGTTTTTCCATTTTAGTCTTTCCAATACTCTCTGTCCACTTTAGTTTTTCCATTATAGTCTCGACTTTATTCTGTCCACTACAGTCTTTCCACTATAGTCTTTCCACTATAGTCTGTCCACTTTAGTCTTTTCACTATAGTCTGTCCACTTTAGTCTTTCCACTATTCTCTGTCCACTTTAGTCTTTCCACTATAGTCTCCACTTTATTCTGTCCACTACAGTCTTTCCACTATAGTCTTTCCACTATAGTTTGTCCACTTTAGTCTTTCCACTTTAGTTTTTCCACTTTAGTCTGTCCACTTTAGTCTTTCCACTATAGTCTATCCACTTTAGTCTTTCCACTTTAGTCTTTCCACTTTATTCTGTCCACTTCAGTGTGTACACTTTAGTCTGTCCACTGAGTCTTTCCACTCCAGTCTTTCCACTATAGTCTCCACTTTATTCTGTCCACTACAGTCTTTCCACTATAGTCTTTCCACTATAATCTGTCCACTTTAGTCTTTCCACGATTCTCTGTCCACTTTATTCTTTCCACTATAGTCTCCACTTTATTCTGTCCACTACAGTCTTTCCACTATAGTCTTTCCACTATAATCTGTCCACTTTAGTCTTTCCACGATTCTCTGTCCACTTTATTCTGTCCACTACAGTCTTTCCACTATAGTCTTACCACTATAGTCTGTCCACTTTAGTCTTTCCACTTTAGTTTTTCCACTTTAGTCTGTCCACTTCAGTCTTTCCACTATAGTCTGTCCACTTTAGTCTTTCCACTTTAGTCTTTCCACTATAGTCTCCACTTTATTCTGTCCACTACAGTCTTTCCACTATATTTTTTCCACTATAGTCTGTCCACTTTAGTCTTTCCACTATTCTCTGTCCACTTTAGTCTTTCCACTATTCTCTGTCCACTTTAGTCTTTCCACTATAGTCTCCACTTTATTCTGTCCATTACAGTCTTTCTACTATAGTCTTTCCACTATAGTCTATCCACTTTAGTCTTTCCACTTTAGTTTTTCCACTTTAGTCTGTCCACTTTAGTCTTTCCACTATAGTCTGTCCACTTTAGTCTTTCCACTTTAGTTTTTCCATTTTAGTCTTTCCACTATAGTCTGTCCACTTTAGTCTTTCCACTATTCCCTGTCCACTTTAGTCTTTCCACTATAGTCTCCACTTTATTCTGTCCACTACAGTCTTTCCACTATAGTCTTTCCACTATAGTCTGTCAACTTTAGTCTTTCCACTATTCTCTGTCCACTTTAGTCTTTCCACTATACTCTCCACTTTATTCTGTCCACTACAGTCTTTCCACTATAGTCTTTCCACTATAGTCTGTCCACTTTAGTCTTTCCACTTTCGTCTTTCCACTTTAGTCTGTCCACTTTAGTCTTTCCACTATAGTTTGTCCACTTTAGTCTTTCCACTTAAGTTTTTCCACTTTAGTCTGTCCACTTTAGTCTTTCTACTATAGTCTATCCACTTTAGTCTTTCCACTTTAGTATTTCCACTTTATTCTGTCCACTTTATTCTGTCCACTACAGTCTTTCCACTATAGTCTTTCCACTATAGTCTGTCCACTTTAGTCTTTCCACTTTAGTCTTTCCACTATAGTCTCCACTTTATTCTGTCCACTACAGTCTTTCCACTATAGTCTTTCTACTATAGTCTGTCCACTTTAGTCTTTCCACTTTAATCTTTCTACTTTAGTCTTTCCACTTTAGTCTTTCCACTTTATTCTGTCCACTTCAGTGTGTACACTTTAGTCTGTCCGCTGAGTCTTTCAACTTCAGTCTTTCCACTATAGTCTGTCCACTTTAGTATTTCCACTTTAGTCGTTCCACTATAGTCTCCACTTTATTCTGTCCACTACAGTCTTTCCACTATATTTTTTCCACTATAGTCTGTCCACTTTAGTCTTTCCACTATTCCCTGTCCACTTTAGTCTTTCCACTATAGTCTCCACTTTATTCTGTCCACTACAGGCTTTCCACTATAGTCTTTCCACTATAGTCTGTCAACTTTAGTCTTTCCACTATTCTCTGTCCACTTTAGTCTTTCCACTATTCTCTGTCCACTTTAGTCTATCCACTATAGTCTCCACTTTATTCTGTCCACTACAGTCTTTCCACTATAGTCTTTCCACTATAATCTGTCCACTTTAGTCTTTCCACTATTCTCTGTCCACTTTATTCTTTCCACTATAGTCTCCACTTTATTCTGTCCACTACAGTCTTTCCACTATAGTCTTACCACTATAGTCTGTCCACTTTAGTCTTTCCACTTTAGTTTTTCCACTTTAGTCTGTCCACTTCAGTCTTTCCACTATAGTCTTTCCACTATAATCTGTCCACTTTAGTCTTTCCACTATTCTCTGTCCACTTTATTCTTTCCACTATAGTCTCCTCTTTATTCTGTCCACTACAGTCTTTCCACTATCTTCTTTCCACTATAGTCTTTCCACTATAGTCTGTCCACTTTAGTCTTTCCACTATAGTCTGTCCACTTTAGTCTTTCCACTATTCTCTGTCCACTTTAGTCTTTCCACTACAGTCTCCACTTTATTCTGTCCACTACAGTCTTTCCACTATAGTATTCCCACTATAGTTTGTCCACTTTAGTCTTTCCACTTTAGTTTTTCCACTTTAGTCTGTCCACTTTAGTCTTTCCACTATAGTCTGTCCACTTTAGTCTTTCCACTTTAGTTTTTCCATTTTAGTCTTTCCACTATAGTCTGTCCACTTTAGTCTTTCCACTATTCCCTGTCCACTTTAGTCTTTCCACTATAGTCTCCACTTTATTCTGTCCACTACAGTCTTTCCACTATAGTCTTTCCACTATAGTCTGTCAAGTTTAGTCTTTCCACTATTCTCTGTCCACTTTAGTCTTTCCACTATACCCTCCACTTTATTCTGTCCACTACAGTCTTTCCACTATAGTCTTTCCACTATAGTCTGTCCACTTTAGTCTTTCCACTTTCGTCTTTCCACTTTAGTCTGTCCACTTTAGTCTTTCCACTATAGTTTGTCCACTTTAGTCTTTCCACTTTAGTTTTTCCACTTTAGTCTGTCCACTTTAGTCTTTCCACTATAGTCTATCCACTTTAGTCTTTCCACTTTAGTCTTTCCACTTTATTCTGTCCACTTTATTCTGTCCACTACAGTCTTTCCACTATAGTCTTTCCACTTTAGTTTTTCCATTTTAGTCTTTCCAATACTCTCTGTCCACTTTAGTTTTTCCATTATAGTCTCGACTTTATTCTGTCCACTACAGTCTTTCCACTATAGTCTTTCCACTATAGTCTGTCCACTTTAGTCTTTTCACTATAGTCTGTCCACTTTAGTCTTTCCACTATTCTCTGTCCACTTTAGTCTTTCCACTATAGTCTCCACTTTATTCTGTCCACTACAGTCTTTCCACTATAGTCTTTCCACTATAGTTTGTCCACTTTAGTCTTTCCACTTTAGTTTTTCCACTTTAGTCTGTCCACTTTAGTCTTTCCACTATAGTCTATCCACTTTAGTCTTTCCACTTTAGTCTTTCCACTTTATTCTGTCCACTTCAGTGTGTACACTTTAGTCTGTCCACTGAGTCTTTCCACTCCAGTCTTTCCACTATAGTCTCCACTTTATTCTGTCCACTACAGTCTTTCCACTATAGTCTTTCCACTATAATCTGTCCACTTTAGTCTTTCCACGATTCTCTGTCCACTTTATTCTTTCCACTATAGTCTCCACTTTATTCTGTCCACTACAGTCTTTCCACTATAGTCTTTCCACTATAATCTGTCCACTTTAGTCTTTCCACGATTCTCTGTCCACTTTATTCTTTCCACTATAGTCTCCACTTTATTCTGTCCACTACAGTCTTTCCACTATAGTCTTACCACTATAGTCTGTCCACTTTAGTCTTTCCACTTTAGTTTTTCCACTTTAGTCTGTCCACTTCAGTCTTTCCACTATAGTCTGTCCACTTTAGTCTTTCCACTTTAGTCTTTCCACTTTAGTCTTTCCACTATATTTTTTCCACTATAGTCTGTCCACTTTAGTCTTTCCACTATTCTCTGTCCACTTTAGTCTTTCCACTATTCTCTGTCCACTTTAGTCTTTCCACTATAGTCTCCACTTTATTCTGTCCATTACAGTCTTTCCACTATAGTCTTTCCACTATAGTCTATCCACTTTAGTCTTTCCACTTTAGTTTTTCCACTTTAGTCTGTCCACTTTAGTCTTTCCACTATAGTCTGTCCACTTTAGTCTTTCCACTTTAGTTTTTCCATTTTAGTCTTTCCACTATAGTCTGTCCACTTTAGTCTTTCCACTATTCCCTGTCCACTTTAGTCTTTCCACTATAGTCTCCACTTTATTCTGTCCACTACAGTCTTTCCACTATAGTCTTTCCACTATAGTCTGTCAACTTTAGTCTTTCCACTATTCTCTGTCCACTTTAGTCTTTCCACTATACTCTCCACTTTATTCTGTCCACTACAGTCTTTCCACTATAGTCTTTCCACTATAGTCTGTCCACTTTAGTCTTTCCACTTTCGTCTTTCCACTTTAGTCTGTCCACTTTAGTCTTTCCACTATAGTTTGTCCACTTTAGTCTTTCCACTTAAGTTTTTCCACTTTAGTCTGTCCACTTTAGTCTTTCCACTATAGTCTATCCACTTTAGTCTTTCCACTTTAGTATTTCCACTTTATTCTGTCCACTTTATTCTGTCCACTACAGTCTTTCCACTATAGTCTTTCCACTATAGTCTGTCCACTTTAGTCTTTCCACTTTAGTCTTTCCACTATAGTCTCCACTTTATTCTGTCCACTACAGTCTTTGCACTATAGTCTTTCTACTATAGTCTGTCCACTTTAGTCTTTCCACTTTAATCTTTCTACTTTAGTCTTTCCACTTTAGTCTTTCCACTTTATTCTGTCCACTTCAGTGTGTACACTTTAGTCTGTCCGCTGAGTCTTTCAACTTCAGTCTTTCCACTATAGTCTGTCCACTTTAGTATTTCCACTTTAGTCGTTCCACTATAGTCTCCACTTTATTCTGTCCACTACAGTCTTTCCACTATATTTTTTCCACTATAGTCTGTCCACTTTAGTCTTTCCACTATTCCCTGTCCACTTTAGTCTTTCCACTATAGTCTCCACTTTATTCTGTCCACTACAGTCTTTCCACTATAGTCTTTCCACTATAGTCTGTCAACTTTAGTCTTTCCACTATTCTCTGTCCACTTTAGTCTTTCCACTATTCTCTGTCCACTTTAGTCTATCCACTATAGTCTCCACTTTATTCTGTCCACTACAGTCTTTCCACTATAGTCTTTCCACTATAATCTGTCCACTTTAGTCTTTCCACTATTCTCTGTCCACTTTATTCTTTCCACTATAGTCTCCACTTTATTCTGTCCACTACAGTCTTTCCACTATAGTCTTACCACTATAGTCTGTCCACTTTAGTCTTTCCACTTTAGTTTTTCCACTTTAGTCTGTCCACTTCAGTCTTTCCACTATAGTCTGTCCACTTTAGTCTTTCCACTTTATTCTTTCCACTAGAGTCTCCACTTTATTCTGTCCACTACAGTCTTTCCACTATAGTCTTACCACTATAGTCTGTCCACTTTAGTCTTTCCACTTTAGTTTTTCCACTTTAGTCTGTCCACTTCAGTCTTTCCACTATAGTCTGTCCACTTTAGTCTTTCCACTTTAGTCTTTCCACTATAGTCTCCACTTTATTCTGTCCACTACAGTCTTTCCACTATATTTTTTCCACTATAGTCTGTCCACTTTAGTCTTTCCACTATTCCCTGTCCACTTTAGTCTTTCCACTATAGTCTCCACTTTATTCTGTCCACTACAGTCTTTCCACTCTAGTCTTTCCACTATAGTCTGTCAACTTTAGTCTTTCCACTATTCTCTGTCCACTTTAGTCTTTCCACTATTCTCTGTCCACTTTAGTCTATCCACTATAGTCTCCACTTTATTCTGTCCACTACAGTCTTTCCACTATAGTCTTTCCACTATAATCTGTCCACTTTAGTCTTTCCACTATTCTCTGTCCACTTTATTCTTTCCACTATAGTCTCCACTTTATTCTGTCCACTACAGTCTTCCACTATAGTCTGTCCACTTTAGTCTTTCCACTATTCTCTGTCCACTTTAGTCTTTCCACTATTCTCTGTCCACTTTAGTCTTTCCACTATAGTCTCCACTTTATTCTGTCCATTACAGTCTTTCCACTATAGTCTTTCCACTATAGTCTATCCACTTTAGTCTTTCCACTTTAGTTTTTCCACTTTAGTCTGTCCACTTTAGTCTTTCCACTATAGTCTGTCCACTTTAGTCTTTCCACTTTAGTTTTTCCATTTTAGTCTTTCCACTATAGTCTGTCCACTTTAGTCTTTCCACTATTCCCTGTCCACTTTAGTCTTTCCACTATAGTCTCCACTTTATTCTGTCCACTACAGTCTTTCCACTATAGTCTTTCCACTATAGTCTGTCAACTTTAGTCTTTCCACTATTCTCTGTCCACTTTAGTCTTTCCACTATACTCTCCACTTTATTCTGTCCACTACAGTCTTTCCACTATAGTCTTTCCACTATAGTCTGTCCACTACAGTCTTTCCACTATAGTCTTTCTACTATAGTCTGTCCACTTTAGTCTTTCCACTTTAATCTTTCTACTTTAGTCTTTCCACTTTAGTCTTTCCACTTTATTCTGTCCACTTCAGTGTGTACACTTTAGTCTGTCCGCTGAGTCTTTCAACTTCAGTCTTTCCACTATAGTCTGTCCACTTTAGTATTTCCACTTTAGTCGTTCCACTATAGTCTCCACTTTATTCTGTCTTCTGTCACTATAGTCTTTCCACTATAGTCTGTCAACTTTAGTCTTTCCACTATTCTCTGTCCACTTTAGTCTTTCCACTATACTCTCCACTTTATTCTGTCCACTACAGTCTTTCCACTATAGTCTTTCCACTATAGTCTGTCCACTTTAGTCTTTCCAATTTCGTCTTTCCACTTTAGTCTGTCCACTTTAGTCTTTCCACTTTAGTCTGTCCACTTTAGTCTTTCCACTATAGTTTGTCCACTTTAGTCTTTCCACTTTAGTTTTTCCACTTTAGTCTGTCCACTTTAGTCTTTCCACTATAGTCTATCCACTTTAGTCTTTCCACTTTAGTCTTTCCACTTTATTCTGTCCACTTTATTCTGTCCACTACAGTCTTTCCACTGTAGTCTTTCCACTATAGTCTGTCCACTTTAGTCTTTCCACTTTAGTCTTTCCACTATAGTCTCCACTTTATTCTGTCCACTACAGTCTTTCCACTATAGTCTTTCTACTATAGTCTGTCCACTTTAGTCTTTCCACTTTAATCTTTCTACTTTAGTCTTTCCACTTTAGTCTTTCCACTATAGTCTGTCCACTTTAGTATTTCCACTTTAGTCGTTCCACTATAGTCTCCACTTTATTCTGTCCACTACAGTCTTTCCACTTTAGTCTTTCCAATCCTCTCTGTCCACTTTAGTTTTTCCATTATAGTCTCCTCTTTATTCTGTCCACTACAGTCTTTCCACTATCTTCTTTCCACTATAGTCTTTCCACTATAGTCTGTCCACTTTAGTCTTTCCACTATTCCCTGTCCACTTTAGTCTTTCCACTATAGTCTCCACTTTATTCTGTCCACTACAGTCTTTCCACTATAGTCTATCCACTTCAGTCTTTACACTATAGTCTGTCCACTTTAGTCTTTCCAATTTAGTCTTTCCACTATAGTCTCCACTTTATTCTGTAAATTACAGTCTTTCCACTTTAGTCTTTCCAATACTCTCTGTCCACTTTAGTTTTTCCATTATAGTCTCCACTTTATTCTGTCCACTACAGTCTTTCCACTATAGTCTGTCCACTTTAGTCTTTTCACTATAGTCTGTCAGCTTTAGTCTTTCCACTATTCTCTGTCCACTTTAGTCTTTCCACTATAGTCTCCACTTTATTCTGTCCACTACAGTCTTTCCACTATAGTCTTTCCACTATAGTTTGTCCACTTTAGTCTTTCCACTTTAGTTTTTCCACTTTAGTCTGTCCACTTTACTCTTTCCACTATAGTCTATCCACTTTAGTCTTTCCACTTTAGTCTTTCCACTTTATTCTGTCCACTTCAGTGTGTACACTTTAGTCTGTCCACTGAGTCTTTCCACTTCAGTCTTTCCACTATAGTCTCCACTTTATTCTGTCCACTACAGTCTTTCCAATTTAGTCTTTCCAATATTCTCTGTCCACTTTAGTCTATCCACTATAGTCTCCACTTTATTCTGTCCACTACAGTCTTTCCACTATAGTCTTTCCACTATAATCTGTCCACTTTAGTCTTTCCACTATTCTCTGTCCACTTTATTCTTTCCACTATAGTCTCCACTATATTCTGTCCACTACAGTCTTTCCACTATAGTCTTACCACTATAGTCTGTCCACTTTAGTCTTTCCACTTTAGTTTTTCCACTTTAGTCTGTCCACTTCAGTCTTTCCACTATAGTCTGTCCACTTTAGTCTTTCCACTTTAGTCTTTCCACTATAGTCTCCACTTTATTCTGTCCACTACAGTCTTTCCACTATATTTTTTCCACTATAGTCTTTCCACTATAATCTGTCCACTTTAGTCTGTCCACTTTAGTCTTTCCACTTTAGTCTTTCCACTATAGTATCCACTTTATTCTGTCCATTACAGTCTTTCCACTATAGTCTTTCCACTATTCTCTGTCCACTTTAGTCTTTCCACTTTAGTCTTTCCACTATAGTCTTCACTTTATTCTGTAAATTACAGTCTTTCCACTTTAGTCTTTCCAATACTCTCTGTCCACTTTAGTTTTTCCATTATAGTCTCCACTTTATTCTGTCCACTACAGTCTTTCCACTATAGTCTGTCCACTTTAGTCTTTTCACTATAGTCTGTCAGCTTTAGTCTTTCCACTATTCTCTGTCCACTTTAGTCTTTCCACTATAGTCTCCACTTTATTCTGTCCACTACAGTCTTTCCACTATAGTCTTTCCACTATAGTTTGTCCACTTTAGTCTTTCCACTTTAGTTTTTCCACTTTAGTCTGTCCACTTTACTCTTTCCACTATAGTCTATCCACTTTAGTCTTTCCACTTTAGTCTTTCCACTTTATTCTGTCCACTTCAGTGTGTACACTTTAGTCTGTCCACTGAGTCTTTCCACTTCAGTCTTTCCACTATAGTCTCCACTTTATTCTGTCCACTACAGTCTTTCCAATTTAGTCTTTCCAATATTCTCTGTCCACTTTAGTCTATCCACTATAGTCTCCACTTTATTCTGTCCACTACAGTCTTTCCACTATAGTCTTTCCACTATAATCTGTCCACTTTAGTCTTTCCACTATTCTCTGTCCACTTTATTCTTTCCACTATAGTCTCCACTTTATTCTGTCCACTACAGTCTTTCCACTATAGTCTTACCACTATAGTCTGTCCACTTTAGTCTTTCCACTTTAGTTTTTCCACTTTAGTCTGTCCACTTCAGTCTTTCCACTATAGTCTGTCCACTTTAGTCTTTCCACTTTAGTTTTTCCACTTTAGTCTGTCCACTTTATTCTGTCAACTTCAGTGTGAACACTTTAGTCTTTCCACTGAGTCTTTCCACTTCAGTCTTTCCACTATAGTCTGTCCACTTTAGTCTTTCCACTATAGTCTTTCCATTATAGTCTGTCCACTTTAGTCTTTCCACTTTAGTCTTTCCACTATAGTCTCCACTTTATTCTGTCCACTACAGTCTTTCCAATTTAGTCTTTCCACTATTCTCTGTCCACTTTAGTCTTTCCACTATAGTCTCCACTTTATTCTGTCCACTACAGTCTTTCCACTATAGTCTTTCCACTATAGTCTGTCAACTTTAGTCTTTCCACTATTCTCTGTCCACTTTAGTCTTTCCACTATACTCTCCACTTTATTCTGTCCACTACAGTCTTTCCACTATAGTCTTTCCACTATAGTCTGTCCACTTTAGTCTTTCCACTTTCGTCTTTCCACTTTAGTCTGTCCACTTTAGTCTTTCCACTATAGTTTGTCCACTTTAGTCTTTCCACTATTCTCTGTCCACTTTAGTCTTTCCACTTTAGTCTTTCCACTACAGTCTCCACTTTATTCTGTCCACTACAGTCTTTCCACTATAGTCTTTCCACTATAGTCTGTCCACTTTAGTCTTTCCACTTTAATCTTTCCACTTTAGTCTTTCCACTTTAGTCTTTCCACTTTATTCTGTCCACTTCAGTGTGTACACTTTAGTCTGTCCGCTGAGTCTTTCCACTTCAGTCTTTCCACTATAGTCTGTCCACTTTAGTATTTCCACTTTAGTCTTTCCACTATAGTCACCACTTTATTCTGTCCACTACAGTCTTTCCACTTTAGTTTTTCCAATACTCTCTGTCCACTTTAGTTTTTCCATTATAGTCTCCTCTTTATTCTGTCCACTACAGTCTTTCCACTATAGTCTTTCCACTATAGTCTGTCCACTTTAGTCTTTCCACTATAGTCTGTCCACTTTAGTCTTTCCACTATTCTCTGTCCACTTTAGTCTTTCCACTACAGTCTCCACTTTATTCTGTCCACTACAGTCTTTCCACTATAGTATTTCCACTATAGTTTGTCCACTTTAGTCTTTCCACTTTAGTTTTTCCACTTTAGTCTGTCCACTTTAGTCTTTCCACTATAGTCTATCCACTTTAGTCTTTCCACTTTAGTCTTTCCACTTTATTCTGTCCACTTTATTCTGTCCACTACAGTCTTTCCACTATAGTCTTTCCACTATGGTCTGTCCACTTTAGTCTTTCCACTTTAGTCTTTCCACTATAGTCTCCACTTTATTCTGTCCACTGCAGTCTTTCCACTTTAGTCTTTCCACTATTCTCTGTCCACTTTAGTCTTTCCACTTTAGTCTTTCCAATATAGTCTTCACTTTATACTGTCCACTTCAGTGTGTACACTTTAGTCTGTTCACTGAGTCTTTCCACTTCAGTCTTTCCACTATAGTCTGTCCACTTTAGTCTTTCCACTTTAGTCTTTCCACTATAGTCTCCACTTTATTCTGCTCACTACAGTCTTTCCACTATAGTCTTTCCACTATAGTCTGTCCACTTTAGTCTTTCTACTATTATCTGTCCATTTTAGTCTTTCCACTATAGTCTGTCCACTTTAGTCTTTCCACTATTCTCTGTCCACTTTAGTCTTTCCACTATAGTCTCCACTTTATTCTGTCCACTACAGTCTTTCCACTATTTTCTTTCCATTATAGTCTGTCCACTTTAGTCTTTCCACTATAGTCTTTCCATTATAGTCTGTCCACTTTAGTCTTTCCACTTTAGTCTTTCCACTATAGTCTCCACTTTATTCTGTCCACTACAGTCTTTCCAATTTAGTCTTTTCACTATTCTCTGTCCACTTTAGTCTTTCCACTATAGTCTCCACTTTATTCTGTCCACTACAGTCTTTCCACTATAGTCTTTCCACTATAGTCTGTCAACTTTAGTCTTTCCACTATTCTCTGTCCACTTTAGTCTTTTCACTATACTCTCCACTTTATTCTGTCCACTACAGTCTTTCCACTATAGTCTTTCCACTATAGTCTGTCCACTATAGTCTTTCCACTTTCGTCTTTCCACTTTAGTCTGTCCACTTTAGTCTTTCCACTATAGTTTGTCCACTTTAGTCTTTCCACTATTCTCTGTCCACTTTAGTCTTTCCACTTTAGTCTTTCCACTACAGTCTCCACTTTATTCTGTCCACTACAGTCTTTCCACTATAGTCTTTCCACTATAGTCTGTCCACTTTAGTCTTTCCACTTTAATCTTTCCACTTTAGTCTTTCCACTTTAGTCTTTCCACTTTATTCTGTCCACTTCAGTGTGTACACTTTAGTCTGTCCGCTGAGTCTTTCCACTTCAGTCTTTCCACTTTAGTCTTTCCACTATAGTCTGTCCACTTTAGTCTTTCCACTTTAGTCTTTCCACTATAGTCTCCACTTTATTCTGTCCACTACAGTCTTTCCACTATAGTCTCTGTCCACTTTAGTCTTTCCACTTTAGTCTTTCCAACATAGTCTTCACTTTATACTGTCCACTTCAGTGTGTACACTTTAGTCTGTTCACTGAGTCTTTCCACTTCAGTCTTTCCACTATAGTCTGTCCACTTTAGTCTTTCCACTTTAGTCTTTCCACTATAGTCTCCACTTTATTCTGCTCACTACAGTCTTTCCACTATAGTCTTTCCACTATAGTCTGTCCACTTTAGTCTTTCTACTATTATCTGTCCACTTTAGTCTTTCCACTATAGTCTCCACTTTATTCTGTCCACTACAGTCTTTCCAATTTAGTCTTTCCACTATTCTCTGTCCACTTTAGTCTTTCCACTTTAGTCTTTCCACTACAGTCTCCACTTTATTCTGTCCACTACAGTCTTTCCACTATAGTCTTTCCACTATAGTCTGTCCACTTTAGTCTTTCCACTTTAATCTTTCCACTTTAGTCTTTCCACTTTAGTCTTTCCACTTTATTCTGTCCACTTCAGTGTGTACACTTTAGTCTGTCCGCTGAGTCTTTCCACTTCAGTCTTTCCACTTTAGTCTTTCCACTATAGTCTGTCCACTTTAGTCTTTCCACTTTAGTCTTTCCACTATAGTCTCCACTTTATTCTGTCCACTACAGTCTTTCCACTATAGTCTCTGTCCACTTTAGTCTTTCCACTTTAGTCTTACCAACATAGTCTTCACTTTATACTGTCCACTTCAGTGTGTACACTTTAGTCTGTTCACTGAGTCTTTCCAATTCAGTCTTTCGACTATAGTCTGTCCACTTTAGTCTTTCCACTTTAGTCTTTCCACTATAGTCTCCACTTTATTCTGCTCACTACAGTCTTTCCACTATAGTCTTTCCACTATAGTCTGTCCACTTTAGTCTTTCTACTATTATCTGTCCACTTTAGTCTTTCCACTATAGTCTCCACTTTATTCTGTCCACTACAGTCTTTCCAATTTAGTCTTTCCACTATTCTCTGTCCACTTTAGTCTTTCCACTATAGTCTCCACTTTATTCTGTCCACTACAGTCTTTCCACTATAGTCTTTCCACTATAGTCTGTCAACTTTAGTCTTTCCACTATTCTCTGTCCACTTTAGTCTTTCCACTATACTCTCCACTTTATTCTGTCCACTACAGTCTTTCCACTATAGTCTTTCCACTATAGTCTGTCCACTTTAGTCTTTCCACTTTCGTCTTTCCACTTTAGTCTGTCCACTTTAGTCTTTCCACTATAGTTTGTCCACTTTAGTCTTTCCACTATTCTCTGTCCACTTTAGTCTTTCCACTATAGTCTCCACTTTATTCTGTCCACTACAGTCTTTCCACTATAGTCTTTCCATTATAGTCTGTCCACTTTAGTCTTTCCACTTTAGTTTTTCCACTTTAGTCTGTCCACTTTCTTCTGTCAACTTCAGTGTGAACACTTTAGTCTTTCCACTGAGTCTTTCCAAGTCAGTCTTTCCACTTTAGTCTTTCCACTATAGTCTGTCCACTTTAGTCTTTCCAATATTCTCTGTCCACTTTAGTCTTTCCACTACAGTCTCCACTTTATTCTGTCCACTACAGTCTTTCCACTATAGTATTTCCACTATAGTTTGTCCACTTTAGTCTTTCCACTTCAGTTTTTCCACTTTCGTCTGTCCACTTTAGTCTTTCCACTATAGTCTATCCACTTTAGTCTTTCCACTTTAGTCTTTCCACTTTATTATGTCCACTTTATTCTGTCCACTACAGTCTTTCCACTATAGTCTTTCCACTATAGTCTGTCCACTTTAGTCTTTCCACTATTCTCTGTCCACTTTAGTCTTTCCACTTTAGTCTTTCCAGTATAGTCTTTACTTTATACTGTCCACTTCAGTGTGTACACTTTAGTCTGTTCACTGAGTCTTTCCACTTCAGTCTTTCCACTATAGTCTGTCCACTTTAGTCTTTCCACTTTAGTCTTTCCACAATATTCTCCACTTTATTCTGCTCACTACAGTCTTTCCACTATAGTCTTTCCACTATAGTCTGTCCACTTTAGTCTTTCTACTATTATCTGTCCACTTTAGTCTTTTCACTATAGTCTCCACTTTATTCTGTCCACTACAGTCTTTCCACTATAGTCTTTCCACTATAGTCTGTCCACTTTAGTCTTTCCACTTTAGTTTTTCCATTTTAGTCTTTCCACTATAGTCTGTCCACTTTAGTCTTTCCACTATTCTCTGTCCACTTTACTCTTTCCACTATAGTCTCCACTTTATTCTGTCCACTACAGTCTTTCCACTATAGTCTTTCCATTATAGTCTGTCCACTTTAGTTTTTCCACTTTAGTTTTTCCACTTTAGTCCGTCCACTTTAGACTTTCCACTATAGTCGATCCACTTTAGTCTTTCCACATTATTCTGTCAACTTCAGTGTGTACACTTTAGTCTTTCCACTGAGTCTTTCCACTTCAGTCTTTCCACTGTAGTCTGTCCACTTTAGTCTTTCCACTTTAGTCTTTCCACAATAGTCTCCACTTTATTCTGTCCACTACAGTCTTTCCAATTTAGTCTTTCCACTATTCTCTGTCCACTTTAGTCTTTCCACTATAGTCTCCACTTTATTCTGTCCACTATAGTCTTTCCACTATAGTCTTTCCACTGTAGTCTGTCCTCTTTAGTCCTTCCACTATTCTCTGTCCACTTGAGTCTTTCCACTATAGTCTCCACTTTATACTGTCCACTACAGTCTTTCCACTATAGTCTGTCCACTTTAGTCTTTCCACTTTAGTTTTTCCACTTTAGTCTGTCCTCTTCAGTCTTTCCACTATAGTCTGTCCACTTTAGTCTTTCCACTTTAGTCTTTCCACTATAGTCTCCACTTTATTCTGTCCACTACAGTCTTTCCACTATAGTCTTTCCACTATAGTCTGTCCACTTTAGTCTTTCCAATTTAGTTTTTCCACTTTAGTCTTTCCACTATAGTCTGTCCACTTTAGTCTTTCCACTATTCTCTGTCCACTTTAGTCTTTCCACTATAGTCTCCACTTTATTCTGTGCACTACAGTCTTTCCACTTTAGACTTTCCACTATAGTCTATCCACTTTAGTCTTTCCACTTTAGTCTTTCCACTTTATTCTGTCAACTTCAGTGTGTACACTTTAGTCTTTCCACTTTAGTCTTTCCACTTTATTCTGTCAACTTCAGTGTGTACACTTTAGTCTTTCCACTTCAGTCTTTCCACTATAGTCTGTCCACTTTAGTCTTTCCACTTTAGTCTTTCCACTTTAGTCTTTCCACTTTATTCTGTCCACTTTATTCTGTCCACTACAGTCTTTCCACTATAGTCTTTCCACTATAGTCTGTCCACTTTAGTCTTTCCACTTTAGTCTTTCCACTATAGTCTCCACTTTATTCTGTCCACTACAGTCTTTCCACTTTAGTCTTTCCACTATTCTCTGTCCACTTTAGTCTTTCCACTATAGTCTTCACTTTATACTGTCCACTTCAGTGTGTACACTTTAGTCTGTTCACTGAGTCTTTCCACTTCAGTCTTTCCACTATAGTCTGTCCACTTTAGTCTTTCCACTTTAGTCATTCCACTATAGTCTCCACTTTATTCTGCTCACTACAGTCTTTCCACTATAGTCTTTCCACTATAGTCTGTCCACTTTAGTCTTTCTACTATTATCTGTCCACTTTAGTCTTTCCACTATAGTCTCCACTTTATTCTGTCCACTACAGTCTTTCCACTATAGTCTTTCCACTATAGTCTGTTCACTTTAGTCTTTCCACTTTAGTTTTTCCATTTTAGTCTTTCCACTATTCTCTGTCCACTTTAGTCTTTCCACTATAGTCTCCACTTTATTCTGTCCATTACAGTCTTTCCACTATAGTCTTTCCACTATAGTCTGTCCACTTTAGTCTTTCCACTTTAGTCTTTCCACTTTCGTCTTTCCACTTTAGTCTGTCCACTTTAGTCTTTCCACTATAGTTTGTCCACTTTAGTCTTTCCACTATTCTCTGTCCACTTTAGTCTTTCCGCTATAGTCTCCACTTTATTCTGTCCACTACAGTCTTTCCACTATAGTCTTTCCATTATAGTCTGTCCACTTTAGTCTTTCCACTTTAGTTTTTCCACTTTAGTCTGTCCACTTTCTTCTGTCAACTTCAGTGTGAACACTTTAGTCTTTCCACTGAGTCTTTCCAAGTCAGTCTTTCCACTTTAGTCTTTCCACTATAGTCTGTCCACTTTAGTCTTTCCACTATTCTCTGTCCACTTTAGTCTTTCCACTACAGTCTCCACTTTATTCTGTCCACTACAGTCTTTCCACTATAGTATTTCCACTATAGTTTGTCCACTTTAGTCTTTCCACTTTAGTTTTTCCACTTTAGTCTGTCCACTTTAGTCTTTCCACTATAGTCTATCCACTTTAGTCTTTCCACTTTAGTCTTTCCACTTTATTATGTCCACTTTATTCTGTCCACTACAGTCTTTCCACTATAGTCTTTCCACTATAGTCTGTCCACTTTAGTCTTTCCACTTTAGTCTTTCCACTATAGTCTCCACTTTATTCTGTCCACTACAGTCTTTCCACTTTAGTCTTTCCACTATTCTCTGTCCACTTTAGTCTTTCCACTTTAGTCTTTCCAATATAGTCTTTACTTTATACTGTCCACTTCAGTGTGTACACTTTAGTCTGTTCACTGAGTCTTTCCACTTCAGTCTTTCCACTATAGTCTGTCCACTTTAGTCTTTCCACTTTAGTCTTTCCACTATATTCTCCACTTTATTCTGCTCACTACAGTCTTTCCACTATAGTCTTTCCACTATAGTCTGTCCACTTTAGTCTTTCTACTATTATCTGTCCACTTTAGTCTTTTCACTATAGTCTCCACTTTATTCTGTCCACTACAGTCTTTCCACTATAGTCTTTCCACTATAGTCTGTCCACTTTAGTCTTTCCACTTTAGTTTTTCCATTTTAGTCTTTCCACTATAGTCTGTCCACTTTAGTCTTTCCACTATTCTCTGTCCACTTTAATCTTTCCACTATAGTCTCCACTTTATTCTGTCCACTACAGTCTTTCCACTATAGTCTTTCCATTATAGTCTGTCCACTTTAGTTTTTCCACTTTAGTTTTTCCACTTTAGTCCGTCCACTTTAGACTTTCCACTATAGTCTATCCACTTTAGTCTTTCCACATTATTCTGTCAACTTCAGTGTGTACACTTTAGTCTTTCCACTGAGTCTTTCCACTTCAGTCTTTCCACTGTAGTCTGTCCACTCTAGTCTTTCCACTTTAGTCTTTCCACAATAGTCTCCACTTTATTCTGTCCACTACAGTCTTTCCAATTTAGTCTTTCCACTATTCTCTGTCCACTTTAGTCTTTCCACTATAGTCTCCACTTTATTCTGTCCACTATAGTCTTTCCACTATAGTCTTTCCACTGTAGTCTGTCCTCTTTAGTCCTTCCACTATTCTCTGTCCACTTGAGTCTTTCCACTATAGTCTCCACTTTATACTGTCCACTACAGTCTTTCCACTATAGTCTGTCCACTTTAGTCTTTCCACTTTAGTTTTTCCACTTTAGTCTGTCCTCTTCAGTCTTTCCACTATAGTCTGTCCACTTTAGTCTTTCCACTTTAGTCTTTCCACTATAGTCTCCACTTTATTCTGTCCACTACAGTCTTTCCACTATAGTCTTTCCACTATAGTCTGTCCACTTTAGTCTTTCCAATTTAGTTTTTCCACTTTAGTCTTTCCACTATAGTCTGTCCACTTTAGTCTTTCCACTATTCTCTGTCCACTTTAGTCTTTCCACTATAGTCTCCACTTTATTCTGTGCACTACAGTCTTTCCACTTTAGACTTTGAACTATAGTCTATCCACTTTAGTCTTTCCACTTTAGTCTTTCCACTTTATTCTGTCAACTTCAGTGTGTACACTTTAGTCTTTCCACTTTAGTCTTTCCACTTTATTCTGTCAACTTCAGTGTGTACACTTTAGTCTTTCCACTTCAGTCTTTCCACTATAGTCTGTCCACTTTAGTCTTTCCACTTTAGTCTTTCCACTTTAGTCTTTCCACTTTATTCTGTCCACTACAGTCTTTCCACTATAGTCTTTCCACTATAGTCTGTCCACTTTAGTCTTTCCACTTTAGTCTTTCCACTATAGTCTCCACTTTATTCTGTCCACTACAGTCTTTCCACTTTAGTCTTTCCACTATTCTCTGTCCACTTTAGTCTTTCCACTATAGTCTTCACTTTATACTGTCCACTTCAGTGTGTACACTTTAGTCTGTTCACTGAGTCTTTCCACTTCAGTCTTTCCACTATAGTCTGTCCACTTTAGTCTTTCCACTTTAGTCATTCCACTATAGTCTCCACTTTATTCTGCTCACTACAGTCTTTCCACTATAGTCTTTCCACCATAGTCTGTCCACTTTAGTCTTTCTACTATTATCTGTCCACTTTAGTCTTTCCACTATAGTCTCCACTTTATTCTGTCCACTACAGTCTTTCCACTATAGTCTTTCCACTATAGTCTGTTCACTTTAGTCTTTCCACTATAGTTTTTCCATTTTAGTCTTTCCACTATTCTCTGTCCACTTTAGTCTTTCCACTATAGTCTCCACTTTATTCTGTCCACTACAGTCTTTCCACTATAGTCTTTCCACTATAGTTTGTCCACTTTAGTCTTTCCACTTTAGTTTTTCCACTTTAGTCTGTCCACTTTACTCTTTCCACTATAGTCTATCCACTTTAGTCTTTCCACTTTAGTCTTTCCACTTTATTCTGTCCACTGAGTCTTTCCACTTCAGTCTTTCCACTATAGTCTCCACTTTATTCTGTCCACTACAGTCTTTCCAATTTAGTCTTTCCACTATTCTCTGTCCACTTTAGTCTATCCACTATAGTCTCCACTTTATTCTGTCCACTACAGTCTTTCCACTATAGTCTTTCCACTATAATCTGTCCACTTTAGTCTTTCCACTATTCTCTGTCCACTTTATTCTTTCCACTATAGTCTCCACTTTATTCTGTCCACTACAGTCTTTCCACTATAGTCTTACCACTATAGTCTGTCCACTTTAGTCTTTCCACTTTAGTTTTTCCACTTTAGTCTGTCCACTTCAGTCTTTCCACTATAGTCTGTCCACTTTAGTCTTTCCACTTTAGTCTTTCCACTATAGTCTCCACTTTATTCTGTCCACTACAGTCTTTCCACTATATTTTTTCCACTATAGTCTTTCCACTATAATCTGTCCACTTTAGTCTGTCCACTTTAGTCTTTCCACTTTAGTCTTTCCACTATAGTCTCCACTTTATTCTGTCCATTACAGTCTTTCCACTATAGTCTTTCCACTATTCTCTGTCCACTTTAGTCTTTCCACTTTAGTCTTTCCACTATAGTCTTCACTTTATACTGTCCATTTCAGTGTGTACACTTTAGTCTGTTCACTGAGTCTTTCCACTTCAGTCTTTCCACTATAGTCTGTCCACTTTAGTCTTTCCACTTTAGTCTTTCCACTATAGTCTCCACTTTATTCTGCTCACTACAGTCTTTCCACTATAGTCTTTCCACTATAGTCTGTCCACTTTAGTCTTTCTACTATTATCTGTCCACTTTAGTCTTTCCACTATAGTCTCCACTTTATTCTGTCCACTACAGTCTTTCCACTATAGTCTTTCCACTAGAGTCTGTCCACTTTAGTCTTTCCACTTTAGTTTTTCCATTTTAGTCTTTCCACTATAGTCTGTCCACTTTAGTCTTTCCACTATTCTCTGTCCACTTTAGTCTTTCCACTATAGTCTCCACTTTATTCTGTCCACTACAGTCTTTCCACTATAGTCTTTCCATTATAGTCTGTCCACTTTAGTCTTTCCACTTTAGTTTTTCCACTTTAGTCTGTCCACTTTATTCTGTCAACTTCAGTGTGAACACTTTAGTCTTTCCACTGAGTCTTTCCACTTCAGTCTTTCCACTATAGTCTGTCCACTTTAGTCTTTCCACTATAGTCTTTCCATTATAGTCTGTCCACTTTAGTCTTTCCACTTTAGTCTTTCCACTATAGTCTCCACTTTATTCTGTCCACTACAGTCTTTCCACCATAGTCTTTCCACTATAGTCTGTCAACTTTAGTCTTTCCACTATTCTCTGTCCACTTTAGTCTTTCCACTATACTCTCCACTTTATTCTGTCCACTACAGTCTTTCCACTATAGTCTTTCCACTATAGTCTGTCCACTTTAGTCTTTCCACTTTCGTCTTTCCACTTTAGTCTGTCCACTTTAGTCTTTCCACTATAGTTTGTCCACTTTAGTCTTTCCACTATTCTCTGTCCACTTTAGTCTTTCCACTTTAGTCTTTCCACTACAGTCTCCACTTTATTCTGTCCACTACAGTCTTTCCACTATAGTCTTTCCACTATAGTCTGTCCACTTTAGTCTTTCCACTTTAATCTTTCCACTTTAGTCTTTCCACTTTAGTCTTTCCACTTTATTCTGTCCACTTCAGTGTGTACACTTTAGTCTGTCCGCTGAGTCTTTCCACTTCAGTCTTTCCACTATAGTCTGTCCACTTTAGTATTTCCACTTTAATCTTTCCACTATAGTCACCACTTTATTCTGTCCACTACAGTCTTTCCACTTTAGTTTTTCCAATACTCTCTGTCCACTTTAGTTTTTCCATTATAGTCTCCTCTTTATTCTGTCCACTACAGTCTTTCCACTATAGTCTTTCCACTATAGTCTGTCCACTTTAGTCTTTCCACTATAGTGTGTCCACTTTAGTCTTTCCACTATTCTCTGTCCACTTTAGTCTTTCCACTACAGTCTCCACTTTATTCTGTCCACTACAGTCTTTCCACTATAGTATTTCCACTATAGTTTGTCCACTTTAGTCTTTCCACTTTAGTTTTTCCACTTTAGTCTGTCCACTTTAGTCTTTCCACTATAGTCTATCCACTTTAGTCTTTCCACTTTAGTCTTTCCACTTCATTCTGTCCACTTTATTCTGTCCACTACAGTCTTTCCACTATAGTCTTTCCACTATAGTCTGTCCACTTTAGTCTTTCCACTTTAGTCTTTCCACTATAGTCTCCACTTTATTCTGTCCACTGCAGTCTTTCCACTTTAGTCTTTCCACTATTCTCTGTCCACTTTAGTCTTTCCACTTTAGTCTTTCCAATATAGTCTTCACTTTATACTGTCCACTTCAGTGTGTACACTTTAGTCTGTTCACTGAGTCTTTCCACTTCAGTCTTTCCACTATAGTCTGTCCACTTTAGTCTTTCCACTTTAGTCTTTCCACTATAGTCTCCACTTTATTCTGCTCACTACAGTCTTTCCACTATAGTCTTTCCACTATAGTCTGTCAACTTTAGTCTTTCCACTATTCTCTGTCCACTTTAGTCTTTTCACTATACTCTCCACTTTATTCTGTCCACTACAGTCTTTCCACTATAGTCTTTCCACTAAAGTCTGTCCACTATAGTCTTTCCACTTTCGTCTTTCCACTTTAGTCTGTCCACTTTAGTCTTTCCACTATAGTTTGTCCACTTTAGTCTTTCCACTATTCTCTGTCCACTTTAGTCTTTCCACTTTAGTCTTTCCACTACAGTCTCCACTTTATTCTGTCCACTACAGTCTTTCCACTATAGTCTTTCCACTATAGTCTGTCCACTTTAGTCTTTCCACTTTAATCTTTCCACTTTAGTCTTTCCACTTTAGTCTTTCCACTGTATTCTGTCCACTTCAGTGTGTACACTTTAGTCTGTCCGCTGAGTCTTTCCACTTCAGTCTTTCCACTTTAGTCTTTCCACTATAGTCTGTCCACTTTAGTCTTTCCACTTTAGTCTTTCCACTATAGTCTCCACTTTATTCTGTCCACTACAGTCTTTCCACTATAGTCTCTGTCCACTTTAGTCTTTCCACTTTAGTCTTTCCAACATAGTCTTCACTTTATACTATCCACTTCAGTGTGTACACTTTAGTCTGTTCACTGAGTCTTTCCACTTCAGTCTTTCCACTATAGTCTGTCCACTTTAGTCTTTCCACTTTAGTCTTTCCACTATAGTCTCCACTTTATTCTGCTCACTACAGTCTTTCCACTATAGTCTTTCCACTATAGTCTGTCCACTTTAGTCTTTCTACTATTATCTGTCCACTTTAGTCTTTCCACTATAGTCTCCACTTTATTCTGTCCACTACAGTCTTTCCACTATAGTCTTTCCACTATAGTCTGTCAACTTTAGTCTTTCCACTATTCTCTGTCCACTTTAGTCTTTCCACTATACTCTCCACTTTATTCTGTCCACTACAGTCTTTCCACTATATTCTTTCCACTATAGTCTGTCCACTTTAGTCTTTCCACTTTCGTCTTTTCACTTTAGTCTGTCCACTTTAGTCTTTCCACTATAGTTTGTCCACTTTAGTCTTTCCACTATTCTCTGTCCACTTTAGTCTTTCCACTATAGTCTCCACTTTATTCTGTCCACTACAGTCTTTCCACTATAGTCTTTCCATTATAGTCTGTCCACTTTAGTCTTTCCACTTTAGTCTTTCCACTATAGTCTCCACTTTATTCTGTCCACTACAGTCTTTCCACTTTAGTCTTTCCACTATTCTCTGTCCACTTTAGTCTTTCCACTTTAGTCTTTCCAATATAGTCTTTACTTTATACTGTCCACTTCAGTGTGTACACTTTAGTCTGTTCACTGAGTCTTTCCACTTCAGTCTTTCCACTATAGTCTGTCCACTTTAGTCTTTCCACTTTAGTCTTTCCACTACATTCTCCACTTTATTCTGCTCACTACAGTCTTTCCACTATAGTCTTTCCACTATAGTCTGTCCACTTTAGTCTTTCTACTATTATCTGTCCACTTTAGTCTTTTCACTATAGTCTCCACTTTATTCTGTCCACTACAGTCTTTCCACTATAGTCTTTCCACTATAGTCTGTCCACTTTAGTCTTTCCACTTTAGTTTTTCCATTTTAGTCTTTCCACTATAGTCTGTCCACTTTAGTCTTTCCACTATTCTCTGTCCACTTTACTCTTTCCACTATAGTCTCCACTTTATTCTGTCCACTACAGTCTTTCCACTATAGTCTTTCCATTATAGTCTGTCCACTTTAGTTTTTCCACTTTAGTTTTTCCACTTTAGTCCGTCCACTTTAGACTTTCCACTATAGTCTATCCACTTTAGTCTTTCCACATAATTCTGTCAACTTCAGTGTGTACACTTTAGTCTTTCCACTGAGTCTTTCCACTTCAGTCTTTCCACTGTAGTCTGTCCACTTTAGTCTTTACACTTTAGTCTTTCCACAATAGTCTCCACTTTATTCTGTCCACTACAGTCTTTCCAATTTAGTCTTTCCACTATTCTCTGTCCACTTTAGTCTTTCCACTATAGTCTCCACTTTATTCTGTCCACTATAGTCTTTCCACTATAGTCTTTCCACTGTAGTCTGTCCTCTTTAGTCCTTCCACTATTCTCTGTCCACTTGAGTCTTTCCACTATAGTCTCCACTTTATACTGTCCACTACAGTCTTTCCACTATAGTCTGTCCACTTTAGTCTTTCCACTTTAGTTTTTCCACTTTAGTCTGTCCTCTTCAGTCTTTCCACTATAGTCTGTCCACTTTAGTCTTTCCACTTTAGTCTTTCCACTATAGTCTCCACTTTATTCTGTCCACTACAGTCTTTCCACTATAGTCTTTCCACTATAGTCTGTCCACTTTAGTCTTTCCAATTTAGTTTTTCCACTTTAGTCTTTCCACTATAGTCTGTCCACTTTAGTCTTTCCACTATTCTCTGTCCACTTTAGTCTCTTTCCATTTTAGTCTGTCCACTTAGTCTTTCCACTTCAGTCTTTCCACTATAGTCTATCCACTTTAGTCTTTCCACTTTAGTCGTTCCATCACAGTCTCCACTTTATTCTGTCCAATACAGTCTTTCCACCTTAGTCTTTCCACTATTCTCTGTCCACTTTAGTCTTTCCACTATAGTCTCCACTTTATTCTGTCCACTACAGTCTTTCCACTGTAGTCTTTCCACTATAGTCTGTCCACTTTAGTCTTTCCACTATTCTCTGTCCACTTTAGTCTTTCCACTATAGTCTACACTTTGTTCTGTCCTCTACAGTCTTTCCACTATAGTCTTTCCACTATAGTCTGTCCACTTTAGTCTTTACACTTAGTTTTTCCACTTTAGTCTGTCCACATCAGTCTTTCCACTATAGTCTCCACTTTAGTCTGTCCACTACAGTCTTTCCACTATAGTCTTTCCACTATAATCTGTCCACTTTAGTCGTTCAACTATTCTCTGTTCACTTTAGTCTTTCCACTATAGTCTCCACTTTATTCTGTCCACTACGGTCTTTCCACTATAGTCTTTCCACTATAGTTTGTCCACTTTAGTCTTTCCACTATAGTCTCCACTTTATTCTGTCCACTACAGTCTTTCCAATTTAGTCTTTCCACTATTCTCTGTCCACTTTAGTCTTTCCACTTTAGTCTTTCCACTATAGTCTCCACTTAATTCTGTCTACTACAGTCTCTCCACTATAGTCTTTCCACTATAGTCTGTCCACTTTAGTCTTTCCACTATTCTCTGTCCACTTTATTCTTTCCACTATACTCTCCACTTTATTCTGTCCACTACAGTCTTTCCTCTATAGTCTGTCCACTTTAGTCTTTCCAATTTAGTCTTTCCACTTTAGTCTGTCCACTTTAGTCTTTCCACTATAGTCTGTCCACTTTAGTCTATCCACTATTCTCTGTCCACTTAAGTCTTTCCACTTTAGTCTTTCCACTACAGTCTCCACTTTATTCTGTCCACTACAGTCTTTCCACTATAGTCTTTCCACTATAGTCTGTCCACTTTAGTCTTTCCACTTTAGTCTTTCCACTTTAGTCTGTCCACTTCAGTCTTTCCACTGTAGTCTGTCCATTACAGTCTTTCCACTATAGTCTTTCCACTATAGTCTGTCCACTTTAGTCTTTCCACTTTAGTCTTTCCACTTTAGTCTGTCCGCTTTAGTCTTTCCACTATAGTCTCCACTTTCTCCTGTCCTCTACAGTCTTTCCACTATAGTCTGTCCAGTTTAGTCTGTCCACTTTATTCTTTCCACTATAGTCTGTCCACTTTAGTCTTTCCACTATTCTCTGTCCACTTTAGTCTTTCCTCTATAGTCTCCACTTTATTCTGTCCACTACAGTCTTTCCACTATAGTCTGTCCACTTTAGTCTTTCCACTTTATTCTGTCCACTACAGTCTTTCCACTTTAGTCTTTCCACTATTCTCTGTCCACTTTAGTCTTTCCACTATAGTCTCCACTTTATTCTGTCCACTACAGTCTCTCCACTATAGTCTTTCCACTATAGTCTGTCCACTTTAGTCTTTCCACTATTCTCTGTCCACTTTATTCTTTCCACTATACTCTCCACTTTATTCTGTCCACTACAGTCTTTCCACTATAGTCTGTCCACTTTAGTCTTTCCACTTTAGTCTTTCCACTTTAGTCTGTCCACTTTAGTCTTTCCACTGTAGTCTGTCCATTACAGTCTTTCCACTATAGTCTTTCCACTATAGTCTGTCCACTTTAGTCTTTCCACTTTAGTCTTTCCACTTTAGTCTGTCCACTTTAGTCTTTCCACTGTAGTCTGTCCATTACAGTCTTTCCACTATAGTCTTTC
Organism: Branchinecta sandiegonensis; assembly: GCA_030848855.1. Taxonomy (NCBI): domain Eukaryota; kingdom Metazoa; phylum Arthropoda; class Branchiopoda; order Anostraca; family Branchinectidae; genus Branchinecta; species Branchinecta sandiegonensis. Next base: position 21,841,222 of record JAUPMV010000009.1, read on the forward strand.
CACTATAGTCTGTCCACTTTATTCTTTCCACTATACTCTCCACTTTATTCTGTCCACTACAGTCTTTCCAATATAGTCTGTCCACTTTAGTCTTTCCACTTTAGTCTTTCCACTTTAGTCTGTCCACTTTAGTCTTTCCACTATAGTCTGTCCACTTTAGTCTTTCCACTATTCTCTGTCCACTTTATTCTTTCCACTATACTCTCCACTTTATTCTGTCCACTACAGTCTTTCCACTATAGTCTGTCCACTTTAGTCTTTCCACTTTAGTCTTTCCACTTTAGTCTGTCCACTTTAGTCGTTCCACTATAGTCTGTCCACTTTAGTCTTTCCACTATTCTCTGTCCACTTTAGTCTTTCCACTATAGTCTCCACTTTATTCTGTCCACTACAGTCTTTCCACTATAGTCTTTCAACTTTATTCTGTCCACTAAAGTCTTTCCACTTTAGTCTTTCCACTATTCTCTGTCCACTTTAGTCTTTCCACTTTAGTCTTTCCACTATAGTTTCCACTTTATTCTGTCCACTACAGTCTCTCCACTATAGTCTTTCCACTATAGTCTGTCCACTTTAGTCTTTCCACTATTCTCTGTCCACTTTATTCTTTCAACTATACTCTCCACTTTATTCTGTCCACTACAGTCTTTCCACTATAGTCTGTCCACTTTAGCCTTTCCACTTTAGTCTTTCCACTTTAGTCTGTCCACTTTAGTCTTTCCACTATAGTCTGTCCACTTTAGTCTTTCCACTTTAGTCTTTCCGCTTTAGTCTGTCCACTTAGTCTTTCCACTTCAGTCTCTCCACTAGAGTCTGTCCACTTTAGTCTTTCCTCTTTAGTCTGTCCACTTTAGTTTTTCCACTTTAGTCTGTCCACTTTAGTCTTTCCACTATAGTCCGTCCACTTTAGTCTTTCCACTATAGTCTGTCCATTTTAGTCTTTCGACTTTAGTCTTTCCACTTTAGTCTTTCCACTATAGTCTTCAATTTATTCTGTCCACTACAGTCTTTCCACTATAGTCTTTCCACTATAGTTTGTCCACTTTAGTCTTTCCACTTTAGTCTTTCCACTTTAGTCTGTCCACTTTAGTCTTTCCACTATAGTCTGTCCACTTTAGTCTTTCCACTATTCTCTGTCCACTTTAGTCTTTCCACTATAGTCTCCACTTTATTCTCTCCACTACAGTCTTTCCACTATAGTCTTTCCACTATAGTCTGTCCACTTTAGTCTTTCCAATTTAGACTTTCCACTTTAGTCTGTCCACTTTAGTCTATCCACTATAGTCTGTCCAGTTTAGTCTTTCCACTTTCGTCTGTCCACTTTATTCTGTCAACTACATTCTTTCCACTTTAGTCTTTCCATTATTCTCTTTCCACTTTAGTCTTTCCACTATAGTCTCCACTTTATTCTGTCCACTACAGTCTTTCCACTATAGTCTTTCCACTATAGTCTGTCAACTTTAGTCTTTCCACTATTCTCTGTCCAGTTTAGGCTTTCCACTATAGTCTCCACTTTATTCTGTCCACTACAGTCTTTCCACTATAGTCTTTCCAGTATAGTCTATCCACTTTAGTCTTTCCACTTTAGTCTTTCCACTATAGTCTCCACTTTATTCTGTCCACTACAGTCTTTCCACTATAGTCTTTCCACTATAGTCTGTCAACTTTAGTCTTTCCACTATTCTCTGTCCACTTTAGGCTTTCCACTATAGTCTCCACTTTATTCTGTCCACTACAGTCTCTCCAATATAGTCTTTCCACTATAGTCTGTCCACTTTAGTCTTTCCACTATTCTCAGTCCACTTTATTCTTTCCACTATACTCTCCACTTTATTCTGTCCACTACAGTCTTTCCACTATAGTCTGTCCACTTTAGTCTTTCCACTTTAGTCTTTCCACTTTAGTCTGTCCACTTAAGTCGTTCCACTATAGTCTGTCCACTTTAGTCTTTCCACTATTCTCTGTCCACTTTAGTCTTTCCACTATAGTCTCCACTTTATTCTGTCCACTACAGTCTTTCCACTATAGTCTTTCCACTTTATTCTGTCCACTAAAGTCTTTCCACTTTAGTCTTTCCACTATTCTCTGTCCACTTTAGTCTTTCCACTTTAGTCTTTCCACTATACTCTCCACTTTATTCTGTCCACTACAGTCTTTCCACTATAGTCTGTCCACTTTAGTCTTTCCACTTTAGTCTTTCCACTTTAGTCTGTCCACTTTAGTCTTTCCACTATAGTCTGTCCACTTTAGTCTTTCCACTATTCTCTGTCCACTTTAGTCTTTCCACTATAGTCTCCACTTTATTCTGTCCACCACAGTCTTTCCACTATAGTCTTTCCACTTTATTCTGTCCACTACAGTCTTTCCACTTTAGTCTTTCCACTATTCTCTGACCACTTTAGTCTTTCCACTATTCTCTGTCCACTTTAGTCTTTCCACTGTAGTCTACACTTTGTTCTGTCCACTACAGTCTTCCCACTATAGTCTTTCCACTATAGTCTGTCCACTTTAGTCTTTCCGCTATTCTCTGTCCACTTTATTCTTTCAACTATACTCTCCACTTTATTCTGTCCACTACAGTCTTTCCACTATAGTCCGTCCACTTTAGTCTTTCCACTTTAGTCTTTCCACTATAGTCTCCACTTTATTCTGTCCACTACAGTCTTTCCACTATAGTCTTTCCACTATAGTCTGTCAACTTTAGTCTTTCCACTATTCTCTGTCCACTGTAGTCTTTCCACTATAGTCTCCACTTTATTCTGCATACTACAGTCTTTCCACTACAGTCTTTCCACTATAGTCTGTCCACTTTAGCCTTTCCACTTTAGTCTTTCCACTTTAGTCTGTCCACTTTAGTTTTTCCACTATAGTCTATCCACTTTAGTCTTTCCACTTTAGTCTTTCCGCTTTAGTCTGTCCACTTAGTCTTTCCACTTCAGTCGCTCCACTAGAGTCTGTCCACTTTAGTCTTTCCTCTTTAGTCTGTCCACTTTAGTTTTTCCACTTTAGTCTGTCCACTTTAGTCTTTCCACTATAGTCCGTCCACTTTAGTCTTTCCACTATAGTCTGTCCATTTTGTCTTTCCACTTTAGTCTTTCCACTTTAGTCTTTCCACTTTAGTCTTTCCACTATAGTCTCCACTTTATTCTGTCCACTACAGTCTTTCCACTATAGTCTTTCCACTATAGTTTGTCCACTTTAGTCTTTCCACTTTAGTCTTTCCAATTTAGTCTGTCCACTTTAGTCTTTCCACTATAATCTGTCCACTTTAGTCTTTCCACTATTCTCTGTCCACATTAGTCTTTCCACTATAGTCTCCACTTTATTCTGTCCACTACAGTCTTTCCACTATAGTCTTTCCACTATAGTCTGTCCACTTTAGTCTTTCCACTTTAGACTTTCCACTTTAGTCTGTCCACTTTAGTCTATCCACTATAGTCTGTCCACTTTAGTCTTTCCACTTTAGTCTGTCCACTTTATTCTGTCAACTACATTCTTTCCACTTTAGTCTTTCCATTATTCTCTTTCCACTTTAGTCTTTCCACTATAGTCTCCACTTTATTCTGTCCACTACAGTCTTTCCACTATAGTCTTTCCACTATAGTCTGTCAACTTTAGTCTTTCCACTATTCTCTGTCCACTTTAGGCTTTCCACTATAGTCTCCACTTTATTCTGTCCACTACAGTCTTTCCACTATAGTCTTTCCAGTATAGCCTGTCCACTTTATTCTTTCCACTATAGTCTCCACTTTATTCTGTCCACTACTGTCTTTCCACTATAGTCCGTCCACTTTAGTCTTTCCACTTTAGTCTTTCCACTATAGTCTCCACTTTATTCTGTCCACTACATTCTTTCCACTTTAGTCTTTCCACAATTCTCTGTCCACTTTAGTCTTTCCACTTTAGTCTTTCCACTATAGTCTCCACTTTATTCTGTCCACTACAGTCTCTCCACTATAGTCTTTCCACTATAGTCTGTCCACCTTAGTCTTTCCACTATTCTCTGTCCATTTTATTCTTTCCACTATACTCTCCACTTTATTCTGTCCACTACAGTCTTTCCACTATAGTCTGTCCACTATAGTCTTTCCACTTTAGTCTTTCCACTTTAGTCTGTCCACTTTAGTCTTTCCACTATAGTCTGTCCACTTTTGTCTATCCACTATTCTCTGTCCACTTTAGTCTTTCCACTTTAGTCTTTCCACTGTAGTCTCCACTTTATTCTGACCACTACAGTCTTTCCACTATAGACTTTCCACTATAGTCTGTCCACTTTAGTCTTTCCACTGTAGTCTTTCCACTTTATTCTGTCCACTTTAGTCTTTCCACTGTAGTCTGTCCATTACAGTCTTTCCACTATAGTCTTTCCACTATAGTCTGTCCACTTTAGTCTTTCCACTTTAGTCTTTCCACTTTAGTCTGTCCACTTTAGTCTTTCCACTATAGTCTCCACTTTATTCTGTCCATTACAGTCTTTCCACTATAGTCTTTGCACTATAGTCTGTCCACTTTAGTCTGTCCACTTTATTCTTTCCACTATAGTCTGTCCACTTTAGTCTTTCCACTGTTCTCTGTCCACTTTAGTCTTTCCACTATAGGCTCCACTTTATTCTGTCCACTACAGTCTTTCCACTATAGTCTTTCCTCTATAGTCTGTCCACTTTAGTCTTTCCACTTTATTCTGTCCACTACAGTCTTTCCACTACAGTCTCCACTTTATTCTGTCCACTACAGTCTCTCCACTATAGTCTTTCCACTATAGTCTGTCCATTTTAGTCTTTCCACTATTCTCTGTCCACTTTATTCTTTCCACTATACTCTCCACTTTATTCTGTCCACTACAGTCTTTCCACTATAGTCTGTCCACTTTAGTCTTTCCACTTTAGTCTTTCCACTTTAGTCTGTCCACTTTAGTCTTTCCACTATAGTCTGTCCACTTTAGTCTTTCCACTATTCTCTGTCCACTTTAGTCTTTCCACTATAGTCTCCACTTTATTCTGTCCACCACAGTCTTTCCACTATAGTCTTTCCACTTTATTCTGTCCACTACTGTCTTTCAACTTTAGTCTTTCCACTATTCTCTGACCACTTTAGTCTTTCCACTATTCTCTGTCCACTTTAGTCTTTCCACTATAGTCTACACTTTGTTCTGTCCACTACAGTCTTCCCACTATAGTCTTTCCACTATAGTCTGTCCACTTTAGTCTTTCCACTTAGTTTTTCCACTTTAGTCTGTCCACTTCAGTCTTTCCACTATAGTCTGTCCACTTTAGTCTTTCCACTTTAGTCTTTCCACTATAGTCTCCACTTTAGTCTGTCCTCTACAGTCTTTCCACTATAGTCTTTCCAATATAGTCTGTCCACTTTAGTCGTTCAACTATTCTCTGTTCACTTTAGTCTTTCCACTATAGTCTCCACTTTATTCTGTCCACTACAGTCTTTCCGCTATAGTCTTTCCACTATAGTCTGTCCACTTTAGTCTTTCCACTTTAGTCTTTCCACTATAGTCTATACTTTGTTCTGTCCACTACAGTCTTTCCACTATAGTCTTTCCGCTATAGTCTGTCCACTTTAGTCTTTCCACTTAGTTTTTCCACTTTAGTCTGTCCATTTCAGTCTTTCCACTATAGTCTGTCCACTTTATTCTGTCCACCACAGTCTTTCCACTATAGTCTTTCCACTTTATTCTGTCCACTACAGTCTTTCCACTATAGTCTGTCCACTTTAGTCGTTCAACTATTCTCTGTCCACTTTAGTCTTTCCACTATAGTCTCCACTTTATTCTGTCCACTACAGTCTTTCCACTATAGTCTTTCCACTATAGTCTGTCCACTTTAGTCTTTCCACTTTAGTCTTTCCACAATTCTCTGTCCACTTTAGTCTTTCCACTTTAGTCTTTCCACTATAGTCTCCACTTTATTCTGTCCACTACAGTCTCTCCACTTTAGTCTTTCCACTTTAGTCTGTCCACTTTAGTCTTTCCACTATAGTCTGTCCACTTTAGTCTATCCACTATTCTCTGTCCACTTTAGTCTTTCCACTCTAGTCTTTCCACTGTAGTCTCCACTTTATTCTGACCACTACAGTCTTTCCACTATAGACTTTCCACTATAGTCTGTCCACTTTAGTCTTTCCACTGTAGTCTTTCCACTTTAGTCTGTCCACTTTAGTCTTTCCACTGTAGTCTGTCCATTACAGTCTTTCCACTATAGTCTTTCCACTATAGTCTGTCCACTTTAGTCTTTCCACTTTAGTCTTTCCACTTTAGTCTTTCCACTTTAGTCTTTCCACTATAGTCTCCACTTTATTCTGTCCACTACAGTCTTTCCACTATAGTCTTTCCACTATAGTTTGTCCACTTTAGTCTTTCCACTTTAGTCTTTCCAATTTAGTCTGTCCACTTTAGTCTTTCCACTATAATCTGTCCACTTTAGTCTTTCCACTATTCTCTGTCCACATTAGTCTTTCCAGTATAGTCTATCCACTTTAGTCTTTCCACTTTAGTCTTTCCACTATAGTCTCCACTTTATTCTGTCCACTACAGTCTTTCCACTATAGTCTTTCCACTATAGTCTGTCAACTTTAGTCTTTCCACTATTCTCTGTCCACTTTAGGCTTTCCACTATAGTCTCCACTTTATTCTGTCCACTACAGTCTCTCCACTATAGTCTTTCCACTATAGTCTGTCCACTTTAGTCTTTCCACTATTCTCAGTCCACTTTATTCTTTCCACTATACTCTCCACTTTATTCTGTCCACTACAGTCTTTCCACTATAGTCTGTCCACTTTAGTCTTTCCACTTTAGTCTTTCCACTTTAGTCTGTCCACTTTAGTCGTTCCACTATAGTCTGTCCACTTTAGTCTTTCCACTATTCTCTGTCCACTTTAGTCTTTCCACTATAGTCTCCACTTTATTCTGTCCACTACAGTCTTTCCACTATAGTCTTTCCACTTTATTCTGTCCACTAAAGTCTTTCCACTTTAGTCTTTCCACTATTCTCTGTCCACTTTAGTCTTTCCACTTTAGTCTTTCCACTATAGTCTCCACTTTATTCTGTCCACTACAGTTTCTCCACTATAGTCTTTCCACTATAATCTGTCCACTTTAGTCTTTCCACTATTCTCTGTCCACTTTATTCTTTCCACTATACTCTCCACTTTATTCTGTCCACTACAGTCTTTCCACTATAGTCTGTCCACTTTAGTCTTTCCACTTTAGTCTTTCCACTTTAGTCTGTCCACTTTAGTCTTTCCACTATAGTCTGTCCACTTTAGTCTTTCCACTATTCTCTGTCCACTTTAGTCTTTCCACTATAGTCTCCACTTTATTCTGTCCACCACAGTCTTTCCACTATAGTCTTTCCACTTTATTCTGTCCACTAAAGTCTTTCCACTTTAGTCTTTCCACTATTCTCTGACCACTTTAGTCTTTCCACTATTCTCTGTCCACTTTAGTCTTTCCACTGTAGTCTACACTTTGTTCTGTCCACTACAGTCTTCCCACTATAGTCTTTCCACTATAGTCTGTCCACTTTAGTCTTTCCGCTATTCTCTGTCCACTTTATTCTTTCAACTATACTCTCCACTTTATTCTGTCCACTACAGTCTTTCCACTATAGTCCGTCCACTTTAGTCTTTCCACTTTAGTCTTTCCACTATAGTCTCCACTTTATTCTTTCCACTACAGTCTTTCCACTATAGTCTTTCCACTATAGTCTGTCAACTTTAGTCTTTCCACTATTCTCTGTCCACTGTAGTCTTTCCACTATAGTCTCCACTTTATTCTGCATACTACAGTCTTTCCACTACAGTCTTTCCACTATAGTCTGTCCACTTTAGCCTTTCCACTTTAGTCTTTCCACTTTAGTCTGTCCACTTTAGTTTTTCCACTATAGTCTATCCACTTTAGTCTTTCCACTTTAGTCTTTCCGCTTTAGTCTGTCCACTTAGTCTTTCCACTTCAGTCGCT